>JAUDYJ010000003.1:121095090-122295090 GCA_030761175.1 Masticophis lateralis | reverse complement strand
GGATATTTATTTTCATTAAATATGTGAGGTCCGGTTATTGTTGAAACTTCAGTCCTATATTCCCATCTATTAATTATATCTTGCATTCTCCCTTCTAAAATTCTAACAATTTTGTTCATTATTGACAGAGATTGATTGACAAGAAGAAAAGAGCCACTGTTATGAATCTCCAGTGAAATTTGTTAAATGCATGCATTTTGTACTTAAAGTATTTTGTACTTGCTTTGTGCACTCTAAATATTTCCTTACTCTTAGTAGGCACTTAAAGAAGGTTGATGACTATCTACGTGTTCCTTGGCAATTTAGGAATGAGGAACAAACATATTATTGTCATTTGATATGTTACAGAAATTCAGTCCCTTCATTGTTCTTGAAACTGGACTAGACACAAAGATTCAGAAAACTGGACAATTAGAGGAAAATAGACTGAGAAAAATAAATCTTCCTAAATGACTGTGTGTGTGTGTGTGTGTTTTAATTTGTTTTGTTCTGTTTGTTTATGATAGCTCCCTCCCATTATTGACTCAGTTTCTCATTCACAGATTTTCAAACTTCTTGGCTGGTGGTCACATTTAAAATTTGGAGAAAATCTTGCAGATGCTATCACGGAAAAATATACTGTATAATTAATTATGGAGGCCACATTACAAGAATATCATTATATTTTCTGGCATATTTTCCTCCTCGTTGCTCTGACACTCCACCGTTTGGGTTTTCCTCCACTGTCATTAGACTGACTGAGTGCCATTCAAAATTTCCTCCACAGTTAGGTCCTGCCCACGTCATCTGCACATGTCCAGTCTTTTCACTCAGTCACTGGTGATTAGACTGGTGTGCCATTCTCGGGTTATTTTAGTGACAAATTTTCCACAAAATTGAGTTGGTAATAGGCGATTGGATTGTGAGGGCTGTGAGCGCTCCATTGTCGTTTATTTAGCGCTGGGCGAGCAGGCGTTTCCCGGCTGGGGTGCCTGCCGCCCTTTGAATTTTCAAATTCAGCGCTACAGGGGGCCTCTGAGCTTTCCCCATAACAGCTATTAGCCGCGAGCGAGAAGCTGGTTGTCTGGCGTGCCAGCAGAACCGACCCGCTCTTTCAGCCCTCATTGCATAAGCGGCTTTGGAGTCCCTGCCTTGCTGGCAAACTCAATTAAGCAGGGGGTCACGTCGGAAGGGCGATCACTAGGAGCACTTGCGTGGTGACATTGCTGGGCAGCTCAGGCAGTGCGCTGAGGTACTACTCAGTTGCGCCCGCCATTTTTTAACTGTTGCAATTCATCCGGACGCCATTTTGTTTGGCAGTTGAATGGTAATTTTCCCACCCAAGCCACTAATCAGTGCTGCGGCGGGTGGAAGCGAAGTGAAGGACTACAAAAGAGAAGTTCTTGTGTCCTGCCTCCTGCCCACAACAGGAGTGAAGAAGTACAACTCCACAGGAAGGTAATACCGTGTTGTTACTTTTAGTGGGGGGTCATGGCAGAAGACACTCTTTCTTCTTATTTAGATAACAGCCCAACTCCACCCAGGGCCCCTTCCCCTCAGCCACAAAGGGCCAAAAGAGCCAAATCCAAGGTTTCAGCCCATGTTACTACTTCTGGGCCTAAACGATCAGGGGAGACCTTGAAAATGTCAAAGGAGGAACAGCGCAGACATAATGCCCTTGAGCGCCAATTTGCTAAGGCTAATTGCGGTGGGCAGTCTGTTCTTCAGACTGGAATAGATGATGGGATTGAGGTGCAGTCCCAGAACGACCTATCCCCGCCTGGTATCTGTCACGATAATGAGACATTCCAACTGAGTACTGTGGCTCCTGGTTATAGGGATCAGATTTTACACAACCCTACCACGGTTGTTTTACAAGGACCACCTGTCTCAGGTACCTTTACAAGCCGGTTGACCCAGGCAGTCCTGGAGGCCACATTCACACCAACAGCAGCAGGCCTCAGGGAGCTGGAGGATCCCTCAATAGGCCAAGCCATAGATTTCCAGGCATTTTTGGCTCAGACCTTTTCCCGTATTTTCCAAGCCGGGTTACAGCAAACAGGCCTCCCTACAGCACCTATGGCAGCAACTTCAATGCAGGATCCAGCATCTATGCTTGACACACAACCTCTACTGCAAGGTTACAGAAACATTGGACAGACAGACCCAGGGGAGGATTATTTGGAGGATTTTGAGTTGTCCGATGACAATGAGGATGTAGCAGATAGACCTGCCTTCCAGGGTCTTTTTAAACCTGCTTTGTTCAAGTCACTTCTGCGCAAGGCAAAGGTGGCCACAAACATGGATCAAGGGCTGGGCCAGTCAGCGGTCACTTGTCTTCCAGCTGAGTCTAGCAGTAACTTGTTCCCAATGCCTGCCATTGATAGTGATTTTGTTCCCTGTCCCGATCTGTTTGCACAAGTGATTAAAAAGCCATGGGAACTGCCAGGTTCCTTGTCAGGCCCTAATAACTTTGACAAAAAGTTATATTGTGCCTCGCCAGAGTTGGATGCCATACTACAATTGCCCACAATAGATGAACCAGTAGCTAGTCTCACATCTCCCTCTGTGTTAGTTAGCAAGGCTGGAGATGGTTTGAGGCAGGAGGATAAGCGGGCGGAACTTACTTTCAGGAAAACTCAGCAGGTGGCTGCCTGGGCTATCAGGGCAGCAACATCCGCTTCATTGTTCAATCGCGCTTCCTTGGTGTGGCTCCGTCAACTCAGAGATAGAGTTCCTCCGCAGGACTCCAGACTTCAACAGGATATGGCTAAGTTGATCGCTACTGCTGAGTATTTCGCAGACGCCGCATTGGATGCAGCAAAAATTGCATCCAGAGCGCTCGCTTCTGCCATAACATCTAGGCGCCTACTATGGCTACGTCAGTGGCAAGCAGACTTGAAGTCAAAATGGCAGCTTACGACAGTGCCATATCAAGGAAAATCGCTTTTCAGAAGTTCTTTGGATCCCATTTTAGTGGAAGGACGGGATAAAAAAAGAGTGTTACCTTCATCTTACAGACAGCCAGATTGTCATTTCTCTCCATACCCCAGACACCCTTTCAGCCTGAGCAGGGGCCAAGTGGTTCCTATTTCCAACGTTCGTCTCCACATCAGTACACCACCTATTCAGACAGATCATCCTTTCGGGACAGGGGGAGGAGACAGTCAGGATACAAACGTCCTTTCCGAGGAACGGGTTATCGCTCGTTCCGCCGAGGCAAATGACTCTTCGACAGATCTTCCACTGGGTGGCAAAATCCAGCTGTTCTACCACCAGTGGGAGATATCAACAAAAGACAATTGGATCATTCGGACTGTTTCGGATGGTCTACAGCTGGAGTTCATTTTGTCCTCTCCAACTTGTTTTCTTCAGTGTCCTTGTCCCTCCCTCCCCTCGAAGCAACGTCTCATGGGCATGGAAATCCAGCATCTACTGGACATACATGCTATAAAAGCAGTCCCACAACATCTCATACGCACGGGATTTTACTCGATATTATTTCTTGTGCCCAAAAGCTTGGATGGATGGCGGGGCATTCTTAATCTGAAGCAGTTAAACCTCCATGTGAGGTACCGTCGTTTCAAAACACTCCCTAACGTCTCTTCTGGGGTGCGTTCTTTCGAAAGATTTCATGCAGTCCATAGACCTGAAGGAGGCATATCTACATGTGCTCATCCACCTGGATCACAGGCAGTTCCTCAGATTCACCTATGCGAACTGACATTTCCAATACTGAACGATGCCCTTCGGCCTCTCGTCGGCTCCGCGGACATTCATGAAGTTGATGGCGGCAGTAGTGGCAACGCTTCGAGAACAGTCGGTGAGAATTGTCTGTTATCTGGACGATATATTGATTCTATCTACATCAGTAGAACAAGCAATCTTAGACAGACAGAAAGTGGTCCAGGTTCTACAGGATCACGGCCTGACTATCAACTGGGACAAGAGTCATCTTGTTCCCACTACAAGGATATTATATTTGGGAGCAGTTATAGATTCGAGGCAAGGCCGAGTATATCTGTCTCCTGAGAGACAAACCAGCATCAGGAACCTAGTCTCACAAGTACTTTCACACAGGACTATCCCACTTCTGCTATTATCACAACTCCTTGGCAAAATGATTTCATGCATCAATATTGTACCATGGGCTCGTCGCCACTCTCGAAAACTACAGTGGCTATTACTACCATTCCAAAAGCAGGGCACAGCCGACTCCTTAACCAAGATCTCAGTTCCAACCCTAGTAAAAATGTCGCTGAAGTGGTGGATATCTTCGACTCTGGCAGAGGGGACTCTGTTTCTTGAACCATCCCGGATCACTCTGACTACCGATGTGAGCCTACTGGGATTGGGGGCACATTTGGGGGCACAACTAGCACAGGGAACTTGGTCACAAGTGGAGAAACAGCACAGCATAAACTGGCTGGAATTGAGAGTAGTCAGGTTGGCACTCAGACACTTTCACCAGCAAGTAGCACAGTAACATGTCTTAGTTCTCACTGACAATATGGCCACAAAGGCCCACCTCAACAGGCAGGGAGGAACGAGATCCAAAAACCTCATGGACGAGACAGAAAGACTGATGGAATGGTCACAGAGAAACATCCTATTGATCCGGGCCGAACACATTTCCGGATCACTGAATCAGCAAGCGGATTGGCTGAACAGGAGGAGAATAGATCAGTCGGAATGGAGATTGCAAACGAGTCTGTTCCTTCAGATTGTCAACAGGTTTGGAACCCCACTGGTGGATCTATTTGCCACACCAAAGAACATGCAACTCCCAAGGTTGTTTTCCCGATTTCCGACACAAGGAGCAGAAGCTCACGATGCTCTGCGGGCCCCATGTAGGAAAGATCTAATTCTTGAATCCTGCGAAAAAGGTTGACCGTTATCCGTAGAAATAACTGTTACTAAGGCTGCCACCTGTCGTCTTAGTGTGGTCAGAGCCAGTCCCATGTCAAATCCTAACTGCAGGAATTTAAGAATGTCCAGAACTGTCGCCGAGGTGGGATCTGAATGATTGGTAGCATACCACTGAGCAAACTTTCCCCAAGACGCGTTGTAGATGCGTAGTGTTGCTGGCCATCTGGCTGCTTGAATGGTAGCAATGACGTCACTCGGAAGGTGGTCCTTCATGAGTCGAATCCGTTCAAGCGCCAGATGGTCAACTGGAGCCATTCTGGATTTGGATGAAAAACTGCCCCTTGGCTCAGAGATGTTCTTCCCACTGGCAACTTCAATGGTGGTTCTGTTGATCGGTCTTTCAGGTCTGCAAACCACTCCCGACGCAGCCAGTATGGCGCTACCAAGAGGAGCTCCGCTTTCTCCTCCATCATCTTCCTGGTGACGTTTGGAATGATGGGGATGGGAGGAAAGGCATATAGAAGCCCCCGCGGCCATGGGAAAGTACATATTCAGCTAAATATGTTTTAAAACATGTTTGTCCAAACTTTTGGTTTGCCTGGGTCACATTCATTGAAGAGGAATTATCTTGAGCAGCATATAAAATATATAATAGAGTTAACGTATATAAATAATACATAGTTTATTTTTTATATTTTTTATTATGAAGCCACATTGTGAAGCCACATTACTAGCTGTCCAGGGTTGCATGCAACCCATCGCAGATTGGTCATACCTGCTTTAAAATCTCTGGGTGATAGAGAACTGCATATGATTATTATATGTATTAATTGCTGCATAAAATATTCTTAAGCACAATCAGCTGAACACTCAATAAATTTGCGCCCCATGCTTTTCTATTCAATTTGGAAAAGTTTAATATTAGAAAAGCAAGGACAAGAACTTGAATGTTATAAGTAAGATCATGTAGGCCATTTCTATCCCACTTTGCATTTTTGTGAATGACTAAACAAGCTTTTGTCTCTCACAAATAATAAAATTAGATTCCTTCTAACAAAGTAAATCTATTTGCCATAATGACTTTCTAAGGTAAAATCATCTTTGAGATCAATTCCTAATGACGTTATGGAGAAATGAAGTTTTCTTAATTGGAGAATGAAAATAGTTTGCCAGTGCTTTCTTTGATGTTTTTGACTTGGTTATGTATGCAAATATAAATCTAAAATACTATGGACTGAAGTAAAATATATATCACCTAAAAACAAAATATGTGTTAAAACTAAACTGATAAATACAACAGAAGTGATTATTTCTGTAACCTGTTCTGCCTTATTTTCATTGCAGCACATAATTTGACTACTGCACAACTGTGCTGCACAAGAGTTTTGAATTTTGTAGAAGATGGTTCACATAGAAATTGTCTGGAAATGTACATATTAGGGGCAGGACATAAATAGACATAACATCCATGTAGAGTTTACAGTGTAGTAATACAAATGAAATGCTTTCAATTGCCTTGTTGCCACATGGGCAGATACGTTCAGGTAATAGGATTTTGGAGTATCTGTCTTGCAGCAGTGCAGAAGATTAAGATCTTATGCCTGACTTTGAAAAATATTTTTTGTAGCTTTGGGAAAGTTAGATTTCGTAGATATCTGGTTCCCAGGTGCCCTTATTTATCCAATTTCTTCCATGTTGGGGTAACCTAACATCTGAAACTCTATATCTCTTATTCTTTGAATGAGCATTTCTTTAGTTTGGTCCTATCCTAAAGAAATCAGGAACAATACATAGAGCACTTATATTGCCAACTTCTGCTTTATGGCTTGTTTCCGGGAAGTAGGCAAATTAAAATGAAAGGGGTCAGTGCAATTGGGAAAAAAATGGGATATTCAGCCAATAGTTTTCTCATCCATCTCCAAGCAGTTATCTGGATTGCAGGGATTTTTTTCTCAAACCTATACTAGGCATTTGCTGATCCTTCGGATGCAGCAAGTATTGATCTCAAAAAACTGATTGCGCTGTTGTGCACCTTCTTTGCATAAATTCCTATTGCACCTCGTAAAGAATTTGGCCAGTGCTTTGGCCTCAAAAATTTTTAATGCTTCTGCTTGTATAAAAAAAGTGCTTAATAGCACTTGTAGACCTAACAACCAGCTGCACCACTGTATGTGATTCTGATTCTAGTTTCTAATGTAAGTCTCAGCCCTAGCTAATATATTAGCAGCATTTCCAAAAGTTGCAAAACTGCATTTTGGGGTAAATTTAGGGTGGTGAAACTAAGTGAAGTAAATTTACATTTATTCTAAAGAAAACATTACTTTAAAATGCTATTTCTTTGACGAAGAAATTACACATTTCTGTTTCAAGATGACTCTGATGCTATTAAACTATATGATTTTAAATTCTATCTCTTCACAATCACATGCATTTGTTTAGAAAATCAGAAAATAATAGTGGCAAACATTTGTGGCAGACTAATCAAAAAAGTTCTATCATTTCTCAAAAATCCTACATATCATTTATATTGGTAGAAAATTGATGACAAGATCATTCTATAGTAAGGAAAGAATGCTTTTGTTATTTTTGTTACCACGCTGATATGATTTTTAACCAAATGTAATGTAAATCTTTCAAAGTAATCAGTTTTCCATTCAGCAATGTTCTTAAGTGTTTGAACATACATTTTAAGCAATCTGAACTTGTAATGACTGAACCTCCCAGAGGTTCAAATATGTGTTTAAGTTGCCAGTAGCTACTACTGCAAATGTTTGCTGGCAGTCCATCTTCTGGGAGCATAATTTAAATTACTGCTTGGAAAAAGAATTGGACTGGTGATTCCCACCTGGAGAGCAATATCTGAATTTTTTTCCATTTCCTTTTCTAGAGTATTATCTGATGCAGTGATTAAGATCTCAGTGCAAGACCATTAAGTCCAGAGTACATCACTGCTTAAGACAGCCACCAGCATTTATTATCCTTGGCACTATGTGATTACACCAGATAATGAAAGGAAGGATTTCATATGTGGACTCGTCTTGATGGTAGTTCACTAGTCCAGATGAAAATTTTCCAGTGTCAAAAAAATGACAGATAATTCCTTTGAATAAACTGCATTCATTGTGTGATTCATTTTAAAATGAAGTAAAATGCTCAGCAACAGTTTCATTTTTATAAGTTGATACCAATATAAATAAAAATGAGAGGGAACCACATAGCTCATATAAAATAACCAATGTATAGAAACGGTATTATTTTATTATGTTCTCTTATGTCCCTTATTTATTTATTTTACTAAAACCATCAGGTAACCTGCTACATAAATAATTGAACTCCTTATGATGTACATTGTAGCTATTTATCTCCCATGTTTAAGGGAAAACGGTTAGAGATAACATTTATTTGTGTTATTTTCTAGGTCCAATCTAGTTTTTCATAGGAAGATGACAGAAGAAAAATGCAATTTAATTCTAGCCATAGTAAATAATTAACCTTATAAAGAATTACAGCCTTACTGTTAATCCTCAATTTACAACCATTTGTTTGGTGACTGTTCTAAGTTACAGCAGCGCTGAAAAATGTTACTTACGGCCAGTTCTTGCACTTATGGCTTTCACAGCATCCCCTCTTTTCATGTGATCAGAATTTGGGTGCTTATCAACTTGCATATTCACCCCCAAGGGTTGCTGCATCTTGAGGTCACATGATCACCATTTGCAACCTTCTGAGCTGGCTTTTGACAAGCAGAGTCAAAGGGAGAAGCAGGATTCACTTAACAAGTGTGTGATTCATTTAACAACTGCAGTGATTCACTTAACCATGCAAAAAAAGATCATAAACTCAAGTGGGACTCACTTAATAACTGCCTTGCTTAGCAACCAAAATTCTGGTCCCAATTGTGGTTGCAAGTTGAGGACTACTTGTATTTATAACTTGGTGCTTTGTAGTGTGAACAAGGCATTCTTATGTTCTCTCTTCAAGGTGACAACTAAGGTAACATATACTATATTTCATTAAGCAAGTTTTGTTTAAGAGACAAATAAATAAAGCCATTTTTCAGGAGCCAATTGTATTTCTAAGTTTCACCATTAATTTTAATTTCCATGAATGAGAACCTTTCTGCAAGTAGAGTACAAAATTGTTTTAACGCTAAGCCTGATCTCGGATATACCAAAGATAACACTATTAAAATTATTTTTGCAAAAAAATTAATAATTGCATTTATGCCAATTAAATCGAAAAATTGCTATCAACATGTCTCTGCTTTTTTTTTATGTTTATTTTTATTCATTGTTTCAAGGTACAGGTGTAAATTAACAGGGAACAGTTTAATGAAATACCTGCATTGTTGATACATAATACAGATAATTGGCATATTGCATGAAAAGATTGTTTCCACATTATACAATTTAGGATTGTAGAAGGTTATGCAAAGTCCATAGCTCTCAAATGATTAAAAAAAATCTATTAAGAAAATTAGCATATCAGAAATATTCCTAGACTCTTCCATCCTCCTGTTTGCCATAGTAGAATCTAGGGAGAGATTTTCATGAGATCTGAGTTTGTGACTATGTATTGCACAGGATTGAAATTAGACAGTCTTTCAAATTCTGATTGAAAGATCAAACTCACTACATCATTTTATTAACTCATCTGGCATCATGCAAAAAAAAAAAATTGTTGAACTTCCCCTTCCTCTGGATATTTAAAAAGTCCAATGGCTTTGCCATTTTGCGATTTAACTGCTTAAGCAAGTAATAATGGCATTTTTCCTCCTTCCAAGTAGTTCTCGTTACTTATCTTTACATATTCATTCCAGGAAATGTCTAGAGTGTTCTCTGATTGCTTTTAAATAAACAAGAAGGCCTCCCTTTTTGAAATCAATGTATTTCAAAAATGATAAAGGGGAAATGTACTCAGATTGCTTATAAGAGTTCAAAGTTCTGAGAAGGTCAAACATCTTATGCTGTATGTATGCATGTACTATGTACGTACGTATGTATTTACTTGTTTGTTTATGTGCCACTTTTATTATTTTTATAAATATCTCAAGGTGGCCAACATATATAATATTCCTTCTTCCTATTTCCCCATAATAACAACCCTGTCAGATGGGTTGAAAAAAAGTGACTGGCCCAAGGTCGCTCAGCTGGCTGGTAGAAAAATCTGACTAAAAGAGTTGGCAAAAATGCAACGTCCTTGGTGTTGGACTCTTAACATTAAAAAAAAAAAAAAAACCTCATGATTGCCACACTTCGGTAGGAGAAGGCCCTAAAAAGGTTCTTCACTATGACTGCAAAATCATGTTTTCCTGGACATCTAATGTTTCACTCTGTCTCTCTAACATTTCAACACAAATTACTAGTAGTGTCATTTCATTTGTTTGCTTGTTTTCTTTTATTAATTCAGGAATAGGATTTTTTTTCTTGTTTCTGTCTAGCTTTTTCAAAACTTTGAGTTTGAAATAATAATACATTTTAGCACAATGTGAAAAGTTATTTTTTTTATTCAGATAGATGATAGATAATCTTACAATCTGTTATTAATCAGAATTGGAATTGAAAGTAATAATTTCTTAGATAGCTGGGTCTTTCTCAGATTGATTAATTAACAGTCACAGTAGGAGTTCAGATAACAAAAGCCTACAGAAATGGTAACAGAACAGCATTTCTGGTTCATAAAAATCAAAGCATATTGGGTCATCAATCATTATGTGGCTGGAGGTGAAAAGACCAAAATCGTGATACCTTGCTGTTTCCTGAGATATTTTGAAGTCACATTTTCTTTTCTGAAAGTGGATAGATTTCAGAAAACACAGAAATCAAAAGTTTCAAAGCAGTGGCTTGTGCAATGGCTTTTGCTTTTAGAGAAATAATGTAGGAAACTCGGGTTTCCATTCAGTGTTTCTAAAATGTTTTCTTTGGTTAAGTCATCTGATATATTGCCTCTTAAGTCATATATAAGAAGTACCTGAGAGCAGTTTTGTTCACCAAAAACCTGTAATTCTAGCCTGCATTGACATTAGATAAACGTGTTTTACACCCAGCAGATAATTTAAATCCAACCCTTTCTCCTCCCGATTTTGACTGTTACTATCTGGTGGTTGTTTAAAGAGCTTTTGACTCCCTTCAGCTCTGAGAATTCCCCCTTTTTAAGCCCCTCTAATAGTGCTGAGTGGACAAAAAATTACAGATGCAGGAAAAGCTGACAAATGACTGCACAGTCCCTCCCTCTCTCTCTGCTTTCTAATGCCTCGGCAGTCAAAGCTTCTGCCAAAACATGCCTGAAAGCTAGCAAAGAAGACAAAGACACAAAGATCCCATTTGCTAAAGGAAAATAGACTTCATGGGTAAAACACTAGTAAGAAGAATAGAAAGCTGGCAAGAAGTTCATGGCTTCAGAGACAAAATACAGGGAATCTTTAATCTTTCTAGAAAGATTAAAACTGTGTATGTCAAGCTCAACAAAATAATTGCAATGAGACAATATAGAGGCATAATAATTTATTAAGAAGAATGAATATAAAGCACTGAATTTTGTAGAACAGAAACTAATCACCTACTTCATGGTATTTATGCTCTTTGCAAAGATTTTTTTCAGGTATTGAAAAAAAAGAAATTCAATATCTTTGTGTCAATAAATGATGCAGATAAACTACTTATTTGTATATTTACTAAGTTTTGAATAATGTAATCTTTGAGATTCAAGCACTCAGAATTTATTACTAATTCTGAAGGCTGGCAAAAAGAGAAACAAAGAGCTGATACCTAGTATATGTTGCTGCGTGGATTTCACAAGACAATTCTGTCACTGATCATTTATGTCTGAAATTCCAGTGTACCTATTATTGACTACTTAAGGATATTTGAACATTCTTATGGAGCTTATGGAACAGATGGAGTCATCTGTTGATGGGTACATTTTTAAATATATATATAGTGTGTAAGCAATATACTAAATAATGGTGAGCATTTTTACTCCAAAAGCTGTAACAGTGAAGTTACAATTCTTGGAAAATCAGCCTTTACAATCTCAAAATGGTAGTATGTTGGTTACTTCGGGGTTTACTAGGTCTGCTTGGCTGGCATTCTCTCCTCACTTTGGTTTAGTCTGCATTTAAGCTAACGTATCAGCTGTTACAATTGACAAGAAGCAGCCATGAAGAGGCAGGTAGATTTTTTTAAAAAAATTGTTCAGAGCAGGAGTCCCCAATCGCCAGGCTGCAGCCCCATTACTGGGCTGTGTCCTATTTGGAACTGGGCTGTGCGAGTGGCGGGCCAGTGCGTGCATTTGCTTGTGCACTGGCCCACCACTCACACAAGTCAAGCGGCATGCACACGTACTGGCCCACTGCTTCTATGCTCTGGTTTCCACCCCCCTCCCACAGCCAAGCTGCAAAAATTGGGGACCGCTGGTTTAGATTCTAAAGACAGTAGGTTAGGGAGAAATGATGTCATAAGATGAGACCTACTGAAATATTATGGTACATTTTGTTTTTTAATAAGAAATATTAACTACAATATAAATTTATCTACAAGTGGAAATAGTGGATTTGAATACTGGTTGGCTTCTTACCATGGAATGAATTGAACCATTTGAAACGTTAACTTAATTTTTCAGATATAGAGGATACCTACTAAATCAAAAAGATTTTTGTTTGCGAGATAGACAAGAATCGGGGTTATATAGGATCTGGGACAAGTGGTATGCTTGGCTGCAAAAAAAGAAATCTTAAGAAGAATGAAAATATTAACTTTAATGTGAACGTGGGTAAATATTTATAGGAGCATTGCATGGCAGTTGAGAATTCTTCTGATAAACTTCTCTTTCTTTTGATGAGTTGGTTTAATGGAGGTTTGTACTTTTTCTAGGCGAAAATTGATACTTTAAAACTCTATACTCTCTGCAGTTCTACCCATATTGTTATATTTTCTTTCTGTATTTTTTAATAATTTTCAATAAAAATTTATAAAAAAAAGATGTCATATCAATAATTGATAAGAAGGAGATGGGATTTCATTTTTCACACTAAAAAAATTGTGAATCCAAAATTTTTAATTGACTTAGAACACAGTTTTCACACCTTGGTACATCTAGCCAAATATATTAATAATTAAAAGCTTTACATAAAGTTCTGCAGGATACATTATCCATATATCTGAATGTGATTGGTTTCAGATATTTTTTATAGAAGCAACATCAATATCTGTTCTAATTTCATATCCCTGGTTGTCCTGAGTTTGGAGTTTATTTCAATAGAAATTAAATGTGGTAAGGTTTTACAGTGATTTCAAAGGACAAAGATGGAATAAGTGTCATTTTGCCTCATGAAAGGAAAATAGGAAAATGAAAGATACACAAACTGTTCCACTTTGATGATGCTTTATAGAAATGAACAAACATTGAACTTGCCTGTTGTATTTGTCATATTTGTATCAATTCAGCTAGTTCAACTTACACTGTATATTACTTCTAGCTCTGATGTTATTTATTTCTTGTATAACTGTGCAAAATAGGAAAAATGTATTGTTTTTCAACACATGAAATATTGCAGAAATTCTCTTCCTATAGCCATAAAACACATCTGATATTTTATTTCCATGTATTTATTTGTATGTAATGTGAAAGAAGTGATAGAGAAATTTTTCAGAGCTTTTACAGGACAGCTTTTAAAATATAATGCTTAGGAATAGAAAACTTGAGGAAACTCTTGCTTGTGAAAAATTGTGAAAACGGTTCAGATGACAATTGGATATCAAAGCATAGGAAATAATAATTGTAATATATACTAAAATGTAGATTTCATGAGTATAAATTGAGAAAATGCCCCATCTACTATATGCAAGAGTTTCCATCCCTAGTCATCTGGTCATAAAATATGATATCACATGACCACTCCACTTAATGACAAAAGTTCCAGAAGTCCCCAGTTAGCAGCATTAAGCTAATCACCACAGATTATTAAGCAAAGACCTCATATGATTGAAACTTGCAAATTCCTGCCAACTTCCCTATTGACTTTGCTTGTCAAACGGTTAGGTTGCAAATCAAGATCCCATGACTGAGAGGGTGTTGGGACAACCACAACTTCAAGGAGGAGTCCCAGGTGCCAAGATGCATGCAGAAATATTTTGGAGAAAGTTTTCTAATTCTTATTATTTTTATACAGTCACAGTATGCTTGGCACACTAATCTTGCAAATTGAAGGTATTAAGACAGAAATTTGCATCAAGTTCACATTAAAGTTTCTTCATATATGGTAGGGAGCTGGAGGAATGAAGCAGAAAATCATTCTTGTACCTTGCTTCCCATACATTTTTTTATGAAAAAAAAGGACTTCTGTGGGGAAATCAATGCAGGGTTAAAGAATGAAATGATTAAAATGTTTTAATGGTTTGTAGATGGTCTTGTTAAAAGAGAAAAGAATATCACTTTTCTTTTGAGTGAAAAGTATTAGTGCAGTGTAGTTGAATCACGATGTCAATCCAACAAATTATTTGCTAGCTGGAAGTATAACAAGAGAAAAATCTTAACCAACACCTTGCAATTTCTATTCTTTTCTAGCTTTTTAGGCAGCTGCCTACATCTTATAATAACGCTATCTAGTTGACTACCAAAATGTAAGATGTAGTACTGCAACTAGGCGTCCAGTTTCATAACACATGTCTTCGTGTCTTGAACAAAATATGCTAAAGCAAACAAGAAAAAAAATAGAAAAATGTGTGACTACTTTTAAAAAGATATTGCTCATTTTCCCTGCCTTATCAAGTGTTATCCTATGAAATGAAAGAAATGCTGATAAAACTCTTCCTCCCAACATATTGTTTTTTAAAATATGTGCAAATGGTGTTACATTATAGGATAAAAGCATCATAGGATAACCTTTTTAAGTGCAGAAATCCAAATTAAAATGGCTCTAATCAGTAGCTGTCCAGGTTTTGCTTGAACACATCCAGAAAAGAGGAAGTCACCATCATACAGGGTAATTTATTCCACTGTCAGCCTGTTCTTATTGTAAGGAAACTTTTTTCCTAACATTCAGCTGAATCTGCTGCTGTGGCTGGAATAAGGATTCCATGTGCAATGAGGAAATGAGGTCAACAACTTTATTCAATAACAATCAGCTCTGTCCCATATGAGCAGATGGTAACATTGGGATGATTAACAGCGTTTGTAAACACACAGGGCATAACGTGCCCATTTCTTATTGGTCTAAAATATGCTTCTGCCTTCTATGGTTAGCATCCACATAGCGATAGGATAAATGAATCTGATACAAGAATGTTATTCATGTGGAATAGTTGTTTGCACACATTCATAACAACTGTACAGAACTTTGCTACATTATGGGCAATAACACTTGTCTAATAAGAGAAAATTGGCATGAAGTTCTCAGGATAATTTGGTGGATGTAACAAGAAAAGGAAGATGAGTCTTCTTTGGATATCATTGTAGAAGTTGCAGTGAAGCAGCCATGGAGAACAGATTCAGTTGAACCATCAGCATGGGCAGGTTCAGCTGATCATGGGAGTTTTAATAAAACTCTCATATAAAAGCACTGAGGGAAGAGAAGACTCATATTGTGTGTAAGCAACTGACTACTGCACGTGACTAACATTCTCATTATTCAAATTATTTTAACTGAAACTACCATGCTTAAAATTGCACTTAAAAAGAAGACAGTATATAAATAAATACATAATTATAGATTCTTTTAATTTGTATGGATCAAATGTGTTAAAATTTATTAGGAAAAACCTTCAGGGCATGTTTCTACAAATAAAATAGCCTAAGGGGTTTACTGTGACATTCTATATTATTGATTTTAATTGATTAGTTTTAATGTGATATTTCATGAGCATTTGTGGACCCCCTGTATGTCAACATAGAAGATGGCTGGCATGGTGTTGTAATCCAAGCCCTCTTTGTACTTCTGTGGAATATTGAGGTGCATCCATAAGAGGCAGCCATGCCATCTTATACACAATCTCAAATGATGGTGATATAAGAAAAGAGTCAGTAAAATATGGGACACAGGAAATACTACACTGAAGGAACATATGGAAGGCTGTGGGATGAAAATGAAATGTTTACCTAACCTCTCATCTACATGGCAGGCATGGGAAATGGATCTATGTATATACTGTCAGAATTGCTTGATTTGAGATGGGGGCATATCAATTAAATAAAATAAACGCATCTGCTACATGTGGATGGATCATGTCATCTGTCCTGTCTTATGCTAAAGTTCTGGACGTGTATATTAGGACTTGAATAAAAGTCATTTCTCACATTTGCAGAATCTGCTAGAGCACGGATGTCAAACTCGTGATGTCAGTCGTCATATGATGTATCACAACATTTTCCCCCTTTGTTAAACCAGGGGTGGGCATGGCCAGTGTGTGATGCATCTGGCCCACAGGCTGTGAGTTTGACATCCCTGTGCTAGAGGAAGCAATATAGATCCAACTGGTATGGGATACCTAACTCTGCATTCTTTTCTGCTCTTTCAGTGACTCGAAGAAAACATTCCTTATGGAAGACCTAGCTTCGCAATTTTACCTTTTGAGATAAAAAGGAAGATGGCCCTTCCCTCCTGTTTCCTATACAATTGATGTTCAGATCTAGTGCAGATAGTACTGTTTGAGGAAACAGACTCAGGGTCGCAGAATTGCTGATATAGTACATTTACCCATATTCTCCAACCCATTATTGTGATAGCATCCATCATATAGCGATAGAACCCTTGTCATGGTCAGATCACTCCCTCCTTCGCCTGGACCTTCAAACCGCCACACCCTGCCGCAGGGAGACGGAACCGATGAGATGGTTCCAGCCCAGGCGCCTGATGGATCCTGATAGGTTCCAGACAGATCTTGGGCCATTTCCTGAGGCTCTGGCACACGGCTCGGCTGAAGACTTAGTAGCCGCCTGGGATAGGGCGGCTGCTGGGGCTTTGGACCGAGTCGTGCCTTTGCGGGGTCTGACCCGGCGCTGATCTCACCTGGTTCCTTGGTATACTGAGGAGCTGAGGGAGATGAAGCGCCGGAAAAGACGCCTAGAGAGCAGTTGGAGGGCTAGTCTTTCTGAATCCGACCGGACACTGGTAAGATCTCATATTAAGAATTACCTAGTGGCGATAAAAGCAGAGAAGAGAAATTGCTTTTCTGCTCTTATTGCATCATCAGATAATCACCCAGCCGCCCTGTTTAGGGTGCTCCAACAGGGAGTGCGGGAGGACCCCTTGGAGGGTAGAGCTGAAGACTTTGTACAATATCTGTATGACAAAATCGCTCAGATTCGGGAACAGCTGGACTCTGACTGGGTAGATCCAGGGAGATGACGGGGGCAAGTCTTGAGAATATTATATGGGAAGAGTTTGATTCTGTGACTCCCGAGAGCATGGACAGGATACTGAGCAGACTGAGCGCGGCCACATGTTTATTAGACCCGTGTCCCTCCTGGTTAGTGCTGGCCTCCTGGGTGGTTACACGAGGCTGGCTCCAGGGGATTATAAATGCCTCCTTGAGTGAAGGTGTCTTCCCCGCCGCCATGAAAGAAGCGGTGGTGAGGCCCCTCCTCAAGAAGCCTTCCCCGGACACAGCAATGTTGGTAAATTACCGTCCTGTCTTCAACCTTCGCTTTGTTGCGAAGGTTGTTGAGAGTGTGGTTGCGCAGCAGCTGCCTCAGTACCTGGATGAATCGACCTATCTAGATCCATTCCAGTCGGGCTTCAGACCTGGGTACAGCACGGAGACGGCATTGGTCACATTGGTGGATGATCTCTGGAGGGCTCGGGACGGGCTGCTCCTCTGTCCTGGTCCTATTAGACCTCTCAGTAGCATTTGATACCATCGACCATGGTATCATGCTGCACCGGTTGGAAGGGTTAGGGGTGGGGGGCACCGTTTTACAGTGGTTCTCCTCCTTTCTCTCCGACCGGTCGCAGACTGTGTTGACGGGGGCAGAGGTTGACCCTGAGGCCCCTTGTATGTGGGGTGCCGCAGGGATCGGTCCTTTCGCCCCTTCTGTTCAACATTTATGTGAAGCCGCTAGGCGAGATTATCCATGGTTTTGGGGTGAAGTACCATCAGTACGCTGATGACACTCAGCTGTACATCTCCACCCCAGACCACCCCATTGATGCCCTCGAAGTGATGTCCCGGTGCCTGGAGGCTGTACGGATCTGGATGGGGAGAAACAGACTCAGGCTCAACCCATCCAAGACCGAGTGGCTGTGGTTTCCGACATCCCGATAGTTGGCGCCATCTCTGACTATTGGGGGTGAGTCATTGGCCCCCACGGATGGGGTTCGCAACTTGGGCGTCCTCCTGGATTCACGGCTGTCTTTAGAAGGGCATCTGACGGCCGTGGCCGGGAAGCATTTTATCAGGTTCACCTGATTCTCCAGTTGCGTCCCTTTCTGGATCGGGACTCATTATGCACGGTCACCCATGCCCTTGTCACCTCACGCCTGGACTACTGCAATGCTCTCTACATGGGGCTCCCCTTGAGGAGCACCTGGAGGCTCCAACTGGTCCAGAATGCGGCCGTGCGGGTGGTGACAGGAGCGACGTGGCGCTCCTATGTGACCCCCCTCCACGAGCTGCACTGGCTCCCGGTGGTCTTCCGGGTGCGCTTCAAGGTTTTGGTTACCACCTTTAGAGCGCTCCACAGCTTAGGTCCAGGGTACTTACGAGACAGCCTTCTGCCACCGGTAGCCTCTCACCGACCAGTTCGCTCCCATAGAGAGGGGCTCCTCAGGGTGCTGTCGGCCAAACAGTGTCAACTGGCGGCCCCCAGGGGGAGAGCCTTCTTTGTGGGGGCACCTGCCATCTGGAATGAGCTCCCTCCGGAGATACGGAGGATTCAGGACTTACGCACTTTCCGACGCGCCCTAAAAACGTTTTTATTCCAACAGGCAGGTCTGGCCTTACTCTCCCTTTTAAATTGGGTTTAAATTGGGTTTTAAATGTTTATATAAATTGGTGGTTTTAAATTTTTCGAGCCTAAATTTAATCTTTTTAATAGTTTTCAACTTTTGTATGTAAAATGTATTTTATTTTGGCTGTTCACCGCCATGAGTCCCTCTGGGAGTAGGGAGGTATACAAATTTGATAAAATAAACAATAAATAAATAAATAAAAATAATGTGAGGCAGTTTTATTTGTTCGTTGGCCTAAAAAAGTATTGTAAGAGAAAAAGAATTTTCACGTTACATGGATTCAGTGGAATGTGTGCTTTTTTCCCATACTAGTTGCTATTCATGAAAGTCAGTTCCTATTTCTGTGATATCATCGTTCATGTTATCAAATTATATATGACAAATCATGAGAAAATGTAGGACTTAAAAATAAAAAAAATATGTTTTACACAAATACACCCACACACATAAAAAACTCATTTTCTCTTGCTTTCTTCTTCCAGTTGAATTGAGAGAACCAGATGAGTAACTAAATTAACCCAAAACATCTTCTGAGGTCAGCATCTTGTATCTACCAAAGGAAAACAGATGAGCATGTTAGCAGAATTCCAAGGTACAATAGCCTGATTTATCATAATGTTACTAAAAATTATTCAAGTAATCTGTTTTTTCTGAATTGTGTCCAAATGTCATAAATACGTACAAGCAAACTGCACTCTTGAATTTCTTTTAAAAAAATAAAATTGCTTTAAACTGCTGGAACTGCTTATCATTTGAAACACCATGACGTTTGTTCGATGAGGAATTTAATATTTTGGTTCCAGAGATGGTTTAAACAAATAATAAATTTGCTAGTGTGTCAGGACTGTGGAAATCAGTTGTCATCTGTCTGAAGATATAGAAGCACAGGAACAAAAGGAGCTTTCAGTATTAACTGTGTTTTGAAGGTATCAGAGCAAAAATTAATAAGTAGAAAAGTAATAGCATCGTTAACAAAGCTTAATTATATAATGTGGGTTTAAACCAATGTGGACAACTTTCCAGTAGTGAAGAGCTACTTTTTAAAAAATAGTTTTCTGAGCACCTGTGCAAAACAGTCCTATCACCAAGTACAAAGAGTTTTGCATTCTACAGTAGATTTTGTAGTTTGGCACCTCTATGGGCTTACTATTTATTTACTTATTTATTTTTGTGCCTTTGAGTCACTGTTGACCCTGGCTATTATCTGGAGAATTCCCTGCAATTCTTTTGGCAAGATTTCAGAAGTAGTTTGCCATTGCCTCCTTCCTATGGCAGAGAGAGAGTGACAGGCTCAAGGTCACCATATTGGCTTTGTGCTTCAGGCGGAACTGGAACTCACAATCTCCCAGTTTCTAACCTGAATGATGCATTAACTGTTGCACCAAACTAGCTGTCTTGGGCCTTCTTGAACAAAAACAAATTATTTTTACTTGTTTTCCTGGCATTGAACCTCTGGGGATCCCATATAAGGACCCTAGAGCATGCACTTCATGGGAATGAGTTGTATACTGTAATTTGTCCTTGTACATCAGAAATCTGTAAATAAATATATATGAGAGTAAAATATGAATAGTGTAAGAAAATCCATATAAAAACTATGTATTCCTCATATATTACTCTCTTAACAAGCCTTATTACTTTAACTAAAGATATCATTATGACAAATATTTTGCCCCTTTATATTTCCAGTGGAATAGTTTTGTATGATTAAAAGTTTGTTGACATCTTCTTCATACACAAAACACATCTAAGATTACTTCTTTCCCATATCATCCTATCCTGCACAGTAGGAAATAAAGTCCAAGTGGTTTTTAAAGGCATTATTAAGTATCTAGACAATTGGAGAATTATAGATGAAGGAAAAATGAAATGCAGGTATGAAAATTGTAATTAATTTATTTGTAACAATATCAAAAGCAGCTATTAGAGGCAGACAAATTAAGCTTTTTTAGACTACTAACCTGTGAGTAGGAAACTGTGGAGAGGAACAATAACATTGTAGCCGTGTATTATTTAATTAGTTATTTTTATCTCACCCTTCACGCAAATATTTCAAAAAGAAATGCCTACAGATCGCAGCCTTACATGGCTTTTCTCGTCATATTCTTAGATGACAGAAAAGCAATGTCAATTTGATTAGTGCATGAGATTTTAAAAAAAAAACATATCAGAAAAAGGGTCTGGGTTTTGCCAAGAAAACTCTATGGACATGTCTAGATAATTATTAAAAATCCAAATCAACTCAGGGGAAAAAAATATTGCTGAGTTGATTGATCTTTGGTCCTCTGCGAAGACGATACTAGTATGTCAAACTACCATTTTGATGTTTGATAAGTTACTTATAAAGTTATTCTAAATTCTAACAAGAGATAAGATCCTTCCCCTCTACAAAATATGTTTGAAGAATTTATCTTTCCATAGGTTATGTCAGAGGTGAGGAATGATAGAGAACAAGCATAATGCCTCTTTTCTTACAAGCCCTTGGGTACTTGAAAGAAAAATCCTTTAGTAATACAATTTGTAAAAGTATTTTAAGCAGAATTTAAAACAAAGCTGAAATTCTAAATACCCTTTTACACAAGAAATTTCTTTAAAATCCATTGGATTCCACTGAAAATATGTTCAAGATGGGGCATTAATATCCTTTACACTTATCCTACAAAACCATTGTATGGGGCATAGCACTCTTCCTAAAATGTACATTGTACTTCTCCTGTTTGTGGTATTTTAATGCTTGAAATCTGAAAAATATTCCACGTATTTCAAAAATATTAATTACAAACTAGGTTCAATTCATGTGGCATGTTCTCTTTGCATTTCTTGCCTCTATTACAGTATTTTTTTTTTAATTTGATTTATATGCCGCCCTTCTCCAAAGACTCAGGGCGGCTTACAATGTGTTAAGCAATAGCCTTCATACTTTTGTATATTTTTTATACAAAGTCAGCTTATTGCCCCCACAAACTGGGTCCTCAATTTACCTACCTTAGAAAGGATGGAAGGCTGAGTCAACCTTGAGCCTGGCGAGATTCGAACATGAGTAATTGCAGACAGCTGGATGTTTAATTAGGGTGCTTTGTCTGCGGAGCTATCTAGGCTCTAAAACTGACCGTATAACTTTGAAGTTATAATATTGCATTTCCCATTGTCAATCCCATTATTGACCACTGGTACAACACATTATGTTACTGAACTGCATAGTATCCTATGCAGTTCAGAAATTTTTATTATAACTCTTAACTTCCTTGCAATTTCTCATTCGGACTAGACCGGTTGAACTTAAAGTCCAAAAATAGATGGGGAGTATTTGGTTGCTATATCTTGACTGTTGTGGGTGGTTCATATGATGACTAAATGAAACCATGTGATAAAAGTATTTGAAGAAAGCCTGGTGTTGAATGTCATTATGATCAGTGCAACAACTTGCTCAACCAATCCTATAGCATTTCCCTATGGAAGATCAGTATTATTACTTCCAACCTGGCAATTGCAGAAAGAATTAAATTAAGATATATCTTATGATTGCCTGGTGAATTCAGAGGCAAGGTGAGATTTGAATAGGAGAGTTTCCTGGTTAATTGTTCTCACAGATTCTCTGAAAGAAGCCAATATTCAGCATAAAAATTGTACCTGCAAGCCTCTTTGGACCTGTTAGCAGATTATGAGGAATGTTTGACAAAGCGGAGACAATAAAACAAAAAGAAAAGCATATTTTATCAAGAGGAGAGAGAGAGAGAGAGAGAGAGCCCCCACCCCCATCATATCCCAGCTGATTCTACATTGGGGAATAAATAGCTTCTTTTATGTTGAACAATGCTCACTGCATTTGCTGACAAGCATTTGCTTTCTTTGTGTTTAATCAGCCAGGCTTCCAGATAAAAGAAGTTTGGGAAGAAGAGGGGGTGGTTTTCTTTATCATGTGGAGAAAAGAGACAAACCACCACAGGATTTTCACCTCATTCTTTGCTTAATATGATAGAACTAGATATCATCAATGTTATATTGCTTATATCTGGCATTCTGATATCCACTTTTTATGCCAGTGGGGAATGATTCTAATCTTAGCCTTCTATAATCATCATTGATTTCTCTCTCAATATCTCTTTTTCTTTCCGTCTTTTGATATACATTTATTAAAGACACAGTGCTCCATCACTACAAAGAAAGTACCATTGGAGGGGGGTGGAAATGCTAGTATATCCCTCAGCATGAAACTGTCTGTGAATTCATTCAGATTAAAAAAAAAAAAAGAGCCACCCCACTCTGGTTGGGTTAGTTGGAAGCTCTTCACACTGCTGGGATTTCAGCTCTGTCCTAATTTTATATATTAAAAAGGCAGTATGGACTAGACTCTGGTAAGAGGACATGTATCATGAATACACATCATGCCATCTGTCTGTTCCATTTGTCTGCATGGTTCTGCAGTCAAAACAAATCCGTCATCCCAGATTTGCTGCGGGTAGGTTGCCTGGGAGCCAGGATTACAACACAGAACTCAATTTTTAATGGTGGGAGGGGAGAGACACAATTGCTGCTTCTCATTTTATTGTTTGAATTTTGAATTATTTTTCTTCTCCCCATGTCCACAGCCCAAAGGAAATTAAGAATCCTCTAAAAACTTTTCATAAAGCACAGCCGGTTCCTGTAATTAGGATCAGAGAAGGTAGCCTGAAAAATATTCTTAATGCCACTTATTCTATGTTTTTTCTTAAAAATCATCTTCATACTAAATATCGGGGGGAAATCCTGTTTTTTTTTTTTTATTAGATTTATATGCCGCCCTTCTCTGGAAACTCAGGGCGGCTTACAATGCATTAAGCAATAGTCTTCATACTTTTGTATATTTTTTATACAAAGTCAGCTTATTGCCCCCACAAACTGGGTCCTCAATTTACCTACCTTAGAAAGGATGGAAGGCTGAGTCAACCTTGAGCCTCGAACTTGCAATAATTGCAGATAGCTGAATGTTAATAACAGGCTATTTAGCCTGTTGAGCTATCTGAGGCTCTTATATTTGTTTAGAATCAGAGCCCAAATTGCAAAATCAGCCACTTTATGTTGTACAGTATCCATCTCAAAAAGAATGAAATATTTTCTAGAAGAATTGTATTTGAAAAGAGTTACATGTGTGAATGTAACATTGTTTGGTGGACTCAACAATGGAATCTAATAATTAGTTACATAGCAGATGACTTAAGTTTTTTAGTGCATGTATCTGCTCCCATTTCATCTTATTGAAATGCCATTTCTATGGGATAAAATAAGATTAATAGTTGTCCTGGCATTTTCATAATATCTCTTTGTCTTTCTCTCTTAGACACTCACTTTTTCTTTCTCTCACATCCACTTACACATAGAAACAAAGAGAGAGAAGGCTGGAGAGTCAGCAACTTGTAGATTGGCAACATACAAAATAATAATAGTAAAACCAACCTTTTTTAATTCATTGCATACTTATGTTGCGAAAATACACTGCGTTTCACATAATTTCATTTCTGCAGATAAATATCTCCATGCAGAAGATGTGTACATGATGAGAGTCTGCTGTAAATCTGGAATTAGAGGCTAGAAATTTACTTCAGAATTACTTTTGTGTTGAATTTGACAGTTGTCTTTGTAATATCTATAAATATATGCTTGCTTTTCTCAAACCCACTGCACAAGGGCAATTCTATTTAAAAGGAGGCCAATGACTTCAGTGGGGGGTTTTCCAGTGTAAATGTGGGAGATTGTATATATAGATTGATGAAGACATTACTAATGTCATACGTGTGTGTGACATGTAGTTTGCAAAGGGGAATGCTACGTACTTACATATTTTTTAAGAGGTGATTCAAACCTTTCATAATACCTATAGCTCAGGAATAAATACATCTTTCATTATTACTTTGGGGATGTTGTTTATATTCTGAATGAATTTTCATGTGCACATTGCTCACATTTTCATTGCTTTATATGGAGTTTTACCTAGTATGCACATTTGAAACACTATCTAAATATCTCTTTTTGTGCTTATATACTGAAACCTACTTCATTAAGATTTCCACCAGTCCTTTAGGATTTATTAACTATAGCACAAAGCTCTTTTGTTCAGTATCCAAGATGGCAGGCATTTTGTAAGACCTTACTGCTTCTATCAGAATAATGAAAGCAGTGTCACAATAGAAGACCTATCCTATTACATGTACTGTTAATTGTTAGGTGTATTTGTATGTTAGTCTCGGTGTGTCATATGTGTGAACGCAAAAACAGAGAAACATAAGAACACAAAGTTTTCCAAAACAATTTAATGGCTAATATCTAAATTGGTTAAATTAAGCTAAATTAGACTGTTAATTAAAATAAATTTAATTTAGTTAGAACAATTAATAGTGGAACAATTTGCCTCCAGAAGTTGTGGGTGCTCCAACACTGGAGGCATTTAAGAAGAGAGATTGGACAACTTATTTGTCCGAAATGGTATTCGGTTTCCTGTCTGAGCAGGGGTTGGACTAGAAGACCTGAAAGGTCCCTTCCAACTCTATTATTCTGTTATCTTTATTACAAAAAGGTTATCACCTTTAATCCAACATTTAATAAATGTTTGAATCTGTTCCATGTTTTAATCTTATGTCTTTGGTATTACTTTGTCCACTAATGTTGCTTAATACAGGCTGGTCTGTAATAGTAATAAACATTGATTTACTGTGATTTGAATGTTGCTTAATAAATACTGTTTGAAAACCAAAACCATGCCTGTATTCATGCCTCCTATTTTTGATATAAATCCACTGGATTTACTGATTCATGAATATTCTAAACATTTTGAAAAATCATGAGATGAAATTTTTGGTTCATCTGTCAAAACACTGTCCTCGTTATGTATCAGTTTTTGCAGAAGTTAATAATCAGTTCACTGACCACAATATCATGATTAAGGTTTTGGAATATTATTTGAAAATCTTAACAATAATTTTTTTGCAAGATAAATTAAATGTATATTTGCATTATATAATTCAATTTTTAAAAATATATTTCCTGTTTGATGCCTCCAGATACATTAAGCTTTAATTATCAGAATTCTTAGGTAGCAAATATCTGAAAGAAAAGAATTCTGGAAATTGAATATCTTGGTTCAGCTAAGCACATCTGCTCAAACACTGTATGATACATTTTCAGGAATGATTATGCCTTTTTAAAAAAGCAATAACAATATGCAGTGAAGTATTTATTTATTTATAAAATTAATTGGCCAATCTTACTTCAGAATAACTGGTCATCTTACAATCATAAAAAAATAAAAACTGTACAAAGATAAAAAGCATAAAAATATATGTCCAAACTATAGAAGTTCTCATAAACTTTTTAAATTTAATTTAAATTGGGGGGATTATAATAGAGGAATGAATTACTTTAGATTAATATAATACATTTTCAAATGGCGCCAAAATCTGTATGAATAGAGGTATACATGAACCACTGTTTATTCCTAGGAACACTAATGAGCTAGTCTGTTTCCTTAACAGAAATTCTGATGTTCAACTTTTCCTACAGTTATGCAATCTCAGTCATAGAAAAAAGGCTTTTCCATTACTAAATGAAGAATGTTTTTCTCCAGCCTCAAATCCTAATTTACTGTACAGTTCTGTTAGAAGTACAATATATATCTTTCTTCTCAATCATTGATTGGAACTGGGTTATCTCTTAGCCAAATATTTGAAAACAGTCTGTAATAACCTTTGACGAGCATGGAAGTCCTCAGGTGTATAGGAAGTTTCCTATAGGCACACTGCAATCCCAGAATGACAACATATGTGAGATGATGTCATTATATCAATGCTGTCATTATGTACTTGTATCCAAAGACTGATGCAACTTGTGGTATTTTCATAATGCCATTTCATATGTGTCATCACTTACCCACAATGGATACCATTGGCCAATTTGGATATTCCCATATTTCCTAGCAAATTTGAATTGGGAACTATGTTTCTTGCTTCCAAGCCTGGTTTGAAAAACAGCCATGAAAGGAACTTTTACTTGTTTTTTAGCCATTTGTATTGACAAAAGGAATCTTATAGAAGATACTGAGCCCATTCACATTCTGGTTTATTGTGATAAATAAGAATGGTCATTAATGTAATTTAAATCTACAGGGTCTTATTATTAATGTCTGGATGTATAAAATACAGACAATATTCTATTATGCACTATGAATATAGTAATGACAGTGGTTCCATTCATACATAATGCTGCATCATGGTTACTGCTTGATATATAGCAGTGAAATTATTTCCCTTTTGTAATAGCTAGAGCTTACTAAAAATCCACTCTTTTTAAAAGAAATGTGTAATTGTCACTTTGAATTTTTTTTATTGCATGGAGATGATTGATCAAAAGAACTGCATTTGGAGTAATAATCTATGGGCAGAGCAAAAGTTTTAGCCTCATTTGCCAATGTTAAATGAGGATTGGGCTTTAGTTTCCCCATAGTACTCAACTATTCTGATAGTGATAGAAAATATGAAGCTATGGTTTATAAGTAATTACATTTATAATTGGAATTATAAATTGGAATTGAGAGGTGATATATCAACTTCTTGAAAACACTTTCAGAACTCCCAATTTTTTAATACCATTTTTTAAAAAGTGTACTTTGCATTAATTTAATGATCACTATATTGAACTGGGCATTTCAAAAAATCCTTGTTAAGTTGTAGCAATATGTATGTGGGGAATTTGAATTGGGGTTAATCAGATCATCCAATGATGACCTATTTCTCTACTAAAATAATATACAGGGAAAGGATATTCAATGCTACATCTGCCATTACAATCTCCAGTCTGTTGAATTTCAACAGTCTGTTGATATTGCTTCTGAAATATCGGCCTGTTGTGTAAGCTTTTTATATATGGCCTATTTCCCTCTAGCAATTACATGAAGCTCAGAAAAATCTTTTTTTAAAAAATCTCAGTTTGTTGGTTTTCATCAACTTAAAAAGTTTGACCTTAAGCATTTTCTTAGGCCTGGAGGGAAAGAACCTACTTGTACAACATGCCAAGCATTGTTGCCTTATCCTATGGAAGCAGCTGTTCTGGGGAAGATTAATTGCACATATTTTCAGATGTAGGATTATGACTCTAAGCAGAAAACAAGAAATAACTCTAATGACAATTGGTTTCTCTCCTTATAGCTTAGACACATCAGTATTCACTTGATGTTACACCAGCTTTTCCCAAGCTGATATTTCCAGATACATTGGTACTAGAACTCCCAAAATTCTCACCTACTATGACTGATTTAAGAGATCAGACATAAAGAAGATTAATTATGAGACTAGAAATTCATTAAGCTAACTTTGAAATAACCCATATTTCAAGGGTTATGAAAGCAGGGAGTCAGATTTTGTTAGACAATTGCAGTTCAAGAAATTCTGTTATTTAGTTCTCATCCTTTCACACACAACTACGGGAAGTTGCTTAATATCAGAACAAACTATTATGCGTTCTAATGTGTGTTAGTTAATTGCAGTCATTAGTAGCTGCCCCTAGTGCAGATAGGGGCAGAGAGTTTATATTTTTTTTTAAAGATAACATTGTAGCACCACATTCTCTACATTGACAGATTTCTGAATTATTCTCATCCACTGCCCTACCCATTGCTGTGTCTGTGTATAGGTCGTCTAGCATTTAGCTTAGCTGTGAAAAATCACACAGAGCATATTCATCTTCATATAAACTGTGCTCAACAAGTTGGATTAACCTCTGAGTAGATATACATAAAGATGAATGTGAAATATTATTTTAAAGGGATGCAGTATTACATTATTTCTCATGGAAATAAATTCTTCAGAAATTTTAAGTTTAATCTCTGCAAATTTATGTTTGTTCACATATTTCCACCTAACAAATCTCTACTTACTAAATTACAGGATGGATCGATGGATTGATAGATCGATAGACAGGCAGAGAGACAGACAATGTTGCCTAACAAAATATTTGGAGAATTTATAATGAACCAATACAAGTGTATAGTGTGTTATTATTTGTTGCCATAAATGGTTCAGAGTTGCAGAATTTTACTCTAGTTTCCATCAGTTTTCACCCAATTCAGAGGATATACCTCTATCTGTAGATCATCTGTAGTAATAACTTAAAAAGTCATTAGGCTGGCCTAAATCTGCTTATATTTATCAGCCTTAAATAGGACATAAGAGGGGATTACCCTGTGGGATAGCCATACTATGCAGGCACCAATATGAGTACTTTAGACTATCTGGCTACCTCCTATATATTCTGCAATTTCTCGCAGACATTAAGGCCTTATGCTTGAAATGGATTTGGAAACTGAATGCTTCTATAAAGGAGAAACCAACAATTCTATTTTTGCCATTTATTTCATTAATAGATCAGTCTTGGGCAAATATTTTGATCTAGTTGATATTTTCAGGAACTTGTGACTATCTCCAAAACTTAGTAGTATAGTTACTATGGTAATCAAATCAAAATTTTATTATGCTCACACAGCATCATAAGGCAGATGGTGTACAGTCAATTAAAAAGCATAGAAGGTACATCAGAGTCTGAAAAAAAAAGTGAGAAGTTAAGACAGGAAGTATAGTGTAGGTGTAATAGATAGATTTAGGGGACATAAAGACTATGAAACCACAGTGCAATCTAATATGGTAGATTAGGTGCTTATTATCTTGTTTATTGCACAATTTATCATCTGAAAAATTTGGAATGCTGCTATGCAGAACCTGGCAACATTGTGTGTTATAGCGGGGTTGGTATCTGAAAGCATGAGGGAGATACAGAATTGTCCTGCGTGCCCTGGATGTTTATGCAGTGTAGGTGAGATAAGGCTAGTATAAGTGTCTTTTTAGTGTTGGCACCAGAGAAGCACATGCTCTGTTGTTCCTTGTTTAGAGTCATAGGGGCATTGTTTCTCCCAGTAAGGAATCTTCTTGTATTGTCCTTCAAGGACCACTGAGGGGACAGCATGACATTGTGCCAGGATAAAGGCACTCCACTATTTAGGTATTTCAGATTTAGTTAGGTAAGCCAAAAAGGAGGCAAAGTACCTGTTGGATTCACCAGCAATTAAGGTTAGGATGTTGACTCGATCTAGTTGGCGCTCAGCATCTGCTACACATAGTTTAATGAGAACTGTGGTCTGATCATATTCCGTGCTGAATAGAAGACCTGGAGAGAAGCCTAAAGATCTGATTTTAGTTGCCATTGCTTGTTTCCTTGTGGATTGAAAACATTAGAGATAAATTCCTTGTGTGTCTAATCATACTTGAACAAACAAAGTATTCAATTCAATTCAATTAACTCATAGTTAGTAGGAACTATGATAAAGTAAGAAACATGTATGTAATACAAAAGAGTAAGCTGAACATGTTAAAGCCAATATACATAGGCAACATGTTGCCATGTTCCAAAGTAAGACCTAAACTAATGCCTACATGGTTTGTGCTACAGTGTTTTAAAAATGTAAATAACCATTAACATCAAAAAAGAAGAAAACCATAATAATTGAGTAGAACTACTAGATGCAAATAAATGAATGATAGTTCCATCTTTTGTATACAAATAGAACTCACTTACCATTCATTCATTCAAGCAGCAGTTTAAAGTTAAAGTGGTGCCGAAAAAAATAACTTCACAGCCCATTTGCAACCTTTGTAGCATCCCTCAATCATGTGATCATCAACCAGTATACATTGTCCTATGCCTGATCTCCATTTTTTTCCTTTGCCCCCGGCAGAGGAGAGAGATTGGAGAGAAGATTTGAAGAAAGTAAATTGTTTACTCTTATTCACATTGAAAGTAATGAGATTATATGTACCGCACAGACACTTTACAGTTCTCTCTTGAATTTCTTTCCAATCTCTCTCCACTGTAAGGTTGGGGTGGGGGAAAAAAGCAGTTGATTGCTATAGGCCAGTGTTGGTGAACTTTTCGGCACTGCGTGCCAAAATGGGAGCATGCACAGTGGGGATAGCACCAGAAACCAGAAGAAAAGCTCCCTGGCGCACACACACGAGCACCAGAAACCGGAAAAGCAGTTCCCTGGTGCTAATGCACGCCAGGGAGCTGCTCTTCCAGCTTCAGGTGCTTCCACATGCGTGAAGACCAGCTGACTGACATGCATGTGCGTGCCAAAACCCAGAAGAACAACAGGCGATGGCTGACGTGCCTGGAGAGATGGCTCTGTGTGCCATTGGTTTGCCATCATGGCTAGGCAATATCTCTTGCCTGACCCCTCTACCCATAGAGCAGAGAAATTGGAGAGAAAGAGATTTTAAGAGAGTAAAATATTTGTTGTTCTACACAAGAACAGTGTGATCATGCTGTCAATGAAGAGTCAGATAGAGGAGAAATTACCTGCAGAAATCAATTGCTTTTTTCCTCCCCCATCTCACCCATAGAGTGAAGTGATTGGAGACAAAGGGATTTTAAGAGAGTAACCTGTTTACATAGCACACCCATGCCTTCTAACCTAGGATGGGGTTTGATTGCATTGCTTTTCATGTATACAAGACAGTAAACTGTCAATCAGGGATTCCAAAGGAGGGGGATAGTTAGGAAGCAAACAAAAGCCAAAGGTGGGAAACAGACTAAGTTGTCTCTTTCTAGCCAGAAAGCACAGTTGCAGTCATGTGATTTCCCACTAAGCAACCACTTCCTTATCAATGGAGTTGCTAATTGCAATTGAGATCATTAAGCAGAACTACCTGTAAATCCATATACAGAGCCCTCAAATCTTGTATGTCTTGAAAAAAGATAAGAAGCATTTTTGTATGCAGTATACGTGGAGGAATCTGGTTCAGTAATCTTCCTTAGAGAATAATTGTCACTCTTTCTGAAATTAGCCATACTTTTCTGTGTCAAAAGTCTCCAAATCGATTAGTCATCTGAAATCTGGAAAGGAATGGTTTTTAGTCTCCCCAGAGGAGATTAAGTGGGTGCCATTCTGGCCTTATCATTTATTTACACAAAGACTGGCATTTGCCAGTCTTAGAGAAGGGAAGACATTTATGATAGTTATCATTGTCTAATTAGTCTATTAAATACCATTAGCAAAATGTATGCAAGACACTTTTAAATTGGATGGAGTTAGAAAATTCACTTGAGGATGGGATTAAATCTGTTGAAGTGCAATAGAACAGGGGATTTTAAATGGAAAAATATACAGAAAAACAAGCTTTGCCCTAGATGCTGTGTTTATTAAGTTTAAGCAGGCATTTGATTGTGTCTCTGTGAAAAAAGGATGGAAAAAGCTCTTGAGGAAAGTATAGGAAAGGCTTAGAAGTATAACATCAGATTACCACCTGTTTATTCTTAGCTATAAAGTATACAAAATACTTACTTTAAAGTAAGATGTAATGTGGCAGTTCCACGCTCTGATTTGATCTATATTAGAAGATGAATCCATGCTTATTTAACTTCTATATCAATTCCATGATTTGTCAACTAACTAAATTTAATCCACCTATTTTACTATTTATGTTGTTTATTTACTGTCAAATTTTCCAGAGACTCCTTATATTTTAAAATTAGGATTGTAAACAGTTATGTCATTAATGGCATGGAGGGGAGGAAGGGAGTGCAGCCTTATGAAAGTCGCATTGTAGTGCACGCCCTGTGCCTTATGTACAGATGTTGCACATATGTACAAAAGCATTTGAGAATGCTTGTGTGTATGCGTGCGCGCACTATTATATGCAGATGAGCCAGTCACTGTTATTCAAAGGTTTATATCTAGATTGTTCTTCTGCAGTGTTTACTAAATGTTTACGGCATTTCTGAATATATTCATTAGGCCTATGCAGGAATCTGGATTCATAGGGTAAAATGTAAATCAGAGCACCTGCCAGGGCCAATTTGAATCAAAAATATCTTTTCCTGGGATCATGTGTCAGCAGCATAGGGCAGATAAGCAAGCATAGGAAAAGATGTAGCTATCTTAACAGGTCCCTGACAAATCCTGGATATACAAATCTGAGCCGCTGCATTAATCAATATATTCAAGATTGAGAAATGATTTGAGATGGACTCTTGTTTTTAAAATAATATACACAATGTTAATGAAGATAGACAGTTTTCAACCAAGTATTTAATGCATTGTTAACAGACGTGCAACATAGTCTACATCCACATAATGTAGTGAAACGCAATGTTTGACAACATCGTTTGATAGCATAATTGCATCCCTTCCTTTCTGAAATTATATAACTATTCCACACAACAGATAGACTTCTGAAAAATGTAATGCATAAATAGCAGCTGTGATTCCTGTGCTAAATAAGAAGTCAGTTGAGTTTTCTGCCTGGTTCTGTTATAAACCATTTGTTTAACTTAAGAAATTATCAAGAAAATTTTAATTAAGAAAATTTAAATCCTACTTTTCTTTCATTTTAGAAGATTTTGCAAGATATTGTTGGATCATCTTAACCACAGCCTGGATAAGGATCTTAACATTCCTTATCTACTGATTTAAGATGGCAAAGGCAAAATAGAGGTCACATGAAAAATACATATTCTACTGGAGCGTGGGGCAGCAGTCAGGAATGGGCTAACTCTGTCATCTGTCCCGAACTGAGTCTGCAATTTGTGAAGCTCCTCCTCTTCCTCCTGGCTTGACTGCCTTGGCAGGTCTTTGGCTAGCTTTTACCAACAGCTGGCTTCTATTGCTTGAATACATTGCAGGGCTCCCAGGGACCTGGTAGAGCTCTGTCTTTCCAGCGTGAAGGGCTCACGCCTGATACTGCTGAAGACCGCATTAGCGGTTTATGCAGGCATCTCCCAGCTCATCCGGTTGAGGTCCTGCTATCCCAGCGCGAACAGCCTCCACTGAAGGCCACTCTTGGCAGCAGCTAGTCTGCCAGCCGGCAGACCCTGGAACGGCGTGCCTGGGGTTTCCCCATATGCCTATCAGTAGCAGCAGTTTGCGGAGGTTCCCAACTGCTGCCATTTTGTATGAGAAACAGAGGTTTCACCGCACAGTCAACGATTAATACAGCTGCCTCTCTCTTCCCCTGAGTGGCGCCTGCAGTGGTAAGCCTGTTCCGATTGCCCTGGGCCTCCAGGGATCGTGCTGCTAACAGAGCCTGCTCTTTATTGTGTCGGCTTCTGTCGGGGCTTCCTTGGCGGCCACCATTTTGAATTGATCGTCTTTTTGATTTGACTGCCATTTTGGAACTGCCTCATGCAAATTAGAGGCCTGTATCCCTGCTAAGCAAGATGGCCTTCACCTTTTCAGCCCAACCCTCCAAGAGCACCACTTCAAGCCTCAATTGGAGCCTGCTGGTTCTTCTCAACCAGGCCCCTCCAAACAGAGCAAGGCTCATTCAACTAAGGCCCCTATGTCCCAGAAGGCTTCTAAAGCCTGGGAGAGGGCTGATAGCAAGAGGCACAAGGCCCTTGAATGGGTCATTGAAAAGGCCATAAAGGAGGCTGCTAGGAAGGAATTCAGCCCCTCCCCCATGGCCCAGACCCCTGCTCCGGAGCCTGCGTCTCCCCAAGAGAACCCTGTTACCCAGGCCCCTCCTGCGGCCTGGTCCCCAGATGGGGATCTGGCCTCATCCTGTTCTGCACAGGCTGAGGCCAGTGCATGTTTGTTTGGGGCCCTACAGCATTCTTCTCCCCCCGCCGAGGTCTCCTCTGTCGCCCAGGTGGTTCCTCCATTCCAGGAGGCATCTCCTGTCCAGATGTTGCAATAGGACCTGGTTGCTCCTCAGCCTCCTTCCAAGGCTTCTGTTCCTCAGGTTGAGGCACCCCAGTCTGAAGCTGTGTTCCATCCCCTCCCCTGTTCCTGACTTGGTGGCCCTTATCCAGGGGGCAGTCCAGCGGGGCATTGCCACTGAGATTCAGCGCAGAACCAGTTCTTGGGTCTCAGAACAGGCCAGGTCTCAGGGGGTCCTTTAGCAGTCTCAAGTGTCTGCGGACCTGGATCACCCCCAGGACCAGGTTTATGTTAGGGCCTCCACCAGTCAGAATTCTGCAGCAGGAGATGACCTTGGGCAGCCGGGGTTGTCGGATGATGAGGACCTTTCTCCCGATCAGCCTTCCTTTGTGGGCCTGTTCAAACCTCAGGTCTTCAGGTGGCTTTTCCACAAGGCCAAGCTCACTACCTGGCTGGGTCTCCCTCTGCCCAGAACAGACATGTTGAGGGATAATGCTGGCCCTTCAGCCTCCTTATTTGTGGAACCTACCTTTGAGGCAGAGGAGATTATCAGCCCGAAGATGTTTAAAGACATTGTCACGCGCCAGTGGTCAGCCCCGGTTTCGGGCCCTAATCCTAACATACTGGACAGACGTCTGTGTAACTTGGCTTCTGACATTTCTTCCATTTTTCAGGTACCTGCAGTGGACTGCCCCCCCCCCCGGTGGTTGCCTCTCGGCACCTGTCCTCAAGGGCCCACCTGAGGAAGGTCTTCGGCCCGAGGACAAGAGGCTGGAGCATTCCCTGACTAAGCTGCAGGCCATTAAGGCATCATCAGCCGCTTCTTTGTTTAATAGGGCTACCCTCATGTGGGATAAACAGTTACAGGATTGCTTACCTGTTTTAGATACTAGGGCTCATCAGTATGTGAACAAGATAGTGGCCGCCCTGGAGTACTCAGCAGACGCCACGCTAAATGCCTCTAGATTTGCCACTAAGGCCATTGGCTCTAATATCACATTCCGCCGCCTTCTTTGGCTTCGCCAGTGGCAAGCGGATGCTAAGAATAAATAGTGCCTGGCATCCTCCCCATACTCGGGGGACATGCTGTTCGGAGCTCCTCTTGAGTCCCTGCTTATTGAATCCAAGGACAAGCGTAAAATTCTCCCCAGTTTGTCCCGAAGGGTGGACTCCTGTCCTCCTCCTTCCTTTTGTTCCTTTCGGGGGTTGACCTCTGGTTATTCCTCCTCAAGGGCTCAGAGGTTTTCCTTCCCTCGACAGGATAGGTTCCAGGACAGGCAAGCTGGTCCAGGTCAGAGAGGCCAAGTCCTTTTGAGAGGGGAGGGGGCGCCCCTTTCATAGATACAACCCTCCCATTGGAGGCTGCCTGGCACTCTTTGTCAGCCAGTGGGAGGCGTCAACTTCAGACACTTGGGTCAGAGGGACGGTCGGCTGTAGCCTCTCCATGGAATTCCTCTCCACACACACACCCGACCCAATTTCTCCAATGCCCCCTTTCATGGGATCAGTCACAGAGGCTCCTGGTGGAATCAGCTATTAACCATCTTCTGCAAATCCAGGCCATAGAAGCGGTTCCACCGGAGCAGCATGGACAAAGCTTTTATTCCCACCTGTTGGTCATCCAGAAATCCTTGGGGGGATGGAGAGTGATTCTCGATCTCAAGTCCTTGAATCGTCAAATTGTGTACTGATGGTTCAAAATGCAGTCTCTGCAGACCATCCTGGAGACCATCAGGGACAGGGATGTACTCATATCAATCGACCTAACAGAGGCCTACCTTCACGTCCCCATTCATTTGGTCTATCGCAAATTCTTTGTTTCTGCCATGCGATTCGGCACTACCAGTACAAGGCTCTTCCTTTCAGTCTCTCCTCGGCACCCCAAGTGTTTACCAAATTGATGGCAGCGCTGTCGGGCCACCTCCGGACACTGCCAATAAGGATTCAGTTCTATCTGGACGATCTTATCCAGTCCAGTTTGGAGTATCTAGCGCAGTAGGATCTGGAGACCACCATTTGGATCCTGAGAAGCCACGGGTTTTCCATCAACGTGGCCAAGAGCCATCTGGTTCCAATGACATGCATTCAGGACCTCAGCGTGGTGATAGATATGGTCCAGAGTAAAGTCTAACTTTCCCAGGAGCGCCTGACCAACTTGCGGTCACTGGTCAGGATGGCGGCATTGGGCAAACTCGCTCTGATCCGACTGCTTTCCCAGCTCCTCGGAAAGATGGTGTCATGCATCGGCATTTTTCATTGGGTACGTCTCCATTGTAGGGTTCTGCAGTGGATCCTTCTTCTGTATCAACGAGCTCACAAGAGCTCCTCTGCTCGATTGATTCGGCTTTCCCCCAAAGTCTGCCTCTCTCTTCGCTGGTGGTCCTCCCCAGCTCTGTGCGAGGGTCAGTGTTTCAGGGAGCCTCAATGCACAGTCCTAATGAGAGACGCCAGCCTTTATGGCTGGGGACCCCATCTGGGCTCGGATCGGTGGTCTCCGGCAGACATAGCCCACAGCATAAACTGGCTGGACCTTTGAGCCATCCACCTAGCCCGGCTGGCCTTTGAGCCATCCACCTAGCCTTCCAGGGCGCACTGCACAACCATCATATTCTAGTCAGGACGAACAATGTGGCCGCGAAGACTCATGTGAACTGCCTGGGGGGCATCCACTCCCGGCGTCTCATGGAGGAAGCAGAGAGCTTGAGCCTCTGGGCGGAGACGTCCATCCAGGCCTCCCACATTTCTGGGACAGCAAACTGGCAGGCGGATCTTCTGAGCAGGGCCACAGTGGACCACGGGGAGTGGTGCCTCCACCCCTCCATCTTCAGGTACATTGCCTCTTGGTTCGGTGTCCCGGTGGTCGATCTCTTAGCCTCCAACACCAACAGCCAGATGATCAGATTTTTCTCTCAGTTCCTGACACTGGGGGTGGAGGGTGTGGATGCTTTGCGGAGCCCTTGGCCCCCGGGTCTTCCTGGAGTTCCTGCAGGCTGGCTTGATGTCAGGTTTGTCGCCCAACACCATGTGATGACAGGTATCTGCCCTCTCATCTGTTCTCTCCTGTGGATCTATGGGGTCTCTCTCCCAGCTCCCACTTATCTGACAATTCCTCAGCGGGGCCACAAACCTTCGGACCCCAGCCATTCATCGGTACCCTACCTGGGATCTCCTCAAAGTACTCAATGCACTCACTTGGAGTCCCTTTGAACCACTGTGAGAGGTGGGTTTATGTTTCCTTTCCTATAAGGTGGCCTTCTTGGTCGTCATCACTTTGGCCCATTGGGTCTCGGAGTTGGCTGCTCTCTTTACGAGACCCAACCTCTGTATCCTTCATAGTGACCAGGTGATCCTGCATTTGGACCCTACGTTTATACCAAAAATCAATTCCCTTTTTCACCGGTCTCAAGAATTGGTCCTTCCCAACTTTTGTCCCATCAATTAGAACGTATCTGGCATACCTTGGACATCTGTCAAGCTCTCCGTATTTACCTTAAATGGACCGGACTCCTTTAAGCGTTCGGAGAGTCTCTTTGTGTCCTTTCAGCCGGCGTCCTTGGGTCATAAGTTCACTTCCTCCACCATTGGTCACTGGCTTCGGGCAACTATTGCCAAGGCTTATGACATACAGGCCTTCCTGATTCTGCACCGGATCACTGCCCACTCTACCCGTAGTGCTTCTACTTCAGCGGCTGGTCCACTCAGGGCTCCTTGGAGGACATTTGCCGGGGGGCCACCTGGTTGTCACCTTCCCCGTTTATCCGCCATTATAAGTTGGATGTCTATGCATTGGCGGAGGCGGCCTTTGGCTATCGGGTTTTATAACAGGTCCATATGGGGGAGGCAGCTTCAGTCCGGTTGGCTCCCTCCCAATAGGGGGCTGCTTTGGCATGTCCCATTCCTGACTGCTGGCCCCACGCTCCAGTAGAAAGGGTGTTGCCTTACCTGAATGCCCATTCTACTGAGCTGGGGGACCAGCAGCCAGCCCCACCCTCTTTCTCCTGGTCCTCGCTGTGTGGGAGGCTTGATACTAATGGTGTCCTTTCAGCTCAGCCCACCAGTCCATCTCCTTCATTGGAAATCTGGGAAGAGGAGGAGCTTCACAAATTGCAGATTCAGTTTGGGACAGATGACAGAGTTAATCTATTCCTGACTGCTGGCCCCCCAGCTCAAGAGAACGGTGGTTCAGGTAAGGCAACGCCCTTTTGCCACATTCTGAGGGCTAAAATAGAGAGAGAAATGTCAAGACAATGATTTCCCTTCAAGTAGTTTATTAATTGTCCCATAACCAAAGGAAATATAATTATTTGTTCAGAAATGTTCTATTATATTAATTTAGTTTTTGTCATTGTAATTATGATTAGGATTATATGCAAAAAGCCACCATCAGTCAATTGCAAAAGGCACCTTTACTTGAAACAGCTTACATTCTGCAATAATACTTTTAACACCATCAAACATCAACACCTGCCTATCTCAGGTCCTTGATAAAAATGCCAAATCCAGTGTAAAATTTGATTACATGACCATGAGGAAGCTGCAACTGTCATAAGTGTGAAAAGTGGTCATAAGTCACCTTTTTCAGTGCTGTTATAACTTCGAACGGCAGTCAAAGTGATCTTTCAGCAGCTAACGAGGTGGTCCACTATTTCTTCAGCTTCTTATAATTATTGCATGCTGCCTGACTCCTATCATCTCTATGGGGGATTGGCAGACTCTCAAATTAGGAGGCCCTATGCCATGAAGGGCTTTATAGATTACAACCAGCACTTTGAACTGCACCCAGAAGCAAACTGGTGGCCAATGCAGCTTGTGAAGCAGGAGTATTACATGGGCTGAGAAAAGTAAGATTCTACATTTAAGCAAGAAAAACCAAATGCACAGGTATAAAATAGGTGGTAGTTGACTCAATTGTAGTAACTGCTAGAGGAATCTTGGAGTCCTAGTGGACAAGCACTTAAATAAGAGCAGTGTGCAGCAGCTGCCAAAAAATCCAACACAGTCTTAGGCTGCATTAACAGAGGGATAGAATCAAGATCACGTGAAGTATTAATACCACTCTTTAATGCCTTGGAAGACCACTCTTGGAATAGTGCATCCAATTTTGGTCACCATGATGTAAAAAAAAATGTTGAGACTCTAGAAAGAGTGCACAGAAGAGCAACAAAGATGATTAGGGGACTGGAGACTAAAACATATAAAGAATGATTGTTGGAATTTGGTAAGTCAAGTTTAATGAAAAGAAGGACTAGGGGTGGCTTTATAGCAATGTTCCAATATCTAAGCAGTTGCCATAAAGAAGACAGGGTCAGCCAATTCTCCAAAGCACCTGAAGGCAGAACAAGAAGCAATGGATGGAAACTAATCAAGGAAGAACAATCTAGAATTAAGGAGAAATTTCTTGACAGTTAGAACAATTAATCAGTAGAACAACTTGCCTCCAGAAGATGTGGATGCTCCAACACTGGACATTTTTAAGAAGACATTGGACAACCATTTGTCTGAAATGGTATAGGGTTTTCTGCCTGAGCAGGGTGTTCGACTAGGAGACCTCCTATGTCCCTTCCAGCTCTATTATTCAGAAATCAATCCTACAATTATTCCATTCAGTGATATTCCTCTGGGTGAATTTCAATGGTAAGGTTCTTGAGATTCAGCTGAAGTCAAGAGGACCAGCCCAGCTCTCCTACTGTGATATCTTTTCTTCAGGGGAAAATTGTATAGCTTAGGACCAAAAGTCATGAAAGCTGTACCTACTTGGAGATCCCTTTAAATTGTTCGACATAATAGCTATCTTCACAGAGCAAGTCGTGTATGCAATGGAGTGTTGTGGTTCTAAGATAGGAAATTCTCTCCATACCACTGAAAGTATATAAACAATAAGAAAAATCTGAAACTGTTTTTCTATGTGTGTGTGAGAGAGGGGGGGGGGGGGATGGGATGTTCTTGCAGTTCATTGTTTTGCATGTGCCTAAACCCCAGTTCTGATCATCTAAATAATGCTTTCGAATTGCCATTATTAAGCAAGAAAAATGTGGGTTAGACTGAAGATCAACTATTTGAGGATCTTGCTTCCTAAAATAGTACTCCAAGTGTTTCGGGGAACGCTCAAGCAGAATACTGATGCGCAAATATGATGTAGGCCATGTGAATGATATATGAAGATCCATTAGTTCCTATTAAAGCTTAGCAGCCAGTCATTTAGATGTTCCCATGAATTTTTAAAATCATGTTTAAATCCACCAAAGTCTGCAATCACCCACATATTCATAGCCTTGGGTTTTTTTTTGATTGATTGATTGATTGTCAAATTAAGAAGGCTACCCAACTCCATGAAGAACGGGTGGCATACAGCATTAAAACAGAACAATAAAACAAAAAAAATATGTAGATATAGAAGAAAAGTGATTCACACTAACGTGCAAAATCCTGTAAGGATTTATCTATTCACACTAAAGCCTGAAGAAAAGGCCAGGTTTTCAGACTTCCTGAACACAGATGGGGTGATGACTATCTTTTTTTCCAGAAGACTGATAGAAACTGATAGAAAAGACCTGCTTATTTTTCTATCCAGGGTCCTGTCAGATGTCTTTGTTATCTGTCATCTTTGTCAGTGGGATATAGAGTACACCCATTTTTTTCCTGTCAGACAGGAAAGATAGAAGCCATCAGAGATAGATAATCCCTCAATTTGTTTTATTTAGCAACTGCTTTGCTTAATGACCAAGTTGCTGCTTTGAAAACTTTGCCAATTGTGATTGCCAATGAGAATTACCAGTATTCTATTTTTCAAGAGCTCAAGGCAACATTTGTTTGCGCAATTACTTTGGGAGATTGGCTAAGAAAAAGTGATTAACCCGAAGTACAGTAATTCAGTGTATTTCCATAGCTGAGGGTGGGCTTTAGCCTAAGATCTAATCTCAACACTTCAATCACTATACCACAGTAGCTTTCTGTTTTTAGAAGCTCATGTTCTCTCATGTTTTATTTTGGGTTGTTAAATGTTAAATGCTAATTCATTCAGCACTTTGACTATCCACTTCATACATCTGATAAAGAGTACTCTTGCCTATGTAGAATTAAACATATTTGTTTTTTAAAGTACAACACATATAATCTTTATGCAATGCTCCAGTAACCTATAGTGTACTACAACAGGACTCCTTATCAACATCTACAAAGATTCATCCCAGTTGAATAATGAAAAGAAAGAGTTATAGTTACTGGGGGCCAGTCAAATACAATTTATTTCTCCTCATTAGTCTGATGAAGGTTACATTGGTACTGTATGGGGATTTTCTTCAGTTTTTTCTTAAAAGAAAGTTGGATTATATTCTAGCTCAGTTTGCTAAGGGGCTCTTGTTTATTGGGTGCTAGTTCCTTGTATCGTATCAGCAGCATCAAATGCATCATCAAGAGATACATTTAATTTATTTCAATTTACATTTATTTAATCCAGATCAAAAGAACATTGCATAAAAATCTCAAAACAGGTTCTATCTAGAAACTCTGCGCTTGGATTTTCCAAGCACAAATACTCTGTCATGTAGAAATGATTTTTGAAGATGAAATGTTCAGAAACGTTTCATGGCATGGATAAGTGTCATCTGTTACACAATAGTTACTACATTTTGTAATATGGGATGTGGTCATCAAAATCAATCATCAAGGAAGTTCAAAAATGCTAATATACAGTGATAGACCAGTGCAGCCTTAAAAAATAGTCAATAGATGCCAGATGCTTTGGAGATCCCAAACATCTGGCCAGTCTCTGATGAAAACAGAATGCTGAAATAAATGGGCTTTTGATCTGATGCAGGAAGGCATTTCTTGTGTTCACATGAAGATTCCTCTCAGAGAATACCCTGCAGCTGCAACCATTAATGAATATACTTGTGCATGATCATAATAACGTTTCTGATCTAACATCTGGACCCCAATCCTGAGATGCCACAGATGAACAGATCAGATTACAACTGCCTGTGGACCTGATATGGGCTTGGTAACACAGCACCATCATGCTGAGCATTAGTAATTGGAAAGAAAATATAATTTGTCTGATTTGCAGCCAAAACCATTTGAACTATCTCTTCTTGATGAGCCCTTTTCTCGATAGCCTTTATTTCCATTTGTATTGGTAATTTTGGAATCTTGATGCATATTCTCAGCCCTTTTATAAAATGCAGAGACCTATCAAAGCTAAAGGGCTGTGTCTGTGCGTGTCCTTGCAATCATGGCTTTTGTGAAACCTTGTCTGATCCCTTTAATGGAAATGGAAATCAAGACCAGAATATTCATGGAGATTGATGTCAATGAAGGCAGCAGTTTATTTAACTACATTCAAACCCACAAATTCTATCTATAACTCTTTTATTTGCACATATAGCTTGTTATTAAAGCAATCAACGATTGTTTCCATATGCCCATGAAGAACTAATCTGAGCATGGCTGAACTGTTTTTTTCCTGTCTAACTACAATGATGTTATAGAAAATGTCTTTAAATGTCTTCTTTGTTCTTTTCTTCTTTGCTTATAATTTTGAATATTTATGCTTAAAGAAGATTTCACTTGTAAATGAATCTTGACCAATTTCCTGAGATTAATAACTTTTTTATTTGTTAAACATATTAATGGATTCAATCCTAACATTCCATAATTTCCCCCCAAAATTTATTATTTATTTTCAATATTTTAATTTACTGACATTTGTTTTAATGCCATTGGAGGAAAGACGTTATGTACTGTCCCAACTCTTTTTTTTTAATTATCATAATAGAGAACCATATTCTGCCATTCTCTATCCTTATCAAAGTGTATGCTACAATGCCACAGAAGGATCAGTTAAGGTTGTTAGTAATGGAGTCCTACAAATCTGGGGAACATAGTTTTGGAAAGGCTAGGTTGGAGTGTTGGACTAGAATTGTGGACAGTCCAAGTTAAATTTTAATCTCCATTTAACCATTAGAAAATCAGTATTCTCCCTCCTTTCATTTTTACTCTACCTCACCATTTTGTTCTGCAGGAAAAATAGAAGTATGAGAAGTATCCCAATATTATCTTAAGATTTTACTAGAAAAAGTAGCAGGAAATGAGTAATGCTTGATTAAATCAGTATCTAGCCAGAGTAGATACTAATTAAGATTTGCAGCAGTTATAGAACAGTGTCCAGTGCAGGATAAGAGTTCTTTGCCCTCCACTTAATTATCTTTTAAGAGCACAGTGTATGGGATGGGCAATTAATTATCCCAAGGGGTCACATAAGAAACTGGGATTGTTATAGCGGGGCCCAACCAGTGCAACCTGATTTGATGTCCTCAAACTCTCAATTCAGCTGTTCAAGCTGCTCCAGGCAAGGAGACAAGCCCTGCACAGGCACAGAAAAGAGCTTTCTCTCCTTGCCATTCCATGACTGCCAGCTGGCTGAAAGACTGCATGGTGACTGCACAGAATTAGACCCAGCTTGGCTTCTTTTTCTGCTCCCTGCAATGTGTTTATTTACATTTGATTTCTAATTTCTGATTGAGCTCAGGAGGGCTGGATACGGACAGTCAAAGGGTTGGCTGTGGCCCAGGGGCTGTAAAATGCCCAGTATTACGTAGACCATGGATTTCCAATCTTTTGGCTTACCTGGTTTACATTGAGCAAAGAGAAATTGTCCTGGGCTGTATATAAAATATATAATATAGTTAATGTATATAAATAACACACTTCCCTTATTTTTTTAAATATGTTTTTTATTATTTTGTGGGGCTACATTACTAGCTGTCCAGGGCTGCATATAACCCATGGACCACAAGTTAGACTCACCTAATCTAGATGATGCATTTGCTTTAGACTTTATATATAGATTTCTGCATAATTGTCCGGTTTTATTTTTTTGTCTCCTAGAATCCCATTACCTGTAGCTTTGATTCCATAAATCCAACAGAAAAATCACATACGCCCATTCCTGATGGGTGCAAAAATGTCTTTTGGAATTACATTCATTAGCAAGCATTATTAGGCAAAGGCATTACAGTTAATGTGGGAACACTTACTCAAATGCCTCATCAACAAAAATTGCAATTGAATCTCTCAATTTCTGATAGAAGGAATTAAGATAGCAATAGCACTTAGACTTACGTACCACTTCACAATGCTTTACAACCTTCTCTAAGTGGTTTACAGAGTCAGCATATTGCCCCCAACAATCTGGGTGCTCAGATAGATAAATTATAAGATGAATTATTAAAGGAAAATTCAAATAAAACCAACCATCCACTTTTCTCTTGAACTTTCTGCATTCTCTTTGATCAGCAGTTTCAACCTATTTTGCCTGTGAATCAAAAGAAGTAATTGGGGACAGAAAAAACAATTTAAATAAATTTTATTTATTCATTCATTCATTTTAAGGAACTCTCATATTTTCATAGTTAAAAGCACTCCCATTGATTTAATGTAAGCATTTAATTGTATTAAGCCTTTAAACTATCAAACTATGCCTTTACCTGAAAGAGAGCTATAACTTTGGTATAAGATACAAAGTTATAACTACACAGTGCAGCCATTTCTGTGATCATGGTGGCAGCTCTTTTTTAATCCCTATAGACCAAACCATATTATTTTCCACATAATAAAGTTGCAGAATTAGCAAAGTTCCAAATGTGGTCAGCATGATTTATGTTACCAGGGTAACAGTGGAGATTTAAAAGTTTGTGAATATGTACATTCATGAATAAATATTAGTAGTCATGCAATAGTCATTCCTTGAGTCTAGCAAATTGAGGACTATGCTCCTGAAAATTGATAGTATCACAATATTTGTCAGTGGTATATTCTGAAAACTAACGAACTTCTACAGATGGATATTAATCTGGATTCACTAAATTTTCATGTTCATTGTTTCACAAAAGTAGAACAACCACCACCTGTACAAGTAGAGCTTTGGATCTATGACACCCCTTTTAAATGTCAGTCACTGATATTCAGAAGCAGATTGCCTTTAGTATAATTTGACAGTAAGATATATCAGGAATGTTGAAGCAGTGAAAAGATCAATTTAATCCATCAAATTTCCTTTTGGCTTTGATTTTTTTAATGAAGATATCTCAATAAATCTCTCCACCAGGACATAAATAAGTTGGTGACGGCCATGGGTACTCTGCAGACGCATCAATAGATGCAGCAAAGTTCGCTTCCCAAGCTCTAACTTCAACGGTGACTTCATGCCGCCTCCTGTGGTTACGCCATTGGAGGGCGGAAAATCCAAGTAGGAGCTGGCATTGGCTCCATATAAAAGGTCCAACCTGTTTGGCGAAATGTTGGACCCAATACTGGTGGAAGACAAAGATAAGGATAAAGTAATGCCTTCTTCGTACAGACGGGCCGATCACTGGTATACGCCTTATTCTCAATGGCAGCCCTTTCGGACTGAGACTGGACCCAGCGGGTCCTATACCGGCTGACCCTATTCCCAGGGGTTCGACAGATCTTCTGGCAGGTCTACCTTTCGGGACCAGGGTAGGCGTCAATCCCCTGCCAAGCGTCCTTTCAGAGGGACAGGCATTAAGCCCTTCAGAAGAGGCAAGTGACAGTCAACTTATTACTTCCATTGGTGGTTGTCTCTGTCACTTCTGAAGCCAATGGGAATCGGCCACGACGGATGCCTGGGTCCTCCAAACAGCGAGGCTGGGACTCACCTTAGAATTCCGCTCCAGCCCCCCCAACCGATTCATTCAATGCCTGGTTTCGGCCAACCCAGAGAAGAGGAGGTTGATGAATGCAAAAATTCAACACCACCTGTACACCTGTGCCATAAAGCCGCTTCCCACAGAACACCAAAGGACCGGCTTCTACTCCATCTTTTTCCTGGTGACCAAAAGTTTCAGGGGCTGGAGAGGGAACTTAGATCTAAGAAACTGAACAAATTTATTGTGTACCATCAATTCAAAAAGTAATCCCTCAAGTCGATCTTGGGTTGCATAAGACATGGGGATCTGATGACTTCAATAGACCTCAAGGAGGCCTAACTCCACATTCCGATTCAGACATAGCATTGAAGGTTCCTGCGTTTTGTGTATTCCAGTCGACATTTTCAATACAGGGCCATGCCATTTGGCCTGTCACCAGCTCCCAGGACCTTCACAAAACTACTGGCAATAGTGGCAGCCTCCCTCAGGCAGATACCCATAAGAGTGCTCTGTTACTTGGACGACATTATAATCTTGTCATCCTTGACCGACCAAGCCTTACGGGATCTCATCCTGGTGCATCAAACCTTGCAGATACATGGCTTTTCCCTGAAACTAGAGAAGAGACAGCTTCATCCAACCACTCGCATCCTCCATCTGGATGCAGTGATAGACTCGGTTCAGAGCAAGGTTTTCCTGTCTCCAGATCGCAGCCTCAGCATCAACTCCTTGATGCACCAAGTTCTTTCGATCCGGACTGTGCCACTGCTCCTCCTGTTGTGATTGCTCAGGAAAATGATCTTGTACATCACTATCATCCCTTGGGCAAGATTTCATTCCCATCTGTTGCAGTGGTACCTTCTACCAGCCGCAACAACCAACCGCAGCAACTCCAGGGTGCGGGTTCAGCTCCTGGCGACTGTACATCTGTCCCTTTGCTGGTGGACCTCGCGAGCCATGCACAAAGGACGTCTGTTTCAAGAACCTCAACACATTACTGTCACGACGGATGCGAGTCTGCTCAGGTGGGGTGCCCATGGTCACACGCACGTGGCCCAAGGTCGTTGGTCTCCAGCGGAGTTGCTCAACGACATCAACTGGCTGGAGCTACAGGCAGTCCGGCTTGCCCTATGCCACTTCCAATCCTCCATGGCAGACCAACACATGTTGATCCTAACAGTCAATGTGACCACAAAAGCGCACGTGAACCGCGAGGGCAGCACTCGGTCCATGCCACTCATGGAGGAGTCTACCAAACTGCTAACGTGGGCGGAGAAACACACAATGTCTCTGATGGCGGAACATATCTCCGGATCCACCAATATCCGAGCAGATTGGTTGAGCAGGACGGAGATAGATCACACGGAATGGCATCTTCATCCTTTGCTCTTCCGCGAGTTGTCTTGCCAGTTTGGACGCCTGGTCCTTGACTGTTTGTGCACCTGAACAACACTCAATTGACTCAATTCTTCACCCACTTCCCATGCCCCGGGGCCGAGGGGTGCAATGCTCTCTGCTGTTCCTGGCCTCAGGGTCTGCTCTCCACCTTTCCACCACTTCTGCTCATCCCACAAGTCATTTGCAAGATATTAGCGGAGAGAGCAGAGGACCTGCTGGCCTCACTGGTTCTGGTACTCGGACCTAGTGAGTCTGTCTGTTGCCCGTCCCTGGAGGATTCCCGGGGACAGGATCTCTCTCAGCCAGGTGGTCATACTGCACCCTGAGCCACAGTGGTTCCAGTTGACCGCCAGGCACTTGAGAGGATCCTCCTAAGGAAGGACAATCTCTCAGGGCGGGTGATTTCCACTATTCAGAATTCTAGACGCGCTTCTATGACCCAGATCTACAATGTTACCTGGAGATTGTTCTGTTCACGGTGCTCCCGAGCACACACCAACCCAACTACAGTTTCTGTGTCTGAAGTTCTTGAATTTCTACAGGACGGTTTTGACAAGGGTCTTGCACCTAACATGCTTTGCAGGCAGGTCGCGGCCTTGCATACGGTCCTGTCCAGAGATGACGATCGTCCTCTGTCCCGGAACTTGAGGATTCGGTGGTTTCTTAAAGGGGCAGCCAACCTTCGCCCCCCCCCCCCCATTGTCCATCGCTATCTGACATGGGACCTTTCCCTGGTTCTACAAGTGCTCACGTCATCCCCCTTTGAACCATTGGGTTCCATCAGCCTTCTCTTTCTGATGCTCAAATTTGCATTTCTAGTGGCGATAACTTCTGCAAGTTGTGTCTCGGAGCTTACTGCCCTGTCTGTGAAGGAAGATCTCTGTATCTTCCATTCGAATAGAGTTGTCCTGCGGATAGATCCCTCCTTTCTGCTCAAGGTTAACTCCTTATATCATCGCACCCAGGAGCTGGTCCTACCGGATTTCTGCCTGGACCCGAGACATCATTTAGAGGCACAATGGCATACCTTGGACGTTAGGAGTGCCTTCCACAGGTACATTAAGAGAACTGTGTCTTTTCGAAGGTCTGAGTCCCTCTTTGTTTCTTTCCTCTTGGCATCATTGGGCAAGAAGGTTTCTCTTTCTACAATCTGACGATGGCTAAAAGCATGCATCTGCAAAGTATATGCAGTCCGGAAAAAAAAACTTTTACCAGGAAGGATTTTGGCCCACTCTACGAGGAGGGCCTCGACTACTGCTGCTTGGGCCACACAAGCCTCTTTTGCCAAAATTTGCAAGGCGTGGACTACCTTAACACCTTTTATTCGCCATTATAAGGTTGACTCTTTTGTCTTGGCTGAGGCATCCTTCGGAAGGCGTGTATTGCAATCGGTTTGCTCAACGGTGGCCACCCAGGAGCAGTTAGCTTCCCTCCCATCTTTGGACTAACTTGGGTATATCCCACACTTTGGATTTTCCAACCAGCGTGCTGGAGAACAGACGCTGTCTTATCTGAACATCCCTTCTATGCACACTGCTGGAGAAACCAACCCACCCTGTCAGGCTTCTGTCTTTCAGACCTGGATGGCTTTTCTTTGATGTCTTCTTTGAGCTCATCATTTCTGCCTTCGTGAGCAAACTGAACTACAGCCGGGCAAAGGAGGTGTGACCAAGAAATTTAAAGGAATACACACTCAGTCTCTGGCTAATGAACAGTGATTAACCCACACTTTAGATTCTCTAGCAGCATGCATAAAAGGGATGTTCAGGTAAGATAACGTCCATTCTCACCTCCATTTTAGTGAAGGGGAAAAAGCCGTGATATGTCACGTGATGACAATGTGATGATGTGAATTTGACACCCCTCTTCTAGAGTCTCAATAGCTTTTTATAGTGTGGTGACCAACACTGGATGTAGTATTCTAGGTGTGGCCTTACTAAGGCTTTATAGAGTGATACTACTACCACACGTGATCTTGATTCAATCTCTCTGTTAATGCAATTTAGGATTGCATTGGCTTTTTTGGTGGCTGCTGCACACTGCTGGCTCATATTTAATTGATTGTCCACTAGGACTCCAAGATTCCTCTCACAGTTACTGCTATTAAGCTGGGTTTCACCTAATCTATACATGTACTTTTGATTTTTCTTGCCTAAGTGTAAGATTTTATTTTTCTCTATGTTTCATTTTGTTATATAGGGCCCAATGTTAAAGTCTGTCGAGATCCATGCTGGCTTCTAGTTATCCCTTTATTTGTTTCTAGATATTCACAGATCTGCTTTTCGATTATCTTTTCTGGTATCTTCCCAGATATTGATGTTAGGCTGATTGGAATTTAGAGGGGTTCCATGAAAAAAATTATTGAGATACTAAGTGCACTGTGAACTGAGAAAATTTGGGAACTTCTGGTCTAGAGCAGTGGTCACCAATCAGTGGTCTGCGGACCACTGGTGGTCTGCAAGAAAATTTTGGTGGGTCACAGAAAAATTATTTGCATTTTTTATATCACACTAAATCAGCGATCCTCAAACTATGGCCCCTGGGCTGGATACGTGCAATGAAAGTTTGCGATGTAGCCAGCCAGGCTGCTAGATCGGCCCCTGCAAACTGTCTCTCGAGGAGCCTGGCCAAACTTTCACGCATTGCTTGCTGAAGTGCCTGAACTTCCAGCAATGGGATGGGGTCCTTCAGGCACTTACCTTGGCCTCTTGTTTAGTAGCTCTAGTCCTCCCTCCATCATGGGAGATGAGGTGCCTCAGTGAGCAGCATGCAAAATTCCCACTGCCAAGGAGGAGGAGAGCATGCCAGAGCCCAAATGCTGGGCCTCACTGGCCTAGGAAGCCAGGGATCCTACAGGCAGGTTGGCCACGTAAAGGCCACCCAAATCCCTGGGTTGTTCTCTCTGCCCGCCCACTGCACCTGGGCCTGCCAGGCACCATCTGCCCCAAACCAAGCAGCAGGGAGGAAGTGGCCGGCCGAGGACAATGCCCTTCTAGCACCCGCTACCCTGGCAAAGGCAAAGCAGAAGCAGGCATTGGCAGTGACCCAATCCTGGCCACCAACACTGCAGGCAAGAACTGGCCACACCAATCCCGCTTCATGGCCATGCAGATGAAGCTTGCATTGGCCACTTCTCTCTGCTGTAGTGCTTCCCAGATTTGGCTTACTGCTCTAAACCCAAAGCGGCGGGAGGTGAGGGCTTCCTTGGCACACCAGCTGGTGAAAATGTACTGCAGTGAAGGTGGAATGCTGTTGCCACGCAAAGGCAAGTGACACTTCGTTCCTGCACACTAAGACTCCAGCCATCGCCACCACTGATTCAGCACACCTATGCTGCCTCCACCCCCCACCCCACTTGCCACAACAGCACCATTACCTCCTTCCAGATTGCAAGGGCTGCGATAGTTCTTGCACACTGCACCACTTGCAACATTGCATCTACCACCCTCTATGGTAGAGATTTCCAGCCCCACCATGAGCTTCCTGGGTGGACCCATAATCCAGAGCTCTATTCACAGGACTGGCCCATTGGTCATCCCGAAGCAATTCTTCCACCCAGGTGCACCGGCTCCAGGTGGACGAGCTGCTCCGGGATGACCAATGGGCCAGTCCTGTGAATAGAGCTCTGGATTATGGGCCCGACTTTCCCACCAAAATGAGCAAGCTCTCATCTTTTTTCTTCACTCAGATCAACCACAAAGCTTCTTGAGAGAAGGAACACAAAAGAGGTTGCTGGAAGGCTGTGTGCCCGGACTAGGAGCTTTCGATTGGGCCTCCCGCCCAGAGGCCTTGTAGAAGCAAAGACAGACGAGGCTGAGAGAAAGCGCCCCAGTATCAAGATAGGTTGACATCCCCCTGCATTGATCCAGCAGACAAAACAGGAAAGGGGGGCAGAGAGAAACAGTCCAGTTGCCAAAGTATGCCAGAGTGGGAGGCCAACGAACCAGAGAGCTTCTTCCTTGTCTTCTCAGGAGCATGGAACTTCTGGCGACTGGGCCCTGAGCTCCTTTGCAGTTTGTTTTGCTGCTGGAAGATGGGCTGCAGTGATCCCACCTTGGCCTACACCAGCTGCTCGCAGTCGCCAATGCTGGGATTGCTGCAGAGAGTCTCCCCCTTCAAGGTCTTTTTGCGCGGGTTGGAGGAGGCAGAAATTCCAACATGAGGTCTGCTTCAGCCTTCTCGTGTGGGATGGTGGTTTGGGCAAAGGTTTGAAGGAAGTGCCCCTGGAACAAGGCGGGTCTTGTTCCAGTGAGACAACATCATGGCCTGGAACTGGCTGACCATTTCAGCCTTCTGAGCAGGTCTTCCCTCTGCTTGGAAAGCCTATGCTTGTAATCCTCAGTGAGGTGCTTCTGCTGTGCCTCTTTCTCGGTCAGATCCAATTTGAACTGAGCCAGCTGTTTCGCCAACCCTTCCTCATAGTGGCTGCTTAGCTCCAACAACTGGTCCCTGTTGGGGCCCAAAGGAGCCCGTGTAGGGAGATGAATGGCTGGGAGGGGAAGGGTGTGTAGAGAGGTGCCCCTTGATGTGAGCACCTCTCGTTACATCGAGTTGGCCACGCCCACCCAGTGACATGACCACCTAGCCAAGCCTACTCAGCTGGTCATTAGGCAGTTCATATTAGTGGCCCACGGGATTTAAAATTATGAATTTAGTGGTCCCTGAGGTCCGAAAGGTTGGTGACCCCTGAGAGTCACCAATTTCATCTAGTGAGAACTTCAAAGCATATTTAGGATGCATCCTTTAGGTGAAAGACAAATTAACTATTTACAAATGTATATTGAGGAGGAGAAGTTGTGCATCATTGGTTAAAGAATAATTGCTCCAAAAGAAATTGATTCTACAATTCTAATTACCTTTTTTCTTCTTCCTAAAAACTGAGTAGAAAAGCAAAGTATGGGCAAAAGATTTATATGAATGAACATATGATTAATATTTTGGGACAATCAACACATGATTAATATTTTGTTCTCCCTCATCTAATCCTGGAAATTTTCTTAATGTTGCTTGCATTGATTTAAAGACAGCTTTTGGTTTTATTCCCAAAGATAAACATAGACAGACCTTGATTTATGTCCCCTGTTGGGATTGGATTCTTGGTTGCTTGAGTGGACCAGTCTTTAAGCAGGATGTAAAGCTCAACAACTACAATCCCAGCACTCTCAGCTGTGGTCAATAAGCAATCCCAGGATTGTTAAGCAAATAGATTTTCAAGTGTCAGATGTAAAGAATGAGGATCATTTGTAAGATTGCAGCAATGGGTGGAAACTAATCAAGGAGAGAAGCATTTATTCAAACCTATACACAGAATCTTGGTCAACTAAAATTTAACTCTAAATTGGCGCCAGATAAGGCTCAACAGAATTCAAGAGGGAGTGGACTTGTTTGTGGGAATGCAACAACTCTAAATTGATGATGTGCTTGCTGTATTTTTCAGAGTATAAGACGCACCTTTTTCCCCCAAAAAAGAGGGTGAGAATCTGGGTGCGTCTTATATCCAAATGTAGCCCCGCCTAGATTCTCAAACAGAGGTTTCAGAGGCTGAAAAAAGCATCAGAAAAGAAGCTTCAGAAAAGAAGCCCCCAAACAGCGCTTTAGAGGCTTTTTTTCTGAAGGTCTGTTCCAGAGGCTTTCAGAGGCAGGAAAAAGTTTTTTTCTGAGACAGAGTTTCAGAAGTTTTAGGGGCAGAAAAAAAAAGCAAGGAAAAAAAACAAAAACAAGGCACAGAGTTCACAACCAAGAAACCTGTTGCTAAAATTCACCTCTGGGAATAGCTGATCGGGGGTATTCCAGGACGCCGATCCACCTGCCAATCAACTTTTTTCTTATTTTCCTCCCCAAAAACTACGGTGCGTCTTATACTCCGGTACTCCTTATACTCTGAAAAATACGGTAACTACAATCTGGTCTAATCTTCTGACATTTTGCCACCTTAAATTTTGGTTCAAACTAAGCTTTACTTGCAGCTTCCTGGTTTCTCTGACTTTACACAACAAAGTTGTATGAACATAGAAATTAGTCATTGATTTGGACTCAAAAGATTTTACCATGATTGCCCTGATTACCTTAAGAGAGCCTAAACAGAGTTGAAACAATGGGCTCTTGATAGTGATATGAAGAGAATAATAGAATAGAAGAATTGGAAGGGACATTGGACGTCTTCTAGTCCAATCCCCTGCTTAGGCAGGAAACCCTATACCATTTCAGATACATGGTTATCCAATCTCTTCTTAAAAACTTTTAGTGTTAAGAGCATTCACAACTTCTGGAGGCATGTTGTTCTACTGATTAATTGTTCTCACTGTCAGGAAATTTCTCCTTAGTTCTAGGTTGCTTCTCTCCTTGATTAGTTTCCACCCATTGCTTCTTGTCCTGCTGTCAGGGGCTTTGCAGAATAGCTGGACTCCCTGACTACAGAGATTATGATCTAAGCTAATCTCTGATTTGGAATGAATCTGTTTGCAATGCCCTGTTTACTTACATATTACTTTTTCAACATGCAGGGGATTCTTTTTCACTTGCCCAGTGTAACGTTTTGCTGTTTTGGGGGATCATGGGATGGTAGAATATTTTCCAGTGCAAGAGCCCATGTACAGTGGTGCGCTGCTGCCGGTTCGGACTGGCTCATACGAATCAGTAGTTGTTGAACTGCTGGTGGGCCCGCCCACCTGCCCGGGCACAATCCAGTCCTATATCGCTGTGTTTTGGGATGCCGCACGCATGCGTGCACGCTCACATTTCCGGTGCTGGGCAAACTGGTTGTTACAGTATGTGACTCCCACCTCTGCCCATGTACATATGGAAAACAGAATCAGTCTCACTTGTGTTTTTGCACAGCTGTTCTTATTTGGATGGTTTGATGAGCTGACTTGATAATTCAAATACTAGCTCATCATCATGTTAACATCCAATGAATAAAATACTCTCCTTGTCTTCACTGAGAGGTCACCTGAGATTTCCAGAATGGTTTCCAAATTTTCTTATTACTGCTTTATGCTTAATAGTGTAGTAACTTTGACAACCATATTTTTGTTTTTGTTTGGTTCAAGTATAAATATTGACTTGCTTTTTTTTTTTTTTTTTTTTTTTGGTTTTTGCTTTTTGAGCATAAATCAAATCAAATAAATAGAGTTTTGGGTTGCAGTCACTTTTTTTTTTTTCTTTTTTTCTGTTAAGTATGTTCATCGGCTCGAGGGTGCCACAAAAGCATTTTGTGGATTAAATATGATTAATAAATGTAATTAATAAATTAAATGCAAAGATTAAAGAACAATTAAACTTAAATAAAGAAGCAAAGAACACGATGGCTGCTATTGGTGTCACATTAGGAAACCTGGGAATTTAGGATTGCAGTCTTGGTTTGGCTTCTTTTTTTAAATTAACATATTTAACTAAAATTATTACTTATGTACAATTTTTTAGGAGTAATTCATTCAGTCAACTATCTCTTCTCATCTACAGCACATCCTCTTCCTGACTAGCTGTCACATTAAGATCTTCTCTGTGCTGCCTACAAACACAGACATGGTCTCTTGGCTGCCCACATTTGCAGCCATCTGTTAAAATGGCAGTATGCCCAATTCAGAGGAGTTTGCTTCAATTCTTAAAGACAAGGGATGCTAAGAAAAGTTTGGACAGACAGGTGACAGACAGCTTTGACATTTTTCTACATGATAGTTTTTCACCTTGAGGCCCTTTTTTCCTGTCCTGATTTGACAAGATTACATCTGTTGACAATCAGAGGGCCATACTTTCCCTCAACTAAGTGTCACAGTACAATAGAAGATCATCAATATTCTACTCTGACAAGGGAAAGACTATTTCATCACCCCAAAACTGCCAAATAACATATTGAAATACATATAGCTTCCAGATACACAGTTCTAATAATCTCATAGAACCATAAAGGATTCAGTCTGATGCTAACAAAACATCAGAAGTCCAGTTACATCACTGACTGCATATTATAAACCACTCTTCAATAGTTCATCTCTAGCTAATGGCACCCAATGGGAATGCAAAATTACATTAGCATTTTATCACAAATGTAGAAACAAGCTGGAGAGGAGATGGGGAGAGGGGAGAAGAGTGCAGCTCAGCTTAAGTTCATTTGCACTGCTCTGCTGAAAAATTGATTATGATTCCTGAATATTACTTTTCTTAGACTTATATACTTTAACTGGTTATGTGCCATCAAGTCGGTGTTGATTATCTGCAGTCACACAGCTAGACCTTCTCTGCGAAATTTTGTCCCCAACCTACCCTTCATATCTTCTTGGTTGATCCATTGCTCTTCTAATTGAGTCTGTCCACCCTGCTGTTGATTATCTTCTTTATTTCTACTGTTCCCAGCATTACAGACTTCTCAAGGGAGATGTGTCTTCACATAATGTGTCCAGAATATAATAATTTGAGTCTGGTCATTTGTTCTTGAATAAATTGGAATCATTTGTTCTATGACACATTTGCTTGTTTTCTTGGCTAACTGTGGTATTCTTCAAGACAATGTGATTATACTCCACAATAATAAAGAGCAGTCTTGAAATCCCTGCTGCTTCTATTCTTGTTTTCTTGACCTTGCCTACCTTGAAGGGCTTACATTTATCTTGAAAGCTTCTCAGAGTTTCTTTCTACATGTCTATACCAAACAAAATCAAGACAGGGTTATTTTAAGTTTCTTTCTTTAACCTTTTTTCTTTCCCAACTAAGTAATCTGTTTTCCTCCCTTTAATTCTTTCAAAAGAGTCCATCATCCAGCACTGTATCATTAATAAGGTTAGCTTGCTTATCCAGGTGATTGTTTTGATAAAATTCAGGAATGGTTTACTATTGCCTTGTTCTTTTCAGTGTGAAATAAGCTTCTGTCATTGTCCCTAAGCACAGGGATGCGGTGGCTCAGTGGCTAAGATGCTGAGCTTGTCGATTGAAAGGTCGGCAGTTCAGCGGTTCAAATTCCTAGTGCTGCGTAATGGGTTGAGCTCCCGTTATTTGTCCCAGCTTCTGCCAAACTAGCAGTTCAAAAGCACGTAAAAAATGCAAGTAGAAAAATAGGGACCACCTTCGGTGGGAAGGTAACAGCATTCCGTGCGCCTTTGGCATTGAGTCATGCTGGCCACATGAGACGTCTTCGGACAGCTCTGGCTCTTCAGCTTTGAAACAGAGATGAGCACTGCCCCCTAGCACATATGTGCAAGGGGAACCTTTATCTTTATTGTCCCTAAAATAAGCAATCTCTCCAACATCTTTCTATATTGCTTCTCTTTAGTGTAGGTATCTGCTTGTTTCAGGCAGGCAACTAGGGTAATTTGGGATATCCTGCTGGGGTTCTACATTCCTGGGCATGCTTTATACCCCAAGAATTCTTATCCCATCTGTCCCAGGATCATTTTTCTGCCATGTGAAGCAATGGGGTGGGATCATACTTTTTCCAGTGCCATTAGGTTTTAGATCTTATGTTCTTCTAAGGGTCATTATGTATGAATAATTGAAAATCCCTTGATACCACAAATATTAAAAATTATTTTGACTGAAATATTAAAGTGATTTCAGACAAGTATATTTGGGACCACTTTTCAGCCATAGGTAGAACAACTGCACAAATTTGTTAGAAGCATTGTACTGAGGCTGGATGACTGCCCCTATTCACAAAGCCATTCCACTTACAACAAACAGGCAGTTGTCTTACAAACAAATATACATGTTATACACTATGCCATTCTTCCTTCATATTCCATTTACATTACAAATCTACATTACAGTCTCACAGGCAAAATGCCTCCATCGTTGAAGTAATTTATCAAAAGGGAAAGGGTCAATTCTTTACTTCCTCTGCCATTATACCAGTGAAATTTTAAAATGGCTTTCATTAGTATCAACATTATTTTAAAGCCAAGAAACAAACAAAAAAGCTTTTTCTTCTTTCTTTAAGATGCTGTAGGACTGGGAATCTTGGAAAGAAAATTAAGGTCCCTAATAGAGGAGAAAGATTTACAATTGGAACCTTAAGAAAAAAAATTAAGACTTCAGGAAGAGGTTTCTGGATAATACAAGAAACTTCCACAGTCATTGACGTTAGGAACTAGGTGAATTTCCTGGCTACACTTCACTGTATATAATCCAAAGATGTTCTGAAGCATATTTGAACTGAAAGTCAAAGATAGATCCTGGTTTTAAGTTATATACATAAAGTAAATCTTTACAGTAAAGCTTTGCAGTTTCCAAAACCATATGTTTTGAATTAAAGTCATATTCTATAACAGAAAAACTGTAGAGAATTCTTATATGTTGGACCCTTTTTTGGCAACATCTTTTATACCACTGACTTTACTTGTTTTCCAAGGGGGAACAATCCTTTAATTTTAGAATATTCCTTATTTTAGAACGTTTGTGTGAAAATACCCCAGTGACATTTGAGAATTGTGTTTAAAAGGAAAGGGTTATTGATTGGAGTTGTGCCTTAACTCCATAATATATTTTTCTGAAGTGAAATTGATTAAATTCTCATAATGCCCTTTTTCTGGAAGTGGGTTGAACCAGAATATTTAGTAGTATTTTATCAAAATATCTAAGGGCAAGGGTAGTCATGTAACATACGTAAGAAGTGTTAATGGAGGAACATAGACACACACACATACAAAGACAGAGAGAAATAGAGAAATAATGGGGATATATGCCTAGGACTGATGAGACACAACTTTAATCACAGAATTCTGTGCAGTGACTTTGGTCTAGTCATATTGTATCTTCCTCTTCTTCCTTTTCTCCCTGCAATATTCCTGAGGTCATCACTTCGGCATCATTCCCTTTGAAGAATTCAAGTGGGGAAAATATTGCTTAAATATTGTACTTGAAGCAGAGGCAAAAACTCTTTTACTCCCTTTTTGCTTTGAAGAGTTAAAATATACCCTCTGCTGTTTTCCATGTCTTAGAGGAACAAATACTATGAAATAATGTGGCACAGTACCAGTCACCAACCTATTGAATATGTATATATTTTACCCTATTACATCAATGATTAATAATAGTGGGGGGTGGGGAAGCATGTTGTTTGCCTAATTGCTAATTTTTGTTCCCTTGCCCTTACTGCAAACATCTAGTTACTAAGAGTGTGCAAAGTCTTCCAGATCTAGTGCTTGAAATATTATAGCACATTCTGCTTAAGACTTGAGAAAACATTGCAAGGGGCTCCCCAATGTTGGCTTAGCATGCTTAGAAATAGGGGAAAAAATTGCTATAGATTGCTATGAAAGTGTCACCCTGCCAAGATTTTCCATAATCATACTAATTATATTGCTGTTTCATATTTGCAGTATTGTAATTCTGACAAAGAGATTCAGTCTGCTGGTGGACAATTTATTTTTTTAAAAAAATCATTCAACTTTTATTTTAAAAGTTAACTAATTTTCTACTAAAATTTTTGTTGTAGTATTAGTGCCAGTATTAGAAGAATAGTTTGTTGGGCTGAAGAAATACTGAAAATCCCAACTCTCATTCTCATCCTTGCTACTATAAAGTTTAATCACGAATAATAATCATTAAATAATAATAAATAATAATGCCCACATATTTTACAAGCACATATATCATAAACCAAAAAGTTTATGATAGGGCACCTTAGTAAACTTTTTTCCAGATGAGTATAAAGAATCAGTAATGAAGAATATTGTCTCTAGTGTTCAGGAACAAAATTGGTCTAGTGATAGTACCCTTTACAAACTAAGAACTTCTGCTAAGTATTAGAGAAAGAAATGTGTGGATCAAGTAGCCATGGCTATAAAAGTAACCAGAATAGCATTAAAAACTCACTACCAGCATTCCAAATAATGTACTCATAGAAAGCAGAACTCCAAGGCACATGCCTCAAAGAACAATTTATTGGATACATCATATTGGCACAACTGGTGAAAACTAACTCTGAAAGTTCCCGTAATTTTCACCTAATTAAAAAGTGAAAGTTCCCCCTTCCCTCAATCATCAGTCACATTGTCCAATAGAGGTGCTACTCCACTCCTCCTCTCCCCAGCACTTGTTGCAATGTCCTTGGTTCCCACAGGAAAACTTTGTTTTGACTACAAATTCCAGCTATCTACTTTCCCCTCACCCTGTCTTTTCTACCTTGTAGCAACCCTGAAGCCTCAAAAATGGCCTCAGCCAGATTTGCTTCAGGGTTGACACTCACTCTTTACTCAAAAGATATAAGAATGGAATAACAGTGGGTAAGGAACAATAAATCTATTTCTTGTGTGCAAGAAATTAAAAATGAAGTTTATGTATATTATAGTACTGTTCAGAAAAAGCCAAAATAAAACTTAACATCCACCATATCACTAAACCTTTTTATTATCTCGAAAAAGCAGAAATCCAATCCACCAGTCAGTTTCCAGTGAAAAATGTGTGTATATGATTCAGGGTGCAGCGAGGAAGAATTCTAACTGAAACTATCAGAAGATTCTGAAAAAATGATGTGGTTTTTGAACTCCAGAAAATTCCTAGAAGAACATTCAGAGATGAAGGCATCTATACATGCTGTAAACTCTGCTGGCCTCTTCTGATAAGATAGAGCTTAAATGTCCAAGGATGCAAATTAAGTAGGGACACATACATTTGTCCTTTCCAAAAGTATGTTTTAAAAAGATGTATTTTTTACTTATAACAGTATTAAAGCTTCTGTTTCCTAAAATGCATTCCAATAATGTATTTATAATGAATGTCAATATATTTACAGACAATTACAGATCGTCATCATCTTTGAAGAGATAAAAGCATCATTTATTTGTAATGATTGTGATATTTCCCAGTGAAAAGCCACTTGTTACACTGGCTGCAGTTCAGTTTTTGTAAATAACAGTACCAAAAACACTGAGCTGAACATGCATAACTTCAGACTTACCAGAATGGTTACGTAAATGCTTGCTTGGGTTACTATTAGTGATCCCATTTCTCACAGTTGGATATGGGATCAGGTTGTGAATTCTTCATGGATTTTACCAGAGTTTATTTGTCCAATCTCATCAAACAAATACCACTATGGCTTTGTGGCCCATCAGTGGCCTGTGCAGTTAGTAGCTGATTCCGAAGTGAGGAGGCTGGTATGGTCCTGCGCCAGCAGCCTGTGCAGTTGGCACTCGAGTCAAACAATGAGGAGGCTGGAGAAGATGTGGTGCCAGAGGTGGGATTCAGCCAGGGCCTTCAGAAGCTCCCATAAGTGAAGAGGAAGAAGAGGAGGAGCCTCTTCTCAATGCACGAGCGCGCAGAGCTGCGAAAAAGCAGGAGTGGCTCCTCAGGAGTGGCTTGGACAACCTAGAACTACATCGCCTACTGTCTGACCTAAGTGTAGTACACAAAATTATCTGCTACAACATACTACCTGTCAATGACTATTTTAGCTTCAATCGCAGTAATACACTGCGGTGAGCACACAATAGATACAAATTCAAGGTAAACCGCTTTAAATGTGATTGCAGAAAATACGACTTCAGCAACAGAGCGGTCAGTGCCTGGAATGCATTACATCCTCAACCCCCCACAGCTTCAGCCTTAAACTTTCTACCCTGTCCCTCATCCTATTCCTAAGAGGTCCGCAAAGGGGGCGTATATAAGCTGTCCTACTGTTCCCATTTATTCGTTCCCATTTCCTGTATTCATATCCACATTTATACTTATTTCTGTTATCTCAAAGATGTTTGACAAACTAAATAAATAAAAAATAAATAAAATAAAATAAAAACAAAAAAGCAGGAGTTGGATTTGTGAAAAATTCACTCTCCTCCCACTCCATGTAAAATTTCTATATCAGGAGAGCACAAGCCGAAAATCTGATAGATATTTGCTGATCCTTTGACATTTCATCAGATTTAGCAATAATTCCTTTTCCAAAGCAATAATGTGGTTGCTAGATTTGAAGTATATATTGAGAACTCTCTCAATGCTGCCATTCAGTTTAATCTGATAGGAAGAGGAGTAAATGCATTGCCTTTGGAAGGGAGGAAAAGCCTGACAAATAAATTGGATTAATCCGGTGTGCAGTATCACGGATCATCTGTTACAGGGTAAAAGAAAATAGAAGGAACAGTGGCTTTAGTTTTTCTTTTGTCATCTCTTTGAACAAATGATCGCAATTTAACTTGTGAGTTGCATACATTATGCTGATTTGAATGTGCATTCTGCTATAAAAAAATAATACATCACAAAAGAAAAAAGATGAAATAACTATAATTATACTTATCTATACATCTGAGTTAAGAATATAGTTATCCTGAATGTCTACTCACATGAGAAAATCTACATTGGGAAGAATTTTCCAGTCTTATGTAAATTCCTTCAAGAAATTTAGAATATAAGACAGAAGGATCAATAGAAGGATCAAAGGAAACTTACTGACAAAAGCAGCAACATGCCATCGCAGTTTTGTTGTGTGTTTTACGTCACACACAAGCACAAAAGGACACTCCTTTTAGTACAATGCTGCTTTTATTATTGTGTTAAAAATCTAGGTCTTGCAAATGTCTTTGGGTAAAGCTCTCTTGATTCTTCTTCTATCATTCAGTTACTTCTCATCATTTTGCCAGAGTTGTCCAATGGCTTCTTTGAGTTCTTGTAAACTCGTGCTTGTGTCATAAGTAATAACATAGCCATCTTATCTCTATCGACCTCTTTTTATTGGCTTTGGTTTTCCAAGGACCAGGATCTTGTCCCATTATTCTTAGTTTCACATTATTTGTCTAATTTATATAAGTTTTGTCTTTATTATTATTGCTTCCGGTAACCAGTCTAGTTTTACTGCCTCTAATATTGCATTATTTATTCTTCCTGCAGTTTAATATATTCTCAACAATTTTCTCCAGCACTCCCAATTCAGAAGCATCTTGTGGTCTAGTTTTCACAGTCATATGTTACAACTGAAAAATTCTAGCCTGTGACAACAGGTCACAATCGTGGCCAGGAGGGCCATTGGGCAACTGCAGGTTGTGTATCAGTTATGCCATGGCCATGGCCCTCATGGCTTTGTGCAAGTTTAAATTTACACATGTGTCACCTCTCTTGTGGGAGCTGTATTAATTGCCAGTTGCCTTCCAAGTCCAATTCAAGATATTGGTTATTATTTTTAAAGCCCTGTATGGCTTGCAACCAAGTTATTTGAAGGGCCATATTTTCTCAATTACATCTACCCAATCCACCAAATTAGGGAGGTGGTGTATCTTATGGGTCCCTTCAATTAAGGAGATCCACCTAGTGGGACCAAGATGAAGGGTTTTTTCGGTGGTGGCTCTGTCTCTGTGGAACATCATCTTGTAGAGATCAGACTTTGATCCCCACTTTGATACTTTTCTGAAAGGCCCTGAAGATATGGTTTTGCCAGTAGCCCTAGGGATCCCAGACTGATATGGAGCTCATCAAGTGGTTTGTTTGAATGTTGTCATCAGAGGAGTGGGGCTATTTGGTTTTATATTTGGGTTTTATTTCTTAAGCTGCCCAGAGTCACCGTGAGTTGGGTGGCCATATAAATTTCTGTAATGAATAATAAATTACGTGTCTGTGTTTTAATACTTGTAGAAATTTCTCATAGTCAGTAGCAAACACTCACTTCTGTGAACTTTTGAGCCTAGGGACAAAGTTCTCTTCTTTTTCTTCAAGAGATTCCATAAGAATTCTTTATTTCCAGCCATCAAAATGGTATCAGCATATCTGAGACATTTCATGTCTCTCTTAGCAGTTTTAATCCCTATTTTCAGCCATTTCATTGCTCCTTATTTGGTTCTCAATGTTATTTCCTAACACTACATAAATCCTAGGCAAATGAATTCAGGTGCATCTGTAACTTGTACATCAAGCAGTTTTCAATCCCTCTATTATTGAAGTCCACATTACAAAATCTTGGATATTATCTAAGTAGCATGTAAGGTAAGTGTAACTGTTCAATTGTATGAGCATTCTTTAGTTCTTTTTTGGCATTTGAGTATAAAGTAATCTTTTTCAGTCCCTTGCCCATCTACTTAAAAATGCAAGTTGCACTTTAATCTGCATCTTTTTGCAAACATTTGGTGGTTATTTCATCAATTCTTGCATACTCGATGTTATCATTTTTTCCTAGGGTACTTTAATGTCACTTTCCAGAATGTGTGCTTCTAGCTCAGTACTCAAATTGATTTTGGGATTATTATTATTTTACAACTTTCCATATATTTATGCAACCTCTCTTTTTCTCCTGTAGGTATTTGTCTTTTTTGTCTTCTATTGTGCCCATTTTTTTCATTTGTTTGCTTTGATTCCTAAAATAAATACCTTGTCTTTCAATTTGTTTTCAATCTTGTTTGTCAATCTTCAATTTGTTTTCTTAGATATGAAATTATTTCTTACTGCTTTTTTGCGGAAATCAGCATTTATATATTTTCTTCTCTATCCGTTGGCTTTTCCTCTTCCTTTCTGCTTCTGCTAAGCTATTCAAAGACAGCCATTTTACTTTCTTTTCTTTTTTACATTTCAGGATAATTTTGTTTTCCTCCATCTTTAAAGATGTCATGAATTTCAGTCTGAACCTCTTCAGAAAATTTTGTTCAGCAAGTCTAATCTATTAGAAATATATTCTTCATTTTCATCATATAATCATATGGAACATTGGAGAGGTTGTGCCTTCTTAATTTGATGATACTATGTTTTATTTAGCTCAAGTCTTAATTTTTCATGGAGTTTATTATCTGAGCTGCAGTCAGCACCAGCACTTGTTTTTGCTCACTCAGTACAGCTTCTTTATTGTTGTTTAGACAACAGATATTCAGTTTGATTTTGGTTGTCCATCAAATGATAAAAATATTTGCTATAAACATTTAATTTTCCCAGTACACTCTTTCCCACATATAGTTTTTGTAATTGAGAAACTGAGAATATTTTTCCAAGCCAAATCAGGACAGCTCTTGTTAGCATCCAAGAGAAAGAACGTGTATGAGAATCTATATACAGAAATTTGAAGGGCGAGGGTTACTTGTCACTAAGTATTTTTCAAGCTTTTGTCAGGCTTCCTATGGAATGATTTCCTTTGGATTGCTTTTGGGATTTAGTATGTATTCTGTGCCAGAATCCGATTCCAGTTCCCATGTCTAGAAAACAAGATTGCCAAGATATTTGTTAAGTCATTAGAACCTAACTATGAAGTCAGTATGAGAAAATTTGCTTCTACAGTAATAATGAGAAAAGCAGATTTTGTACTTATGGTATTTCATTAGCAAAGTTTGTCAAGATCTAATCATCCAAGAAATACAGAAGAATATTTTAAAGTAACCCATTGTTCTCTATTTCATGCTTAGCATGTATTTATATTCTGATGTATACTCTGTACACCAGTGTGGAACGTTAGCAATTGTTCACATTGTAAATATACTGGATACATCATTATTAATATCCAGTAATATAAATCCCTACAGGTGCTTTCCTCTGACAAAAAAAAAAAAAGAGTTTGATATTCAGCCCCGTTCAGATGGCATTCCATGGAGAGCTTCAATTATCGTAGATTGGAGAGGAATGTGCATGTTAATCTTTTGCTTTGGCGGGTTTCTTTGTGAGTTCTTGCCTCACGTTTTGGGAGTGGGGAATTTCACACATCTACCATCCTCAATGGAATGCAATCCAGCTGTGAGTGCTGAGATTTGACTATGATTAAAATATCAGCCTAGTTTCATTTTTGGAACTAATTAGTGTAGAACATATGCTAATAAATGCAGGTGCAGCCATCCAGTATGGGTGCTTAGTTGCACACATTTGGGAACTCAATTCATTTTCTGGAAGAAAATAATAAATTACAGATTCACATTTTCTAATAAAATGAAGATGTTGCAGTGGTAAAACCCAGAGAATGCAACTGAGCTTGTTGTGTCCATTCAGAGTTATCCTTGGAAGGAAGGTTTTCCAGGTAACATGGTTAGAGAAACAGAGTCTTAGATCATAATTCTTCCAACAGCATTTTGCTAAATAGTTTGGATAGCAATTACTAACATGCAAATGCTTGCTCTGAAATTAGAATAATTGATCTATGTTTCATCTTATAGGATTGGTTTATATATGTGTCCTATTCCCCCCCCCCCCCCCCAGTATCTGTACCTGAAATTACATTTCTTGTTGGTCAGCTCAGGAAAGGAAAGGCCCCTGGAGCTGACCTTATTCCCCCAAAACTAATGAAGAATAATACGGACTTGAATGTTGCCATTACCTTTTAACTATATTTTGCACCACTGGATGTATTCATGAGGATTGGGGCCTGGCAATTATAGTTCTAATCTTCAAGAAGGGAAAGAGAAAGATGATCCTGCTAGCAGCAGGCCAATTAGCTGCTCAGCATAATCATGCTAAGCATCCCATGATAAACTAAAGGACTGGCTGAATCAGGAAAATCTAATAACAGAAGAGCAGACCAGTTTCAGAGACGGTAGAGGCATCATTGATCAATGCTTGATCCTATAGTACTTGACTGGAAAATATAAAACCAACAATGTGGCATTATTCTATATTGCCTTCATAGATCTTAAGACAACCTTTAATTCTGTATCCAGGATCAAACTATGGGAGAAACTGGAAACCTCATCAATTGACTGGACTTTTCTATTTATCTGAGTTCTGCACAATAAAATGACTTGTGTCAAATAAAATACGCATCTCTTAAAGTCAATTAAAACTCAAAAGGAGATCAAACAGGGATGCATTTCCCTCCCCCCACCTCCACTTTTGAATTTGTATACCAATAGTATTGTGAGATGCCCAAACAATTCAAATATTCATTCCCCCAAGTTATGGGGCACAGCATAGCTCTGCTGCTCCTTGCAGACAATGCTGTAGTTATTTCCAGAACACCAATAAATTTTAAAAGAGCTCTGAAGCACTGGCCCAATACTGCAAAAATGATCATCTGGAAATAAAATATCAGAAAAACAAGATTAGGCCTTTGCCCAAAAGCCAAAACTCCATTCATGGAGCATTAATGGTCACAGAATAGAGCAAGTAAACTGCTACAAGCGTTTAGGAATAGTTATGCAATGGTGAACATGTCCTTGGACAAAGATCTGTCAATGTAAATTTTAGCATTCCAGGCTTTTTCAGGCTAGGACACCAGGCCAGTTTTTCTATAGGACTTTGGTTGGCCTTCCAGGTTTTTGATTTGCCACCTTGAAGGGAGTATAATCAGAATTCATCAGGGCAGCTCTCCAGATAACTCATTGTAACTCAAAATTAGGTATGATAAAAGTTGAAATAAGAGTGTGACTTGCTTTCACAAATCTTGGGTTAAAGCTTAACTTCTATCCTCAAGCCCTAGTGCCATTAATTTTTCAGGACAATTTTCAGCCTATATGGATTAAGCTTGTTGTATCTAAACTTCTCTATATGGGCTTCTCTCCCTCCTTACTTGTTACAATACATAGACAGGTGAAACAAACCCTGAACCAAAGAATAGAAGATACCGAACATTAGGCAAACCTATAGAAGGTCCCAGCCTTCCTGTAACCAGCACACTACAGATGCTGCCATTTCCCTTACAGATAGAAACACCTAGCCATCAGAAAGGTCATTCATTCCAGTTATGGGCCACTCCAACTTTAACTTGACTCCAACTTCTTCTAGGCTTCCTATCTTTGGACTTTCATTACAGTGCCCTTTACACCGTTCACAAATTTGAGTTCATCTGCAAGGAGGGGGAGAATAAAATAAAAATAAATCAATTGTCATACCAAAGAAAGAGAGTGAAGAAGAAATTATGCTAGACTTCTTTCTTATTTGAACCAAAAAGATACTTGATTCAAACATAATTGAACAAAGTACATATCTAGTGAAAAGAAGTTTAACGGTCAATGGTTGTTAGTACTAGGCTTGTAACAAGGTATTTTTATTTCCACAGATTGCCTGTCAAGCTATAATATTTTGGGAAAGTATAAGAGAACGATCTGAACAGCTGGAAAAGGAGCTGAAAAAAGGGAGAATGGTAAATATTTTAAAAATAATCAAGAGGTAATGTAGATTTATCTTTACCTATTTTCAAAGATAGAACTAGTACAAAAATATTTGTCTGCAAACTAACTGCAATTTGCTTTCCCTTCTTCAATCATTCTTAATTTTCCTTGTATGCTTTCTTCTGAAAAATTATAAATATTTTTTTTAAAAAAAATTATATATTCTTTATTCAGGACTTTTCTATATGCATATTTGTAACTTTTTTTCCAATTTCCATTAGCCTATGAATTAGAAATATTATAAGTAATTCTGTGTACACAAGTATTCATATAACCTTGGCACACACTTTATGTGAATTTCTCTAATTGTATATGGATTTTGAGCTAAAAAACTATAACATAAAACTCTTCCAATTAACATAAATTAGTTTAAAAATATGTATCTGACTAAAAATTTTCCCATCTCTATTTGTAAATGGCAAGATTGTAGATTAGTTTATTTTCTCCTGCATTAAATAAAAACAAACAAATAAAGGCACCCAAAAAAACCCTTACTTTTTTCAGGCTCATTTTTCTTATTCATTAAAGAAATGGAGATTTAGATATATCCTTATCAAAATCAAACCAAATGAAATTCTCATCACTCTGCAAATTCAATAGGTATTTCTGTGGTTTCCTTTATATGAGAGGGAGAAGAGGGGGAGGGGAGAGAGAGAGAGGAGAGAGAGAGATATGATAGGCAGGCAGACAACACCTTCATGTCATTGTTGACTCCTGATGACTGCTTGGACAAGTCTCTGCATTTTTTTGACAATTTTTTAGAATGTGTTTCCTGTTGTCTGTTTCCCAGGGCCAAGAGAAAGTGACTGGCACAAAGTCACCCAGCTGGCTTCATGCCTAAAGCCAAACTAAAAGTTTCCTACATTCAAGGCACTCTTAAGAATAAAATATCTATTAAAAATACTTGGCTATCTAGTCAGCATATCAATAATGGTCAGGTACACAAACTTTTTGACCAAAGCATCACACCCTTTCTTGAAAAAAATGAAAGAATTAAATGTGTGTTTTTTTTTTTAAAAAATGGTCCCATTCTTTGGTTTTAAATGTTACATTACCTCCATTGTGTTCAAAATTCTCATTAAATTTTGAAGGACTAGATGTAGCAACCATTAGCTATGGAGAATAAAGCTAGTCCATTTAGAATTTAAATGGAGGCACTAGATGCATTTGTTGGTCCACAAACATTTTAAAACTAGTTCCCATTTCTTATTTATTTTTGACAGGAAACATGTACCTCTTTGTACATATTTCTTCAGTAGTTCAACCCATATCAGCCTTTCTTGGCAATAGAATAGCCTCTTTCCTAAATCATCACACAGATGATAGAAATTGTGAAAAATGTGAGAAAAAAATCATCTATTCTAATATATTAAAAATCTTAACAAACGGAAGATGGTAGAATAAGTTGTATACATGTAGTCCTCGACTTACGACCACAATTGAGCCCAAAATTTCTGTTGTTAAGTGTGACATTTGTTCAGTGAGTTTTGCCCCAACAACTGGCCACAGTTGTTAAATAAATCATTGCGGTTGATTATTTAGTAATATGATTGTTAAGTGAATCTGGCTTCCTCATTGAATTTGCTTGTCAAAAGATTGCAAAAGGGGGTCACATGCAAAAGGGGGTCACAGCAACAATCATAAGTATGAACCAATTGCCAAGCATCTGAATTTTGACCTCATGATTATAGGGATGCTACAAAGTGTGAAAAATGATAAGTCATTCTTTCAGTATTGTCGTAACTTTGAACAGTCATTAAATGAACTATTGTAAGTTGAGGACTACCTGTATTTTTTATATTGTGTATTTTAAGGATGTAACTGTCCAGCATTACCATACTTGTGTCAATGATAGGGACATGCATGTGAACACAGTTGTGTATTGCATTCTTCTAACTAGACATTTTCAAGAGCAGCCTGTTTCATGTTCTCAAGGGTTTTTCTTTTTCTTTTGAACTCATGTCAGAAGCACCAAGGTACACTTCCAGGTTGAAAGGATTAGCCGGTGACATCACTGTTCTCTGGGGGACACCCAGTTGGGGGCTCTTTTCCTGTCCCTGGAAGGAGCTAGAGCAAAGGACAGCAGCTCAACCCTGCCCCATGCAAGCACCCAGATCTTGAACGTGGGCTTGCTAACCTTCAACTTAGCGTCCTAATCACATGAGCCACTGTGCTCCACTTGTTCCCAAGTTATCAGTCCATAGTAAAAAATATAACGTGCAATCTAATGTGGATTTTACCTCCTGCTATACTAATTTCTAATCCTGTGAAAATGTAAATAATTGTTTCTTCACTCTCAAAGAGAAGAAGCTGAAAAATGGCATATATGCTCTTTTAAGATTTCTGTCATAGGTTGTACGTTCTTAATGTAAACTACTTTATGAAAAATAATGTTACTCTTTTCACCCACAATTGTAGTTGTTTATCAGCACAGTGCAGTTTTTCTTAAAATTTCCTTTTTAGCTTCTCGTCTTTTGACATTGAAAGTAAGTCGAATATGCTAAAAGTCATGAAAGCTGACTACATGTCCCATGCTGTGATTTTTGGCTTCCTGCATATGGTAACATAGTACCACAAGCTGTGAATTCATGAAAGAATAGAATTACTTTTGACTTCTCACCAAATTTAATAGCAATATCTCAAACATCTGTGTCTAAAGGTCTTGGCCATACCAAATCTGCAGCTGTTCAGTGGAAATCTGCTGAAATAATAAAATGGTGAGAAATACAATATCAAAACCAAGATTCCTCATCAGTTTTCTCAAGCAACTGTAAGGGTGGAACTTTAAATGAATCATTTCTTCATGTGTTCATGATGTAACATGACATTTGTCGGAAAGATTAACACTGAAACTCTATATGTATTGATCATAGCCTTTTCACAGTTAGTTTTTGAGATAATACTTGTAAAAATCTGATGCAGTTCATCTGGAGAAACCTGGTTGCCTTTATAACATCAAGAAAATTAGTTCAGCATATCTAGTAGTTAAAAACTATACAAGGGACATAGGAAAGTGCTATCAATAGCTATCAATACAGTGTTTGAAAAAGAATCACACATCCCACTTTATGGACAGTTTGAAGCGAGATGCCAAAACCTGTGGTGATCAGGTTTTGTGATAAAGTGCTGACAACTGTAAAAAAGTTTATGTTAGGACTTAGCCATAATGGGTCTGTTATAGGAATAGTTAAAGGGATATAGTTCAAAAAAAACAACAACTATACAACAATATCAGATTAGAATTTAGAGAGCTGGTGCTGCTATCAAGTTGACAAACATAACAAACTTCATCTGATTAAGACATTGTATTAGGATCTGTTGATACTTTCAAGCACATGGGTTATAAGTGCACCACTAGCTACTATTTTATATTTTCCCGATATCTAGTTTGTAATGAGCTTTTATAATTAGATGAACTGTTGCTGGTATTTCTTGAGTTTGTTGCAATGAACAACCTCAGTTATGAAATTGCTATCCTTTCTATTTTTTGCAGAGTTAAATAAATGATAAGGTGAAATAATGCATGTTAATTAATTCTCTTGCTGTGAATCATATTTATTGGGGCTATAAGGCAAAGGAAACCACTTTAAAATCTAGATCACTGTTTTACTCAAAGATGCTTTGCCTTCTGTTCACACATAATCCTATTTCCTTCCTCCACACTTTTTTCAAATATCAAAATATAGCCCATTCTCGAAATGGTGCAGTAACCCAGAAATAATAACAATTATTTTAATATTTTGATACCTAACAGAGCAAGCTTAAGTTTAGGTTGGAGTGCTCTGACATGTACAATTACACTGCTGGCCTGCATAACAAAAATAAGAACAAAGAGACATTTGTCCTCTCCATGTTCTATGAAATTGTTTCTTTGTGTACTTTTGGACAAAGCTACTCTCTGGTGCAAGGAGTGAGAAGGGACAGAGAATAAACAGCTGATGTACATTCCAACTCAGTTCACGGACACGGTAGCCAACCAGAGGGAACTTTGGATCCATTAGATCAGTGTTTCTCAATATCAGCACCTTTAAGATATGTAGATTTCAAGTCCCAAAATTCCCCAGGCAGCCTGCTGGCTGAGGAATTCTGGGAGTTGACATTCATACATTTTAAACTTGCTGAGATGGAGAAACTGCATTAGATTCTAAGCTATTTTAGCCAGACCCACCCCTAGCCACATATCTGGAAGCTTTCTGGCGACTGGAATTTCCTGACCTCAGAAAAAAAGCTAATCTCACCACTGACAAGGAAAAAGGATCTGATATCAAGTTTCTTCCTCCAAGGATAGTATTTTCTTTCTGACCACAAAGGCAGACACCAATGTATCTAATGCTCCCTGGAATGCCACCCTGTGTTGGGACCATACTTCTTTTGCTTATGATATGCAAATCTTGTTCTTTAATAAAAACTTTATTAAGGTAAATTTATATTTTTGACATCTTGTGTTGTCATGTTTGAGTAGAATCTGAGCCATGCATGGCTCCAAGAAATATTTCAAAATGTCTTTGTGTGCTGGTCATTATGAGACTTAATGATATAGCATTTCTTCAAACCATTCCAAATTCATAATTGTACTGCTTATGATTTTCATTTTAACCCCTTGCAGATATGTCGCAAAAATTAGGAGGAGCTTCTACCAACAGATGTACGGTTGTAACTCTAATGAAACATTGCTTAGAAACTTCATGACAGGTATATTGGAAGTTTTGCAAGCACATGTTTATTCACACTTATGGAATCAAGTGATGTAATTTGTATCCGTTCCAATTTCTGTTTTTATGACATTTATGGTTTTTATAATTTTACTGTAGTTATGAGTATGCCTAAAGTTGTGCTAAAACACCATCAATCCAGCAGATAGACTGATTTCAGTATGAGAGTCCTAAAAAGCTGTTTTTCAATTCTGCTGAAATCAATTGGACTTAATTTTGGCTAGAACCAATTATTCTCAGCTAATGCGCATAGTGTATTAAATAATAAAGAACAAATCAGATAATGTCCTGAGACTGGTAAAGATTTATGACATCATTATTCTGCTTTGATTATGTAACATTAGCAAACATTCTATTTATTATACTAAAATAATCAAAACATATTTAAATAAACTAACAGTATTCATTTTGACCTTCAGCCTCCTATATAAAAGTAAAGATGGTTTCTAATTAACAGGCTTAAATATGCCACCTGGCATAACTGTTAAATATTCTGTACCATACAGCATTCCTGTTTTCAATTTAGGTCAAACTATCAGGATGATGAAAAGAATCGAAGATGGAAGATGAGATGCTCTATTTCACATATACGCCCTCTGGAAGGGCTGGCAAAAGCAACCACTTAAATTAAGCTCAGGTCATCAGACAAGATATTTAATCTATTCCTAAGACAGACAACTTCTACAGCTGAAATCCCTATGGCCTTTAAAGCAACACAATGAACTACTTTGTCGTGTACTCCTGTCAAGTCATGTTAGGTTCCTTGGTTTTTAGAAGTGATATTTCATGTACTCTTATGAGCAAATTGCTCAGAGCAAGGAAAAGTGTTTTGGTTTATTTATGACCTACTAACCTTAAATAAAGAAAAAGAAGAAGTTTCAGCCAATGTGAATGTTCTCAGAAGCCTGGAGATACAAAATGTACATAAAATAAATCTGGCATTTGTAGCACAGACTAGCAAAAGGCACACATGGCCAATCCACAGGGTTTCTTTAAAAAAGAAGATGGAAACCAGATGATGGAAGAAGTAGGGGTGAAAGTCACTCTTAACCAATAAATAATATAAAATGCAGACTATAGAACTGAAAGTTTAGAAGCAAGCAGAGATTTTCAGATTGTATTCAAGGTGAGAAATAAACAGAAGAATGGATGGTAATACTGAGCTTTCAAGTATGTTATTAATAAAAAGAAATGGAAATGAAAAGCAGCCAGCTCTATTGTTAGGAAATACAATCTCAAGACCGACAACTAAAGAACTCATTTGTCTGATTGATATCATGGAAGTAAAATAATAAAACGGGGGAAGGGAGAAACTATAGGAAAAAGAAAATAAAAATAAATATAGAAAGGAAGAATATAATACCAATAGCACTTAGACTTATATATCAGCCTACAGTGCTTTACAGCACTCTGAGAAGTTTACAAATGTCAATAGTGATACGTTAACTATGAATCATGAATCAGAATCTATTCATGTGGCTTTTGATGAATACATGCATATACATTTAAAAAGCTTACACATAAAAATAGAAGTGTTGCTTGTTTCTTCAGCTGATTATCATAGTCTTGGTGGTAACCAGAGTAAGAGAGGAAAAATGATCAGGAACTCTCCCTAATGTCTTAGGGTAGGCAATACTCTTTTGTTTCATTTTGGATAAGGAACAAAAATAACCTATTTTTCATTGGACACTTTAAAGAAAATGAACAGGAAGAGGCAGGAAATAATATATCACAAATTATTAAAAAACCAAGTATTTAAAAATATAGAGCCTATGGGTTTTTAAAATGTTAGTAACTAATTTGTAAAATTTAAATACCTTGTATATAGTTACATCATCCTTAAACTGTTGACATAAATAACTGAATAAAATTCTACTTTATAAATTCAATCCATATTACTAAGAATCTGTTTTGATTTACATAGCTCATAAAATTGAAATATAAATTCTATACAAAGATAAACTCAAATTTTGAAGATGAAACCAATATATGTACATACATGGATGGTTTCCAGATTAAATTTAAATCTGTATCAAATTTACAATTATTTTAGCCATCAAAGCATACTCCCAGAAATTCACTAGGGATTCTTCCATTGAAGGGATCAGGTAACCTTTCCAGAAAGAGCAATGTCCTTGCAACAATTATATGTAATGTTAATTCAGTATACCAAAGAAGAAAAATGTTTTGGTAAAGTTTATTAAGTATTCGTAAATTGAAATGGGAATTCAGTTGTTAAGATATGTTTCATTCTGGCTCAATCATTTACAGAATTGTTGAGCATTATGACATTGCCAAGTATGAAATAATTGTTGTCAGGTAGAAAGCCCACTGCTTTCAAATTTACATCTGCCTTAGGCATAATTAACAGAATAAAATAACAGAGTTGGAAGGGACCTTGCAGGTTTTCTATAGGCAGGAAACCCTATACCAGACTGTGAAACTCCCAGCTCATGGGCCAGATGAATCACGTGCTGGCCACGCCCACACCCCGTTTAGCAAAGGGAGAAAAAGTCCGATATGTCATGTGACAGCTCCGTGACGACATGAGTTTGACACTCTTGCCCTATACTATTTCAGACAAATGATTGTCCAATCTCTACTTAAAAACGTCCAGTGTTGGAGCATTCACAACTCCTGGAGGCAAGTTGTTCCACTGATCAATTGTTCTAACTGTCAGGAAATTTCTCCTTAATTCTAGGTGGTTGTCTCCTTGATTAGTTTCCATTCATTGCTTCTTTGTCCTGCCTTCAGGCGCTTTGGAGAATAGCTTGATTCCCTCTTCTTTGTGGCAACCCCTGAGATATTGGAGCACTGCTATCATGTCACACGTGGTTCTTTTTTTCATTAAACTAGACATACCCAATTCCAGTAATCATTTGTTATATGTTTTAGCCTCCAGTTCTCTATTAGGCAATAATACTGTCAAATATTTATTGCAAAAATGCATATATATAAGAATAAATGCACAAGTGTTACAAGAGTTAAAGATGTCAATTTGGAGCCAGTATTGTAACAGCAGTGTTATTTTTTTAGATTTAACAATGAACTATACTTACAATTTTGAGTTTACATTTGATTTGGTTTATTTTATTTTAATAGAGAGACACATTGCTCTGATGTAATATTTTTGTTCAGGGATTTATGGATATTTTTCTCTGTGTTTTTAAATCCCCCAACAGGGAAAGTTTAGATTTTTCTGACCATTAAATATAGTGCAGCAGTGCTTTGTTGAGAATTTGTCATAGATGGATTTGATAATAAATGTTGTGGAAACAGTGATTTTTAAGGAGAATTAATCTACCAAATTAAAAATAATGTCTTTTTAAAATTTTCCTTCACTTTAGAAATTTAAGGATGGATACTATGAAGTCTTTGGAATTCTGCTTCTTCTGGTTGCTTCAGTGAACATTCAACGCTGTCGGTGAGTTTGGGATTAAGTGAAAACCATCGACCGTTGATTGTACCCTCCAGCTAACCATCCTCCTCATTGCTTCATGCGTTCAGAATTTCACTGAAGATAGCCATAAAGCCAACACCCAAGATGATTTGTTTGTGTCTTCCCTTACAGAATTTCATTTAGGTCCACACAAAAAAGGTCACAATCAACATTCATTGCTGTCGGTGGGTTTAACTTTGTGGACAAGCTCACTGAACAATGAATGCAACTGTGGCCCCACTTTTTACAGTCACAACCAAGAAGAATATTGCTTTTGAATGTAGCACCTGAAGTGGATAACTATGAGTGAAAGCTTTGGATCAAGAGATTGAATTACATTCCAGCTGTGTGTTTAAAATATTTGTTTTTGTTTGTCTGACGAAGTTAGGGAGCCGGGAAATGCAAAATGCTATCCATGGCATTTCATTATGATATAGCAAAAAAGTGTGCTCTTTTTCTCTACTAATTGTTAGCTGGATTACAGATTCTCCAAACAAGAAAAGAAAACATGTCAAATTGAGGGATAAAATGAGTTTATCCAACTTTGGTATGATTAAACCTAGTAAGATTTAATAGTACAAATGATTATTGCTGAAATCAACTTTTAATTTCTTTCAGTTTCTTGCAAAAAGTCCTTACACCTATCCCAAATTCTAATATGCCACAACTAATAAAATCATTTTTGAAATTTACATTCACTTTAACTTTGTTGTACCACAGATAATCATGCCATTCAAATCTAAATTCATGACCTTCCAATATCCAAAACCCTCCTGTTTCTTAAAGTCATCACTCTTTCATCCAAACTAAACAGTAAGTACCAATAAAGGAGAATATTTGTAGCTAATAAGGGGGATATCACCTGATGTTAACTTATGATGTTATCTAGTTTGGGTAATGAAACATCTGCAAAACAATAAATAAGTTTCAAAATGTGGTAAATCTAGTCCCCCTCTTTCTTTGGTGTGCATAGTGAATGTTCAGCTGTATGGTAAAGCCTTCTGATTGGGACAGACATGCACAAATGAGTTCTCAAAAAACAGAAAGGAAGATATTTAGTACCTTGGAGTTTTGGATTCTCCATATTGCATTATGACAAAAGATTATTTAAATTTTGTTCTATAATTACATCCTTTTTGCAATTCACAGAGCAACTTACATGTACTAGGCATCAAAAGTTTGCATCTGCATATGTTATTCTAATTTCTATTGAATATTTTGTTTCAATAATATAGATTCCTCATTTTCCAACAGCTAGTTTCTTTTTCATTAGAGTATTGACAACAATAAACCCTTGCCAAAAGACTTTTTCTTTATAAAAAAAACCCCTATGAAATCTCTTTGTTCTTGTAAGATTCAAAGCAATACTTTCCAAGTGAATATAACAAATTAGCACACAAGTTAGTTAATTTCAGAACATAACACATATGATTTTAATTACCGCAAAAATAACCTACGGTACACTGAGGCAGTTGTAATTATTTTTAATTATCTCTTCTTTATTATAGTAAAGGAATCAAAGGCAGGCACTGAGACATCTTAAGAAAAGGAATATTTGCATAGCTAAGTGAATGTTAGCTAAGTGAATATCAGATTGAAATTCTGATATTTGACAGTAGTTCAATTTCTAGAAGGAAAATTCTGGGTATAAAGATTGTTATGAATTTAAAAATGTGTATTAAAAAAAGAATGTGTATTTGTTCTTTATTCTGTCATTTAATCTGACCAACTAAATATTTAAATATTACCCTTTCAAGTGATTTATGTCTCAAGCTGCATAGTATTTCCTGCAATATATGATAATATTAAAATGAAAAACTCATTATTATGGGGGGGGGAGCGACAACCTGTCCTTAGAGCTGCTGGGGAATGTGTTTACAATTTCTCAACATGGTTTATTTTTTACTAGCTCTGCCAGAGGATTCGGCAGCAATTGTCATTTGCACTGTGGTAGTTCAGCAAGGGACGTACCATCTGTACGCAGACTAACCGCATGCAGCTCAGAGGACCTTTGGAGAGTTCAAGTTATCCCTGAAGCAGCAAAATATATTTAGAATCAGTGCCAAAAGACAATGCCTGCTTTGAAGCCATCTCCATTTTGTCCTGAAAAAGGGGGGGGGGGGGCGGACAACAGGATTATTTTTTGATAGAGTGAAATAAAATAAATAATTGAGAGATAATGTTTACAGTATGAAAAAAGTTTGAAAAGTGGACCTTGAACAAGATGGCAGATGTTGAATTTCAGCTTAAACTCCACAGGTAAGTGTGTGGCATTTAAACCCACGGATCCACAATAATGTCAGAATAACATAGTAATCCCAGATTTAGAATCTTTAGAGGAAGTTATGAAAAAGAAATTTGCCAAAGGTGTGAACTTTAGCAGAGGTTAAAAGAGGTGACAATCCAGGAAAGGCTTCTGATTGATACAGCAGTATTATGGGAGGCCTGCATATTTTCTTGGTTCTTTGGTCATGAAATAAAAAGGCCACTTCAATCAATACTTCCAAAAAAGCATGAAGGAAGCAGATGCTCTAATTGCTTGGCATTAAAATCTGGGGTACAAGACCTCTAAACTGGAATTTACAGGCATTGCTAGACTCCTCTATAAATATGGTTATTTTGTTTACAAGTTATCTTAGACATGGTTTTCTCCAATTTTTGAATTATATGGTGTATGAAGAAATATATAGTCCTGAACCTACCCCCAAAGAGCATTACTGATTATTCCCACAATTGAGGTATTCTGAAAAATAAAAGTCTAATTTTAGTAGAACTTAGAAGCACCCATCTAAATCACTACACAGTAACATTAGCCATTACATCAAAAGCTTTCCTTGTCCAGTAACCTATTTTCCACAGTGATCAACCACATTTTTCTAGGAAACTCATGTGAATACAATGTTCATGTTCTCCAACTTTTGGTATTCAAAGTATATTGCCACTGAAAGATAATTTTATTAACCTTGATCTATATTTTTTGTGCAGTTAGTGACAAATTACTCTGAATCTGAAGTATGAATATTTGCATAATATTTTTTTTACGGAACCATGATGGTGCAGTGGTTAGATTGCAGTATTGCAAGCTAACTCTGCCCACAGCAAGGAGTTCAATGTGACTGGCTCAAGGTTGACTTAGTCTTCCATCCTTCTGAGGTTGGTAAAATGAGGATCCAGATTGTTGGGAGCAATATGTTGACATTTGTAAACCACTCAGAGAGTGCTGTAAAGCACTATGGGCCAGTATATAAATCTAAATGCTATTGCTATTTATTTATTTATTGTACTAAGTACCGTATATAGTCAGATTTGTAAATAGGTGTAAAACTGTTCCATTCTTATATACAAACATTGTGCCTTGTGGGTCTTGTTTTTAAAACTTTTTCTAGCAAAGCTGAAGAATGTGCTTTCAAAATAAAATATGTCCAAATATTTCAAAATACAGTAAGTCAATCCTGAAGTTATTGAATACCTCTTAACAATCAAGGAGTGCACTTTTTCATTTATATTTTTTCATCACCTGACAAAACCCACTTTTTTTGATAGGGAGTAAAATTGGTAGTTAAATATATAAATGATTTAGAACCTTTATTTTACTGTTCAATTTATTTAAAATTATGGAGGAAATTTCAACAACATTTTTAACAATTTTAGATTTTATTTTATTTTTTGAATTTATTTTGTTATAGTCACGTAGAGGAATTCAGTAAGTTAACAGCAGATAAAAGACAAAAGCATAGATTATGACATAGTCATTGATACAATCAAAGTATGTCTGGTTTAATAAACAGTAAAGTAAGTTCATAGAAAATACCCTGTTTCCCCCAAAATAAGACATCCCCTGATAATAAGCCCAATCGGCTTTTGAACTCATGGCAATAAGGCCAAGCGCTTATTTCAGGGTTCAAAAAAAAATATAAGACAGGGTCTTATTTTTGAGGAAACATGGTAATACTGTTGCCATAATAGCAGCTTTATGTAGAGTAGAAAGTTGCCTGTATAACCTGTTAAATAAAAAGTTTGAAGGCACATCCTTGTATCCTTATTTTTAAAAATGCAATGTAACAATATATACACTATGAATTCAGTATGCCTTTCTTACAAACTTAAAGGGTCAAAAAAAGGCTTTCTCAAAATAAAAATTAAAAACCTACTATACACCATGCTATAAACTCAAATTGTGAAATAAGAATCCTTAGAGCTTTATGTTTTCTTTTTTGGGAATCAACTAAACAACCCATGCCCTGTTGGGTCATTGTTTCAAAAATACTTCCTTACTTAAACAGAAACAGAATAACGAAGACTAGATGAAAAAGTAGTGGGAGCAGGAGCAACTTCCAACTTCATGCCAGCTTCCCCATTGAGTTTCCTTGTAGGAATCTTGCAGCAAGCATTGGAAATCTCCCTTTCCCTTCCCAGCAGAGAAGTAAATGGCATTGGCTGAAAGAAGGAACAAGGAATTGCAAGACTGACGGGAAGACTCACAAAATGTTACAATGATCATGTCAGTGCAGCAGCAGCCAGGAGCACTAAAGCAGCTACAACTTCCCTGAATTTTATTTCCTTGGGAAACATGGGTCCTGAATATTGGACACATTCTTTATGTTAGTCCATTTGAGAAGTACCTTGGTTTAGAAATCATTGCCTATGATGCACCATTTCTGGAAGAGAAAATGCTAGCAAACACCAGTGCGTTCCCTCTGTAAAACTCAAAACCTCCAGAATGGAGGGGAAAGCAATAGTGAACGTTAGCATTCTGAAAGGCTCAGAATGTTGGTGTTTGCTAGAATTCTCATTGGATTTGAGGTCTCTTCCTTTGGTGTGCCAATGGATTTCTCGGCATGTTAAAGGAAAAGACCTCAACTATGCTGGCAAATGTCAAATTGTCATAGGGAGAGGGCCCAGGCCCTGTTTCTCTCCCTAGCCCATCATGCCCAAAAGGCCCATATTCTCTCTCAGACAGTCTTAATGGCCTACACCAGTGGTGGGTTGTTCCCCATTCAGACTGGTTCTATAGAATTGGTAGTAAAACCAGCAGGAGGATTAACCCATCGACCCCGATGTCATCAGGAAGCTTCGCATGTGCAGAAGTGTGTGCAAGCAAAGTGCAAACCAGTAGTAAAGGTAAGTAGAACCCACCCCTGATCTACATGGTCACCGAACAATCGCAACTGGGAGAACCAGATTGCAGTCATTGAGTGAAGTCGTGGCATCTTTTAATGACTTGCTTCATTCAATGTCTGAGATTATGGACCCAGTTGTGGTTGTAGGTTGAATACTATATGAATTCATTGTATGTATGATGCTTAGAAATTCAGCATTATCCTTCATTACAGAAACCAGAGAGTAGGATGCAATAGTTGTGAAAATGATTTTGTTAAAGGGTAGCTAAGCCACATTCCTACAAGATAGCAAAGGGTGTCTTATAAAGAAAGATTGAATACTTTTAAGTTGTGCAAATGAAATTTCTTCCGAATCATGCAGAAATCAATGAAAACTCTATTACTCGGTGAAGCCGTGAAGCTCTTGTACACATCATCACACAAAAAGTTGTACTTTTCTGCCCATGGGAACTCATGCAGATCATTACTTTATTCTAGGTTACCTTAACCGTAAAATTCTTATTAGGAGCAAGGAAATATGCACTGTCCATTTAGATGGATAAAGGAAATGTTCACCCACAGCCCAAATGCAATTTCCTGAAACACTACATTGCAAATAAAGTATAGTCAATAATTTCTGGGATGCCTGGTCATAGTGCTATCGGTATACTACTCTATGCTGAATATTGGTTTTGTGATTTGGATGTAAAATCTACCAACTTCCAGGATAGTGCCTTTTTCAAAAACTGATTGGGAAGATCCTTGATATTAACAAATAATAATTGCTTAAGATGTTCGTTGTTGTTTATAATCGCAAAATTCCAATTCCTTCCAAAACAGTCTCATTGAGTTTTCTGAGTGTAAATTGTCTGAAACACATGGAGGATAATATATGCATTTATTCTATAGTTCTCATTGGTTATCTATGTCACAGAAAACGCATGCTAAAAATTCTCAATTGGCCATTGTTAGCATGAAAAATAATATCCATGTGGATCATTTCTCAAGATACTGACTTCCTTCCTAACTTTTTCTTCATGCTTGCCTAAAACAAATATAATTTAGCTAGAACTATTCCAAATCAGTGGCCTAGAAGTTGTGCAATCAAGTGCCTTTGGCTTTTGTGAAAAGATGTTGAACAAATCATCTTTTGAAATACTGATTAAAAAATATCTCTATTTAGCTTTATGGGCATCCAAAGGACCTTGCTGCTTTCATGAAAACAATGAAAGCATATTGCTACAATCTATACGCTTTTTGGGTACATGTATAACACCATAATGCATCAAACAGCGAAGGGGCTTATGCTAGAATACCATAACACCGTTTTTTGCCTTCTGATTCCCATTGATAGTTCTGCAAATTCCATTACTTCATCTACTTTATAATAGTGATAGTAACAATAAAGTTTAAGGCATACAAAAATGCAATAAGCAAATTCAACTTTTAGTGTTATATAAATATTAACAAACCATATTTTCTCAATAGTTAAAAAATACGAACTGCCTGCCTAAAGTGGCTTGAAGGTTGCATCATTTATAAAACAACATAAGAAACCCTTGTCAGAGTTTTCTCAAAAAGATGCTCAAAATAAGAAAATCCAGAAGGAGAAAAGGCACTGCTGCATCTAAGTAACAATGCTTGGGTTGAATTAATTGCCAAGAAGCATTCTGAGGTAAATTAAGGTTAATGTTATGCCCTGCAAATTTTATAAAGTGCTGCAACAGAGCCTAACAAATTCAAAGAGAAGCACATTCTAAAATTCTCAGTTAATTTATAAACCAAGTTAAATAATAAAGGTTGGAAGTGGGGAAAAAATCACATTTTCAATATGGTGGTGTATTCTATGCATGAAAATTTCAAAGGGTAATTAGTACCAATAATTTACTGAAAATAATATGAATGGATAAAAAAAGTCTTTGCAATACAGCTTAGCTCCAAAATTCAGTTCACATTAATAATATTTACTGTATCTTGTTCCAGTTGTGTAAGGATATTCTGGATTATCTATCTAGGTTTTGCTTCCTTTATGTCAAAGATATATTTACCAACTGAGAAATCTTCCAGAAATTACTATACTGAGATTTTAAAAAATCAGAATACAACTTTAAAAATTCATGATCTAGAGCAGGGGTGTCAAACTCAAGGCCTGGGGACCGGATCTGATCCACGGGATACTTAGATCTGGCCCGCAGGGCTGCCCTGGAAACAGCAAAGGATTGGCCTGCGGTGCTTCTGCCAGCAAAAACGGGCTCCCGAGCTCCGTTTTTGATTGCCGTAGCCTCCTGCAACCCTCTGCCAGTGAAAACAGCTCAGGAGGGCCGCTCTGTTTTCACTGGCAGAGGGTTTCAGGAGGCCGTGGCAGCCAAAAATGAAACTCGGGAGCCTGTTTTCACAGGTGGAGTGCTCGGGCCACCACAGATGCCCCCAACAGGAGTGACATCAAGCTGACCATGCCCACCCTGGCCACGCTCACCCCAGCCTCCTGAGATCAAACATAACCCTGATGCAACCATCAATGAAATCGAGTTTGACATCCCTGAACTAGAGATTAAATACAGTGAGGTCTAGATGAATACAGGTAATCCTTGACTTACTACTACAATTAAGCCCAAAATTTCAGATACTAAGTAAAATATATATTAAGTGAGTTTTGCCCCATTGTATGATCTTTCTTGTTAACGGTTGTTAAGTGAATCACTGCAGTTAGTAACACAGTTGTTAAGTGAATATGATTTCCCCATTGACTTTGCTTGTCAGAAGGTCACACAACCCTGGGACATTGCAACTGTCATAAATATGAGTCAGTTGTCAAGCATCTTGAATTTTGATCACATGACCAGGAGATGCTACAATGGTTATGTGAAAACAGACATAAGTCACTTTTTTCAGTGCCATTATAACAGAATGGTCACTAAACAAATGGTTGTAAGTTGAGGACTACCAGTATTAGTTTCCTCAAGATGCAAAACACTGAAAGCCTGTAATATCTCAAAATTCACCTTTAGAAAAGATTTCAAAAGTGCTCAAAACATTCGTAGAAATTATAGCAACTGAATTCCATCCATTTTGAGTTAGGTTTTTATATCAGGTAAGGTGCTAAAAGATGCTTGACCCTGGGGAGGAAATCTAGACAGCATACTAAAAAGCACAAACATCAACCTGCTGACAAAAGTGCGTGTAGTCAAGCCTATGGTTTTCCCAGTTGCAATGTATGGCTTTGAGAGTTGGACCATCAGAAAGACAGAGCGTCAAAGAATTGAGTCCTTTGAACTATGGTGCTGGAAAAGACTTCTGCGAGTCCCTTGGACTGCAAAGTCCAGTCAGTCCTAGAGGATTGCTCTTTAGAAGGCCAAATCCTGAAGATGAAACTCAAATACTTTGGCCACCTAATGAGAAGGAAGGACTCACTGGAGAAGATTTTAATGCTGGGAAAGATTGAGGGCAAAAGAAGAATGGGACGACAGAGAATGAGGTGGCTGAATGGAGTCACTGAAGCAGTAGGTATGAGTTTAAATGGACTCCAGAGGATGATAGAGGATAGGAAGGCCTGGAGGAACATTGTCCATGGGGTTGTGATGGGTCAGACACGACTTCGCAAAGTCAACAACAACAAAAGGTGCTAATATCAGAATCTGGGCAGTCAGAATTGCATGCACATTGTTAAAAAGGATAACCTATGATAAAGCAGCAGTGAAAATCTCAGGGTCTGTTATGGCTGTTGGAGCCACTTCAGCTCCAAACACATGAGTGAAGTGACATTAGCAAGAGAAAGTGTCATTTACCCTTTTGCTTAGAAGCAAGACACTGATGTATCCAAGCCTCAAATGAAGTGAAATGTCTCTTTGAGGACTTATATCAACCTCAAGTCTACATTTGGATATGAGGCTGTAGTTAGGATAGGATCTGATCCTTTTTTTTGGGAAGGACCGTGATATAAAATCTCACTAAAACGTTCACAACTGGACTTAAGAGTCTGTTAGAGTAACCAACAATTAATTCATCAAGTTAATGTCACAGATTGATCTGTACTATCCACTATTTCTTAAGAAAGAGGACCCAGAACTGTGATAGCTGTGGGAGTTTTACATTCCATAAAAAATATTTTTAAACAAATGTTTCTAAGACGATGCTGTCCAGGAATTACTTTAGATAAAAAATATTATATTGCTCAGTGTCTTTTTAACATCTAAAACCAGTAACTTGCTAGACTTCTCATCATATATCCAGGATTATTTCCTAATACGATTCAATAAAAAATCTGTTTTGAAAATATGAAGCTTATTCATTCATACTCACTTAGACACTATGACTTGTACTTTGCCTATTACCAAATTCAAAGCAAGAAAAAAAATGAAGCTATCTGATTCATTCCTTGTTAATTTTTCTCCTTTTTATGCTTTTTGTGTTGCCTTTAATACATACTTCCTTGACAAATCTTACTTGCCTGAAAAAGTGGGAGGGGACATGTGCTTGTACCTTTAAAATTTCTTAATTAATTGTATTTACTTCTGAACATTCAAGTAGACATATTTTTTTAACTATGGAAAGCAGTCCTTACAGAATTGCTGAATGAACTGAGAATATTTCAGCCTGAAGTGAACACACCGTGGAATTCAACGGAAGCAAAGAGAGGGAGTGACAAAATCCTGACATTGCCAATAACAGCCTTGTCAAAATTACAGTCTTGCAGCCATTAATTTCTCCCAACTTGTCTTTATAATGAAGCTTGAACATTTCTCTGTAGGAGCCCATGACTGAGACGAGAGCTGAGTCTGAGCCAGATTTTGGGTCTCAGATACCAACATTCACATTTTTTAGACATATAAACCAATAAAGCTGAAAAAAAGAAACATATCAGTGCTACCTTTTTCGCCCAAGCTGGAAAAGATTCAGTAACAAAAAGGCCCAACCTTACGAAAAGCTTTGCCAAAGGAGAAAGAATTATCTTGAGTTAATATATCATTTTAGAGGAAAGAAAAAAGGCTAAATGAACTACTTTAAAACCATCCCCCCCACACACACACATTATAATGATAAGGGAAGGAAGGGGAAAGGAACTACAAATCTCATCACTTCTGGCTACAGGAGATGGCACAGGTGGTTGCCCCAAATGTCAATAACACCATCTGATGTGTAAATCATTTTAATTATCAAGTACAATCAGTGCTAATTGATGCATTTCTGCTGAAATAAGGCACAATGACAAACTCACTCATACAGAATGATTTTAACCTTATCTTAACTACCTCTGACTATGCAGACAATTGCAGGTGGAGATAAGACAGGTGTGGTCTTGAGTAGCTCCAAAAAGAGTCTTGGTTAGTATCACTTAGGGCAGTGATGGGTTTCAAAAATTTTTACTGCTGGTTCTGTGGGTGTGGCTTGGGTGTGGCATGGCTTGGTGGTCTTGGCAGGAGAAGGATACTGTAAAATCTCCATTCCCACCCACTCCAGGGGAAGGATACTGTAAAATCTCCATTCCCTCCCCACTCCAGGGGAAGGTTACTGCAAAATCCCCATTTCCTCCTGACCAGCTGGGACTTGGGAGGCAGAGAATAGATGGGGGCAGGGACAGCCAGAATTTTTACTACCGGTTCTCCGAACTACTCAAAATTTCCGCTACCGGTTCTCCAGAACCTGCTGAAACCCACCTCTGAGTTAGGGTCACCTGGGGCCTTAATCCTGGCTAAGAAAGAAAACAAAGTCTCCATGTTCACAGTCTACCTCATCTCTTGTAATTCATATAAGAAAAAGAAGGGGCCTAACTACAATGTATAGATACTTAACCATGATTTATTCCATTAATTTTCTGTGACACACTGAACACACAGAGGAGGGTTTGCATGTGCAAGGCTGATTTTGGTTGTAGCCCAGTGTATCATATGAATATAGTCTAAGGATAACATGCAATTAAACCTTAATACTGAAAATGAGTACAAAGGACATTTTCAAATATCAAAGCTTTTTATCGGGTTAAAGAAAATAGTATTAAATTATGTCTACCCGAGGGGATGCAGTGGCTAAGACACTGAGCTTGTCAATCAGAAGGTCAGCAGTTCAGTGGTTCGAATCCCTAGTGCTGCATAACGGAGTGAGCTCCTGTTACTTGTCCCTGCTTCTGCCAACCCAACAGTTCGAAAGCATGTAAAAAATGCAAGTAGAAAAATAGGGACCACTTTGGTGGGAAGGTAACAGCACTCTGTGCGCCTTTGGCCAGTCACATGACCACAGAGATGTCTTTGGATACCGCTGGCTCCTCAACTTAGAAACGGAGATGAGCACTGCCCTTAGAGCTGGAAGCAACTAGCACGCATGTGCGCGGAAACCTTTACCTATGTCTTCATAGTGAGAAGAAGCATCTGATATCCTCAGAACTTGTCTTTGTTTACCTGGTCAAGGGATAGACTATATAAATATACAGTATATAAACAGGGTTTCTAGGCCTAAATTAAAAAAACCAAAATGTTCCATGCAGCTGATTCCATCTTGAAAATGAAAACTTCATAAAATGCCACTTTATTTAGATAAACTATTTTGGATTCAAACAATACAGCCCCAAGATTCAGAGCATGGGACCTATGGGACTAGATAGTCATAACAGCAACACATTTAAAACATGACAGATGTTCATTACCCTAGGTTTGTACCATTTTTTCATTCATTGCATAAAACATAGAACATAGGAAGTCATGGTAGCTCACTTACCATGACTGGTAAGATATATGAGAATAACCATACTTAGTCAAAAGGAAGACGACCTAGAATTTTTCATTCCAGCCCTACTATATCCCATCTACCAAGGAAAGCTAATATTCTTTCTTTCTAATACTCTAATTTCTCAATGAATTGAAGATTAGTCTTCCATTTCAAATAGGGTTTCCATAACCGGATATAAAAATCTGGATGACCATAAGAGTACTATTAATACATACAGAAGCTGGTCTGTGAGATTTAGATCTCAATGAAGTCCAACCACCTATCACAATACTCACTGTTCATTTTGATCCAAACAGATACAGGTAAACCATTTCCTCTAGAATCCTCTGTAGGTAATCACCTAGTGAAACAGAGAAAGGCTCTGCTATTTTTTAAGATGTTCTCTGGTGAAACTCCAGTGTCTCTCATTATTGTCAGTAATGGATAAGCTTCTGGGAACTTGGAATCAAACTATATCTGAGAAACTCTCAAATAAGCCTCTGTAATAAATTACAGTTGAATGCATGTTTTGTGAAGCAACTTTTAATCAGCCAGGCATATGGTAAGCTACTATATAGAAATGTATATTTTCAAGAAAAAATAATATTTCACAACTATCAGAATTTGCCGTAATTTTCCTATAACTGCTACTTTTTTGGTTTAAGCAAACTTGGAATTTTTGGTCGTCTACTGTTTATCTCTCTCTTTTCCTTCCACCCCCACCCCCACCCTCCTTTTTGGCTGCATGCAATTTGGCTTCCTATTTATAGTTCGTATGTCTCTGAAAACATTAAATTAACTTTTGGATGAAGGTCATGTTTAGATTTTGGTCTACAGGGACATTAAATAAATCCCTTGGAGTTTAATTCAGATTTATCCCCATAATGGGGTAAAGGGGGTTATGTATTCTTTTACTAAGACAAAATATGCCAAAAATAAAAACTGGTTTTTCAACTTTCAGTGTAATATTAGAAATAAAATTGAGGCCTACAATAAACAATTATACCTTTGGCTTTCATGTCATTTTACATCATTGTATAATCAGCCATGCTCAGAAACTGGAAGGTAATATTCTAGGTCAGTAGCTTTTGCCTCTAGTCTATCTGTTATTTTGACAATTAAATTTTATACATTTAAAGAAAAATTCTAAGGCAAAGCACAGTTAGTGGAGAGTCATGACCTACAACATCATTACTGATTGGATTACGAATCAGCCTCCACCATAACTCCAGGTCAATTTACTTCAGAATGGAAATTCAGTTTGCATCCTTTGATAACCATATCATAGTCGGGGTGGTTTTACTCCTATCTTTTAAAAGTTGTTCAGTAACTGTAATTTAAACAGATTAGTTTAGCTAATGTTTAATAAAGATCCTTCCAGACAAATATCTCCTACCACTGCCCAATATTATAAGCTATTTTTTTTTCTTCTTAATGACTTTTTTAGGGAAATATTTTTTTGGGGAAAAAGAAGGACTAGAAATGGATATTGTTGTCTGGGAGAACAACACTATCTTATTCTATAAAATCCCATGAATTAAACAGGACAAAAATGTCATTCAGAAACACCAGATACAGCCAAACCACTCTGATAGGAAACAGGTGGATGAAAGAGGTGCCTACAGCTTGCCCTCCAGAAGATGGGGGTGGAATCCCAAATGTCAAAAGATTTAAGTTGCAGCTTCAGCAAAACACCACAAAACTATTTCCCCAGCTTTTTTTTCCTCATCTTCTTCTGAATCAGTTAGCCTGAAGAATTAATCCGGCAGCCAAAGGTCCCATAACACTGCACCAGTTATCACTGGGTGGAAATGGCTTGAGTCTCTGCAAATAGAGAAATATTTTGGAGGGGTACGAAAAGTGTATAATTGACCATTTTATTTCCTGTTGAACTGGAACAGATCAAGTATACACTGAAACTATACATATATTCCTGATATGAGAGACTCATGGTGTGAAAAAAAGGAAAGAGATAAAAGCCGACCCCTGATGTTTTACTAGACCCATTTACAAAATGGTTATCTTTCACAGGAACACAAGTCTATCTAAAGCAATCAGAATGATTTCTGAAAGAATCTAGATGAATCATTTTTCCTATAAATTGCAATATGTAACAGTATAAGGTTGTGCATACTAACAAGGTGTTGTTTCACATTGTTTTTCTATTTTTATTTTAATGTGTATGGGCATTTTCTTTTTAATCCAAGCTAGCCACTCCAAATCACAATCTGTGAATTGAATGGGTGTATAATTACCATGAATAAACTAGGCAAGCAAATGAAGACTCTAGGGCAGGGGTGTCAAACTCACATCATCACATGACGTATTTTTTAAAAAGTCTCTGCCGAAAAGGCAACTTAGCTGGGATCATCAGAGGCTTTTAAAAGCCTTTGAGGATCCGAGCTGAGCCGCGTGATCATCAGAGGCTTTTTTTTACTTTTAAAAGTATTTTTTCGGCCAAAGATGTTGTAGAAAAAATGCTTTTAAAAGTAAAAAAAAAAGCCTCTGATGATTGTGCAGCTCAGCTGGGAATGTGGGGGGCGAGGGGGAGACAGGGATTTTTGCTACTGGTTCTCCAAACCACCCATCTCCATCGCTACTGGATCGGGTGATCCGGTCCGAACCAGGAGCATTTCACCCTGCCACAATCCTCCAGATGAATGTTCTAAACTTGTAGAGGTCTGGTATATTCCATTCACCAGTAGATGGCACCCTCAGCTTAGGTTTCACTGTTGTTTCAAGTTTTACAGATTTTAATTAATCCAAATTTAATTCAGTTTATGGAGGCAAAGTCAACTATTCAAGTAAATCCAAGTAGATAGTCCAGCATTTTTAATGCCTTTCCAAAACATCTGCCCAATTTAAAAATCCAATTTTCTATGTTTTAAAAGCTCTTTAGCTTTTCTCCCCTTAGTTCCTTTCTTTCGGGTCTAGGACTTTTCTCTCTATGGTAATTCGCCACTTTAAAAAATAGTTCTAAGAGTCTCTTTTCCTGGATTTTCCTCTTTCTTTTTTCCTTTAAAATTAGGGTCTAAATAAATAGGAATCTTCTCACCCAGATCCAATCACTGTTCATTTGCACCACTCCTGCACATTTCTTTGTTGCCTCGGCTATCCAGTTTCATGGCAGCTGTGATGGCTGCCTCTTCTCGTTGAGGGAGAGGGAAGAAGCCCTGAGTCCAGCAGGAGAGTTGCTGCTCTCCCCGAACTACAAGGCACTCCTCTTTTCTTCACCACCCCTACAGGGTGGTTTTAGCTCCTTTCAGAGCCCTCCAACAGGAAGAACTTGGCGTGGGAGCGTGGACAGCCACTCCTCATGTCTGATAGCACTGCAACATCAGCTGGAAGTCTTCTACATATATTCTCTTCTATTGGTACAAAAGGATTCTATTACAATTAGGTTGATGATGGCAGAGGAAGAAATTAAGTACTTGGTACATCTTAAAATTATATCTGCTTAAACTTCCTCATTATGCTATTACCTGCTACCTCTCAAAAGACAGAAAATGACAGGTATCTCCTAAAAAAAATAGTCTGGAGCTGTCTCCAAATTGGATGGGTAGCTTAAAAATGGGTCCTGCATTCAAAAGGTTAGAATGAAAACTCTCTTTCCATGCAAATCAACATTTTGGTGTGACACTTCTTCTTCAAGTGTATTCCAGAAACTTCTGGAGGGTGAATGAGTGTCTGTGGCAGCATCATGTGAATTTCCTTCAATATTCAACATGCAAAGGATTTTCTGAAAATATTGAATTCTGCTGAGGCATAGCAGTGATTGCTTCAAGATACAGGCAATATTCCTCTGCTGAAATCAATGAGAAATTTGAAACCAATGCACAACTCCAGCTTATTCATCCCAGACAAATTTATGGTATCACATCTGTTTCAGATGCCACAAGAAAGGGAGATCTCTTGTTCAGATACAGTATTTGCAGCCTACAGCAGGTGCTGTTGGGGGCTATCATTGTAAAGGTTCCAGTTAATAATTTCTCCACTTTCATTGCAGAGCTTTATGAGAAGGAAAACAGAGAGGTTGTTGTGCCAATCCTGAGAGCTTTCACATCCTCTATGTGGCTCAAGCTGTGCAGAGGCAAAAGTTGTGCAAAGGAGAGCATTTTCTGCTCTAATAACTGTCTTTGTTAGTGCTCAGCCAAAAGAGAAAGATAAGAGAGAGAGAAATGTTAAGCCATTTTTTAAAAATGACACACAGGTGCTGCCTTTCAGCTTTTCTTTTCTTTTTTTTTAAATAGTCAACTACTGGGATCACCAAGTGAGAGATGAAGAATTAGAACTTGCAACCCAAAGGAAAAGCTTTATTAGCCTATCTAATGTCATGTGTTCAGCCATATATGAAAGGGCATTGATTGTTTTCACATGGGAAGACTGTTTAATTCTGATCCCACTTATGAAAGCTACCTGAAGATCACATATTTGGCCTGAATAAAGAAGTACTACATAGACCTAGCACACACAAATACATTCACAAAGAGAGAGTATTTAATGAGCAAATACTCATTAAATGCTCAGAACATGTGTGTTCTGAGCATTTAAATTTGTTATATCAATTGTATCATGCTGCTTCATATTATTAACTTGGAAAGAGAACTGTTTCAGTTTGTCTTAACATTAAAAGCTACTGAGTTCTCAAGGGCATGTGCTGAATGTTCATTCTGTTTACACACTTCTATGTATATGCAAGAAATGGAACTTTCCTCGCTAGCATCATTAGGAGAAGTGAAGAATGATCCTGTGGGGAGAAATCATGGTTTTAGTATCAATGTATTTACCTGTTCAAGCACGGATACACAATAAATTAAATTTGTATCCATCTTTGATCAGCTAAAGCAGCTGGAATTTGCCTTTAATTCCCTTTGAACTGGAAACACAAAGTTTTACTTAACGATGTGGTAATTACCTATGATATTTGGCCCAGCAAATTTTCCCTATAGAAAAACCTATTTTAATTACTTTGCAAATCTACCATACAGGAATTTGGAACAGGATCCTGATTATAATGTTGGAATTTCTCTCTAATTACTTGCATCTGATCTAATTTTACCATCTTAGAGAGCTACAGTCAAATATGTAAGACCATTTTGGAGAGTTTACTTTATAAAAACCTTGCTGAAATTAAAAGTTTACCTCCTGATCAAATGACTATAAAGTGTTTCCCATCGATGTCCCTGAAGGAAGCTTAGATATTGCTGTGAGTCCAGAAAATGTCAACCATGCCTCTCATGCATGTGACACTTTTGGCATAGCTATATTGGAAGTATTTAGACTTCTCTTCAGTTCATGGTTGATTTATTTATATTTATTTATTTAATATGCTGCCCATTTCACTGTCAAGTAACTCTGAGCAGCTTACAAATTTCACAAAAACAGAGATACAAAACATTCAAACATTAAATATTAAAATAAAGGTTAAATAAGTTTAAAAACTAGAATACTGTGGTAGAGTAGGATCTTCTTCCTATTGCAATAGACACCTCCAACATGGAAAGCCCACATCAGGATCCCAGGCCAATTGGCAGAGTCAGTTTTTAAGGCTTTTATGGAAGGCCAAGAGGGTGGGGTTACTATACTATAACTATATAACTTGCTTTTTCGAGGTGATGGACCTGGAACTTTAATACTCTAGACAAATGACTCTGACTAAGCAAACTACTGTTTGCTGTTGGTATGTAATAAACATCAGGAATGAATGCATCAAGCTCTTCAACATAAACAGTTCCTTTTCCTCTGACCTGACAAGGATGATTGGAAAAAAATTAAAGTTTACGTAGTTCAGGTTCAGGCTCATGCATCTCTGTAAAAAGTTCTTTTCTGTAAGTAACATGCAATGTTGCACCACTATCCAAAGTCCACAGGAGTTGTCTGTTGTATTCTGGATGAGGTTGTGGATCATTGGTTAAAGCCAATGATCCACAATGTGGCGAGTGAAGCTTGTGGATCACACCTGGGACCATAACAACCTTGTCTTCCGCCTCTGCCTCTGCCTCTGCCTCCTCTGGAGTCTGTTCCTGTGGGCTGATACGTGACAGAAGCTGGAAATCATTGGGGACAATCCTGGGTGGCATGTCCCACACAATTACAGACGTAGCATCTTGGCATCCTTGGAACATAGGCGCTTCCTCGGAAGGGACGCCTCGCTGGAGCTCTTGATGTAGGTGGTCCTCTCAAATGTGACATGGCTAGCATAAATGCTTCTTCTTTGGTTAAAATTCTGCATACATGATCCACTGTGTGTTGAGCAATGGGCACTTGATTAATCTTCGTAATGGCATCTTTCCATTCATAATTCAATGAGTTAATAATAATGCTGATCATTTGAAAATCATCAATAAGATAGCCTCTTTTGCCCAAATCCCCTCACATTCCTTTCATTTTAGTTAAATGTTCTCCAATATATTCACCAGGTTTTAATCTTGAACCATGGAGCTCAGACAAGAGTAAATATGTGGATTCAATTGAAACAGGCCGGTAGCATGTTTCTAATTGGGCCCAAATTTGTTGGGCAGTTGTATGAGGTGGAAAAGTAACCTGCAGTTCAGTATCCATGGACATCAATAATGTTGTGTATGCTTTGGTATCTAAGTCTCTTATTTGAGGAGCCCATGGCTGGTCAGGAGGATTAAACACTATGCACCTTCTCTACGGAGTACCTTCTCTACGGAGTAAAAGTCCAACTTCACTGACCCATGCTTTATAATTTTGCCTGAATGCTTTAATTTTGAATCACCAGCCAGTGGAACAATAGAAGATGCCTATTGAGGAACATGATTTGAGGTGCTGGTAAAAACACCTGTGGTATCAGTGGAACAGGTGCTGGTCCTGGCTGTGCGAGCTGTGCAGCTAAAGGCACTTGTACTTGAACCTGAGGCTGCTGTATTTGGACTTGTGGTTGTGCTCCAGCTGCCGCTGGTGTTTGAGCTGTAATATTAATATGGTCTGCTGGAGGGACTGGCACTTGTCTTTTCTGCATTAAGCATTGTTGTGCCCCATCTGGGGTATGCTAAAATTTGAGCCTGTGGAGGCACATTTGCAGCCTTAAGAACTGATTGATTTAGAGACATCATTGAAAAAGTTTGCTGTACTTGTTGTAAATGGTCTTGTATCATGTGAAGCAATTCAGTTTTATCTTGTGAATTACTTTCGCCAGTAGATGGTGCTGCAACACCATTTTCAGGCATTGCAGAAAACTTTGCAGCTGTGGCAGTGTCATGTGTAATCTGAGAAGGCATAACATCACAAGTCAATTGTGATATAGGCACAGCTTTCTGTTTTGATTTGCCTGACAGAAAACCCTCCTGTGGGAGTGGCTTTGGCTTCGAAGAAGAAAGCAAAATGGAGGACTCAAAAATTTGAAAAACATGAGAGTCCCTCTTATCTGGCTTGAGCATAGAAACAAACGCTTTTGCCTTGTACAGTCCATGTTCTAAACCTTTTATTTGATCACAATAACTTTTCACAGCCTTCTCATGCAGGGTTTGTTCAGGGCTAGGAGGAGAATAATGAATTTCACCTATCTCTTCGGGAAAAGAATCTCCTGCCGCTTGTGAAATTTTAGATTTGGTACCAAGCCTTTCAAATTCCTGGGCTTCTTTAGTACATTCTTTAGTAATTACCTGGGGGCATGAAGAATCAGAAGAGGGCATCACTGACCTCAACAACACGTCTTCTTCAGGATAAGCTCCCCCAACAGCATTTTCATCGATCCTGGTTGCTGAAGCAAGTGGAGTTTTAAAAGTTGAAAGCCTCTGTAAAATCTTTTTCGCTGCTTCATCAGAGAGATGTATATCTTCAGCAGACTGTGCCCTGTATCTAGTTTTCTTTTTCTTTCTTGGCATATTTGCAGTATATAATCAGTGTTGCTCTGTCACCAACTAAACTATATGCTTAATAACCTATTCACTTATCAGCTGAGCAACAGCCAAGGAAAACAATATAGATCGAAACCATCCTCTGCTACCATTGTCGGAGCATGAATCAGCCTCGTTCCTTCCCTGGGGTAACTGTAATTAATTAGAGTTGAATGGATCTTGTTTTCCATGCTGTATGCTTTCAAAGAAAGAAAACCCGAATATATTCTAAGAAACATTTTATTATAAAAATAGAAAACTAACTAACTACATCGTTACTGGCAGTTGTATCACATAGATGAACAAAGGTTCTGGAGAACTGGTAGCGGAAATTTTGAGTAGTTCAGAGAACTGGCAAATACCACCTCTGGCTGGCCCCAGAATGGGGTAGGAATGGAGATTTTGCAGTATCCTTCCCCTGCCACACCCACCAAGCCACACCATACCCACCAAGCCACACCCACAGAACCAGTAGTAAAAAAAATTGAATTCCACCACTGATTTAAGTCATCTTCGTGCAAAGGTTCCTTAACTTTTTACCATTATACCTTGCTTTAGTGTAATCTTAATGTACATAGCCTACCCGGGATATCCAAATGAATGCAAATGATCAATTAAAACAATACAATGTAACAATGTGCAATTAAAGGGTTCTTCATAGCTCCCCTAGATTCCGTCTGTTCCACCCCAAGGGACCTCATAGTTTGAGAAACTTTGCCCGCTTGCAGTGGTCTCCAATCTTGACAACTTTAAAATTTGTGGACTTCAACTCCCAGAATTCCCCAGCCAGTCATATTCCTCTCATAGGTGAGACCTGCTCACATCATATTTTCTTAAATGCAGAAATATCATTCTGACAGTAAAGGGATTTGTCGTCAAGACCATGGTTTTCTCAGTGGTAACATAGCTCATAAAGAATTACTAAAGAAAAAATAATGCCGTTTTGTGGTGCTGAAGAAAATCTTCATGGTTCTGAGAATACCTTGAATTACAAGAATTCTTCTCCTTCTCCTCTTCCTTCTCCTCTTCAGATTCCTGAAGGGTTTTTTTTTTTTTTGACAAGATTTCAGAATGGTTTGTCATTGCTTCCTTCCAGGGCTAAGTAAGAAGGACTAACTCAGTCACCAAGATGGTGTTAAACCTAGAGCACAACTAGAATGCACAATCTCCCAGTTTCTATCCTTGTACCTTAAACACTGCAACAAAGTACAACAGAAGTACAATAATATTTCTGAGATATTATTGCTCAGCTAGTAAGATATCACTATTTGAATGCATCTGCCCATTTTAGAAGGGATTGACAGCTGGCATTGCAAAATCTGCTATTCTGCTTCAGATTAAGTGGGATTAGTTGTGGGAAATTTTTATAGAAACTTAAAAGATGTTTCTTAAACCTCACATGGAAAAAGAACTCATTTTATCTTTTCCTTTCTATGTATTTTGGCTCCTGGAAAGAATTGTTAATAATTTCTCAGACTTTTTTACTTATTTAATTCATTTATATTCTGGGTTTCCTAAGAAAATCAAGTATTTGTGTATCCCTTCATATTTATCCTTAAAATTCTCACACACAGGAATCAAATCAAATTTATATCAGACAGATTAGTATGATGAGTCTTTTGCTCCTGTAATTTAATGTTTGTCAACCTCGATAACCTTAAACTGCATGGACTTCAACTTCTGGAAATCCCCAGCCAGAATGCTAAACTATTCTGGGAGTTGTATTCCACATATCTTGAAATTGTGGAGGTTAAGAAACAGGATGGGGAATTATGGGAGTCGAAGTCCACACTTCTTAAAGTGAGGTTGAGAAACACAGCGGTAATTTACCAATCTAGCAAAAATCCTAGTAAGCAACTTGCACCAACATATTTTTTTAAAAATGGCTGATATGTCCACTATGGTTTTCCCATATAACTTTTAAAACAAGCTTGCTGCTGTTAGAGTTCAGATTCTTAAACTGGAGACATAAAGTCCTTGAAGCAATTTTTCACACATTTCCATTACAGTTGCCCACTACCAGGGGGGTGGGGGAGAAAAAGAAAAAAAGCAAGCATTTAGTTTTCAAGAATGGTGCCTGAGTGTCTCAGAAGCTGCTCATACATTGCATGTTAGCAGACAGCATGACTACTAAAAAGTAAAGTGGGGGAACTTGCTTTTTTAAAATCACTTTCATCTCTAAATACCTAAGTTACTCACCAACCAGTGTATCTTTATGAATTACTCCAACACAGCAGGAAATACGATTAAAGCCACTGCATTCCAGGCCATAAATCATAAATTGCCTGCTTGTTAGTCATAACTGTACAAAGTCTATATTTTATAAGGAATGCAATTAAAGATACAAACATATGTCTAAGATTACCAGAGATTTCACTATAAAACATATTAACGGAGTCTTCAGCTCCATCAAGAGGCATTTACTTAAAGAAGCAGCATATTTTGCCTTGTTTAAGAAAATGTGCCAATTTCCAGAACTATATATGTTCCCGAAATAAAAGGTAACCTTGTTAAAGTTTTCATCTAGGATAAGATGCTAGACTCTGCATGTAATGTAAATTGTGCTTTGCGTCCAGCATACATAGTATTTTCTGTATTGTGTGAAATTTCTACTTGTTTCTACTGTACAGTTTCTATATTCTTTCTACTTGATTTTCAACATTCATAATTTTCTTTGTAAATAAATGAATAAATAACAATGCAAACAAAAAGGTTATGGTGCCTGTGAGCTATAATAACAACTATTATAGCTAGATAGATTTGGATTTAATGAAGGAGCTGTCCTTTCTGCAAATAAACAGGAATAGTTAGTATTTTCTTTCTTTTATTCAATGTATGTGTTATTTTTTTATTCAGATTGAATATTCAAGGCAACGTGAGTCTCAAAAATAGTAAAATGTAACGTATCTTTTGCAAGCTTCCAGCACCTGTTTGCATCCCTGAACCTCTCTGGAATATGCAGGCTGAATATTTTTTTACCTTATTTTGACATTTGCAGATTTATCAGTCTTTTAAGTAGCAAAATTATGCCTTGTGGCAGTGTTTTTCAAACTTGGTAACTTTAAGATGTGTGATCTTCAATTCATGCTGACTGGGGAATTCTGGGAGTTGAAGTCCACACATTAAAGTTGTTAAGTTTGAAAAAAAGTACCTTAAGCCTTGCAAATGCTTCATATCCATTTTCTTTCTTAAAATCTCTCCTTTTCCCCCACCAAAATGCAAAGAAACTGGGCCAAAAACTGAGGCCCCACCCACTTTGGTGACATCACATATAACGTAATTAGGTCCCAGGCAGAAAAAAATTTGTGAGTATCCTTAAGTGAGCTTCTGCTGACATCATTTTTCATGTAGATTCATATTGTGGTATATGATGCCTCAAATTGATGATTCTGTATGAGGCCTTAAATATAAAAATCAACTCCTTGATTGTTGCTGTGAAAGCAATTTGTCACCAGTGAAACTTTCCAATGTGATTTATCATGTAATGTGAATGTTCTACACTGCTTAGCTGCTTAGTAGACATCTGGAAATCCCTTTATCCTCAATTCTACTATCGTATGAAGCTACTCAAAATTTCAGTAATAGATGTAACTCATAGTTATGATTTGCTTTTAAGCATTTTAATGTTTTTCACTATTACTTTGATTAACGTTACTACAATATTGGATCTCATAACAATTCTCTCAGACTAAAAATCCTCCATAGATCACTTCTGATAATAATGCAAATGGTTTCACAGTTAAACAAAGAGTTTAAAAATCTTTAAATCCAGGATTCCTAATCTTTTGCTCAGCCTTCCATTCTTTTGAGGTCGGCAACATGAGGACCCAAACTGTTAGGGGCAATATACTGACTGTGTAAACCGCTTAGAGAGGGTTGTAAAGCACCATGAAGTGGTATATAAGTCTAGGTGCTATTGCTATTAACATTTTATGAGTACATCAAATAAAATGGCTGCTGTAGAGAAGAGAGGCTTATCCATTCATGCAGTGGTAATGTTAGTTATAAATCATTAAGTTACCAAACTCAAAGCCAGGAAACTGCTGACGCTTTCTGTCTCTTAGTAAATGCCCTATTAACTCATTCGTGTAAATATATTCTGAATAAGATGGCACTTCTGTAAGCAAAAACTGGAATGCAGCCATTTGTATTTTCTAACAAGATCTTGGAAATGAATCCCAAAGCTAATGCTTTGTGATGCCACAGGCCAGCTTCCATTTATAATATTATTCAAATCTATCTCGAAGAATATTGGAACAAAAGTAGAATGGATTAAAACACTTAGAAGGGGGCAAGGAAGACTGAGAATGCTTCTACATATTTCAGGGGGGAAAAACCCACATAGATTGGAAAAACAGTGAACGTCATGGATCTGCAATCAAAATGTTATGTATGCTGTGTTATGATTAATCTGAGCCAATATTTCTTGCTGAATGTATAACATGAGATGAGAAAGTACAGTTATTCATTTTTGACTTTCTCTCAGTTGCAGATAAGGTGGGATGATCAGAAAATAGCTTGTTATCTGTTGTTGGACAGCCTGACTCCACCTAATATACTGAATGTTAATTGCTAGATGCTTGGAAATCAGTAGGAGGATTTTTTTGGACAACTCTCCACATGTGAATATTGTTATTAGATTGCCGGTACATAGTGATGTTTACTGACTTAACACGTGTGTTAAACCAGGATTTTCTTTCTAGTGTTCTGTGTTTTTTAAAGATGAAACAAAGTTCTTGTAAAGCTTTCTGATTAGGGCTTCCTCTGAGCCTTCCATGGCAGGGTGATCCACTAAGGCAATCTGAGGGAACAATGCACACACAGTGCAGCTACACATTTGCTGTAAGCTTTCTTTAAAATATGTTAAGCGATTGATGAAAAAAAAAAGGCAGAAAAATTGAAGTAGAGGAAGAGCAAGCATAAACCAGGGGTGAAATGCTCCTGGTTTGGACCGGCTCGGGCAATTCAGGCAACTGCTAATCAGGCAACTCAGCTGGGATCGTCAGAGCCATTTAAAAGAAAAAAAAGTTTTTTCTTTTAAATGGCTCTGATGATCCAAGCTCTGACGATCCCATCTGAGTTGCCTGCCAATCAGGCAAGTCAGCTGGGATCGTCAGAGCCTTTTGAAAGCATTTTTTAACATGGTTTTACATGTAAAAAATTATTTTAAAAGTAAAAAAAAAAAATTGGCCATGCCCACCCAGTCACATTACCCCACCAGCACCAAGCCACGCCCACAGAACCGGTAGTAACAAATTTTAGATTTCACCTCTGGCATAAACTCACATAAGAGTGAATTCAAATTATTTGGGGGCTGGAGGTTTATTGAAGTGCATTTGTGGCCTTAACAATCCAGAGATTTAACAAGCCTACCTCTTGTGCTTGTGATCATGGCTTTTGAGATGGCAGGGATATGACTGGAGAGTCCTTCTTTTGAAACTTCACTGTTGATTGTGTGAAAATGGTTTGGGCATTATTAACCCCCAGCAAAACCAATTCCTGAAGAGAAGGACAAAAGGAAGTGGGAGGGAACACCACTCTTGGCTACTTTAACAATTCAGAAATCTTACTGATTTCAACAAACTGAATGAGGTGAAGGAGCAAAAGAAGCTGAATGTTTGGTATTCTTCTGTAAATGCAATCAGATTCAACCAATAGTATCTACAAAATGATTATAAATGTTAGCATTTCCATCCTTTTCTTTTTACCCATCTGTTTGGAAGTCTGAAAAAAGGCACCATTTTCTCTAAGGGAACAGGCATGTGATGCCTAGTTGCAACCCATTACAAATTATCAGAATTCTTTTCTAGGCAGAATAAATAACATATTAGCTATAATCAATGTTTCTATCAAGATATCTTTTCCCAGGTGGTTTGACAGGACTTCAGAACACCAAAGGAATTCTGTCATCCCCCCCCCCCCCCCCGCCCATCATTAGTGGTCCTCTTGTTCGTCCAGCTAAGTTTTTTTTCTTCTCCCTTTGTTCATTTTTTTCTCTCCTTTATCTGTATTTCTTGCAGCCGCCTATGTTTAATTCCACACTTTGTCTATCTGTACCTTTGTTCACACCTTCCCTCTCACAAAGTCTATCCTTCCTTAAAGGCGCCGTGAAATTATGCAAAGCTTTTCCCTCAGGTCTCCCCTCCATATTTCCCTCCTGCAGACAAGCTCCCACACTCCTAATGAGGTTAGCTGCTGAAACTCAGCAGCTGCCTTCACTCATCTCAGATAAGCTCATAATGAGAGGCACTGACTCCTTGGAACATCAGTTTTACAATATTTGAGGGGAGGGAGAGGGAAAGGGGTAGAGAGAGAGAGGGGGGGAAGTGGGAGAGAGAGAGAGAGAGGGAATATGGTGTGGGTGAAGAGCAGAAAGTGCCTGTGAATTCTGGGAAGAATTCACTCATGGGTACCAAAATTTCTTGGTAAACATCATCAGAGTAATGCTTCACAGAGGGAATTTGCAAGAGAAAATAGAAGAAAAATTTTTTATCAAAGCCAAGAACAAGTGGATTGAGTCAACCCTAGTTGTGTTCCTATCTTCTCCCCTCACACCCACAATAATTACCATACGGACAAGAGGAAAAACCTGCAATGTTTTGCTGAGTGAAGATGCTCTTTGTACAAAGACTACTGTCTTAGGGTCAACCTGAAATAAGCCTAGTTAAATAAATTAACTACCCAGCTGTTCTAAACACTTTTCCATAACTAATATACTAACACATAGTAATTGTGTTTCAGTTTATTGGATATAGAAGATTAAAAAAACACTTGGGAAAATAAGCCCCATCCTTGTCACCATATTTAAAAGTCAAGAATAAAATAATGTCAGCAGAAATAAATAAGCCAGTCAGTTAATAGTTTAGTATGGGAATGATAATGTTATTACTGATGTGGTAGAAATTCTCTCTACTATCTGCCTGTATGCAACAAGTTATATCAGGCCAGAAAGTTTATTTGACATGTTCTGCAGCCTCCACAACAGCCAGCTTCCAAACTGATAGGGGGTGGGGGTGGGGTGCCTGCATTTATACTCCCACCATATCTCAAAAGCATATTATTTGGATTCTTTTATGAAAGTTTTCTAAGATTACAGGGAGGAACCTTCTACAAAATTTTCTACCAGAATATTTTTCAAAGAAAACATGCATTTTATCTTTAGCTCTGTTTTCTCTAGCAAGGTCAATTCTGGGGTGTATCCAAATGTTTTCATGTTTATCTATTGGGAGTAGGTGGGAGTTGATCATCAAATGAAAAGGAAATAATTTTTTCTATTGGCATTGTGATACAGACAAGGGAAATCAAACCTCGTTCCACAGTTATCTGACGTGACAAAATTTTTTGAGAATCCAACCTATGGCTACTGTTGAGAGGTTGTTTATTTTTTTTAAGTCAAACTATACTATAAAACATGCTTGATGACTTGGCCTGGTCACTTGGTAGATCCATTTGGAAGTTTCTTTTACATGTTTAATAATTATGTATTAGAGTATTAAGTAGGCCTGATGTGTACATTCACATTAAGAGCACCCGGCTTTAAATCATGATAAACAGAGCAGGGATAGTATATATAGAAATGACTTCCCTCCAGGAACATTTTATCCCATTGTGTAGCTACTGGGTGCATTGGCCAGCAATGTCATTGGACTTGGGGTATGTTGTACCCCTATATGTGTTATCCTATCATACTATTAAGAGGATAAAATTGGTGATTCCACTGTTTCATTGAGTTCTTTTGATAAAGGGCTTTTTCCATTTTAAACAAAGGGTTTAAAATAATGGACTTTAATCCACACAAGTTTATTCTTTTGCAAAACTCTTAGATTCTAAAGTGACCGAGCCCAAGGTAATTTTTGAGGAGTCAAATGATTGTCTATCTAGAAAAGCATTTTCTGCTAACTCTAACTAAAAGACAAATTGCAATTTATACTATTCCCCTGTTTGTTTATAATGTACATTCCTAGTCATTCAGAATAAGCTAATTGATTTGCCTGGCCTTTGACTGATTGTTCTCCATTTCATTTTTTAATTGTCTGTAGCAAGAAAATTCTTATTTTTCCATTATATTTGGCTAATATAATGAACATATATGGAGAGGAATGTTCATAATTCCATGCCATTTTCTCTGAAATCCAAAAGAACTGGAAGTTCCCAGATGGCCTTTCCCAATCCATGAAATACTTCTAGTAATTTATCTTTTTGGAGAAAATAGCAAGAAAATGTCAACGTACAGGTGACTTCCTTAAGCCATTGTGGCATTTTATATATCAGTCACAGCTGGTTAGCAATAGAGGCAGGAAAATCCAGAAATGGCTTCTTTTGGGAAGCCATTTAGATCCATCAGATACCCAGAGTAAACCTTTTCTCATCTACAATCTCAGCAGAAGTTTAAACTTAAAGAAGTTTAAGCAGCCAATCTATATCTAATCAGTGAATGATATGCTTAAAACAATAGAATTACAGGTAACTTGTTTAGATCATGAGTTTCATCAGAATAAAAAACATTCTGAGAGTTGGTTGTATGCAACTAGCCCAAGGGTGTCAAACTCGCAGCCTGCGGGCTGGATGTGTCATGCACTGGCCACGCCCACGTCCAGTTTAGCGAAGGAGAAAAAAAGTCACAATATATTATGTGATGACGCCATGACGATGTGAGTTTAACACCCCTGATCCAGCCAAATACAACCTAAGTATATGGATTAATTGATCTGGATATAGCCTGATCCAGTGCATGTACCTCAAGAAATTTAGAAAATCACCCAGGGCTGAATAAATACAAAATAGACAATCTAATTGGTAAGCAACCCAATTGGGTTGGCCCCCACCCTGTTGCTTTTCTGAAAGGGCCCAAAACCATGGTTTTGTCAGTGGGCCTGGGAATCGCAAATGGAGATAGAGTCAATCAAGTGGTTGATTTGATTGTGTTGTTGCTGCCATGGAGGTGGGGTGGGTGGGGATTTTAATGGAGGGGGGATTATGTATTGGATTTTAAAATGTTGTAAGCTGCTTGGAGTCACCTGTGTGTGAGTTGGGTGGCTATTTACATCTGTTTAATAAATAAATAAAGGTAATGAGCAGATGCCAAAATCACTGAGTCATGAAAATACCCGTAGATACATGCAATTCGCCCTTGACCATATGATGAAGAAAAAAATTACCATATGAATCGGCAGAAAAAAGTTGTAAGTTCATTACCATAAGTATCAGGCTTTCAGCTGTGATGAGACATGAATCCTTGCCTCATATAAGATTCACAAGCACACATTTGGCAGCAACATACACTGTTTAATTTGGCATGCCCATTTCCTCCAGAGAGGTCCGGTAGGTCAACAGCTGCACACCTGCATAAAGAAATTATTTTTGGTTTCTTTTTTTGGCCAAGCTCAATCTATATCCTGTACTTCTATTTACATTATATTAAACTCTGTTTTCTTGTGTGGCCTTACCCTGAGCTGCTCTTTCCAAATGCCTGAAATCATTACTGTATCTTTGTATCAAACCTCCAAATGAAGTGTCCATCCTTCAATGTGCTGAATTTTAAAAAATTGCCAAAGAAGGTGGTTAGTTTTGTGTATTATGCTTTTTGTAGATCAAGAATGTTGCTCTTTCTTATATTTTGCAAAATATATTCATTTCACTTTTAAAAAAACATGTTTACATTTCACTTTTATTTCAGGATTAAAGTTTTGATAAAGTATACCTTGCAGTATCTGATTTTTTTAATTCTCCTGGAAAAAGAATTCGGGGATTGTTGTTGTTGTTTACTTTTTGATGGTGCTTTTGAGCATGCTGTATTGTTGGATGTGTTTTAGGTAGATTTTCCCACCCTCTCTATAAGAGTATATGGCAGTGATGGATAACTTTTTCTGCACCGAGTGCCCAAAGCACACTTGTGCACACAAATACACTCATGTGCGTGCACACACCCATAATGCAATGCACACGGGAAACACCCCCCCCCCCATGTTCCCTGCCCCCATGCATGAGAATTGCACTTTCAAACTTCCAAGTGTTTTAAATGGATTTTACAATAAAATAGAATTAGCTCATCAGTGTGTGTTTCCTGTCTGGTCCATCTGAAGCTCATCAGTGTGTGTTTCCTGTCTGGTCATCCCAAATCTCCTTGATTTATCCCATCTATAAAAATTCAGTATGTTCTCTCGGGGTTTATTTGAAATGAGGCAAGCAGATTGATCAAGGCTACTGGAGAAAGGGAAGAAAAAAGCCCAAGATATTTATATACATACTTGAGAACCTTGTAGTAAATTAAGGGCATGAGTATAATACTCCAGTTATGAGAACTTTGCTGAAATTATCTCCTGCTTCAAATGGTTTTCATCATTTTGAATCAAATTTGTTAGGAGAAAAAAGATTATGATACTACATAGGATTATAAATATTTTAAATGAGAATTCCTTTACTGTGACCTGTAAAACACACATAAGCAGCCTAGGAGAGTAGCAGATTTTTTGTGGAAGAAAAAGATCAATAACCCTACAAGTTGAGAGAGGCAGGACATTGAAGAGAACAACACAAATGTCTAACTGTGCATAATTCCCCAGCTCACAACTGCAGGGGAGTCTTTTAAAGGACACTTAGTTTGCAAACCTAAACTTATAATCAGTCAGAAATTGTTCGCTGTAATAACCATATTAAAGCTATTGAAGTAACCTTCAGAACAAGTTCGAAAAGTCATAAGGTGAGTTTTTCTTCCCTTCTGAACAAAAGAAAAATTGTAAGATTGAGAATTTAAAGAATTTGAAATAAACAGTAAAAAGCTAACACTCTGAACTAAAAAAAAGTTACACATATATAAGGTGTAAGTTTGGAATATTGACTTTTACTGTAAGATTTTGAAATTGAAATAAATAGCTTTGTATGGGAAGCAGAGTTATTTTGGCTATACTGGGTATTGTAAGTCAAAACAAAACAAAAATAAGTAATAATTTTAGAAATTAGAGATTAGAAGGAACAAAAAAATTATTTAAAAAATTAGAAACCTGATCTTAATGTGAGTTAATATTGGTACTTATAAAATGACACAAAATATAACATCAGAAATATTAAAGGAGATTTTTGAAGAATGGTGGCAGAAATTAGTAACTACAATATCAACACTGTCAATTATGATGTCTGCTTCTATGAGTAGACTATGTTTAAAAGATGTTAATGAAAGAATGACAGATGTAGAGCAAATTATAATTTATAGAATAAAATAGAAAAAGTATTGGAAGTGGAACTACAAGTGACATGCCAAGAGAATGATTTGGAAAAGGACACTTTACTGGATATACAAAAGAAATTGGCCAAAGGTTTAAAAATTAAAAGAGAAGTGCAAACAATAAACCAAGTCAATAATAAACCAAGAAAACGTTTTCTTATTGGAGGCTTGTTAAAATCTTGAAGAAATCTGTGCGACAGGATTTGATTTCTGTCCAATTTTTCTGTAGTCCATGACAATGTCTGACTACTGTTAGAATGAAAAGTAAGGAATATAAAATTGGTTTATTTTATCAAGGTTAAAATAAGACATTTCTTTTTGCAGTGTTCTGAGAACCCTTTATGGACTTTTTGCAGACACCAGGAAACTTGGGAAACTTGATGTTTATAGATTTATTTATAAACAAGGGATGGGACGTAAGATGGAGAAATATCTGTAACCTTACATAGATTGAAGAGTTACTAAATTTGTTTATACCTGTTGTGACAAAGGTTGGAAGACATTTCTTTATTCTTTATTGTATTCTTTTTTTCTTTTTTTTGTTCGTTCTTTTTCTGCACATTTTTGTTCCCCATTTTCTTCTCTGTCTGTAAGTTTAGTTTGTATTAGATTTTACTATTGTAATTAAAATTTTTAAAATTGGAAGGACACTGAAGAGGAGGAAGTCTGTTTTCACACTTGATTCATTTCAGCAGTAACATCAGTTTGGAGATCTGGGAGAGGATATTATCAAAAACATCTGAACTAGAAACATTATTAGTTTCATCAATAAGCCTTTTCATCTGCTGTATTTGCTTCAGTGAATATTTAAAGATGACAATACATTAGAAGTATTTTAGCACAACCTGGTGGGCAATTAATGAAGTGCAACAGAAACCTTTACCTTCAGAATAGGACAGAGAAGCTGGGCTGTAGATACATTTTTCCACCAACCTAATAAAGGATTGTTTGAAGTATATACCACTTGGTATGTACATAGTTTATCCAGACAGATGACTCTATATTTAAGATATCATGCACACACACACAACTTCGAAAAACAACAACAAGAAGAACAAAATATTAATAAAAAGAACAGCATTAAATGGGAAGGACAAAGAAGAACAAAATGGAAGCAAGAAGGTAACCAGACAGCCAAAGTGTTAAGAGAGAGAATATTCCTGGTTATGCAATGCAAAAACAATATAGTTATCTGGCAGGAACATCTTCCAAGCAATAGCTAGCGTTCTAATCTTCCAGCTAATTTTAAAGATATTCTCAGGACTGGAGCCATTTGCAATTACAACAGTGTTTTTCAAAGTTGATATCTTTAAGAAGCGTGGACTGCAACATGCTGGCTGGAGAATTCTAGGAATTCAAGTCCACTCATCTTAAAGTTGCCAAGATTGAAAAACACTGATCTATACCATGCATGTTTTCCAGTGGTGGGTTGCCCCTGGTTCAAATCACTTCGCAAGAACCGGTAGTAAAACCAGCGGGAGGCTCACCAACTGACCTGGATGTCATCATAGGCAATCTGTGCATGCACAATGCGAACTGGTAGTAAAGGTAAGTAGAACCCACCCCTGATGTTTTCCTAGTAGTTTTTTTTCCCTACTTAGCATCACTGCAAGATGACACCCATTCACAAGTAATCTTTTAACCAGCCCATGTACACCCATCTGCCACTCTATAAAGCAGCTGAATTTTTCCTATGAGTGATGCAGCTGTCCTCCACAGTTCCTTTGATCCAGAGAAAAGTTGCATTAATTTAAAGAGTTGCCAACAGGTGTTGTGCCAGTCTCTCTGTTTCTCTGCATTGAAAGCAAGGTTTGCCCTCAAAATGTGAAGCCTCACGTAGCGTTCTGATTTCTTGGATCTCCCCTTTGCCGTTACTCCATTGTGAAAATTGCATACTTTTTTGTTTCCTATTTCTCTGAAACCTTCATTTAGAAGCTTCCTTACAGATAGTCCTTGACTTATGACCATAATAGAGCCTGCCTCTCATGGTCATAAGTCATGACAATTGTAAAGCAGGTCACCCATATGACTGCTGCAATTTTAGGACCTTTTCTTTTCTTTTCTTTGCCATGATCATTGACTTGATTGCCAGGGGTCATTAAGTGAATCAATGGCTCACTGTTGGCCGGTTTTGCCAAAAACTGGAAGTAGATCTGATTTCTGACAAAAATGTAAAATGGAGTCGTGTGACTCCGCAGTGCTGCAAATGGTCATAAATGTGGGTTGGTTGTCAAATACAAATATAGACCATGGGAGGAGGGCAGCAATCGGTACTTCAGAACCAGGTTGTAGGTAGTATCCTGTTTTCCCCAAAATAAGACATCCCCTCATAATAAGCCCAATTGGGCTTTTGAACGCATAGTAATAAGGCCAAGCGCTTATTTCAGGGTTCAAAAAAATGTAAGACAGGGTCTTATTTTCAGGGAAACACGGTAATTGTAACTGATAATTGATAATCATTTATAAACATGAATTTTGTATATTTATAAAATATTGACTGTTTAGCCTTTCACATTGTCTGAAGGTTTTTTCTTATCATAATTTTACTTTCTTTTTTATAAAAAAAAAGTCCTATACATTATTTTTATTTTAAAATAGGAAGGGTCCAAAAATATAATATCTGAAACTGTTTTCCATATAAAATTTAATGCAAAGTGCAGCCTTTCCAAAGGAATAAACTATAAAGAATAAAATAGAGCATCTTGTAAATAAAACTTCTATTCAAGCCATAGAAACAGAGTACAAAACAGAACATCTGTATTAACATGTCTAAAAAAAACGTTAGCTGAATTAAGTTTATGCAGCTTTCAGCATTCCTAACTTTAAATTTGTTGGTGATTCAGATGAATTCCTTGTACGTATAGTGCCATCGTGAGGCCACGTTTAGATTTGCAATTTGAAAAACTTTTACTAGAAAATTGTGCTTTGGCAAAACACTTCCCACGTTGCCGTTGAGAAAAGGATATCTATCATACCTTCTTCACTAGCTGAGCTCAAGTCAAAGGAATTTTAACTTTTTAAGGTTCTTTGCTCAGTTTCTGTGTCCACATTTATACTAATCCCGATCATAAACTTTATTTTACATCTCTTGTTTTGATAACTTTTTGTCCGTTGTCTCAGTTCATTATTACCGTGTAAACCTGCAAGAATACAACCTGTTCATTTCATTTTAATATCCTATGACTCCAGTGTACATTGTACTTTCATTCTCCATATTTAAACTGGACTCACTTTGTGATTGTTAGAACCAATGGGCCAAGGCTGACTGCCCTATAAAATTAGCACGCAATCTCTATGGATTTTGACCAAGGATGAAAGGGTTTGGTCCCCATTCCAAGACATTTATCAATAACTCTCATCCAATAGCAGAAATTCATTTTAAAATTCAAAGCATTTTAGAAGTATGGGTCTAGTAGTTCTCAATTTAAAAATATATTATGGCATAAGGTGGTGACTACAAGCTTATACTTGAAGCCTCATCCTTTTTTACATACTCTGGGCATTCAGAATCAATTGTGGTTTCTTTTTGGATACCAACCTGAATATGTTCACAGACAAAATTGTGTATGAATAACTTTCTTTCCTCTTAAAAGCAACAACAAGGAAGAGAAGAGCAGTTCTCTTCTTCTGGAACTATGGAAAAGACCTTTATATAAAAAAAAGTATGCTGTACTTCCAAAAATATTGAACAGTACAAATCACAACCAGTGATTAAAATCTCCATATCTCCATACAAACACACGTACAAAATTCATAGTCTTCTTATTTCTACCCGAAAGTTCCTCATTCTTCCATATTGTTCCTTGGAGGAAAATAATCCTTTGAGTTTTACAAGATGTGTTCTCTAAAGGAATGCCCATTTCTAACATTCTGGTTTCAATTTTCTTTTGCAGGTAAGATTCTCTGTGGTGCGGACAGAGGATTGATTTAAATTCTAAGCCATGTCACTTAAAACTGGATTTGTAGGTCCATTAGCAGAACTCTCTGCTTCCCTAGATGTATCCTTGGCTTTGAAATCATCGCATATTTCAGCATCATTTCCATTTTCATGACTCATAAGTTGGACATCAGATTCCAAAGAGTTACTCTCTTCTTCTTTCTTGACTTCATTCTGGATGTTAGTGATTTGTTCATGGCGTTGGGCATTTTGAAGCTGTCCATTCTGGGCAGGATACAGGCTTGCAACAGTATCGTATAGAAACTGATAAGCTTCCTAAATGGGATTTAAAAAGAGAGAGTTAGTATATGTGCAAACCCATCATGTAGATTCATTTAATGCTATGATAATGCTCCAAAACCTGAGAGAAAGACACAATATGCTGCTTAGACTTAATCAGTTAATATATTGCAGTGTTCATAAAGTTCTGCTATCCTGATACTTGGTTTTCATGAACACAGGAAGCCTTTACAAACCATTCTTCAATAGAAGATATGAGTAACCACTTGCCAAACCTTGCCAACGTTTTCAGTGATGGCTAACCTTTTCCGGACCGAGTGCTCAAACTGCGCCTGAACCCCCAAAATGCAATGCGTGAATGTCCCCCATGCAGTCACCCCCACACACATGCACGTGCTCTCCCGCACTCGCCCTGCCCCCGCACATGCACACACTGCTCACATCCCACCCTCTTGCACATGCACATGCCCCCCTGCACATGCCCCAACCCCCGCGCATGCAAGACAGAGACCCAAAGACCAGGTGGCCAGAGGAGGTGCACGTGCATGTGTGATGGAGTTGAACTGGGGCGATGGCTTGCGTGCCTACAGAGAGGGTGCTGTATGCCACCTCTGCCATGCGTGCCATAGGTTTGCCACCATGCTATAGCTTGTCGCTTGTCCATCACTTACCATCCTTCCCTGCTATAGCACAGAGATATGTCAGAGAAACCACAAAAGGGACAGGAAAGTATCCCCTCACTTGAATATACACAGTATTACTTCTTCGATTCAGCAAAGTTTGTGTGTCCTACTTTATTAGTAGCAAATATGTTCAATATTCAAGAATTAAATGACTGTCCAAAATAAATCATAAGGCAAATACACCAACAAAGTAATCATTGTTTGGACTCTGGACATTTGCCTACTGAACGATAATGACAATGGAAGTATTTCTATAGACCAGATAGACTTTAAAAAGGAAAATAAAAGAAATTAACTACTAATATAATTTACTTACAAAGGAGGAAATCATTTCTGTTCTGGCTCTACGAAGAGCTTTCACAACTTGGAAAACATCGATTACATCTTCAGTCTCAGCACAGTCCAAGAGATTTAGCAAAGCACAAAATACTCCTGTTTGTTTAGAACCATCACTAGAAAAATATATATTAAATATATATATATATATGAAATCAAAAATATTAGTTGATAGCAGCAGTAAAATGGAAAGACCAACAAAGCTTAAAATAGTAGAGGTCAATTTATGATCACAATTGAGCCCAAAATTGATGCTGCTAAGTGAAAAATTTATTAAGTGAGTTTTGCCCCATTTTACAACCTTTCTTTTCCTAGTTGTTAAGTGAATCATGGCAGTTGTCAAATTAGTAACCCAGTTGTTAAGTGAATCTGGCTTCCCCATTGACTTTGCTTGTCAGAAGTTTGCAAAAGGGGATCACATGACCCCGGGACACTGCAACCTTCATAAATGTGAGTCTGTTATTAAGCATCTGAATATAAAAGTCAAGTGACGACGGGGATGCTGCAATGGTCATAAGTGTGAAAAAGGCTTTCTGTAAGAACCTGAACTGCACAGGATTACAGATGCTTCATAGATTCGGATAAAACAATTTTGAATTCAGAGAGAATGAATACTTATTCCGGAGTTTGGTCCTGGCCAGGGGTGGGTTCTACTCACCTTTACTACTGGTTTGCAACGGAGCCGCACACACACTCACTTTGCTTGTGGACGTGCACTCTTCTGCTCATGCGCAGAAGTGTTCTGATGACATCGGGATCGGTGGGCGGAGCCTCCCTCCGGTTTTACTACCAGTTTTATAGAACCGGTCTGAACCAGGGGCAACCCACCACTGGTCCTGGCTTATATGTAGCCACCATGTTCAAGGGTGTCATGTGGAAAAATAAATTCTAGACTAAAGCAGTATAGAAATCTTCCTTTGGGTAGGATCCAGACAGGATTATAAAACGGATATAAAATGAATAATTTAACTCCTTTTAGCATAGCTGTATGCCACCAAGCGTCTCTTGTTTGTTAAATTGGTAGCTACATAAATTAGTTTAATTAAGCAATAAATAATGTTGCTTTTTAAAAACAAATAATTTATATAATAGCATGAAAGATTCGTTATCATTCCTGTCTGTGGGGCAATATGGTATGCATTCTCGGGAGGGAGAGGCTGCTTTCCAAGGGCAAAAAGGCAGTGGACTTTGGAAAGTTTGGTTGGCAGGAAAAGAATTAAAATAGCTCCTTCTTAGCTTTTCCCAGAGTATATTGTAGTTATGCATATGGTTGCTTTAGTCTGGCATGATTCTGTCGATAGGGTGAATAATAATAAAGAAAATTACTGTTAAATCAGTCTTGTTTCTTGGGCCTGACATCACATTTTAATTTTTTTTAGCAAGGGCAGAGCTTTCCTATTTATGGGACTGGTACTATAAATTTGTACTCTGCCTCAGGATCAAGAAGTATAGAACATAACCTACTCTGATATAAAGATGAAAGTATTATACATGCAACAGGCACACCTCAAAGCATGTCAAAATACCTCTAAAGGTAGTACCTACCCACAGTGGACAACAAGTGGAACGTTCTTGTTCTTGTTGGTCACATTTGCTTCAGCTGCACCTTGGGTTGAAAATTTCTGTTTGAGACTCTGGATCATGGCGATTAAGTCTTGGGGGGTTTCTGGGAGAGCAGAACTATCCCATTTATGGTACTGATACTGAAATACTTTTCTGCTGTCTTTCCTCTGTAACAAATGCAGATAGAACAAAACAATCTATACATGTTTAGAGCTGAGGACCCTTACTTGTACATGCACAAAGATCAAAATATTGAACCTGGAAAGTCTAATAATGCTGACCCAAGTGATGACATTTGCTGCTGAAAACAAAAGACTCCACTAAGACTTCCTCAAAAGATTACCTAGAATCTTAGGAGCTATGAGTTTCTTTATTGAGGTTATGAAAGTATTTAATTGCTTAGTGCCTTGCTCCAGTTTGTCAAATAAAAACACAAGTTGATATTTCTGTTGCTGTGTGGGGTATCTTCTGACTGCAATAGAGACAGAATTCTCCTCTATCCAAAGTTTCCATATAAAGAAAAACATCAACCTGCAACTTAGATGTAAATGACACAAACCTTTAAGAGAGATTTCCCACTAACATGTAGGTGTCTCTCACAGACCTGTTCTCCAATATCTCATTGACTTGGCTATTTATACAACGAATGAAGGCAAATATATATGTCCTAAAATATTGTTGCAGGATCTAATCTGGGTTGGTTACTGGGACCAGAGGTTTAATCTTTCGAGTTTCAGATTCATGCTGGAGCCCATCCTCAGGGAAATTATTTCTGGCAGAATGTGTTGGAGAGAAGTTAGAAAGAAATTCCCAGAAGATGGCCCCCAGCATGAGTCCAAAAGCTTGGAACACTAATATCTGGTCCCTGTGATCAGACCAGATTGTGTCCTGTTTCTACAATACTTGCTGGGTTTTTTTTTTTTGTACTTTCCTTTTCTCTAGTAACAGGTCAATGCTCATAGCTTTATTGTTATTGTTTCTATTTCTGCTCATGTGTTCAAACATATTGAAATGGTATACTTGAAAGAGTCACAACAAAATAAAATTATTTAAATAGAAAAATAAAATTACCTCAAAAAAAACACAACCATACATAGGCAAGGGAAGGGAAGGGAAGGGACTCTACATCCTGGTTTAAATTCAAGATACATTCGTAGTGAGTTGAAGATCATTAGAATCCCCAGAAAATATGGTCAAGATTCATCAGGTTGGCTGAATAGTGAATAGTTGAAGTCCAGCACCGCTGAAGAGCATCAAGTGGAGAAAGCAAGTTGCTATGAATGTGAATCCTATTTACATAACAGTAAATATGCCTTCTTCCTACATGCTACATTAAATAATTTGAACAACTAAAGTTTGTCTCCAAGTTGTGTGCATTAAAATAAATGTTTGTTTATGTATCTCCATTAGTTCAATATTTGAGAACATCTATAGTACTGTAGCATTTAAAATAAACCCAGAATTGCTTCATGATATTAATAACATATAGAAACAAACAGGGACACCAAAGGAAGTGGAAAATAAAACTTTGGAAGTGCAACCAAAAGCCAGAGATGAAGTAGATGGGGATGAATAAGTAGTCCTTTTACCTTTACGTGAGTTATGTCAAAGGCACGGATGGTGTAACTGGGGCTACAGTTGCTGTCTTTTAGTTCAACGGTGATATTATCATATGTCATTTTTTCTTCCTGCCAATATTGTGCACAGAGTTCCTAGATTTGAAGAAAGACCAAATCAGTGTGGAAGAAGTATACATGGAAATGTGGACAAAATAAAATGTGTTGTCTTGAACCGAATTATATAAGAGCAATATATAAGGTAGTCCTCAATTTGCAACCTTTTGTTTAGCCACTGTTTGAAGTTAAAAACAGCACTGAAAAAGGTGACTTATGACCATTTTTACAGTTATGACCTTTGACCCATGATCATGTGATCAAAATTCAGCTGCTTGGGAACTGGCTCGTATTTATGACAGTTGCTATGTCCCAAGGTCATGTTTTGCAACCTTCTGGCAAGTTGGGGGGAAGCCAGAGTCACTTAACAACCAGGTTATTAACTTACCAATTGCATTTAATTGCACTGAGGCAAGAAAAGTCATAAAATGGGTCAAAGCTTAGTAAACATCTCACTGAACAACAAAAATTTTGGGCTCAATTGTGGTTGTAAGTCAAGGACTTACCATTTGCAACTTTCTCAAATGGTTTCCAACAAGCAAAGTCAGTGTGGGAAGCCAGATTTGCTTAACAACTGACTGATTCACTTTAACAATTGCAGTGATTCAGTTAACAACCATAGCAAAAAAAAAAGATTGTAAAATCAAGTGCAACTCTCACCAAGGGAAATTCTGGTTACAATTGTGGTCATAACTTGAGGACTACCTGTACGTGGTATTCCATTGAGAAAAAACAGCCATTCACTTTCTCGGGAATAAGGTCACAAAGTGGATCATAGGACATAAACACTAAAGATCATAATTTAGTCATGTAGCACAAAGCCCTATTTTACTAGTCTTATGTGTGCACAGACCTATTATTTAGATATACAATACTAGCGGTATAGTGAGAAATAGGAAACCAGGCTGAGGAAAACTAGAAATAAATTGACTGGATGAAATGTATGGATGCTTCTTCCACAAATTCTTGTAAATGCTAATGTAAATGTGAAAGACCAGATAGCTTCAGGATATTTCATGCTGAATTGTCGATGATATTTAGGGAAAAGTTTGCTTAGTTTTTAAAATTAATCTAAGTTTGCATTTTCAAACTAATATATGAACGCAACACTATAACATACTGAATATCTTTTTCTAAACACATATTTCTTGATAAATGAAAACACTTAAATACTTATAATCACGTCTTTCAACCTAGGAATAGGTGCCACTGAGCCTAGATTCAATCGGTATATTTTGTTTCCTAATGGATATGCTTTCAGTCAGGGTATGTCTACAGTGTTCGGTTTAGAGAATTGAAATTGGCATTTTTCCATATCAGAAACATTGCAGTTTGGCTATAGATAAATAAATTTGCTTACCTGATTGTTTGTCAGCATAGCAATAACTTTGACTTTCTTTTGATAAATCATGTTCCAGAAGTCACCTATTGCTTCTGGAAGGGGTCCCTGTGTGGCTATAATTCCATTTTGATCCCAGTAACTCTGTTAAATAATTAAAATAAATAAATAAATAAAAATAAAATAATTAAAAAACAATAGTATGAAAATATGCAGGGAGTAACATATACCAATACATATAAATTGAATACATGGTACATTAAAGGAAAGAAATGAAAGATAAATCACTGTCTGACATCACTTAAAAGTTGGTAATTTGCTTTAAAGATCATCCATGCAATTGGGAGAAATCAAATAAAACAACAAAAAAAGAGTAAATTTCTGTTGATTTAGTTAATTCCTGATACAAAGTTCAAGAAAGCAATATATACCGATCCATATGTTTTTACATATCTATAAGTATCCATTGAAGCATGGTGGCTCAGTGACTTAATGATGCTGGGGATGGTCTCAGCTCCAGCAGTTTGAGCCCAAGCAGGGTGAGCTCCCAAAAATCGCCCCAGCTTCTGTCCGCCTAACAATTTGAAAGCATGTTCTATGCTAGTAGATAGGTAAGTATCACTTTGGTGGGGGGACAAGCTGGTACTCTGTGCAGGCAGTGGAATACTTGATGACTCTGAACCTTCCCAGTTGCATTGTCCATTTGCGAAACAACTCCAGGAAGGGAGAGGCTTTGGTTGACACTGCAGGAAGAGCCACTCATCTCTCTGGTGCGAAACCAGCTCGCCCTCCTGTGGCATGCCTTGGGAAGCTTGAACATTTCCTATAACAGGCTGGTACCTTGGCAAGTCAAACTACTACTCTGCAATAGCATTGTTGTCTCCTGGCTACTGTAGCAATGCCATATGCTAATAATAATAATATCCATTGAAAGTGGGAGGGGAAGAAAACAAATACTTTTTACCTCTTATAAGGACATTTTAGGTTTCTATGTTATGAAAAATGCCCTTTTCATTAAATGATTTTTTTAAAAAAGTTGGAAAATAACTGTGACTTCAGAGACTATGGCAGTGGCAAAATGAATCAAGTACACATACAGGTATAAAGGAAGCATTGATGTATTTATTGGGTTCCTCTTCACAATCACTATCCTCATCAGATGAATCGACATCTTGTTCACTCTCTCTGTTCCCTTCTTCTTCATGTTTGAATAACACTCTGTTGTAATCATCTACACCACAAGAAAGTCAGAACATACAAGTTAATAGCACATCTCAGTTATTCATAAACCACTACAAAAGCTATGGCAGCTTATCAGTCTTCTTAGTCTAGAAGAAATTGTACAAAGAATTATTATAATCACAAAAGCTAGATCTTCATTGGTGTTCCAGGTAGTCAGGCATGCTTGTTTGAGTCTATGATATTTCATGCCACTCTTCCACACTTCTCATTGTCATTCTCATTCTCATTCTTGCTCTCGCTCTTGTCTTCTACAGCAGTCAATCAGGATTCCTTGGCCACTAAATAACACCACTCAATCCTATTAGGCTACTTCGGAAAATGCGCACCTTCGTTGGGTACAAACGAAGCAGCCCACTTCCTGGTAAACAAGGGTCAGCATAAGTATTTAGTATTTATGTTGTAAGCTCTGAGTCGGTTCCTCCTAGGTTTCCATATGAACTTTAGAATGCTAATGTTGATTTATCTGTATACTGCTAAAGTTCTATTTGTAGCCTTCAGTTGGGTGAAATGGTGCATTGTAAGGCAACAGTTTTTGAACCAAGTTACCACAAATGGGAGAACTTACAGAATGCATCCAAATCTAGGATCATTACACTCATAGGATTGAAATTTGGAAATGTTGTGCCCACTTCAGCACTCCCATGCTGACACACTGCCGTGGTCAGCCATGGTGCCATGAAGTAATTTCCAATGTTCTCTGATTGCTCCCAACAAGTCAGTGGGGAAGCCAGAAGGCTTCCTGGTTCATCCTTAGCCATGGAAACTCACTGAGTAACTTTGAGCCACTTTACTCTCAATCCAATCCATCTCACAGGGTTGTTACTCTGGGGAAAAAACAGGGGGAGGAAATAACCTGTACAACATTTTGAGTCCTTATAAAAAATGGATATAAAATTAATTAATAAATAAAAGTGATTGGGAAGACTTGGGAGTTGTAAAATTCCAAAGGAACTAAAAATGCATTCATTCATCCTATATTTCTTGATTCCCCCCCCCCCCCCCATTGATTGTATTGCTTAGATGATTGAGGCAAAATCTAATATTTTTAGGAGTCTTTTACAAATTACTTGGAGAAATGTGTGAGTTCTCACAGGAACAGAAAATGCAGAAAGAAAGTTTCCATGCAGTTTGTTATAAAAGGTCTAAGCAAATGGTTTTAAAATGTAATATTTTTTAAAAATTCCATGGATCAGTTTGAACAGTAAAACTCAGAATGTGCAGATTTCCCCTTGTAATACTCACATGGAATTACTGTGGCACTCCGGTTTTTCTGTGCGTTCTCTGGTTTTCTACCAGCTTTCTGATTCTGCCAGTTCTTGTATAAAGGCAGTCGCTAAAAAAACAGATGTACCAAAGAAAAGTTAGAGTTAAGCAGAAATTCTAAACTGTATCTCACCACTATGCTATGTTTGCTTAATCTTAAATGCCATTCAACTAAAGTGAGCAGAAACCAACATGCAAAGATGCAGAGTATTAACATTCCCACCTCTGCTTAAAATCAAAGTGTTAGTTTAGCAGTCATTTGCTGTATTTATTTTATTTCATTCATTTATTCATAAAAAAAGGACTCCCTGTGGATTTTACTCTGCTAATCGTTGCTGACTATAGGAGGTGGTTCTCATCATTTCAAGGCCGTGTTATGCTGGTCACATAGCCAGCATGACATCACAAAGTGCTGTTACCTTCCCACCAAAATGGTACCTATTTATCTACTTGCATTTGCATGCTTTCAAACTGCTAGGTGGGCAGGAGCTGGGGTGAGATGAAGACAGAAACTCACCCCGTTGCAGGGTGCTCAGGTCTCAAAAATGTGAGCTTTCTAGCTGCTAAGTCACTGCACTGCCTCATTTAATTATATCCCATCTTTATTATTATTATTCTCAGAAATAACTCAAGCCAGAGAACATACCCAACATACCTTCTTCTTCCTCATATTTTCCCACAATAGCAACCTTGTGAGGTGGATTGGGCTCAAAAAGAGTGACTGTGCTAAAGTCACCCAGCCAGCTTTAATGAACTCACAGTTCGTTGCTTTCAAGTCTGGTGCCTTAACTAGTAGACTAAGGATCTGCAACCTTAAACACTCGAAGAGCCATTTGGACCCATTTCCCACAGAAAAGAAAACACCGGGAGCCACAAAACCCTTCCCATGTCTGACCATTTCTTGAGCAGTCACAAAACTAGCATATATAGTTGAATAAAATGTTCTGTTTTCTTCTGAAGCTTTTATTTTCTTGGATTTATCCCTGGTTGGCCTACCAGAGGTTGAAAAGCTCAATAAATCGTGTGCCAGCAAGTGTTGCACATTGGTAGTTGCAATGCATATTTTGAATGACAGGGAGCCGCAGCAGAGGGGTGAAAGAGTCACATGCAGCTCCAGAACCGCAGGTTGCTGACCTCTGCACTAGACTAAATGGGCTGTCTCTGTATGGCCAGAGAAAGAAATCCTATTTACCTGAAATTCAGCTTCCAGCAGAGATGGATCATTTAGCGAATCCTTTTTCTTTAGCTGGCTGAGATAGTTGGGCAGTTCTGAAACAAAGACTTCTGTTTCGCCAAATTGGACATATTCAACTAAAGCGTGATGGATCAAGATGTACTGTGCCTAATGGATCCAAGGATTGCAGATTTTGTAAATGGCAGAAATGGAAAGTTGCAATAAAAATGGGACTGGTAATTGAATCAATTCAACACTGCATAAAATAAAATACAGTGTTTCCTGGGTACTCAACATTAATTGGTTTGGGCACGATGACTATAAAAACTGACGAGTACCAAACAAATTTTTCCCATAAGGAATAATGTAGTGAGTCACAAGGCACACACAGACAAATTCTGGCTTGTGCATTGACTACCAAACAATGTGTACCAGTACAAAATTTTCACCTAAAAATTCATTGTATACCAAATTAGATGAGTTTCAAAGCAGTTGAATATCAAGATACTACTGTATTCTATTTGAAATAAAATTCTTTTAAATGTCCATAGCAGAGGTGGATTTCAGCAGGTTCTGATCACTTCTGGAGAACCGGTAGTGAAAATTTTGAGTAGTTCAAAAAACTGGTAGTAAAAATTCTGACTGGTCCCACCCCCATCTATTCTCTGCCTCCCAAGTCCCAGCTGATCGAGAGGAAATGGGGATTTCGCAGTAACCTTCCCCTGGAGTGGGGTGGGAATGGAGATTTTACAGTATCCTTCCCCTGCCACACCCACCAAGCCATGCCATGCTTACCAAGCCACACCAACAGAACTGGTGGTAAAAAAATTTGAAACCCACCACTGGCCTATAGCATATATGTTAAATGGACCTGGTAGGAACTCTGTTTTTTTAAAAAAAATGCTGGAGATAAGCAAATTCTTTATCTTTGAATTCTATGGTATTTGTTGCAGAAACATATACAGTTGTGGGCAAGTGAAGTAACATATCATAATATAACAAAGGTGAGAATTTTCTCATACATTACAGAAAGGCAGTGCTAATTAATCAAACTCTTTAAATATACCTCCACTTGAACCATGAGGCATCGCTGACGCCGTAATTTTACAATATATCCATATACATCGACTCGTCCTTCAGCCTCTAATCCCTCCAGCATTGCATCAATCCCAATATAGGTTCCAGTGCGCCCTACACCAGCACTGTCATAATTGTAAAAAAAAAGAAGAAAATGCAACAAGCATCATTCAAGCTGCTGCTGTTAAGATTGACAGATTATGGGAAACATGCTGAGATTTGCCCTTAAATCAGTTCAACTGAACTCACAGAGATTTTGATGTCTGATAAATTATTCCTCTAGTTACAGACTTATAACATCCCTTTTATTGTTTAAATTGTTAATTAAAGTTTAAACAAATGTATTGCTTAAATCGTTTAGTAAAAATTGTGTGTTCTTATCACTTTGCAGGTTTTATCAGTATCATCTAGCTGCATGTGTAAAGGAAGTTCGATCGAGTACAAGCTTATTGAGGAAAACTTATTTTACCTGCAATGGACTACAATTGGGCCACTAAAGAAGTTGCTTAAAATATTGACTCTGCGCCGCAGCTTGAGCAAAAGATGGGGGTCATCGGGTACCCCGTGATCTGGCCAGCTTGTAAATTGGATGTGGGTCACATCTCTTCCTGATGACTTGTCTCTTCTCTGGAAAAAAAAAAGTCAGTTTAATGTGAGTTATATATCAAAATGTCCATGTAGCAATCATTGATTAGTATGACATAGACCAGAGGCGAACAAGGTTATGAAATGCCATCAACATGTATTCATCCCATTGACGTTTGTTAAGACTTCTTCAGCATAATCCAGTATATATAACCCTAACCCTAACCAGGCAAAATTTATGTAGTAGATATACAGGTATGGAATAAAGAAAATGAGATATGTATCAATAAACCACTGGTCCACACCTCACGATTCTAGAGATTTGGATATTATAATTATCATCTGATGTTATATTAACTTTCTCATAGATAATATCTAGTTCTGTCAGCCCCACCAGGTACACTAGAGAAAAAAAATCAATTCCACTGGAAGACTAAAACTATACTTAATTGACATGGGCTATAATAGCAGATATATTTGCAATTTTCTTTGTTATAGTTCAGTATATCAGGAAGTCATTTGCCTGAGTTCTTTCCAGATATTATCTTGTTTATTGGTACTTGAAGAATGTTTCAGTCATCTTTGCCTAGGTAATAGTTCTTGCTTATTCAGACAAGGTCATCCTCCTTACTTTCTACAATTATTGAGCAAACTCTTACAAGTTTTTTAGTGTTCTTACTTACATGGTTGATGTGCAGCTTCTGAATAATGTAATCTGGACACACTTTGCGTTCATTTATGGTTACTATAATATCCCCATAAGATGCAGTCTGCTCTTCCATTGATGGCCAATACTTGGCACATTTGATCTATTAAAATACAAAGATGGTCAACTATTTTGGCAAGATGAAACAGACATATTCTGCTTTATTGCTAAACTAATCTGTTGCATAGACTTTCAGTTTGTTAATGTGCTTTCCTGAAAATAAGCTCTCTCCCGAAAATAATCCCTCCCTGAAAACAATCCCTCCCCTGAAAATAAACCCTCCCCCGAAAATAAGCCCTCCCTGAAAATATTTAAACCTGTGCACAGCCGGTCCCCGCCATTTCCTCTGTTTAGGGTTAGGGAGACAGAGCTGGAAATCAGATAAGACGGCAAGAGGCTCCATGCACCTTGTTCCATGCGCCCCAAAATAATAAGACCTCCCTGAAAATAAGGCCAAGCGCTTATTTCACGGTTCAAAAAAATATAAGACAGGGTCTTATTTTGGGGGAAACACGGTATTGGTATATCACCCTAATGACACCTTTACACAATGATCTAGACTAGAGCAAAATATATTTAGATTAAAAAGAGCCATGGTGGTACAGTGGTTAGAATGCAGTATTGCAGGCTAATTCTGCCTACTGTCAGCAATTCAATTCTCACTGGCTCAAGGATGACTCTGCCTTCTATCCTTCTGAGGTTGGTAAAATGAGGAGCCAGATTGTTGGGGGCAATATGCTGACTCTGTAAACCACTTAGAGTGGGCTGTAAATCACTGTGAAACAGTATCTAAGTCTAATTGCAATTGCTATTGCTAGATGGGTGTATGCTGCATATCAAACTTGGCCAAAGCCAGGTGAAGACACTAAAATAGTTGTTCACTTTTGTGCCTTCTAGGTAGCATGAATAAAAAACAAGTCACACCAGGAAAAAAAGATGGCAGCAGTTCGAAACTAATTTAACCTTCAAATCAAATTAAATCTTTTTTTATGGCCCTGTACCAGCGTAGATTTACCATTAGCATAAGTAAGAACTATTTTCTACTCTTGTTTCTCCCATTCCAGTTTTGTAACCACCTTTTCACTGAAACAGATTAAGTTGCTTAAGTATTACACTTAATGAAACAAACGGCAAACTGCAAAACCTCAAGACCCTTATTATCATTTCAGGTAGATTATAGCAAAGAAGTTTCCTACTAAATTAATCAGCTAAGCAAATTGTGTCAACTTTCAAGTATCCATTGACACACTAGAACAGTGATGGCTAATCTTTTTGCCATCGTGTGCCAAAAGCTGGGGGAGTGCGGGGTAGTTGCGTGTGTGTGTGTGCCCACACCCATAATTCTATGCGCCCTGCCCTCCCATGCATGCGTGTGCGACCCCCCCATGCTCCCCCCACTTTTGGCATGTAATGGCACAGTGGGCCCGGTAGGCCCGGGTTTTTTTTGCCTCCCCAGGCTCCAGAGGCTTTCTAGGAGCCTTGGGAGGGCAAAAACAGCCTTCCCCACCTCCCTGGAGGCCCTCCGGAGGCCAGAAACAGCCTATTTGCCGACTTCTGTTGGGCCCAGAAGCCCCAAAAATCAGCTGGCCAGCACGCTGGAGCTGAGCTAGGGCAACGCTCACGTGCCCACCAATATGGCTCTGCGTGCCACCTGTGGCACGCGTGTGATAGGTTCGCCATCATGGAACTAGAATAATGGATGGTTTAAAAGTGGGATTTTTTTCCAAGTAAAGGAACTAATAAATAACACAATGGATATTTTCTGCTCACCTTGCTGCCTTCCTCACAGCGAGTCACCATGACAACAATGGTTGCTTTTTGTTCCCAGATCATTCTCCAGAAATCATCTATTGTCTCTTCCTTGGGACCTGCCAAAAATATTACTTTGGTCACGTGAAGCATTTCAAGGTGATAATTAGGGATGGACTAATTTGTCAACTGAAATGTCGCTGAGTGTTCTTTACTCCAGCCCTAAATGGATTACATCTCACAGCTTCTTTGGTTTTTCCGCAGCATGAATATTTGCAAAGGTGTTTTTTTTTCTCCTGTAGTTAGCAGAACATGACTTTCTCCAAATTGAACTAGTATGGGAGAAACGTGCGTGCAAATATTCATAGTCATGCATTTTTGTATATTTTAATAATAATCGTTTATTAAACCTGTATGCTACCTGACATTTTTTCCTAATGTATGCTTGTTTTAGAAGGGATTTTCATTATATCCATGCACATGTATTTAATTTTATTTACAGGACTCATAGCAGTGGTGGGTTGTCCCCGGTTCAGACCGCTTCACACGAACCGGTAGGAAAACCGGCAGGAGGCCCCGTCCACCATCCCAGATGTCATCATCAACGATCTGTGCATGCACAGATCCTGTTGCAAACCGGTAGTAAAGATAAGTAGAATCCACCCCTGATTCATAGGTCACTCCGATTAGTTGGTCTTTGCCTCTGATATATGTATAAGGCATTAACTATTTACTTTTTATCTGAAACATGAATAGTATTTGGCAGAATGTAAAGCAAAGTTCTTTCAGGAGCTATTTTAAGTAGATTGTACTGAAATGGTTGGGATAATTTTTTATTGTCTTCTAAATGTAGGTACCCAAAATCTAGGCAATTAAGTATTTCCTGATTGTGTTGGCTAAATAAAATTTGTTGACTCTCAGTCTTTCAGCTAATTTTGTATCAATTAACGCACAAGACTGGAGAATACTGCACAATTTCATATGATCTAATTTTAGTTTGCTGTTTAGCAATTCCATAGCAACCTTTGAATTAATTTGAAAAGAAATGAAATTGCCGTTCTTAACCAGTACATAATATCAAATTAAGACTTTTAAACTGTATTATAGTTTTAAAATTCTAAAGGTTTGGTATGTTCATTATTTTTCCCTTTCCTTTTTGCTTTATTTGTAACTTTTTTATTTTTTTTATTCTTCTGTATTTATTTTATATTGTTTTCACTCAATTCCATTTATTTTAATTAAGCATAATTTCTTATTAAAGAACAGAAATTAAGAGGTTAAAATGGCATTTATTATCAAGAGTTACCTAGAGATCAGCATCTTCGTACAACCCAATGTAAATATTGACAGTTTTTGTATAACAAAAATTATATGCAGCAAAAGAATGTATTTTTTTAAAAAAAATGTTTCTATGGTTTTTTAAATTGCTCCCTTAATTGCTCCTTTTTATATATTATTTTACATACTACACACACACACAAATACACAAATATATTTCAGTTGGAATATGGAGTAAGTGTATATTTTCTTCTTGTGCGATATCCATCATCGGACCTGGCGATCAGGTTGGCGATCCTATTTTTATCAACAGCAGCATGAAAAAGCCTGATGGAATTGGTGGCTTTAACAAACAAATAAATAACTCAATCCTTAGAGATGGTTAACAAGAACCAACTAAACCTGACTTTCTTTTCAATGTGACAGCTAGTTAGATCAGGGGTGAAATTCAGCAGGTTCTGACAGGTTCTGGAGAACCGGTAGTGGAAATTTTGAGTAGTTCGGAGAACCGGCAAATGCCACCTCTGGCTGGTTTGAGAGTGAGGTGGGAATGGAGATTTCGCAGTAGCCTTCCACTGTCATGCCCACCAAGCCACGCTCACAGAACCAGTAGTAACCAGTGTCACCACTGAGTTAGATACATATTTGATCATCTTTGTACAATCTATGGAACTGAAATAAATTAATCCCTAGTGATGGTTACCATGAACCAGCTGAAACTTAAAAAGTTTATTATTTTGCACGTTCTTATGCACATAAAGGAACGCATTGCTCTTTAGGATGGAAAGAATAATGGATGGGCGAGTCGTAATGCAGAATGGACGGAAACTTCCACCCCAGTTTGTTTTGTTTGTTTTGTGGTATGGAACGGCACCACCATTTTGCTTGGCGGTCTACTCAGAGAAAATAGAGGTAGCAATGATTGTATTAATTTACTTCTACGTGCTATTCAAAGTCAGAAAGATAATACAAACCTTGTGCAGCAATGTATTTTTTCATTTCTTTAAAACCCTATGATAGAAAGTCATATATTATTATCTTGCATGTACGGGCTCAGAAAAAAAATATATTTGCACAAACTGAAATTAGAAGGTGATGAATAATGTCTGACTATGAGTTTGCACATTTTAAATGAAAGTCACTCACGTCGATATAGCTGGCATTTATGTAGTCATATCCCTGCTCCCCGGGGCTTGAGTTAAGCTCCACACGATTGTAATCATCTTTTCATATGGAAACAAAAAAAATCAAGACCAAGAATGTCAATCAATCAATATTGTTAGTTTGGTATAATTTTTGAAAGTGAGCAGGGGAACAAGAAGTTGAAAAGTTCATGTTTGCATAATGCACTTACAAGGGAGGATATCGATGTAACGGTTCTTGTTCTGGTTATAAGGCTTGCGTGCTTCTTTTATGGGGTATTTACTGAAGACTCTGGGAATGCTCTGCAAAAGACAATATGCATCTGAGCCAAACAACTTTATGTAAAAAACATTATAAACTCAGACAAAGAGGATGAGTTACTGAATCCTTTTCTTTCTTTCTTTCTTTCTTTCTCTCTTTCTTTCTTTCTTTTCTGTTCTGATTAGGTGGAGGTGTGTTCTGATTGGTTGGGGGCTTGGCTGTGCTCTGATTGGATGGGGGGTTGGTTGTGCTCTGATTGGCTGGGGGTGTGTTCTGTTTGGGTGGGGGCTTAGTTGTGCTCGGCTTAGTCTGAGTTGCAGGGGGATTTGAGCTGATGAGCTGTGTTGTTGTTGTTTGGCTGCATCATTAGCCACTTTAAACCCCTCCAATCCATACATGAAGCAGACTGACACCCACCATGAAGAGCTCTCACGGCCACAAACACGAAGCCAAACAACAACAACAACGCAGCTCATCAGCTCAACTCAGACTAAGACGAGCACAACCAAGCCCCCACCCAAACAGAACACACCCCCATCCAATCAGAGCACAACCAACTCCCATCCAATCAGAGCACAGCCAAGCCCCTAACCAATCAGAACACACCTCCACCCAATCAGAACACAGCCAAGCTCCCACCCAATCAGCTCATACCCCCTCTAGCAGTTAAAAGGAAGAGACAGCTGCGATCTCACATTGCTCCTGGAAGCACGAAGCCAAGAATACCAGCCTGAAGATGATGAATGAGACTTCGTCAAAATGTCGCCAAGACACTTCCAATTTTACGCGGGAGAAGACCCGAATAACCAAAGACCTACATATATATATATATCCCTATTCAGACATATCTAATCTCCCTGATATTGAAAGGGAGTCTTTTATTATGACTCTGCAATCTCTTGCTTTGGGATGGGGTCAGGGCGACTGATTGGAACTGAGTGTTTATTGGCCGGCCGCCCTTCCTGATGCCTATGCAGAGTTTGCAGCAGACAATTACTCATTGAACCCAGAGAGAGAAATATCTGTTGCTACCTAGGATCGAACCCACAGTCTCCTGATTGTGAAGCAAAGCTCCACTGCTAGACCACCACGCTGCGCCCTGATATTGAAAGGGAGTAAAAGAATTAAAATGTGGGAGACCATTAGGGTGGGAACCAGTGGTGGGTTTCAAATTTTTTTACTACCGGTTCTGTGGGTGTGGCTTGGTGGGCATGGCTTGGTGGGCATGGCAGACGAAGGATACTGTAAAATCTCCATTCCCTTCCCAATCCAGGGGAAGTTTACTGCAAAATCCCCATTTCCTCCCAATCAGCTGGGACTCAGAAGGCAGAGAATAGATGAGGGCAGGGCCAGTCAGAGTTGCTATTTACAGGTTCTCTGAACTACTCAAAATTTCCGCTACCGGTTCTCCAGAACTAGTCAGAACCTGCTGAAACTCACCTCTGGTGGGAACAATCTACTAAAAAAAGCTAACCACCAACACCAAACATAGACCCTCCTTAGATTTTTGATAAGGATACTAACCTGAAATTCATCCAGAAAAAGCCTTCCTTCATCTGCTATTTTTGTCTTATAAGCTTCCCACAATAACTCTGCAGGAATTGGATCTATGTTCTTCATGTGCCTTTCATCATCTTTAAAAGAGGTAGAAAGAAACACTTCCAGATAAGCATATGTGCATTGCTTCTGATATGTGCAATGAAACTGTAATTCAATACATGCTTGAGCACATGTGTCAAAATTATTGAATGGGTTAGCTGCCTGAACTCAGAGAGCTAAACTTTAAAATTTACCACCCAATTATTCAATCCAAGGGCATTTAATTCACTTTTGGCATATGAATTTAAGCCTTCACAATAACAGTAGAGAAGCGAATAAAACAGCACCTAAAATTAATATGATCATGCAACTGTAATTTATAACAACAATTTTTCCATCTTTCCTTTTATAGACTTACATTTGCCAAGATTGAGAACATTGAGATGAAGGAAGCATACATTTTTCCTGTACTTATTCCTTTTTTTCAGGAAAAAAAAAAGTTATACGTGGATATTACTTTTAGATACTGTTTTTAACATTCTTCAATGGTGCTAATTGCATTAAAAAAAATCCCTATGCAGCCACAAGGGCTTTGAAATTTGTTTTGATCAAGGATCAGGAAAGAATTAGTCTTTTCCCACATATTGTATAGTTTTTGTGATGCTAATCAGGCCACATTCTATTTACAATCCAGCCTGAATTAGAGCAAGATGACTTTTATGTCTTATTGAAATTGGTCCTCATTTGCAAAGGGGAAAAAAAAGTCTTTTAGAGTACCTAGTTTAGCACATGTCTTCTTTATCTTAGAAACTCTTGAAAAGGCTCTAAACAAATATGAAATTATGCTGAAATGAAGTTTAGATTCACTGCTTCAAATGACATCATAATAAAGCTAAAACTTCATTTGTGAACAAAACAGAGAGAATAAACTAAATAAGATGAAGAGTGGCCCCTGCTTTTTACGGTTATTTTCACAATAATAACGAGTGTGTGCTAATTCCATTGATATATAGGCCATGTATCCACTGATGTAAAAAGGGGTGAGACAGTGAAAGAGACAACATTGTGCTTAGAATTTCTCTTTGTTGCACCTTAGTTCAGGTCACCTTAGAAGGACAGGAAAACTCATCAGGATAGAGCAGGGGTGTCAAACTTGTGGCCCATGGGCTGGATGCATCACACATTGGCCACCCCATCCCCATTTACCAAAGGCGGAGAAAGTCATGATATGTCATGCAATGACACCATGATGCTGCGAGTTTGATCCCCCTGGGGTAGAGAATTCCATATGGCAATGGGTTTTATGAACATCTGGAAAAAACTTTCCTAGTGTTGTGGTCCGCCAGCAGCCTGCGGAGCTGGCAGCGGAGTCGGACAGCGATGAGGCTGAGGAAGAACATGGGCCAGTCTTGGAGGCTGTGGAAGACTTCCCTCTGCGCCGGAGGCAGAGATGAGGCCAGGGCCACCGGGGAGTGATGCACAGACTTCGGAACCTCCAGAGGCTGACAATAGAGAGGCAGAGGAACAGGAGGAGCCTGTTCCTAGTGCACATATGAGAAGAGCTGCCAGAAGGCAGGAGCAGCTAAAGCAGAGAGGATGACTCGGGAGTAGGGCCAAGAGATGATTAGCCCCTCCCATAAGGCTTAAAAGACCAGCAACAGCTCTTGGCCTCTTTGCCGGAAAACAACCGTTGAGAGATTTGCTTCGTGTTTGGATGTATTTCTTTCTTGTCAGTGTCTTCTGTTCCTGAACTGTTGCCAAGAAAAGCCTTTGGCAGTTTGCCTAATTATTCCAAGGTCAGAGATAAACTAAAGAATGGTGTTTTGAGAACTTTGCTTTCATTCAATTTGGAATACGCTGAGAATGAGTTAATTCTCAGCTGTTTTAATAAAATCTGTTTGTTTTTTGGAACTGTTTTGTATTTAATACTAACTATGTGGACCTGGGTCACAACACATAGTACCATTTCAAGGATCCCATACTTTCTAGTTTTTTCTTTAAATATTTACCTCTAGTTACAAGCCTTACTCCTTCTTCTTCATCCCTGCAAAAAACATCAAAGAGATAAGACTGAATGGTGAGAACAAAATATTACTATTTTTCAATAGATGTTAACAAGCACACTGGTGTGGTCAGAATGTGAGCGCATTAAGCCTTCTTTCTAATTCTGCTACTCCAGCTTTGAAAAGAACAGATTTTCCTCAATCTGCAAAGATCTTGCAAAGATTATCTGCAATCTCTAAAAAGAGATTGCAAATGATGTTAAAGAGAAATAAGTTCTAAAAAGATAATATTACTTGAGCATTAAGAGCTAAATTAAGAAGGCCAAAATATTAGTACAGGTAGTCCCCAACTTGAAACATTTGTTTAGTGACTGTTTGAAGTTCCAACAGCGCTGAAAAAATGAGTTGTGACTAGTCCTTGCACACAAAACTATTGGACCATTCTCATGGTCACGTGACCCAAAATTAAGCACATGGCACTTGTGTCATGGGATCATGGGATCACAATTTGAGATCTTCCTAGTTGGCTTCCAATAAACAGTCAATGGGGGAAGCTGGATTCATTTAATGACTGTGTGAATTATTTAACAGCTGTAGTGATTCACTTCTGCGATGATTCAGTTGACAACCGTAACAAAAATATCATAAAATTGGGTGCAACTCATTTGACAACCACCTTGTTTTGCAATGTAAATTCTGGTCCCAATGGCGATCGTAAGTTGAGGACTATCTTTGCAAAACCATGCCCTTCAGAAAATCAGAACTGCAATGAACTTTCATAAAATCAAAAGAAATCAATCAACTGAGCGGAGGGGGGATATGGAAGTGTAAGTAGTTAAAATCTGGAAGGCTTTGGTCTCTACCTTGAATGCAACTAACTGTAATTGTGATAATAATAAAGAGTTCTGCCTATAATTCTGTGCAAAATTTTTCTCTGATTTTCTGCAACAGAATGACAATGATAATTGTATGGTTCATTTGCAACAGGGAAGCTCCCCATGTGGTCAGTGCCAGACATTTGTAATGGGGCAGATCAGGGTGCAGTTTTCCTATTGTTGTCATGCACACTTAGGAGAAGAAAAGAATGCATTTCACAAAGTTACCTTGAGTTTTTTCTGTTAAGAATGTATATTTTATACAGGACAAGAAGTAAAGCCAAAACTGTTACAATAATCAGGAATGCCAAGAATCCAATGACTGCTTTAGTATTATCTGTAGAATGAAATGAAATGAAATGAAACATAGGCAGAGGTGGGTTTCAGCAGGTTCTAACCAGTTCTGGAGAACCGGTAGTGGAAATTTTGAGTAGTTCAGAAAACCAGTAGTAAAAATTCTGACTGGCCCCACCCCCATCTATTCTCTGCCTTCTAAGTCCCAGCTGATCAGGAGGAAATGGGGATTTTGCAGTAACCTTCCCTTGGATTGGGGACGGAATGGAGGTTTTACAGTATCCTTCCCCTGCCACACTCACCAAGCCACACTCACCAAGCCACACTCACCAAGCCACACCCACAGAACTGGTAGTAAAATGTTTTGAAACCCACCACTGAACAAAAGGTTTAGGAAATGTCAACATTTTGTTATCATCTTGTGTTTTCAGTATGCAAATTAAACTAATCAGTAAATTAAAAGGAATGTTTAAAATGTAAACATACATTTGGTGGTTATCTTTTCCAATATTGGTTCTGTAGAATGAGGTCCATTGGAGACATATACCTGATAAGAAAAAGAAATAATTAATGTACAGATCTGAAATGCACAAAAAAACAAATTGTTGCATTTTCCAAAATCTTCTATGAAAGCTATACCATATGAAATATACCACCTTCATTAAGAATATAAACGTCTTAATGAGCTATAAGAATCAGCTCAAAAATACAAAATAGAAATAAGAAAATATATATTTCACCCTGCTCTCATTTATAGAAGATGAAAACTTTGATACTATAAAAAAAAAATGCAACGGAGAAGCTACCAAGTGTTCAATGCCAGATACAATGTTAATTTTAAGGAAATGGCTGTGGATGCTTGGTTGTTAATTAATTAATTTATTCAATTAGCAATTTGACTATACTCGATTTAGTTTTGTTTAAAAATGGTCGCAGGGTGTCCCTGACCAGATAAGGATGTAGTTACTACCTCTGACCAAAGGGATAAAAGATACACTTGGTCCTTGAAACTACTTGTCAGTTGACAACTAGCTAATGACAATGATACAGTAGTGGCCAAAATTGTGGAAACCTTTTGGGAAAAGTGTATTTTGGAGGTCTGATGGCTAATAATACCACTTTTTTTTTTTTTGGAGTTTCAAGATAATCATATTCCACTGGTGGAATAGCCTGGGAATAGCACAGACCCTAACCCAATTAAAAATCTATGGAGCCGACTAAAGAAACTTGTTAGTCAGAAGCGACTCAGCAATAAAACTCAGTTAATAGAAGCAATCATTGAATCTTGGTTTCACATTATAACAGCTGCAGAACTAAAAGACTTAGTTCACTCCATGGGAAGATGTTGAAAGGCTGTAATTCATGCCAAGGGTTACCCAACTAAGTTTTAACTGATGTGATAATTTTTGTATATCTTGTATTTCTATAGTGATAATTTTTGTTTATCTCGTTTTTTCTATGTGTTTCACTTTTCTTCTTTATTACTGTAACTGCTATTCCAATAGCAAATCCTTCATAAAAGTTACTGCATTACATTCTTGATTAAATTATATTTCCATTGATATATAATTTTATGGTACTACTAAAAAAAAAGTGTGTTATTAGCTAATTTTAGAAAATAAACTTTTCTCAAAAGGTTTCCATAATTTTGGCCAGTACTATAGATCCAAGTACTGCTAAGTATTGTTTTTATAATTCTGGAGCAATCCACTCCAGAACAGTGTGTCCTGAATTTAATTATCAGATTAACCAAGCATAAACAGCGATTTCGGTTTGTGTGCATGTCAGCCTTTACCCAATCCATTAGCTTGCTGAAGGACTGAGTCAAACCATCAACTTAATTTATTATTGTGCTCACTTCGGCAGCGCATAAACTAAAATTGGAACGATACAGAGAAGATTAGCATGGCCCCTGTGCAAGAATGACACGCAAATTCGTGAAGTGTTCCATATTTATTTTTTATTTTTTTTAAAAAAATTTAATTCATTATTTTCTCAAAATTTTGAGTTCACTGATTAATGAATAAGTAGATAGATTCAGTATATTTCATTTCAGGGGGGAAAAGTGAAATAACTCAGTCTCAAGTTTAGAACAATGCAACTTACTTGAAAAGTGTATGTTTTCAAAAAAGAAAGGTTGTCCACATGGAAATTGCAAGTGTTGTTCTTTCTCTCACCGCCATCCCATTTTAAAGTATAGACTTTTTGGGGTCCATTTAATTCATCTGGTCCCTCACAAGAAACATCTACAATATTGTTTCCATCCCTGGATAGGTTTAATTTAAAGTTTCTCAAAGGACTAGGTTCTGTTGAAAATTAAAATGGTTTTCATTAAAAGAAAATAAGCAGTGCTAAGAATATAGGAATTAGAATGCTTTAACAATTAGTTATAAATTAGTTATTAGTTATTAATTATAATTAGTTATAAACAAGAACACGTAGTTCTTGTTTAATGACTGCAATCAGCTGTTAAGCAAAATGATCACTAAGTGAAGACGTGACTAAGACCGAGACATTGATGGACACTGAAATTCAGTGGTTGCTGATGTTTCACTCAGATAAAATTCTTTTATACAGTGTCCTGTGTTTGACCCATTTCCCCCCCTTTTTTTGCCCCTTTGTAGGGCAGAGAGATTGCTTAAACAAGCTACAGATAGTCCTTGACTTACAATATATTGTTTAGTGACTGTTAAAAATTACAATGGCTCTGAAAAATGAACATTTTTCATAGTTACAATCTATGCAGCAGTGGTGGGTTTCAAAATTTTTTACTACCAGTTCTGTGGGCATAGCTTGGTGGGCATCGCATAGCTCGGTAGGTGTGGCTTGGTGAGCATGGCAGGGGGAAGGATACTGTAAAATCTCCATTTCCTCCCCATTCCAGGGGAAGGTTATTGCAAAATCCCCATTTTCTCCCGATCAGCTGGGATTTGGGAGGCAGAGAATAGATGGGGGTGGGGCCAGTCAGAATTTTTACTATCGGTTCACCAAACTACTCAAAATTTTCGCTACCGGTTGTCCAGAACTGGTCAGAACCTGCTGAAACCCACCTCTGCTATGCAGCATCCCCATGATCATGGGGTCAAAATTCAGATGCAACTGATTCATATTTATGACCACTGCCATGTCCCAGGGTCATGTGATTGCCTTTTGCAACCTTCTGACCAGCAAAGTCAATGGGGAATCCAGATTCACTTAACAACTGGGTTACTAACTTATCAACTACAGCTATTCACTTAACAACTGTGGCAAGAAAGGTTGTAAAATGGGGCAAAACTCACTTAACAAATATCTCACTTAGCAACAGAAATTTTGGGCTCAGTTGAGTTCGTAATTCGAGGACTACCTGTGCGCCTTTCTGAGTTGTTTTTCTCTGCAGTGCAGCAGTTCCACAAAAAGTACTAACCAAAAAGTACTAACAAGCTCAGCTTAGTTTATTAGAACTCTGGGTCACTGGCTGCTGCTGTCTGAAACTGACCAGACCATAATCAGTTTTGCACTGCATATTTTTGTTGTCCTAAATGTGTGCATTGATTGGGAAATGATTTTTTTTACTACTGTTTATTACTGTCACATTTACAAAAGGTCACTATCTAAGGCAGTTGCTTAACAAGGATTATCTGTACATAAAATACATTGTCCTGGTGCTACCTGTATTAATTATAGATGCTAAATATTTTCACTATTTCATCAGGATTATTTTCATTATTTCACTGGGATTCATCTTCATGAAAATAAAACCAACTTTCTCAATAATTTCTTCTCCTCTTCACTCCACAAAAACACATATTTTTTTCCTAGCCATGAGATCTATTTATTCAGATATTGATATTCTTTGTGGCACAAAATTGCTTTCTCCTTTTTAAAATCTATTTCCACAAACTATGATGATGATGATGACTATAATCCATAAAACCACCAAAACTGCATTAGCAATTAATTGCTAATGTAATTATAAGCTTTTCATTGGTTGATCCTTTAGGTGGAACATTTTTTAAGAATTTAGGAAAATCACCAAAATAATTTTTCAAAATAAAATCCTGGTTTTTGCCATTCTCAATTTGATCCTCATTTTGCTTTGTGCAGATGTGTGCTCCAAAAGTCAAAATGGCAGCTAAAATGCCATTTTTTAAATTGATAGCCAAAGCCTGACTTATTCAGTATTGTTGACAAAGGAATTGATGCAATAACAGATAATAACAATGAGTCACCTTGTAAGATTCCTCTCTTGATATTAACCTCTCCCAGTTTATCACTATTGATCAGCAACTGTGTCTTCCATTGTGCCATTGATTTTTTCACAAAGTTTCTGATGTTTCTACTGAGCCTTTTATTTCTAGGCACTTAATTATCTATTCATGTGGCAGGGAGTTGAATACCTTCTTGTAATCAACCCAAGTTTCATTCAATTTTGTCTTCCCTTTCTTATAATTTCCCAAAACTCATCAATTGGGAACTAATCTTTTGTTCTTTTGCTGCTTGGGCAGTTTCCTTTCTGTTCAGGTGGAAGGAGCATGTTTTCAACTAAGTTCTGTTGGGCTTCATCAGCTACAACAGTTAGCAATTTGAAAGTTGTTGGTAAGCAAATAATTGGCCTGTAGCTGCCTGGTGATGGCCATTTGTTGGACTTTTTATTATCAGGTAGAATTTGTATTTTCCAATCCTCAATTTCACCTTCTGGCAGTATGTTGAAAAGTGTTTAGCAATGAGTTGGTATAGGCTAGTCAGATGTTTCACCCCCAAACCATGCAGTTTATTTTTATTTAGTGCTGAACAATTTTTGAACTTTCTTGCCATTTTCTCCACCATTTTTGCTGTAATTACAAGTTCTTTCATTTTCGCTTCTTTTTTAATCCAAGCTGCATTCTTGTTGCATTTTTAAAATTTGACTCATACCTGTTCCCAGAACTGTATCATTTCTTCTTAGTCAGGTACTGACCGGTTAATTGCAGCCTCTCCTTTGATGGATTACTAGAAATGTTTTTGATTTGACTGAAATTGGAGATTTTGTCTATAGTGTGCAGTTTGAGATTGATATCTCTGATCTTCTTTTATATATAACAATGTAGCTGTTATTGCTGCTTTATTATTTCTAATGCTTCCTTAGTTTTCCTTGTTTCTAGTTGATATTTCTTGATGTGGCATTCCTTGCGCTTCTTGTTCTTCAGCTTTTCTTTCATCTGTTCTAGCTTGCTTGCATCTGATCTTAGCTTGCTGATCTTATTTTTTAATTTGGTGATTTTTGGCATTTTCCCCCTTCTTTGTTAATTTTGCATCCTAGGTATTCAGTTATAAATGCAGCCATGCTGTACATTTGTTGATTAGTTTCTTGTAGTGAACAGGTGTTTATATTTGATATTATAGAATTGGTATCTTTTAATACTTGGGCTAGTTGTTTCTTTGGAACAAGCCTCAATACAGACAGTCTTATTCTGTTGCTTTTGCCCTATTCAGGATGCTCAGTTATTCTTTGTTTCAATTCTTCTTTTTTAATTAGAAGGTATTGTTCTTTCTGAGGAGAAAGCAAGGAAGTGCCTAGTTTGGGAATAAGAATAATTCATTTGCAATGCTGATTTCTTCTACTGCTGACACCTTTTGGTTTGCCTTTACAATCTGAAGTACCGTATTTTCCAGGTATAAGACGACTGGGCGTATAAGACGACCCCCGACTTTTCCTGTTAAAATATAGGGTTTGGGCTATACTCGCCGTATAAAACTACCCCTCTTCCAACGCACACCAAATAAAAATTTAAAAACATCAGATTTGATTTCAGTATGGTAATTTTAATTCAAATGCTTATGACATGCAGGTACTTAGCAGGAAAACTGTCACTTATATGCATAAGGCTGTTTGTCATCAAACATGTAAACAAAAACAGTGCAATTGGATTAAACTTTTCTTAATTCACTCTAAAGCTGAAAGGAAGGATAAGACAATAAACCCATGAGAGCTGCCATGCTGTTTGTTTTCTAAGCTGTCAACCAAACTGGAACTGAAGATGTGCTAGAACTGTGCTAGACCCAAAACGGCCCGTGCAACAAGCAGGAACCTCACACAGCCACAAAAAGCCCAAAAACCCAACTTTCACATTTTACACACACAAAATTCCACATACAGCTTTGTTAGATTTTGTGTGTTTGTGTAGTTAGAGTGAAACACTACAGAAACACACTAAATCTCAGAAAGCTGCACAAATATTATTTTATTTTATTTTTATTCTTATATGAAAGCAGCTAAATTTAAAACTTCCTAAACTTTAAGTGGCTATGTCTAAAAAAAGAACAACTAAAAAAAAACCCAATTAACTATTTTTTTTAAAGCTCCCAAAGGGGGAAAAAACTTACCCAATAGAACAGGGATCTCCAACCTTGGCAACTTTAAGACTTGTAGACTTCAACTCCCAGAATTCCTCAGCCAGCTCTGCTTTGCTGGCTGAGGAATTCTAGGAATTGAAGTCCACACCTCCCTGCCTGCTTGATTGCAGGCAGGGAGATTCAGTTGCTTGCTGATGCAATGGATTGAAGGCAAGCAAAGCAAGGCAAGCGTTGCGACTGGCAGCTAAGGTAAGCAAGCTGGAGGGGGGGATTTTTGCTACCGATTAGCAGGCAACTCAGCTGGGATGGTCAGAGCTTGGCTCATCAGAGCCATTTAAGGCTCATCAGAGCCTTTTGGGCTGGTCTGCCTGGTTACAGGAGAACGACACCTGGCATATAAGATGTCCCCCGACTTTTGAGAAGATTTTCATGTGTTAAAAAGTCGTCTTATACGCCGGAAAATACGGTACTTCTGGCAAGGGTTTCAACTTATTTGCTCTGACTAGACCTTTGCAATTCTTCCAATTCTGCTTCTATGGATTCTTTATTTCATGTTATAAATTGAAATAACTGTGTCTCATTTACTTTGGCCATGACATCCAGGGGAATTTACTGGAGAAAACAATATGTTGGGAAGAGTTAGTGGTAAAAGGAAACCAGGCAGTCAAAGAACATGGTAACTGGACACCATCAAAGCTGATAACAGCCAGATTATAGAAAAACTGAAGGAAGTAGTGCAAGACTGGAAGATGTGGAGAGATCTGGCCCTTAGAATCACTGAGAGTCAGACTCAACTGAATGAATAACAACAACTACTACTTCTTCTTCTTCTTCTTCTTCTTCTTCTTCTTCTTCTTCTTCTTCTTCTTCTTCTTCTTCTTCTTCTTCTTCTTCTTCTTCTTCTTCTCTTTGTTTTCAATCTTTGTGTATTTGCAACAGGTAAATCCCTGCAATGGGTCACTCAGTTAAAGATGTTGAGCTTGTCAGATGGAAAGGTTAAAGTCCAGGTTTGAGACTCAGGTAGTGCTGAACGAGTTCCCATTACTTGCCCCAGCTTCTCCTGATCTAGCAGTTTGAAAGCATGAAAATGCAAATAGATAAATAGTTACCACTTTGGCAGGAAGGTAATAAGGTTTCGTGCACCTTGGCATATAGTCATGTTGGCCACATGAATGTTTTCAGACAACAATGGTTTCCTTGGCCCCTAGAATCAGACACAACTTAGGAAGGGAAACCTTTACCTTTGAACACCTTTTCTTCTAGTAGTCCCTCAGCTCATGGCCCTGCTTGTTCACCCAACAGTCCTGAGTTCTGTGCCCCATTTGTACACTTGTGAAGTACACATGATGGCCCCTTTTATATATAACCATCCAGAATAACTGGGAGTCAAATAGCATATAAATTTAATAAATAATAATAATATTTATTGTGGTTATAACCTTACTCCATAATTATATTTTCACAGCTAAATGAAATATTAACAATTAAATATTCACAACTTACTTGTTGACTGAGTCATAATATGTTCAGTACAGGGAAGCCCCTCAAGTAATGGGAGGTTTTTCTTCTCTGTGAATGCTGATACCATCACTGTATAATTTGTGTAAGGTTTTAAACCAGTCCTTATATGTTGCATGTTTTTATTTTCTGTCATAGGGTCTTGATCGCCTGGAATTGTTAAAAGCATAAATACATTCAAATATAAATAATGTTGATGCAGAGACACAAATTCAGAAATAATTATTGGCACTGATTTTCATAGAAGGAAACTAACCTCCTATTAAGATTGTCAAAATATGGATGGATGGATGAACATATCAGATTTGATTTCTTGTTTTTTCTGAATCCAACAACTTTCATTTGTCACACTGAGATCTATTTTTTAAAGTTTAAGATGTTTATGCATTTTTATGTATATTGCTTCCAAACATATCCATTTCATTTGCAGTTTTGTGTATTACACAGCTATTGCAATTGTCTTTAACAATGCATTTATGAACATTGTTTTTACGAATATATACATTTTTCTCTAATATATTTTTTAAAATTAGAAAACCGTAAAATGGTGCTGTTTGAATATTAACTAACTTCAAGTTAGTTAATATTCAGTTAATATGAATTAGATCTAGAAGTAACTATACTTTCCAATGCAAACTAAACAAATTTCTTACTTTATCCCAGAATAATATTTTGCTTTGATTAATTTACCCTTAATTGATTTTTACTTTAGAATATTTATTGTAGTTTACAAGTTTTTTTTCCAAGTGATAATACACTGTTCACTTCAAATGTGTGCAAACATTGAGGCAATTATTATTATTGGTGTTAATGCTGGAGTTTGGGAGATGGAGAATCCCATTCCAATAAATTCTAGCTCTATCTATCATCTGTCTCTTCTATCTACTTGGGGAAATTAGTCTCCTAAGAAACACAGTGGCTCATGAGGTTAGAACTCTGGGCTGATGATTGGCTGGCTCATGTTTGATACCCATTGCTGCAGTGGATCAAGTGTGCTCCAGTGATGAAATTCAAATTTTTTTACTACCGGGTCTGTGGGCATGGCTTGGTGGCTGTGGAGTGGCTTGGTGGGCGTGGCTTGGTGGGCATGGCAGGGGAAGGATACTACAAAATCCCCATTCCTTCCCCACTCCTAGGGGAAGGATATTGCAAAATCTCCATTCCCATCCCACTCTGGGGCCCGCCAAAGGTGGTATTTGCCGGTTCTCTGAACTACTCAAAGTTTCCACTACCAGTTCTCCAGAACCTGTCAGAACCTGCTGAATTTCACCCCAGTGTGCTCCCATCACACACTCTACCTCCTGCTGACCAAGCTGTTTGAAAGTGGGCAACTCTGACTAGATTAATAAGTACTACTTCAGTGAGCAACTTCATGGGGACACAAAAAGAGCCCCGAGCTGGGTGTCCCTGAGCAATGGTGTTCTCACTGGCAAATCCTTTTGCCACAGAAGCACTTTGCTTCTGACATGGAAAAAAATAGTCTCCTAAGTGGAGGTGATGAATAGGTGGATAGATGCAATGATGGATAGATAGATAAATAGATGGGTGGGTGGATAGAAGAATGGATGAATGGATGGATGGACAGATAATTTCCTGTTCTTTCTCTCTGCTGAACTCCTAGCCAAAATACTGGATTTTCCTTTATTTCTATATTGGTCTATATGATAGAACTTTACTTATAGTTAAAAATAATTTCTCTCTGATATTTCAGTTCACTCCTTTGTTTAAATATTGTCCTTTTCCCCCCAAAGAAAACAAGAAGTCAGTAAAGTCTAAAGGGAACCTTTTGATCAAAATTTGGTTTCATGTGGCCTCAAGTGAAATTGGACAGGGATATTTTGCAATGAAGGGCATACTGACATTCTATTTGTTCAATATGAACTGGAGTGGCAACTGGCTTTTATACTGGCACTGATAAAATACACAAGCCATGTACAGACTGCCAAGCCATGTACAGACTGCCAAGATATCTGAGATGTAGTACTGGTTGAGTGGCATCTACTGCCTCACCTTTTAAGAGATTGGGAATAATTTGAGGTCCAGAAGGAGGGGCTGAGAAGTAACCACTGTCCTCCACCAATGTTTGCCATGTCTGTCTGCTAATTGAAACAGGGGGATGACACTGTCAAGATATATGGGATCCAGTAGTGGGTTGCTACCGGTTCTCCCCAGTTCTTGTGAACCAGTCTCCCAGCTGATCTGCTATAAGGAAAAAAGCAAGGCTCACCTGACAAAGAAGAGGGAAAAAACAAGACACCGTCACTTTAAATTGAGAAGCCAAGAAGCAGCTGCTGGAAGGAGGTTTTTACTTGCAGAAGCGAAGTGACATTCAGCAGTTTGTTTCTGGGTCAGATGAACAACAAACTGGATAAGAGGAGGGATTCTTAAATGGTTCTATGTTTTTAAAGTTTTGGAATTTGTGCAACATGGGCTTTGTGTTTCTAAAAAGGTTTGGGCGATTTCCATTATGAAATATCCTGTCTTTAATGAGTTTTCTGTCTGCTTGTAAATGGAGCTCAACTTCCGGCTTCCATTTTTTATTATCTCTAAGCACTGGTAGCTGTTTTCTTCTTACAAAGTTTCCTTTATGCAGCTGGCAGGAATGTGGAATGAGTATCAGGCAGGTTCCTTCTTAGCAGCTTGATTTTTCCTTGCTTTTCTGGAGCCTTTTCTATTGAGTAATATTTTATTTGGAGGAATGAAGAGGGGGGAGTTTGATTCCTTCCCAGAGCAGGTTAGTGGGGTGGGGAGGATTTTGAAGTAACCTTCCCCTGGAGTGGTGAGGGAATGGGGATTTTGAGTATCCTTCCCCTGTCATGCCTGCCACGCCACGCCACGCCACGCCACACCACACCCACCAAGCCACACCCATAGAACCGGTAGTAAAAAAAGTTTGAAACCCATCACCGATGGAATCTACAGAAAGGAAAATGCCTTCTATTTGGAGGAATCAATACAAAATCAAACTATTTTCAGTGTTAGTGATAGAAATTAGAAAACTACTCTGAAAATATCCTTGAAATTTTCAGAGATTAATAGAGCAAACCTATTACTAGGATAAGAAGTGAACAAGAGCAGCTACTTATCAAGGTTATTACAATTATCCATCCAGAAAATTTTGAAAATAATGTTTAAAAATCCTGAAAATGCATGAGTAGGTGCTTTCAAACAATTAGAAATACATACCAGTAGTACATAGCAATAGTAGTGTTAGTATATATACATACCACCAAGTTTCTTGTCAAATATTTTGATTTTATAACCATGAATAGGGCCATTTCTCTGGGTTTGTGGTGCACTCCAAGTAACTGTTATATTTTCTGTAGTTGGCATTGATGAACAATTTTTAGGTGGGTCTGGCACTGATACAAAAATTAACAGAAAATCAAGTAATGATAAAACAATTACCTCTGGGACATGACAACAATAAATACAATATGAGCAATATAATCCATGACTACCATGACTTTACAGAAGGGAAATAGAACCAGTGTCAAACAGTAGATTGTGTATTTATGCAACATCGTGTATTTCCAGAAAATGTCAGGAATTTCAGGTCTTAGAAAAGTTTGTCAACTCCGGAGTAAGAATACAAGACCAGCAAATCCTATGTGACATTAGTCAACTACCAACATAGACCGATCACTTCAATTCCAACTCTGCTTTTATAACTTTTATTTGCCCCAAAGGTGATATTTATTCCTTAGATTTAAGATAAGATGTATGTTGATAGCCTCTGTTGAGAGTTGGGTGGCATGTAAGCATACTAAATTTCTCTTTCCACAAGATACATCTCTTTAGAAATCACATATTGGTCTCTAGAATCTCTTGCCAGCTAGGGCCATGAACAATGAATCATAAATTTTCATCATTTCTAATCGGTTGCATTTTTTGTTGGTGACTATAAGAGCAGTTAATCATTCCCAATGACTTCTGATTGGCTGAGATGAAAAGTCAACACATCTCATGCTAAATCTGGCAAAGGGAAGTAAATATGATCAATTATCCTGTGCCCTGTGGGGAGGGAGGGAGGGAGGGAGGGAGGGAGAGAGAGAGAGAGAGAGAGAGAGAGAGAGAGAGAGAGAGGGAGAGAGAATTTATAACAACAACAACAAAATCTCCAAGTTATTGAAGATTTTGGAAAATCAAATCACCTATATTCTCCAAGTAATGTACAATCATCTTGTTACTTGAGGTTTTGATTCCTTCAAGTTCAGCTTTAGTCCCTTATGATGCTATGGACATATCCATCTAATTTTCTCAGCAGCAACTAATAGCACTGACTTCCCATTGTCTTTTTCCAGACTTTTCACAATCTAATCTAAAATCTCGAGATTACTAATGTTGACAAGATCGGCTAATCATACAGTATTTCTACTGTTGCACCAAACCACCCCCCCAAAAAAAATTGAAGAAAGGAGTAAAAAGTTAACAAGCATTACATATAATCTTTTAGATGGCCATGAACAGAAATGTTTCACAAGCTTTGGGCCAAACTAAATGTTGAATGCATATTCACACTTAATATGCATGATTTCTTTAGTCCTGAAAAGAAGTAAATATTCTGAAACAGTTACCTACACAGGGATGAAATCACAAACTGGTGCCATTCCTCTCTTTAATGGCTATTTCATCTTACGTTAATTCTCTTTAATCTCATTATCCTGTGATAATGAGATGAAAGAGCCATCCCATGTTTTAGTCAGAGGACTTTAATTATGGAATTTTCCATCTTACTTAAAAAAACTTTATTTTAGTTGGTCTGCAGGTGGCCAGGCAAAAGTAAAGTCATGCTTTTCCAGATATCTATGATGTCTCTACAACATCTCTAAAGCATTCATTGTATGGAAACATTCACAGGATTCTAAGCATATCCTACCAGAGATGTGTGATCCTTGAGTCTGATTCAATAGTTCTGAAAAAATCTTTCTAGGGCCTGAATCAGTTCAGTTAGTTTCCATTAAAATTATTCAGATGTTGGCCAGTAGGACTAAAATGCAAGCTGAGGAGAAGGACCACACTTGAGAATGCTGCCTCCATTTTCCCTCTTCACCTAGCTGTTTATAATGAACTTGGCTGATTTAGCATTATCATCTGATATATCTTACCAAATATCAGTTACCAGGATCTCAATATCTGTTCCTGTTTAAACTCATGCAGAAATATTAAGTTTCTGGGCAAATTCAATAAGCAATAAGTAACAAAATATTTTAAAAAATCACAGTGTGATACTCACTTCCATATTCCGTTGTTATCTGATCTGTACGCTTTATTGATGTATTAAGAAATCTTGATTTGTCAATTTTTGAATTGCATGTGTAATTTGTGTTGGGTGACAAGTGTTCAAACTGATACATTGGCTTTTTCTCTTCTATCTCTTTGCAATTAGACTTATTATCTGTAAGGAATGGAAAAAAAATATCACCCTGAAATCCAGGCATCTCCGAGATTCTACATGTTCAATAGTCTTGCCAAGCATGGATAAAATTGTCCTCCCAATGTGTAAACTTCAACTCCTAGAATTCTCAAACCATATAAGCATAACTGAGAATTCTGCAAACTTAAATGCTCAAGAACATCAGGGGTATTGTATGCTGATAAACTTGTATGCTGAGTTTTGATTTGATTTTTTAAGAAGAAAAAATGATGCGCTATTGCAAGGAGAAAAAAATTAAGTCTACAATGGAACAGAAATAATTCTAAAGACAATCTACCAAAAGGTTGTATTTCGCTTAATAAATAATAGTACTACAGATTGTCTTTCTGTAGTGGCCATAATTGGGACCCACAATTTGATTGTTAAATGAAGCAGTCATTAAGTGAAACCATGGCTGTGCTTATAATCTTTCTTCAGCTTTCTTTTGCTTTACAGAAGTTTGAAGGTCATAAATGTGAATACTGGTCACAAAGTCACTTTTCATCACTGTATAAGTCGGTTGCTCAATGAGGACTTCTTATATGAACATACAGGAAAACTCATTTTAAACATTTTTATAATATTGCCTTTATCTTTTATAAGGTGAAGACTTCTATACAAAGTACTTTTTGATTTCCCCATTAATTTTAGATCAAACACCAACTAATTGCTTTTCTAAAAAATCCTACCATTTTGGAAACAGCAATATGAATATTTCAATTCACACCGTTGAGCAATGCCCCAATCTAAAGTTATTGTAGTATTAGTGATGGTTTTATACAATTCTTGGTTATCTGAAAGAGAGGGAGTAAGAAAAAAATGAATTCATTTAAGTATTTTTCATGTTTTTTAAAAAATGCTGGAAAATAACCTCCTTATTTACATACAATGCATAGGATACAAAACTGTACACTGGATGAAAAATGAACAAAGTTTTCAACAAACAAGAAAAAAAAGAAAGGTAGAAGTGTAATTGCAATGATGAGCAGCTCCTTATTAATCATTTCAAAGAATTGTTTCTCACATTTCGATTACAACATTGGAAACTTTTTCTTCCATGAGCTGATAGGCCTGGCCTCTCTATCCCAACAGAACTAAAGTATAAAATGCCATTTCCAGCCAGAGTTGTCTTCATTTCTCCCATGTTTCTCGCACTGAAATCTTCACCTGCCTATCAACCAAAGTTTCTAAGAAGCTGGGATACAGACTTACCGGATGAGGAAAGCAGGTATAGCAAGTGAAACCAGTTTCTGATTTTCAGCTGTTAAATGGGAATTCCTGGATAAATTCCCTGAAGGTTGCTAAATCTTAAGGTTTACATTTGAAAAGCAAAATGCCCCAGACATTCCTATTTTAAATTTATTGCAATCAAATTTATTGATTAAATATCGAGGGGTGGGCTTCAAAAATTTTCACAAGGGGTTCTGTGCCCAGTTGTGGGTGGGTGTGGCTAGTTGGCCTCCTGCAGCACAGCAGGGGGTGGGGTGTTTTTGTTCTCCCTGGGCTCAAGGAAAGCCTCCAGGAGGGCGAAAATGGCCTCTCTAGGCTCCAGAGGCCCTTTGGAGGCCAGAAACGGGCCCATTTCTGGCCTTCCCAAACTTACAGTAGGACCATTTTTTTGCCTTCCCTGAGCCTTCGTGCACGCCCTGCACTTACCTCCATCCAAAATGGGCTGCATGGGGACTCCTGGAAGGGATAGAATGGGGGGTAGCAGGGAGTGGGATTTGGGTGGTTCTCTGAACTGCACAGAATCTTAGCTAGAGGTTCTCCCGAACCCCTGCGAACCCCCAGCAGCCCAGCAACCCTGCAAATATTCTTTAAAGGGGGAGTGATACTTGGTAACATGTGCAATATTGAGATCATGTCAAACAAGAAAGGAGTGTTTCCTATTCAGAAAATTGCTTTCTGATGAGTTACTACCAGCTCCACCTAGCTGGCAAACTCGAGAGCCACCAGGATTTCAGGAAGGCATCTTTAGTGCTAGTAAGGATGAAAACATAATTTTGAAAATTCTGACAGTCAAAGTAAAGATAAGTTCAGGTTCTTGCTTAATGACGGTAATTGGGATCAGCAACTCCATCCTTAAGTGATGCATTTGTAAAGCATGATGCCACATGGTAGTGCTGACTTACAATGGCAATGTTGACATTTACAGTTGCCATTGGTATAGAAATCCCACAATAACCTTTAAGCAACTCACCTGTCTGGCTCATCTCATTCACCTAAATTTGATCAATTTGTACTATGCATTGCTAAGAAGCACATCAGGATTTATCTAGAATCCAGGGGTGGGTTCTACTTACCTTTACTACCAGTTTGCAGTGGGGTCGCACACATGAGCAAGCGAAGTGAGTGTGCACGCATGGTCTTCTGCGCAAGTGCAGAAGTTTCTGCACATGCGCAGAAGCATTTTGATGACGGTGGGGTCCGTGGGCGGAGCCTCCTGCTGGTTTTACTACCGGTTCTATAGAACCAGTGCGAACTGGGGGCAACCCACCACTGCTAGAACCCCACTCAAAAATGATGTTTAATGCAGGGTTTAACAGAATATGGAAAACAACACTTAAGGACAATAATGTGGATTTTGTTTTAATGAATTACAATTACCAGAAATGGGAACATTAATGGAATATTTTTTCTCACAATCTTCGCTGAACTTTGCTGTTATATAATAGGTTTCGCATTCTATCAGATGAGATAAAGTTTTGGTCTCATTGTTCCAATGACAAGAATTGTTCCAATGACAGGTAACATCCAGCAAAGCTAATGATTTAGTAAAGTTCAGATATGCAGCATGCTGATCCTTTCTAAAGATCCAGTGAAGCTTAATAGCGTCTATAAGACAAACAAACAAATCAAAGTTGGATGTAATCATTCTGAAACTTTAAAATAAAAGAATTAAATCCACAGAAGGCCACAAAAGATAATAAAGTATGTAAATCATAAGGTTATAGTTTTATTCCTGTATTAATTAAACTACTCAGTACCCAGAGGATTTGACGTTTGCTCTGTGGTAATGACTCTACTCATATAGAAAGACAAAACCTCTAGAATCAGTGTAATCTAAATTTTTCTGGTTAGATTTATAAAGCCACCTCAAATCATTTTTCAAGGCCCTTGATGTATTTACTCATTCTGGATTAGGTTGTCCTATACTGTTTAAGATAGTGATTAAAAATAAATTATGAAAATTTGGCCCAACTAGTTCTTATAGATAGATTTAATTCTTTAGGAGGGGGGAAACATAGGCATCCTCCCCCTGCAACCTATCAATGATGGGACAAAGCTATCTCTGAGACTATACAACATATCCTTGACATCAACAGAGGCTTCAACAGACCTAAAGTCCCAAATTATGCTTCTAAATGATCTTTTCTGAATACTTTCATTCTCAAACAGAAAGGCACTTACCTTATATAGTTTTAATACTCTATCATCCAAGAAGTAGAAGGGTAGTTCAGCAACATTTTCACTCTAAAACAGTGTTTCTCAACTTTGGCTATTTTTAAGATGTCTGGACTTCAAGTCAGAACCCAGAATTCCCCAGTATGTTTAGCTGAGAATTCTGGCAGTTGTAGTCCAGACAGCTTTTTAAGGTTGAGAAATACTGGCCTAGATCAAAGTTGATGCTATTAGAATGACATTGTCAAATGTGGCTTATCCAGAACTCACTTTTATTTTATTAAATCGAAATCTGTTGTTATGTTCATATAAGTATTTTATTGTTGATTGGCAAGAATAAAAAATATTAAAAAGCAGAAGAAATTAATTCAATCATAATTAAATTAAAATGAATATCATTAAAACCAGTGAACAATTAAATGCTTGGAAATAAAAAAAAATGTGTGAGTTGGGTTTGTTTTTGTTTTCTTTTGCCACTTTCCTAAATATTGAAAGAGTGAGGACCAAATAGACATTCCTGGGAAATTTTTTCAGTAATTTGGGAGCCTCAAGCGGAAAGAAGTACCTAATACGAGAGCTTCTTCTAAAAGGATCTATTCTGCTGATCTGAGCAACTTCATAGCAGGCCATGAGGTCCTTCAATTATTCAGTCCCTCAGGCATGAATGGCTCTCTGAGAGCTGAAGAAGCTTCTTGGATGAGAAGTGAAACATCTTCAAAGAAAAAACAGAAAGTTCACTTGCGTTTTGAAAAAGCACTTTTGGGACAACCATGACTTGGATGATTGAGAATCTCCATAGACATATGCTAAGGATTCCAGCAAAAGCTCTTCTATTTTTTTTAAAGATATAGTAATGTATATGGCATCTGTATATTTTGAGTATGCAAAAGAACTGTAGAGGGAGCACTTCCAACTGATAGAGCTTCTTTCAAATGGTTATATTCCATCTTCTGGGGGAGGGGGAATTAAAAACTTACCACAAGCCTTACGATTGTCTGCAAAGAAAAAAAAAAAAAATAAGAGAAAGTCATTTGTAGCAAATGTCTCTTAAGTGGAAAAAAATTATTTAACATTTACATATTTGTGTACATTATTTCATTGTGTTCTGGTTGAGAGGATGAAGATTACATAATACGTTGCGTTGCTTAATAGAATTATTTCATAATTTCATGAAAACAATAATTGGATATTCAGTATCCTGCTATATTTGGGAAGTGGCTCATAAATCATGCTGAAATGTTCTGCCCCATTAATGACATCAGATCCCAGCAGACATTAATTTCAGGATATAATCTCTCTCTCAAGTTTCACTAGATACCTCAGTAACTCTTGGCTGTATCAGACAGCCCTAGACTCTTATATTGGATAAGGTTAGTTGGACTGCTCCAACCAGTTGCAGAGTTTTTAACAGCTTCACAGTGACTGAACTACATGCTGGTAATTTTCAGTTTACCACCAGAATTGGGAATGGAATTTCTGTTGTAAATCACTACGATCAAATTGAGTCACCCCATGAACAGACCCAATTTTATGAAATTGTTAAGGCGTTGTGAAGAGAGTCAAGTGGTCACAGCTTCCCCAAGGGGTTTTTTTTTTTTGCCATATTTGATAAGAAACTAACCAAAAAAAAATGTTTGTGTATTGCGATCACATGACTACAGACATTGCAACTGGTTGCAAAGTGAGTCAGTTGCCAAATATCCAAATTATAATCATGTGTCTGCAGGGGAGGGTGCGACAGTCATAAGTGTGGGTGCATGTCATAAATAGCTTTTTATTAGACTGTTATAACTTCGAACCGTTGTTAAACAAATTGTCATTAAGTTGAGGACTTCCTATAACAGGGTAATTGCCCAATACACTACACAAACAAACTTATCAAGAATAACCATACTGTAACCTTGCCTTATGCAAATTTCAGGAAACCTTTTGCCAAACATGCATCAGAGCTGACCAGAATTTAGTGACCTTGTATGCAAAGTTTGAATGGGAGCCAGATAATAAATAATATGTCCACCATTCTCTTTTTTTTAAAGAAAGTTTTGCAACATGGAGGAAATTAAATGTACTCAGAATCTTCATTAAATTTGTGGCACAGTAGAACATAATTGTTGCTTTCTACTGTCCTTGCCGCATGAGGCAACAACATTCCACATGCCGCACCATCCTATAACCTACTTCTTTTACAGTGGAAGGCAAACATCACAATATCACAATGCTCTATGATCTTTAGTTAGTCATTGGGAGTAATCTGCTAATTTGGTGGAGAACGTATGCTGTACCAGCAGATTATAATATACTACAAAGCTCAATTCATTTCCAGCTGTCATTCAACATTACATTACAGAATTTTGTTCAGATCGCAGTGACTTGAAGGGGACACCATAGTGAACTAGTTTATAGTTGACTGGCCTCTTCCACTGACTATTTAACAGCAGCAATGGGATTAGATCATCCTACGGAAACATTGCTCAAGCAAATTGAAGATTGAGATGCATTACTCCAATCTCCAATCTTAAAACTGTACTTGAAAGATATTTGGGAGCTTATAAAGCTCACAGTTTTTAATTAATAATTTATGTTATAGTTATTTATGTACTCAGTTGAGATCCATATAGCAAACATGCAGAAATTGCATTGCTATTATTAGAGTAATCATAGGTTTGGATTGTCACAATGCTCCTTCATGTTTTTGGAGGTACATACAGTATATGGGCATCTCTTCATCCAGTAAAGTAAAGGTAAAGGTTCCCTCACACGTATGTACTAGTCGTTCCTGACTCTAGAGGATGGTGCTCAGCTTTGTTTCAAAGCCAAAGAGCCAGCACTGTCCAAAGATGCCTCTGTGGTCATGTGGCCAGCATGACTAAACGCCAAAGGCTCAGGGAACGCTGTTACCTTCCCACCAAAAGTGGTCCCTATTTTTCTATTTGCATTTTTATGTGCTTTTGAACTGCTAGGTTGGCAGAAGCTGGGACAAGTAATGGGAGCTCACCCCGTTACGCAGCACTAGGGATTCGAACCATTGAACTGGTGACCTTTTGATCAACAAGCTCAGCGTCTTAGCCATTGAGCCACTGCATCCCTTCATCCAGTAGAATAAAGCAAACTGCAAGGATCTGACCTAGTTGATTTGTCAAAACCAACTAAGAAACTCTTCTTCTTAGCAAGCATGAAGAGAAGGGTTTTATTAGGATGGGAACTTGAAAAGTGGAGAACAAGCTTAATATTTTGTTTTTCCTTGAAAACATTTCACTTGTAGTGGTTGAGGCACCAATCTAGAAACCAGGAAACCAAGGGTTCTAGTCTTGCCTTAGGCACAAAACCAACTGAGTGACCTTGGGCCAGTCACTCTCTGACTACCCTAAGAAGAAGGCAAAGGCAAACCACTACTGAAAACCTTGTCAAGCAAGCTCCAGTGATCTGTCCAGGAGTCAACACTGACTCAAAGAGACGAAACAACAATGACAACCCCTGAATCAAGTACTTTATAAATTGTAGTTCTTCATTCAGATTATAGGACTGAATGAAGAATTCGGAAAAGTTTTTACATAATTCCTATTCAATTCAGTTGACTTCTACAGGAAAACATTTTCAACAAACGCTCATCGGATCAAACCACACTTTAAGATTAAAGTGTGGTTTGTATTCAAAACTTTGCATGCGCAGTAAGTAAATGGGTGCAGGTTTGTCACCTATTGAGGTGGTGTTTGGGAGAGCTGAAGAGATGCTTGTTGCAGTGCCAGTGGTTGGAGTAAAGAAAGTACTCACATCATCTGCCAAGAAATAAACAGAATGTTAGCATCACATCCAGAAATAACTGCTAATATATTTCCCATCTAGGGAAATAATTTTAAAGCTGAAAGGAGAGAAAATGTATCGTGTTGCTTTTCCAAATCAAAAGTAGAAAAAAATATAATTTTTCTACTACACATTATGTAGTATTATGTGCTACACTCAATCTATTGCACAATCACAGAGCATACATTCTCACAATCACAGAACAAACATGTGTAGAAACTCATGTTAATTTAAGGTAAAAATCCTTCCCCTACTTAATTGGAGATTATGACACCTCACAATGGTTGCACCAGGGGTCATGATGAACAATGACCTGTCATGATGGTAATCAGATTAGGGTCAAATTAGCCTTTTTTTCACCCCATGGTTTGCTGTAAAGGAATAAGCTATTAAGAAAAATGTCACAAACTTGATAGAGCAGTCATGAAGGCTTTAGAAAAGATATTTAGATGGTATATTTTTACACTGAAATATAAGCAGAATTGTGCAATCCATATAAATTGTTGAATTCAGTACACTTTGAATTTAATAATACATTGATTTCAACGCTACTAAATCAGTGATTTTCTAACTCCCTATGCTAATTTATAAGACTTTCCCTTAAACAAATTAACGGTCACACTGATGTTAGGTGTGGACAAGAAATAATATGCCATTTATGTTTGTTTTAATAGTCAAATGTTAATCTCTTTCTTTCAACTATTTTGAAAGGTTTAGACTTTTACTATTCCTTTACTTTTTTTAATGGTTTTTAAAATTTATTCCTATTAAACATCTCAAAATTTTCTATGTCTTTGAATCTTGTAACATCTTTACAAAAAAAAGAGAGAAAATACTAATCACTGATCATAATAAATATATTACTGCTAATCTATATCTAATCTACTAATGTACTAATCTAAATATTATAAGGATTGTGAAACTTTGTGGTACTGTAACTGCTCACTCTAGGTTTTGCAGACAGAAGGACCAAAGCCCACAGCATGTTTTCACAGCATGTTTACTCTACCTGTATCAGTCCAATCAAGTTTTTCAACTCACATAGATATGTACACCCAGTGACACACACAAACATACACAAACAAGTCTCTTGAAACTTCCAGGAGGTTTAATCCATAGATTGAAAAGTCCTGCTTTCCATGGTTGGAGCACAAAAAAATAATTTGTCCATCAGAATGTCACAACTTAATCAGACAGCAGTCTTATAACCCTTCCTTTTCCAATGTGATGCTCTTCAGATATGGTGGACCAGCTCCCATAATTCCCTCAGCCTGCATTGTTAAAGGATAGATTACTAAGCATCCTGGGAGCTGGAGTCCAGCACATCAGAAGAATGGTCAGGCTGAGCAAGGTTGCGATGCATACTTATCTGACAGTAAGTCTCACTGAAGTCAAAGGGACTTGCCAAGCCTTCGCAACTACATAATTGGCTGAAATATTGCCCTCTTGCAATTTTGCAAAAAAAAGGAAGATGCTACATGATTCAGATGATCGATGTCCTATAACATATGCCTCAGCTTGTAGAAACTGCCCCCCAAAACAAATAAAGGTTCACTTTCAATATATTAATTCTAGGTTAACATTTTATTTATTTGTCAAATTTAGGTACTGTCCATCTTACCCTGAGTCAGATACATAATGTTGCATATTGGCCCAAGCATCTGAGTATTTGTTATCTGGTTATCTTAGTGCAGGGGTGTCAAACTCATGGCATCACATTGTCGTCATGTGATGTATAATGCCTCCCCCCCTTCATTAACCGGAGGTAGGCATGGCCAGTTTGTGTGACATATCCGGCTCGTGGACCGCACGTTTGATACCCTTGTCTTAGTGCATAGTCATAGCACAAGTGTCCCACAAATTGTTTCCCTTATTGCCACACTAAGCAGATGGTGTTAACATTCCTGAATCTCAAAATTTTCAGGAGGAGGAGAGGAGAAGTTCTGAATATCGTTTAATAGATAAGGCTAGCTGAAGGCTCCCTAAAGGTTCAGCCTTTGCTGATGCATAAAACGAAGTAGACTTAAGGCCAGCTTGTGTCTTGATGAGATGCATCACCTTCCACACATTTCCATGTATTTACCTCTCAGACACTACAGAAAGAGCTGCTGCCTCATTTCCTACTTCATTGTCTAGCTACATATATAAACAACCTTTGATAGCCTGATGCCATCCAGATGGGTTGGGAGAGTAGTGTTACAGTGGTTATGTCTGTTCCCAGCATTCTCAGAGTATCAGTCTATGGGAATTTGAAAAGTTATGGGTCTAACCGAGAGGTGGTATTCAGCAGGTTCTGACCAGTTCTGGAGAACCGGTAGCAGAAATTTTGAGTAGTTTGGAGAAACAGTAAATACCACCTCTGACTGGCTCCACCCCGATCTATTCTCTGCCTCCCAAGTCCCATCTGATTAGGAGGAAATTGGGATTTTGCAGTAACCTTCCCCTGGAGTGGGGAGGGAATGGAGGTTTTACAGTATCCTTCCCCTGCCATGCCCACCAACCACGCCCACAGAACTGGTAGTAAAAAAAATTGAATCCCACCACTGGTCTAACCCATCTGAAAGGAGCCAAGTCGGGGAAAGCTGACATAGGGACTGACCATTCCAGATAGAGAGCAGACAGCTATCACCATTACCTGCATTCCTGCATTGCAACTTAGTATAATCAAAAGTCCCAATTAAATGCTTCCAGCCCTGTGGAATTCAACTTTGCAACGTAGATACAGAGCTTTCCCATTGCAAACAGACAATATTTACAAGGCATTATGACCTGAAATTCTCAGTTTAGCTTAGTTTCCTTATGCCTGAATCGCTAAAGCAAACCTGAGATAGTGAGGGAAGCAGAAGTAGCAAAGGAAGCCACAGTCTCTTTGCTAAGAGGGGTTTCAGTAAAATTAACAGCCTGAGAAACAGGAGGAGGCACTGTTTCGTTGGTTGGAGAACCAGGCTTTGCTTCAGAGGTGCTTGCAGGTGAGAAAGAAGTGGTGCGTGCAGGTGTCAGTGGAAAGTCAGGAGTTGTTTTTCCTATGGAGGGCAGATAAGGAATGGGAAAAAAATCAGCATTATTGTACACAGATTTAAAAAAAAAATCCCCACAAATTGATTTGGTTCACTCAGAAATGTATGAAACACAGTACAGGTAGTCCTAGATTTACAATACTTCATTTTTCAATGAACTATTCAAGTTTACAATGGCACTCAATAAAGTGATTTATGGCTGTCTTTGCAGCCTCCCCATGATCATGTGATCAAAATTCAGATGTGATCGTGTTGATCATCTTTTGAGATCTTTCGACAATCAAGTCAATGGGGAAACCAGATTCACTTAACAACTGGATTACTAATTTATCTACTGCAGTAATTCACTTAACCATGGTGACAAAAAAGGTTGTAAAATGGGGGAGGGAGCAAAACTCACTTAATAAATACCTCACTTACCAACTGAAACTTTGGGCTCCATTGTGGACGTAACTCGAGGACTACCTGTAATGACCTGAGACCATTTCTCAGAGGCTTTATAATTAAACATTGCAAAACACAGGTCTACTCACCCATTTCTTATTTTATTACTCTAATATCACTTCCATCCTTAAATTTAGCAATTCTGCCTAGATTAAAGGCAGTTTAATGTTTAAATACAATTACACTCTAGAAGAACCTGATAAGGTTTATTGTAGCTGCAATGTGCATTTTTAGCACTTTTAACCCTTCTAATTCTTCAATTATATTGTTATTATTTTTGAAAAACTTCCTGGAAGTTGCAGTATATTAAATATATTAAATTAAAATAAGACGAGCTTCACTGATCAGAAAGTCATGGAAATCACTCCAAAAGATAGTACAAACAATTAGAACATAATTAACTGAAGTAAAATTTTCAATATTTGCCCCTTGGAAAGAAAGGTTAAAGATATATCAGAGGGAAAGGACACCATTCATTTATACCAGGGGTCTCCAAACATGGCAGCTTTAAGATTTGTGGACTTCAGCTCCCAGAATTCCCCAGCCAGTTCTGGGAGCTGAAGGCCACAAGTCTTAAAGTCGCCATGTTTGGAGACCCCTGATTAATACTGTTAGCTGTTCAGTAATACTGTTAGCATATCATTCAGCAACCACGTTACTGAATGCAGTTTACAAAACCAGTAAAAGAATAAGATACAAACCTAGAGCATAGTCACATATCTCCTATACAGTGCTCAGGCAAATTTGATGAAATCATTTTAAGAAAATCTTATCCAGACTGAGACCCTCTTCCAACAGCTTGCAAGATATGCAAGATATCAAATGATAAGCTACCACATCCTCCATTGGACAAGGTCTCTGCTGCTGTGCCTTGCCACTATTCTCTCCCCAAAAAAACAATTGTGAATTATTTTCTCTTGTGTGGATTGGTCTTCTGGGGCTCACATGCATGCATACCCACATACACAAATATCTACACTCTTGCAAGTGTACATTTGTCTGCACGCTTGTTTCCTGATTGCTTATTTGTACCCTATGACTATCATTAAGTGTTGTACCTTATGATTCTTGACAAATGTATCTTTTCTTTTTATGTACTCTGAGAACATATGCACCAAGACAAATTCCTTGTGTGTCCAATCACACTTGGCCAATAAAAAATTCCATTCTATTCTATTCTATTCTATTCTATTCTATTCTATTCTATTCTATTCTATTCTATTCTATTCTATTCCACACCAACAAACTGGTTTAAATAGATAAGAACACTTGAGATAACATAAAATGGAAAAGTGTTTTTCAGAGACAGGACAGAAAATCATACCTTGAAGTTGCTTTTATAAGTCAGAAATCCATAGAGGATGGCATTGTCCATTTTTGCCTTCCTACTTTGGCAATGGGACAACTGGGCAGATAAGCCCATAAGTACTACAACAGAATGAAATTGACAACACCAGGGAAAATAAGGAAAGCCAAACTAAACCAGTACTTCCCAAAAATGTGGAGAGGCGAATGTAATGTTGGTACCATTTTGTTCTTCTTTTTATAACCCTGTAACCCCTTGCATCAGGGTGGAGTTGGGGCAACTGAATAGAGCCAAGTGCCAGATGCCCTTCCTAAAGCTTATGTGGAATTCACAGCAGATATTTTCTCTTTGTGCCTTGATAGAAAAACATGTGCCTCTGCCTAGGATCAAACTCTCAGCCTCCTGATTATGAGGCAAACATCTTAACCTCTAAGCCACCACACTGCCCGAAGATTAGTACCATTGAATAACGTTGTGAAATCAATTATAGAAGGATAGAATGCGAACCTCTTCTGTTTTGGTCACTTTAGAGCAACTTAATTTCAAAGCTGTTATGATATATCTCCATCCCATTGCCCTCATTTCTTAGCAAAGTTTTGCTCGTGAGGATGTTGCTGATGAATAACTATTGCGGCATAAGATCGTATCTCATGAAAAACAAAGTTTTCACAAAAACAAATTAAATACACGTATTGCTTACCATTTGTTGTTTTCATAATAGATGTTGTTTGTGGTGGTGGTGTTGATTGGCCTAAGAAGGAGGAAAAAGAAGACATAAATACATTGTAGTTATGAAAAAAATGGTCCAGATATTTTTCCAATAGAAGATTGAAAGAAAAATGCTTCATAGAATAAAATATATTTATTTTTTATTTGAAATCTGTACTTGCCACATGGCTAAATGTAACTGAAGGGTAGTATTTCCCAGTATTCTGTATTGGCCAATCTTACTATATCAATTATAGTTCAAATGATGTAATCTGCATAATCCACATTGTTACATAATGATGATACGACATGCAAGACAACATTGTAGCTTCCATACAACAGGTGCATACCTTCCTTCAAGCTTTTGGAGAAAGACATAGTTGTTAATATGACACGCCCTCAAACTAGAGACTCTGTGATTCAATAAGTTAACTCTAACACCAACAGACCTCAATCTAACATAATAGTTTTCTGGGTTTTCTGGGAACCAGGTCGAGCTCTGTCCATACATTTTACAAACACTAATATAGGTTTATCGATATGAAATAAAGGGTGCCCACCTCATCCAACATAAGCAGTTTTGAAAACTTTATTACTTTCAGATGCCAATTTGTGTCTAAGGAATATTTTAACTGATCGATAGTTCCCTCTTCACCTCTTACATAATGATATATTTGATTTATATCCTGTTTTTGTTTTTTTAAAAAAGATGGAGGCTAACAAAAGTTAAAGTACATGTTAAAGTAAAGTAAAGTAAAGTAAAGGACTTCTTATCTCAAGTTTAGAAAAGTCACTGTCAGTCCTGTCAAGTTCTTTGATATTGTCGTATTGCTTGAATGGAATAAGATGAGATGAGAGTCACAGGAAAAGCTTTAAATAATGCCAACACTTTATTACCTAAAAACAACATTCTGGAATCTGTAGAGAATAATGTGAGTTAAAGTGAGTTCTTCTAGAACTCAAAGTAAAAGCCTCTTTGACCATCTTCCAAATTTCCATACCTCACGGTAACAGCTTCTTTGAGCAGACTATCATATTTCAGATTAGAAAATGGTAATTAAATCAACCCTTTTTAGTTTCTCGAATGTAGGGAAGGGAAAATATGTGAATATATAGGTACTCACACAAACATACATCCGTTGTATATACAGCAGACATACACAAGTTACCTACAGAGACTGATATGCTCATTATACTATAGATAGTCTTCAATATATGACTGGTCACTTAGCAATCGTTTGAAGTTACAACACACCCCGAAAAATCTACTTATGACCTGGATTCAAGTGTCTGCTCCCCCCAGGGGTCACATGACCACGTTTTGGATGTTCACCAACAAGCCCGCACTTACAGCCATTTGCAGGGCCCTGCAATCTTGTGACTGCGATTGATGATATTTTTGCTGGAAATACGTCCAACAAAAACTGCTCCAAAGCAAATAATGGATTTACTTAACAACTACCGTATTCACTCAATGACCACTGCAAAAGAGGTCTGGTTACATGGCTTTACAACCATAATGGCTTACAACTGAAATCGTAATTACAGTCTTAAATTGAGGACCACTTGCATATCATGATTTGCTTCATTAGATCACAATAAAGCATAACTCACAAGCTACAAACCACAGTGACTGGGCTTGCGCTATATGTTAAACCCAATACAAATAAACCAAATTATGATTTAGTATGAGGGATGGGTCCAGCCCAATCAACTGCCTACACAGATACCGCCAGATACAAAATAAAGTCGCTGCATAGAAAGACAGAGGCAGAGAAAGAATACAGGTGATACATTTGTGTGTTGTGTATATATGTCCACATGTCCATATAAGTAAGATTTATATATTATTTGTGCTGGAATAGAAAGTTTATTAATACTTATATAGTATTAATAAATACTATGAATACTATTCACAGCTGTGAAAGGTACAGTAACTAGAGGACAGACATCAAGTTATTCTTTTTGCTATCTTTGCTCTTCCTGAGTTTTTAAAAAGCATTTAACAAGTAATCAGTAGATGGCACTATAACATAACAAACTCTAACAAACTCTTATGAGGTAGAAATCACTATAATAAAGTAGCTATGAGCCACCAGGCAATTGATGAGGAGAGTTGCTTTTAAAAGACAAAGATGTAAAAACCCTATCTAGCTAGTTATTTATATTTTACATAGTCCACAGGGGTTTAGGGAAGCGTACATGATTGGAACTTCAACATAAATACGATATTTGTAAGAAAACATTGCTAACTTTTGGCATGTTTCTGACAAAAAAAACTGGTTTACTGATATTAGATCATCTTAGGGCCCATTGGGTTTTTTTTAAAAGTTATTATCTTAGAAACTTCAATTTGCCCCTATAAGTAGTCACAACAGATTTGGGCTACAAAAAAACAGGTGACCAAGAGCAAAAATTTGCCATCTAATTTTTCCAGTCCATGTGTGGTCTGCCTTCAACAGGGTACTAAACCTCCCTTAAATAGAGAAAGATGGCTGCCACTTGAAATGAAGGATCTTTCACGCAAGATGATCTAATGCAGAGGTGTCAAACTCGACCTCAGGGGGCTGGAATGGACATGGAGAGGGTGGGCATAGGCAGCTCAATGTCATTCATGTCAGGGGCGCCTGTGGTGGCCCGAGCACTCTACCAGCGAAAATGGGCATGCGACCCTTCCGAGCTCCATGTTTGGCAGTAGCTGGAGAGAAACCATTGGATGCCATGTCATGGAATGGTCCAGGAAATTCAACAGCATTCTTACATCACAAGGAGACAAAAATAGGTTTGGCTTGATCAAGAGAATCTATGAATATTGCAACTGCTTTGCAAATATTGGCTTACATAACATACTGTACATTGCTAGCAAGCTCATTTAACCTGCACAGTTCCTCAATTAACCTCCTAAGTGCAGCTGATATTTAGAAGAGGCCTGGAAATTCTTAAAGCCTCTTTTGAGGAGCACCCACCACCAACAGAAGCTGTAAAACAGGGGTGTCAAACTAGCGTCATCATGGTGGTGTCACATGAAGTATCAGGATTTTTTCCTCTTTGCTAAACCGGGCGGAGGCGGGGCCAGGACCCCTGCTGTAAAAGAAGGGCCATGTGGAGCTGTAATGGGGATATGTTGAAAATAAAAACAGCTTTGCTAAATATGTGAATGTGAGATCAAGTTTTGCTGAGCGGAAACCAGATATAATCTTAATTCTACATCAAACAACAGATCACACCTGGTCTACAGTGACATGAGTTCAAGCATATTGATCTAAGAAGTAAAGCCTTTTTCTACAGTTTTTCCATTTGCAAGACAATCCCATTCCCCCCCTCCCCCCGCTCTATTATTCTAACATGGAAATGTTCCATTATTTTAACATGCAGGACATGGTTAAAAAGAAAACAACCCTGAATGCATGATTCAGGCTCTGCCTGTTTTTAATTTATCACTCTATCAGAGCAGTAATAGACCGTATCCTCACAGCCTCCATCTTGCCTTTTTTAAAAAAACCATATCATGGAAACCTCTGAAAATGGAAATGAATATCTTAGCAGTACTCCAGTTGTGTGGGAGCACTGCTAAGATATTCTTTTCCATTTTCAGAGGTTTCCAGGATATGGTTTAAAAAAAAAAAAAGGCAAGATGGAGGCTGTGAGGATACGGTCTATTACTGCTCTGATAGAGTGATAAATTAAAAATGTCTGACTTGGAGCAATATGCTTAACCAGCATTATCCTTTAGGTTCCTGTATATAATTGTATGGATAAGTTTGGATTTTAATTAAAATAAAACCATTTCAAGTTATTAATAGAATGACCCTATATATAAACACATTTTACACCTTCACTAATATATTAACAGACTTAAAAACCAGTTTAGATATTTCTGCAAAGTTTATCAGAATGAAAGTCCTCAGACATAATAAAGAAAGAAGACATCAATGGTTGAAATCAGCCTTCTTCTTTTAACTGATCATAGTTCTGGCCCAACATATGGCTATGTGATAAAGTTAAAGTAATTCTGACCTACAGAATTGAAAGCTGAAGTCACTCGAGACTAGGGATGGAAAAACCCAGTCTATTTCAGTTTCACCAAGGCTAATTTTTTTCAAACCCCATGTTTGGCTCAGCTTGTTTTCAAGATGCTTTTCTTGCTTGCATCATAAAATGCAAACATGACTTTGTAGGCTTTTGATGCAATTTTACTAATGTGCATATTTTCTAAACCATGTAATTAAGCTATAATTAAACCCTTTGCTGTAATATAAGTATTCTGTAGACATTCTTCCATAAAAAGAGGTATTTTATGTCCATTATTATATCTTAAGAAGTAAATAACAAAATCTAGAAAATTCAGACTTGAGCATATCATTCTGCTCCAGTTAAGGTGAACATTTTGGAAATAAAAAAGGAAGCTAATCTGCACTGAAATGGAAATACAGTTAATTTCTAATCCTTAGTTGCAATTCACTGTGTGCTGCAAGTTCCCCATTATCTGATCTTCAACTAACTAACTTAGAAAAAGCACAGCAAACAGGATACCTGCAGCAAATGAGTCCTTAGTTACACATGTGTGGTTTCGCTATGCGTATTTCTGTTTTTCTTTTTCAGAAGCCTGTAGAAAAGGAAGAGGATATGCAGCACATTGTGGTTTTAGAACACAAGCTTGTCTAAGTGGCGAAACAGTTTCCATAGCAGCAACAGGCTCAGAGTCTCAGCCCACTCTGAGTGCTAAACCACAACTTCTCCAGTGCAGTTGTCATGTTTCCTGATTCTCACTCTTTACTACAACTGGGCATTTCTAATGATGCTCAAAAAATGTGAATAGTTGTACTACAGACAGAGTTGCTTTTCAGAATGAGATGGGTGATATTATCAAGGAAGGAAGGCAGGAAGGCAGGAAGGGAAAGGGGAAGGGAAGGAGAAGGGAAGGGAAGGGAGCTTCGAAGAAAGGAAAAATGCTATCAAAGAAATCCTTCCTTATGAGAAAGAAAGGCCGTGGGATTTTCAACTACAATTTATTTGACTGAATATGCACTGATTAAAGTATTATGGTGCTAGAAGAAAAATCAGTCTGGATTCACCATGACCTTTTTGTTAGCTCCTCCCAGCAGGCAGAAATATGAAGATGTTAATCAAAGCAGTGGTTCTCAACCTTCCTAATGCCACGACCCTTTAATATAGTTCCTCATGTTGTGATGGTGGCCCCCAATCATAAAATTATTCCTAAAACCATTGAAAATATGTGTTTTCCGATGGTTTTAGGCGACCCCTGTGAAAGGGGACCTCCCCCCAAAGGGTTTGTGACCCACAGGTTGAGAACCACTGATCTAAAGCAATGAGTAAACTTTCATTCAATTTTACTTTCAAATGTCATCAATGCATTAACAGATAAGTGGCCATTCTCATAACACAAAAAAATAAGAGAACATTTCCATCTTTTTGCTGTCCTTTTGCTATCCCAGAAATCTATAACAAAGATGAAAACCTTAAGAACTCATGACCACTTTGGAAACTTTTCACAAACTGTATGTATTTCCCAGAGTATATGTCCAGTATTTAGTCTGGTTGTGAGCACTCTGGCATTGCTAGTGTTCTCAAGCAGTACACGGGCCACATAAAATTATGTGCATAATTTTGATAAAGTATTGATAAGACTGTGTACAAAATAGAAAAATTTTAGAATTCTAATATGACATTTCACAGTTCAGTGACAGGGCCTCATACGATCTTGGCAAGCCTACATAAAATGTTAGATAACAAAATTACAATTTTGTAATCTTGTGAGGTTTCTGCCACTCAACAAAATACATTATTTGAGGCTTATCTGCTACACACAAAATTGCATGATTGCCCCCTAAAGCCAGAAAAGTTTAATAGTTACTGGCTAACACTAAACTATAGCCATAACACATAAAGCTGTATTTGATTGAAGAACTAATTGCATAAATTAGTTCCAGTTCGAGATAAGCATATGGCAGTAATGGGAGCTTTCTCTTACTACAGTATGCTGAAACCTGACTTATGAATCAAATTTTCATTTTAGTTTATTGAATCTTGGACTTTTTTTTTCATTCAAAGTTCTGTGCTGAATCATAAATCAATCTGAATGAAAAATAAGATTTCTCAGTGCATTTTGTTTAAGACTTCAACAAAAGGCATCTGAAACCATTTTAAAGAATTCAGGTTCATTTCTTCAGGATAAATTCCCTTCACTGGAATGTTAAAATGTAGGATGTGGTCTGTTGAAAAACTTGTAAAGCGGGAATCGAGCTGGTATTCAAATGAGTCTTAATTTCAGTACATTTATGGACATTCTTCTCATTATGAGTTAGTAAAATTCCTGCCACAGGTAAGCTGTGGGGTATTAAAGTGAGCTGTTAGGGAACAAAAATGGTCAACCGGGGACAATATTAAGTGCCTTGTGACTCCTTATGTTGATAAAATATATCTCCTATTCAGGGAGAGGACTCAGCTGTGGAGGAGAATTTAAGATTAAAGGATGTAGACTGTGGTTTTGAATATCTGCATACTCTATTCCATGGCAGTAATGATTTCCCATATTCCCCAGAATCATTAAGAAGGCCCCAGATGGATATTTAATATTGTCAATAATGAATGACAATCTCTTCCAGTTATTCTTTTTTTAAAAAATAGGTCCTGGTTTTGAAGATAGACGTACTAAGCAGCTGAAATGAATACCACATTCACTTAATGCCTCTGAGAATTGCCATGGACAGCATCTTTCAATGCAGTAGCCCAGAATTTCTGAAGAAGTAGGACATGGTAGGGTCATGTCCTATTCTGTCCAGGACAGAGAGTAGGCAGCTTGGGCAACTAGATTGGTCTTTTTTTTCATAGGGAAGCAGAACTTACAAGGGGCTTTGCATAGGACGTTCTCCACTTGATACTGATACATTTACTCAGGCTTACGCAACAAGTAGTCTGAAGTTGTGTCCTCTGACACCATCAGACAAAACAGAGAAAGATGTAAGCATTCTCTTCTTTTATTCTGGAAAACCTGGTGACATCAAAGGACAAATTCTTTTTCAGAATGATTGGAATCTTGAAGAACATTCATGGTGCATATTCCCATGTGTTTCTGTCTATATACTTTGCAGCATCTTTTCTAGGGCCTGTCCAAAATATTTTGCTTTGGGGCTGAAGAATAAAATGGAATCCCCTCCCCCAACAAACCATTTCTCTTCCTGTTGCTTTTTCCAAGCATTTTTGGCCTAAGCTCACTGGTTGCCCAGCTCTTGCTTTGATATAGTCCAATATATTGTCTAACATATGGGTGGGCTGGTGCTAGAACCAACATAAATAAGTTATTTCATGTACCTTGATTTATAAAATGTGATTTCTTTAGCATATAGTATGGGGATGAATAGCCCAAGATAACAAAGAGATGATGATAAAAAGGAGAAAGGAACAAATGGCTTCCCATATACATTGTTGTGTAACTGTGGAAAGAAAGCAACTTCTGCCCTAATTTCAATTGGAAAGTAAAATAGTATTTTATACATTTTAAAAGCCGTTTTTAAAAATACTTTCTTTTGAAATTCACATTGATTGTAGTTTATAATGTAAGATAATTTTTATGATGTTGTAAGCTTCCCAGAGTCACTTGACAGTAAGATCGGTGGCATATAAATTTGAGAAATAAATAAAATAAATAAATCATTTAAGCCCTTCATTTCAAATATAGTTTGGTTCCTTGATTTTGCAGAGTTATAGACCTTTCCTTTCCCTTCCTTTCCCTTCCCTTCCTGAGATAATAGAACTGTGGTAGTTTTCATTTTGAGTGAAAACATTCAGAATATTACTGTTCCCTGGAAGCACTGCACAGCACAGTACTTTGCAGCATCATTCCTCTGCCTTTTATAATGCTAGGAAAGATCTGGATTAAGCATAGAAACCATGAAGTTGTCCAAACCTAATAAGTATTATATTGTACCAAGCAGGGGTGAATATATCGCCCAATCTGGTAGTGATGGAGGCGGGTGGTTTGGAGAACCGGTAGCAAAAATCCCTGCATGTCCCCCCACCCCACCATGCCCAGCTGAGCTGCAGGATTATCAGTCTTTTTTTTTTTTTTAGTTTTAAAAGCATTTTTTTCTACAACCTCTTATGACCAAAAAATGCTTTTAAAAGTAAAAAAAAAAGAGCCTCTGATGATCGCATGGCTCAGCTGGGATAGTCAGAGGCTTTTTAAAGCATTTTTTTCTGCAACCTCTTGGCCGAAGAGGTGGCTAAAAAAATGCTTTGAAAAGTCTCTGAGGATCCCAGCTGAGTTTCCTGATCGGCAGAGTCTTTTCAAAGCATTAGAAAAAAATACTTTGAAAAGTTTAAAAAAAAAGTTGGCCGTGCCCACCCAGTCACATTATTCCCCCCCACCAATCCACGCCCACAGAACCGGTAGTAACAAATTTTACATTTCACCCCTGGTACCAAGTGTTGTACAAGAACTTTGTTTCCCAATAAATTGTCCCTCAGAATCCTGCTCCTTCTCACTGTGTGGTTCAATGGAGTCTTCTTGCTATTTCTGTATCTCAAATCTAGCTATCCCAAACCGGTGGTCTCCTAAGAGGTGGCTCGTGCTTTTCATCTGCCCTGACCTCAATTTCTTATTATAGTACCTACAATCCCACTGCCTGATATAAATATAGCACCTGCTCTTTCAAATGCACACACAACACACGCTCACAGTCAGAGTCATGGATCATTTCTGTATTACAGTCCTGAGTTAGCTTAAAGCAGTAGATTACTGGTCCTTGAAATTAATTATATAGCCACAAACACTACATATTGAGTTTCAAGCATTTGCCTGATTAAATGGGATAAATCCAAAACCAGGATTTTGTTTTGATTGGCACTCAAAAATGTGTCTTTTCCTGCTAAAAGAGATATATCCAGGAGTTGAAGGAGTGAAGTAACACTGTACATATATCAGACATACATACAGAAACATAAATTGGGTTTCAAATAATATTAAAGATCATAAGCAAATTCTAATCACAAGTGTGATTAGTACAATGGTAGGCAGCTTTTATTGATAGTGAGCAGATACTTAAGATCTTTTGATTAAAATAATTTTATAGGAAGCTATATGAATGCTTAGAAGTGCATTATATATTATGAACTTTACCCCAATGTTTGCAATATTTTGATGGCACCAGAAATGGTAGCACATGAAACCAGTTTCACCAATATCAATCTCTTTATAAACTTGTTATACATTTTAATGGTAAAATTTCCAAGAGCACCTAAACTATAGTTAGTACTATAATCATTACAAGAATCAACAGGCATTTTACAGGATTCTTCTGTCTCTGTCACCATTCTTCTGTCAATGCGGATTCAAAATCCTATTTCAATGAATGTACATGTTTTGGGTTGTTCTCAATTGTCTCAAATACCAATTGCTTCCATTTTACAATAGATTCTCTGAGAACTGAGCCATCACTCTCAGCTTTGCATTTAATCCTGGATCCTCCTTTAGGAGAAGGTACTTAAGATTTTTTAAATCACCACAAAATGTTGGTAAGCTCATGAGAGTTTTTTGGTTTTCAGGTGCTTTTAAGGTCCTTCAGTTACACCAATCCAAAGGGCTCACAACAATATCTTTGAAATTTTTTTACTAAAACCAAATCTATAAAACACCATGTTCACAAACAATATTAGTAAAACAATATCATAGTAACAGTTGTGTAACCAATCCAGCATCATACTCCATAACATTTAGATTAATAGTGTCATCACCCATCAGTGGCCTGACTGTTCTGCTTACTATCCAGAAAAATCTGGGAGAACTAGGTTTTCAGCAGCTTTTAAAATGTCTTGTGAGATAAATAACAGGTGAACATACTGATGAGTTATTTCACCAATGAACATGTCTTGTGGTACTCTAGCAACCATGGATACCACAATGCCATTCAGAGGGTCTTGATTGCCCTTATGGAACTACTGTCATTGCTTGATTTCTTTAGTGAATATTTCTATGCTAATGTGTGCAATTACAAGCAATGACAAAAGAATACTCCCTAAGTTAATGTTTGTATGGGGTTGACCACCCTAGATATGATGAAGAACTGAATCAGTGCCATGAGCACTGAGACTGATTTTGTTTGTGTAGATAATTCTTCCTGCTATGACACCTTCTCTACTGGCCTAACTTCAACTTTCCATCAGCTCTTGCCTTGTCAATCTTAAATCTGCCTCTCTTGTTCAAAAACCTTGAGGGTCTACTGTAACACTCTGGAAATAACATCAAAACACAAGCCTTCTCTGTAGAAGTCCCGAAACTATAGAATATGTTTTCCCCAAGATGTGGGTAGCATCCTCCCTCTTCTCTTTGCAGGATAGTGACATTTTTTGTTCTACTGTGCATTTGATCCTGATTGATTTTTGGGTTTCTCTCTCTCTCTCTCTCTCTCTCTCTCTCTCTCTCTCTGTGTGTGTGTGTGTGTGTGTGTGTGTTTAACTTCTTTTCTTTTTTTATCTATTTACCTTATTGTGCATTTGCCAGTGTTATGATTCAGTACTACCTACAAATTTTGTAAATATAGAATTATTCCCCTCTCAAAATTCCTAGCCAGTACAACTTTACACTTTTTAGACAAAAGTGACTACATTTAGTTTCTGTTACCCCCATTCCTCTCTTATATTTTAGACCCACTTTTTTAAAATAAACCTATTAGTTAATGTTAATCTTCATTTTTTGTTTCAGTTTTGCAAGTAATGGGCACTGAATATTTTTCCAGATTTTTCTAATATTTTTTAAATGTTAGAGTTATGCTTAAAATATATCGTTATGATCAAGGCTATGCTATCTTTCTAATTATTATTAAGATCTCACAGTACAACCTTAAACAGGCTGACTAGATATAAGCGGCACTGAAACTCAATTTTGTTAGAGTACGTATAGGATTTCAGTCTTACTTTTATAAAACTGGGCATGATCCAGCAAAATGAAGCCATTTTTAAAATTTTGGTGAGAACTATGAGCCTGGCTTTAACTTCCTCATTCAAATTAAAATGATTTAGCAGGATTGATTCATTTGTCTCCAAAATGCAATGTTTATAGCCACAAAGGTCTTTTTTTTTTAAAAAAAAAAAACTTGTTAAATTTTATTGTACGTGTGCCATTGTATCTGTTTTACAAAATGCTGCTAAAACAATTAATAAGAAGAAAAAGCTACTTCTGCTGGCTATCCCTTTCATCCAAATGTTTATTTTATTCATTTTATACCCCACATTTAATTTGTACCGTACTGAGAAAAAGTGGCAGGCAAAGGAAAATGAAAGAGTTTGTGTGTGTGGCTTTAGTTTAATATGTTGAGATGAAAAATCTTGAGTGAAGCCGAGGCTTTGAAAAGCTGCCACGATTTTTAAAAAGTCTCTGCTCCAGGCCTCAGATAAAGCCTTTGGGCGATATCTGAGAAAACCAATGATTACATGCTCCAGTGACTTTCTTTCCCGCTCTTCTTCCATTCTCTGATAAACATGAGCCAGAGGATTCAGCAGACCTGTAAACATCTTTTCTGGGCTTGACAACAAAGCATTTCTAAGGTGGCATTTCAAATATTCCCAGTGAGACACATAGAGAAAATGTGAGAGAGCAAACTATCACAAGGAAAGGACATCAGTGTTATTAGTTGTGTCAACAAAACAAACCTCGGTGTGCTTCCACAATGATAAATGCTTGGCAGTAGATCTGTATGTACTATCACCAATAGGCTGTCCAAAAATAAAACTTCCAAACGTCCTGTTGTAAAAACAAGAGGACCTTTTGTACAGATTTCAGCTATTGTACAGTACTATTTGCCTGCCTGACTTAGTACAAGATTGTTTTTTTTTTAAGGTGCCAGCCCGTTTTCTAAATTATTTCATTGGCTTGCAAAGCAATTCTTTCTGGAGCATAGTGGAGTCTGGACTGTACAGTGCACCTTTCTTGTTTCAATTCCTATAACAACGTGACACTAAGCAGCATCGGGAGATCCAATGAAGAAGTAGGTTCCTTATAGTTAAAGTCATATGCTGACATAGCAATCCACAGGACACAAAAGCTAACTCAGGAAATGATAAGTCTCTTGCTCTTCCTCTTGGCCTGAGATGTAAACAATTAAAGATGAAGTTTTGGTTTTGGGGTCTGAGAACACAAATGCAAATTCAACAAGAGGAAAGAAATGTAGACAAGAGTCGAAATGGTGCCAAGAAACATACTGAGAAATCAAGAAGAAACATTGAGCCTCAATGGGAAAACTATTGGGAAAACTATAAGTCAACAAAAGGCAGCAAGCCTTAAGGCTAAACAACCTGGTATATTTTAGGTTACCTTTTAAATCTGTTTAAGCAAATTATCAATGTAATTTCAGTAGGAACTTAGAGAAGTACTCCATCCTAAGCAAAAGCTGGAGAGAATATTCTGATGTTTATTTATTTATTTATCAAGTATGTATTAGATGATATATATATAAGTATAAGCATGAATCGAATACATAAAATTAATACAAATAAAGGGAACATTAGGACAGGGATGGTAGGCACGCTGGTGCTCTTATGCATGCATATCTTTTAGGAATGAGGTGAGGTCAACAGTAGACAGTCTTAGGTTAAAATTTGGGGGGTTTGGAGATGAAACCACAGAGTCAGATAGTGCATTCCAGGCACTATCCAGGCATTGACCACTCGGTTGCTGAAGTCATATTTTTGCAATCGAGTTTGGAATGTTAATTCCAAAATGGAACGTTAATTCCAAAATGGAACGTTAATTCCATTCGTCTTTATGTATAAAAGGATTAATGCAAGGATGTAATCTTGTTTCATTTACAATCCAATTCTATTTGGTAGGAGAGTAGAGCAAGTTTTACTTTCTTGCTTATAAGCCATCCAGAGTCACCTTGTAGCGGAGATAGATGGCATGAAAATTTAATAAACAAATAAAATACTGTAAATATCAGTAGACCTTCTAAATACAATTCAGTACCTATAATGACATCATAATTGTGCCATGAGATAAAAGTTGTCAATTAGATCCATTTGTCCATTGTTTGTGAAATCCAGTGTGAAATTTGTGAAGTTTCTTTGAAAGTCCAAAGAAAAATTTTGCATCTTAAATTTGCCAAATGTAAGCCTGTAACATTCATACTTTAATGTATATTTCCTTCATTCCTTTGTTTTCTCTCTCTCTCACTCTCCTTTCTTTCTTTCTTTCTTTCTTTCTTTCTTTCTTTCTTTCTTTCTTTCTTTCTTTCTTTCTTTCTTTTCTTTCTCCCCTCCTTCTCTGCCTGCCTACCTGCCTGCCTGCCAATGGAACTGAAAGTATTCCCAAGGAATTCAGTTGCTCACAAATCATCTTTTAATGGACAGGCTTACCAGAAAAGATAAGCAAGGTAAGCAGAAAGAAACTTTAGACCTTGTTAGACCTCCTTGGTCTGACAAGCTCTCTTCTTGCTTTTCATAAGGATCAATGCTTGGGTATGATTTCTAAGCCCTCCAAAAAAATATGTTCGAAAAATACCTTTGGTCACAAAGGTATTTTTGCAGATGAGAGAGAGAATAAGGGGAAAATATATTTCCTTTATGAGAAAAAATAATAATTACAGAGAAAAGCTCGGCAATTATTTCAGCATCACACAATTCACATAGCTTGCTCAGCCCTCTTTAGTAAGGGCATGATAAGTGTTGTAGTAGTTTGCTGAAAATATGAGGGAGACATTCTAGTCAAGTGTAAGTATGGAACACGAGAAAAATAATTCCCCTCTTCTTGTACAACAGTGAAGAAATGAATTTTTCCCGGCATTTGGCCACCCCATTAGCAGTGCATATGTAAATACAGCTTTTTGCATTTCATTAGCTTATTTCCTGGCATAGGCTTGATGTATTGAACAACTGACTGGCACCGGATGTGGCTATGTTAATTTTATCTTCAGCATACAGAGTCTTTTTACTTTGCAATAGGAGCTAGCACCTGTTTCAGCTCCTACGCTTTCAGAAACAACCTTCTCATTTCCAAGATCAGATTCTTGTAAATGAAGAAGTGAATGAGCACCAATGAGAAAAAACAACATTGCAGAAATTCAGGGTGGGGGGGAAGTAGATATGGATTTTGACCCACTTTAAGAAATTGCAATAACATTACTGGGTGTGAAGTCTTTGAACATTACATATAGTAAGCGAATCAACATCTTTTGTCATTGCCACATCAGCAGTTTGGAAGAACTAATTAAACTCCTTGGGTTGGATCTTGTTGGCTCTTTCACACAATTCTTTCCAATATTTTTCCTATCTAGTGTCCTTTATTTGTTGATATTTGGAATTGCATTGTAAAACTTTCATCCTACAGCAAGTTGGAAAGGCTAGCATATGGCTGAAAATCTTGCAAAATGAAGCCTGGTGTTCTTAGTGGACATTTGGTGTTCTTAGAGTATCAGGTACAGTGTGTCAAGCTTGTAAAGCCACAGCACTGAACACAATTTTGTCCTGCAACGTATTGCTTTCTTGAAAATTAATTTGATTTATTTGGTTTTCACTTAAATTCACTTAATTATTCTCCCTGGAACAGTGTAAGATCCTTAAAATCCTTCTTTTGCATCAAATTCAGTGGTGGGTTGCCCCTGGTTTGGACCAGTTCGCAAGAGCCGGTAGTAAAACTGGTGAGAGGCTCCGCCCACCGACCCCGATGTCATCAGGAAGCTTCTGCGCACGTGGCCCCGTTGCGAACAACAAAGGTCTATTTGTCTGAAATTGTATCCACATTCTTCAAATGTCCAGCCCAGAAAAAAAGTCCTCCTAACCATTCAAACTTTTAAAAAACACTTCCAAAAATAGAATTTCCGATTTGTAAGAAATTAATCAGATATCACTTAACACTCTAAAATGTAAGATAAAAATAGACACGTGAACTCATTAAATAAGTTGAGAGTTTTGGGGAAAGAATTAATAATTAGGAAGTATTGCTATAAGATGATTCTTAAATACAGAAATTTCAAAGTCTGAAATCTTTTGGGGGGTTATACTGGATATGTATTGTGGACATTTAAATATGTAAAAATCTACATAAGGGTGTGATACAAAATGTCAATGGTAATTAGAATAAGAGAGTTGGAAGGGACCTTGGAGGTCTTCTAGTTCAACTCTCTGTTTAGGCAGGAAACCTAAATATATAAGTATATCATTTCAGACAAATTGTTATCTAATCTCTTCTTAAAAATTTCCAGTGTTGGAGCATTCACAACTTCTGGATCATATAGAAACATTGCATGGAGAGAACTGTTATCAGTTCACAAGTAGTGTGGTACGCAAATGAGGGTAAGCAGCAAGTAAAAACAAAACTTGAATAGCAATAAGTATTGCTGTTTGTATTCCTGGAAATTATTTTCTTGAATGGAAACTATATGGGGGACATGTTCCTAGCAAAATCTTTGGAACTGTTAGACGTCTGCCTGAATCTACCCCCAAGATTAAGTGACACATTACATTAAACTATTTTCTGTATAATATATGTTTTATATTTAGATAGGGATACCTAAACAAACAAACAATTTGCCGAGGTGATGTTCTAAATCGGGAATTGTTTGACCTGAAGACTTGGGTAAGTATCTCTGTCAATTTGCTAAAACAGTTTAAGATGTGCAGACTTTAACTCCCAGAATTCCTCAGCCATCATAGAGTTGCCAAGGTTAAGTAACATTGTCCTAGAGTGGTTTTAGACTCAGATAGCAGGTTAGCAGAACACTAGAGCAAAAGATCTATGCACACGGAAGCCTGGGAAAGCAAAGGGAAATAATCAAAGCCATTAAAAAGCGAAAGTTAGAGTATTTTGGACATGTGATGTGACACCCAGAAAAATACAGCATCCTTCACTTAATCCTCCAGGGAAAAATTGAAGGCAAATGAGGCTCAGGCAGAAAAAGAACATCATGGCTTCAAAACCTAAGGGACTGGTTTGGACAAAACTCAGCAGCACTTTTTCATATGGTTGTTGACAAAAATAGGATTGCCAACATGATCGCCAACGTCCTAGGACAGACATGGCACAAGAAGAAGAAGAAACACACGGATGCACATATGTACACAGCAGCCCTATAAAATGTAGATCATGGAACCCCAAACCATGCAGCTCAGTGCACAGTGACTCCAGCCTGAAGCAGACAAACACAAATAATTTATCATTCTGAAAGAGATTTAACTTTTAAACTACACTTCTCATAAGAACCTGGTACAGCCTTTCAGGATTGCAGGGTCAGAAATACGTGCAGCAGAGCTTAGCAGCAATTTTCCATCCCTTCCTCAGTCTACTGTCCAAAGCAATGATTTCATTGTGTCTAATGGCAGGATCAGCATGGATTGTTCCCCAGACAGCAAACACACAGTCAAGATACATAGCCAACTTTTTGCCTTGCAGGTGAGGATTGGACTTTTGCTTGCATCTTTGCTCTGTATAATCGTTAAAAGAATTTCTCCTAAGTGTCTGATTGATACTGGTTCCTGTAATTGGTGTAGGTTAGTTTCACATCCTTATGCACAATCGACAGCATGTTGCCATTTCATATTTAAAAGAGAGCATGCTGAGGATGAATGTAATCAAGAGCTGCAGAAGGGAGGGGTTCTTTCACAGAGGGCAAAGAGATGATGTAGCTTGGAATCTTTGGTAAGCAGGAAGAGGGTGAACGTGAACCCTTCCTAGCAGTTCACAGGGTATATCTAATAGTTATGCAGGTAGGTGCTTTAGACTGCCAAGATTTCTGCCTATATGCAAATGCCAATTTAAAAAAAAACTATTCTGTAGTAATTCCTTGCGTCATTCTTGGTCTCCTGGACCTGATATATGCTATTGTTGAATCATTTGGCAATCAGGTCTCAAAGGCCTAATAAAGAATTATATACATGCATTCAGTTTTCTTTTCACTACATGCATTCAAATGCAAGACTGTAAAGCACTTTTACTTGCTGTTTGCTCTTGGTTTACTGCATTTTCTGATTTTACTACCCTGTGTGGCTACCAGTCACCACGGAGTCAAGGGTTTTTCATTCCTTACTTTTTCTGTTAAAGCAAAATCAACCATTTCAACAGATGCCCTTTGATTTTGTCGACTTAGGTCCAGAAAAGTTCATTGCAAAATAATTTTGAGCTAAGATGTAGAGCAAGCAATACATCCATGAAACATTCTGACTGACTCCTTACAGTACACAGAAACAATTGAAAATAAAACTGAACAAGAGAAAAAGTATTACATCCAAATTGGCTGAGTTATTAGGATTTCTGGGTTCTCAGATTTACAATGTCAGTCTTACTACTTTGAAGACCATGAACATTCTTGATTTTATGTTCCCTTATGGTATCAACTTCTTATTCTCTCATTAGCCATGGCTAGTGAACACTTTAAAACACAGGTGTCAAACTCGCCGCATCACATCGCTGTTATGTGACGTTTCACAACATTTTCCCCATTTGTGGAGCTGGGATGGGCATGATGCATCTGGCCCATGGGCTGCCAGTTTGACATCCCTGCCTTAAATGGAAGGTTAATTGGTTAAAGCTGTAATTCTCCTAATTTAGTTAAGGATATATTTAATGTTTAGACTCCCTTGGTCCTGACTTTTTTAATCATATAAAATATATAGAATAACCATTAAAAGTAGTTTCTGCTTTAGCTTTTATTCTATTTAAATGTTAATCTTTCTTTAAAAACTACTAAAGTACCTGTTTTATACACTGAACATGTAATTCATTAGCTTTTAATTATTAAAAGGCATGTGGTTAATCCACGGAAATTAATTAGTTGAATGTCTCAGAAATTGACAAGTTAGTTAACCTTTGTTAAAAATACTGGTTATAAGAAAGAAAGGAAGGAAGGAAGGAAGGAAGGAAGGAAGGAAGGAAGGAAGGAAGGAAGGAAGGAAGGAAGGAAGGAAGGAAGGAAGGAAGGAAGAAGAGAGGGAGAGGGAGAGAGAGAGAGAGAGAGAGAGAGAGTCTATGTGGAGGAAGGGAAAACTGACCATTTTCAATTTTACACAGGAACATACAAGCAGAAAGAGAAAATGCTCAAACATACAGTAAGAAGGATAACAAGTGAGCAGTGAAAAGGAAGTAGAATTGAAGAACCAAAATAGATTGAGAAAGAAAAAAACTGAAGGAGAATGATCAGTCATGAATTAACTCTTAAGCAAGATAAGCACATGCTTAAGGCACCAAACGAAGGAGGGCACCACGTAGATTTTTCCCTTAGATATCATGTCCTTAACTCTTTCATTGCAACATTTGACTATACTTCAGATTTTTGTAATTTTCCTTATTTGGAATAAGGACAATTAAACTTTAATCTGCCTTTGGCATGGTGAATGATTAAAGTTTAAAAGCTTGGTTTGAATGAATCATCAGTTATCACTCTTGTTTTCATCCTACAGCACAAAAATTTTGCTTCTGTCGAAATATACTAGTGCGGCTGTTCTTCAGGCCATTGCTTGGCCTTAATCCAACTCTGAAAAAGATGCTTGAGGGAGACAATCAAGATCTGGGACAAGAATGTGTCTGAATGCTTGGAATAAGTGGGGAATTCAGTTTGATCAGCCCAGATGAATAAAAAGGAGACCAAAGGGTTAAAATAGAGTAGAAGGGTAAAACAGAGGAGAGAATTTGTAGGATTGGTAAAATAAACATGTTTATTTTACGTGTTTATTAAATGTGTTTAATAAAGTTTATTTATTTCCATTTTTAAAAAGGAGCAAGATGAGGGTTTTGTAGAAAGTGCAACTTATTTAACATTGAAGAACATTTTAATACAAAGGAGAGGAAAGGAATTTAGCAACATACAGCATAGATGGGAATGGTCACACACTTCTATAATCCCTGACCCAGTTCTAATTTCCTTTGAAAAACTGAAAAAACACCATCAGCCATGAATAAGTACAAGAGAGTTTGTGTTTTTATGTTTCAGATTCTTAAAACCTGGGTCTTCCTTTGACAGCTACGCTGTTTTAATAAGGATGCCATGTAAATGTCACAACAATGCAGCTGTTGTTTATTACAGCTATTTACTTTTCCCCTGGATCAGACTGACATATACAGCTCCTCTCTCATTTTAATCCTCTCAAGAGCCTTGTGAGGTAGTATGGTCTGAGAAACAGATAAAACTCACCTACTGAATGTAAGAACTGAATTAACCCTTCCCAGTCCAACTCCTAAACAAGATTAGTTTGACCATGAGTGTCAACAACAAGAATGTTATGATTATGGAGAGTCATGGCAATTACACACCCTTTCCATTTTCATCCATGTTTTTATTGGATAATGGAAATACTGTATGAAATTAAGTAGCAACTAGATTCCACAGTCAGATAAGATCCATTTGGGGGATGTATTACTGTAGATCGAGACTCAAAAGACTGAACACTCCTTTATGGAACAAAAGCAAAAGCAAAATGAAGTCACATTTAGAAAAAGCAGAAGTCAAAAAGGAGACCTTTTAAGTGGGATTGAGATACTAAAAGATCAAGTAAAACCAAGAGACAGAAAATGGGAAACAGATTTGTGATGCAGATCGAATTACAATTCCATGAGCATATGGTTATGAGCAGGAGCCTGGTGGAGCAGTGGACTAAAGCACTGTTAAATAGCACTTAGCTGCCAGCTGCCTGCAATTACTGCAAGTTCAAATCTCACCAGGCTCAAGGTTGACTCAGCCTTCTATCCTTTTGAGGTAGGTAAAATGAGGACCTGGATTGTGGGGGCAATAAGCTGACTTTGTATAAAAAAGAACACTGCTTAGGGGAGGCCAAAAGCCCTACTAAGCAGGTATATACAAAAGTATGAAAGCTATTGCTTAACGCATTGTAAGCCGCCCTGAGTCTCCGGAGAAGGGCAGCATATAAATTGAACCAATAAATAAATAAAAAAAATAAAAATGGTTAGAAGGCCTAGACCAGGGCTGTCAAACTCCTGACCCATGGACCTGATGCGTCACACACTGGCCACACCCACACCCGGTTAGCAAAGGGGAAAAAAGTACAGTTATGTCATGTGACAATGCCATGACGATGGGAGTTTGACACCCCTGGCCTAGGCACTGGTATTTGAACATAGAACTTTTTCACATTTATACAGGTGATCCTCAACTTACAACCACAACTGAGCCTAAAATTTCTGCTGCTAAGCAAAACGTTTGTTAAGGGAATTTTGCCCCATTTTACGGCTTTTCTTGCCACAGTTATTAAGTGAATCACTGCAATTTTTCAGTTAGTAACATGGTTTTCAAATGAATCTCGTTTACCCTGACTTTTCTTTTCAGAAAGTCATAAAAGGGGATCATGTGATCCTTGAACACTGCCACCTTCATAAATATAAGTCAGTTGCAAATATCTGAATTTTGATCACATGACCAGGGGATACTTTAATGGTTGTAAGTGTGAAAAACAGTCATAAGTCATGTTTTCAGTGTTGTTTGAACCGTCACTAAATGAACTGTTGTAAGTTGAAAGTTGAGGACAACTTGTATTTTATTGTGTTTTATTAAACTAGTTGAAATATTAATAAATATTGCCAGTCCATGTATGATATGCCATATGCTAAATAAATAAATAAATTTAGGAGCATTATTTTCAGACAAAAAGTTGAAAATAGATTTCATGATATTTACTACAATATTGTATATTAGTATGGAAAGGACCTGTCTGTGGGACATGAGACTCAGCAGGTTGAGTGTACTTAGGATAAACAAGATTTGTCTCTATGAAGCTTGCTCTGTATTGGTAAATTATCCTCCCTCCTCTTAAATCCTAGAATGCTAGAAGGATTTTCAATGAAAATCCAATGAAAAAATAAATCTATTCAAATATTTATGCTAACATACTTCATTTACATCTCCTAAATCTTAAGATGAAATATATGCCCTGCAAAATTAGCCCTTATCAAACTTTTATGATATATAATAATAATAATAATAATAATAATAATAATAATAATAATAATAATAATTTTATTTCTATATCGCCCCTCTTCCGAAGGACTCAGGGCGGTGTACAGCCTGATTAAAAGCACAAGACAAACAGAATTTAAAAATTAAAAATATTAAATAATTTGGCTCAAAATATAAAACCCTAAATTTAGAATTCCAGATTAAAACCAATTTAAAATCTTTACATTGATAGCCTGGCCTGGCGGAACAACAAGGTTTTGAGGGCACAGAGGAATACACGGAGGTTAGAAATCTTACGTAATTCTTGGGGCAGTTCATTCCAAAGTGTAGGAGCTCCCACAGAGAAGGCCCTCCCCCTGGGTGTCGCCAGCCGACATAATTTAGCCGATGGCACCCTGAGGAGACCCTCTCTGTGGGAGCGGACCGGCCGATGGGAGGCTATTGGTGGCAGGAGACGATCTCGAAGGTGACCCGGTCCGATGCCATGGAGCGCTTTAAAGGTGGTAACCAACACCTTGAATCGCACCCGGAAGACCACCGGAAGCCAGTTCAGCTTGCGTAGGAGGGGGGTCACACGGGTGCAATGAGTTGCGCCCATAACCACCCGCACGGCCACATTCTGGACCAGCTGGAGCCTCCGGGTGCTTTTCAAGGGGAGCCCCATGTAGAGAGCATTACAGTAGTCCAATCGAGAGGAGACAAGGGCTTGAGTGACCGTGCACAAGGTGTTGCGATCCAGAAAGGGCTGCAACTGGCGGATCAGGTGAACCTGATAAAAAGCCCCCCTGGCCACGGCTGTCATATGCTCTTCTAAAGACAGCCGTGAGTCCAGGAGGACACCCAGATTGCGAGCCCTCTCTGAGGGGGGCAAAAGTTCACCTCCAATAGTCAGCGATGGCACCAGTTGACTATATCGCGACGCCGGGAACCACAGCCACTCAGTCTTGGAGGGGTTGAATCTGAGCCTATTTCTCCCCATCCAGGCCCGCACGGCCTCCAGGCAGCAAGATATCACATCAAGGGCATCATTGGGGTGGTTTGGGGAGGAGATGTACAGCTGAGTATCATCAGCGTACAGATCGACTCTCACTCCAAAACCACGGATGATCTCACCCAGCGGCTTCACATAAATGTTGAACAGAAGGGGCGAGAGGACCGACCCCTGTGGCATTCCCCATGCAAGGCGCCTCGAGGTCGACCTCTGCCCCCCTGTCAACACAAACTGCGAGTGGTCGGAGAGGAAGGAGGAGAACCACTGTAAAATGGTGCCCCCTATTCCTAACCCCCTCAACCGCTGCAGCATGATACCATGGTCGATGGTATCAAAAGCCTCTGAGAGATCTAATAGGACCAGGACAGAGGAGCAACCCCTGTCCCGAGCCCTCCAGAGATCATCCACCAATACGACCAATGCCGTTTCTGTGCTGGATCCCTGCCTGAAGCCTGACTGGTACAGGTCTACACTTTATAGGATAACTCAAAAATTATCCCCTAAAATGTGAAAGGATTTTGGAGGCACCGGTCTACTCATTTTTTTTGGAGGCACCGGTCTACCACCACACTGCCTTTTAACACTGATCAGCTGTAGGGCGGCCCTTTGAAGCCCCGTGGCAAGAGTTTAAACAGTTTTTTTTCCTTCTAGCCGATCAGCTGGGACTCAGGAGGCAGCAATAGATTGGGGGCGGGGCCAAATAAAAGGTAAGAATAACGCGGGGTGGTGGTGGAAGGGCCCAGCTCCTGAACAAACAGAACTGGTTCAGTGACATCATATCATCACCGCTACCAGCTCGGCTGAGCCAGGCCGAACTGGGAGGAACCCACCACTGATTTGCATGTTGTTATAACAGTCATTATATCTTGTATCAGGGATGTCAAACTCAAGGCCCGGGGGCCGGATCTGGCCCACAGGGTGCTTAGATCTGGCCCATAGGGCCACCCTGGAAACAGCCAAGGACCGGCCCGCAGTGCCTCTGCCAGTGAAAACAGAGCTCGGGAGGGCCGCCCATGCAGGAGGCCATAGCAGCCAAAAATGGAGCTCGGGAGCCCGTTTTCTCTGGCAGATCACAAGCACCCCCAACATGAATGACATTGAGCTGGCCATGCCCAGCCTGGCCATGCCCACCTCAGCCCCCCGAGATCAAAAAACAACACTGATGCGGCCCTCAATGAAATTGAGTTTGACACCCCTGTCATGTTTTTTAAAATGCTTAATGAAAAGTATGCTCACTTGGAAAACTACACATGGAAGTATGTATCAATATTAGCAAATCAAAATGCCTATGAACTTTATGTGGATATTTTTCAGATATCTGTATAAACTGGAAGATGTCTTGAAGCAAGTTTAGAAAAATATAATATGGAATGAAAGCAAAACTGGCATACCCCAAGCTAGTTCTAACTGAAGAGTTAGAAAATTGTAGCTGGTAGTTACGTACAGTGTATAACAAAGACAAAGAAAACATACATGGTATCTTTAATTTTATAAGGCGAAAATTTCTATTCACAGACATTTTACTAGTGTTCTACTTACAGAATTCCTGTACAAACAGTTTGCTTCCAAATAACACCTATATTGGTTATAAAAGATTTCTTAAAGTCTCTTTGTTAGGCTAAACAGCCCCTTAGATTGTCTTTAATTTTGCTGACAGTGAAGCAAATACCATCAATATATCTGCATTGATTAGATCTATAGGGAGGCAGATAAACCATGTCATTGTATATTGTACCTACATAAGGGGTCAGGTACTTAATCACTACTGAAACATCTTGAAATCAACCATTAATCATGGGGAAAAAACAAATAAAATTTCAGTATTTGCATTTTTTCCTTTTCTTCTTAAAAAGAAAGAGATCCTGGCAGTTTTAGCACTGAGCAGACACACATAAATGAATTTTCTGCATTGTAATATGAAGGGCCAATGGATTTCATATCTCCTGAGTTGCATTCAAAATGGCTGAACAGTTTTTCATTATACAGTAATAAAACTGCCTTCTTTTCTACCTTAAAAGCCGTATGATGTACTCACTTCACAAAAATTCATGAAGCTGAAATCACTCCTTATTAGACTGGGTGGCTGAATGCCCTAAGTTGTGAGTCTTTGCAATACCACAAGCCTTTTTCAATTTTCTGTTATCAACCTGGTGTGTGTTCCTTAACAACAGCCATAATATTTGTGGCTTCCACTTCACTCACTTTGTTTCCTTCTTACCGTTAAGAGGTCATGGTGATCTAATCAACTCAAAGACTTTTTATCATATGTCATGCTTATATCTTCTGCAGGTCATTTTATCTTCAGGCTATTTTATTTTTTGACAAAGTAAAGTTTAAATACATGATTGCTGAGCTTTTATTCTACTATGCTTTTAATAGAGTTCAGTGATGGGGAAGAACAATCTTAATTCTAACATAGAGGTTATAAATCAGTAAAGAATTAAATGCATTAAGCTCATTGACTGTTTTAATTTGTTCTTTTATTCTGACTGATTTAATCTTATCCTTCAATCGTTACTGCAGTTCAGTATACAAGGTGAATTTTGCTATTAGAATTACAGATAAAAGGTTAAAGGACCTTCAGAGAATAATTGCAAAGTATGGCAAGAGAGGAAACTTACATAATATTATGTGCTCCTGAGCATTTATATTATATTAAACAAAAGTAGCAATGCTTTAATTAGCTATCTTTACTTAACTGTCAAATGCAACCTAATGGTTGCATTCACACAACTTGCTAAATTCTCTTTGTTAGGATTTCTGTGATTTAGAATAGCATTCGTACAAATAAGAGTTATCAATCACACTAAAAATCAGTTAAGACCAAAATTGCTTCAGAAACACATAACAGATAAGGAACAGATAAGGGTCAAGGAACTACTCAATGCAGAAAATGCAACATTCAGAAAATGCAATATTCTGCATGTGGCTGCACATAAAGCCATTCATCAGTTCCAGGCATCTAACTGTTCCATTATTAGTGACACCCAGAGAAAAATACTTCCTGTTGGTCTTATTAAAAGATGACATGGCTGCTGCATTTGAATACTGCACCCAAAATGACCAAGTATAACTTTGTTTTCTCTTCCTGCCACTTTCCTCCTCCTAGGTATTCAATCGTGTTGTTATTTATTTGCTATTTATCTATTCCATCTGCATAATCATCCATCTCAACAAGCAACTCTGAGCAGAGAACAAAATTACAAGCTATTTCTATGATCCAAAATGCCTGTTGTGGAAAAAATCAAGGTTTTTTTACTTAAACCTTAAATAAAGCCTTCAGATTCCATTTTGTGCAATTCCAAGGACGGTATAGAAATAAAAACAAATGTGGAAACAGAATTAAGATTTCCATTCAATTTGGGCTTCATCCCAAAGCAAGATTGATACAGTCTACAGATTGGACATTAAGATACAAGAAGTTTGCATAGTTTTTGGCCCATGCTGAATGTGGACCAGTAACATTTAATCTCCTAGAACAGGGGTGTCAAACTGGCGGCCTGCGGGCAGGATGTGTCATGTGCTGACCACACCCATCCCTGGTTTAGGAAAATGTGTTCACAATACATCACATGATAACATGACACTGACACCCCTGTCCTAGGACAATATTTTTGTGAAGCAAGCTGGTTTTTAGGATTTAGCCTGAGCAGAGAATGATTGTGAAGCAGATAATTTTGTTATGGCCTACATCCATTAAAATGTATAATTTAAACTGGCTTGGTCTAATGCATCTACTCAGAAACAAACCCGATGTATTTATTTCAGTGGCACTGCTTCATCTGTGACATGCTAAAACAAAACCAGAAAGCCAACATTTCATTGTTCCATCCTTGGTACTTTGTTTTTAAGAGAAAAAAAAAGCTGCTTTCCACCATTTCCTCCCATACCTTCTCATCTCTCTCCAAAAATGGTAGCAGACTATATATATCAACCTGTGATTGGGGTGGAGACAGGTTTTCTACCACAAGCCACAGTAGCCAAATGACATGGAGAAGTTTGCTTACAAGGAATTGAAACTCAGTACATACACCAGACCTCATGGCTTGAGAATGAAGACTGCTCCTTTCGATGTTATACCAGGAAACACTGCTGAAAGTTGTTTTAGCTGCTGGCTGGGGTAATTTGATGATATCATAGATTCCCGTTCTCCAGAAATGGTGATAGGCTCATGGTGGGATAAGATGGAAGCATGGATCTACCCACAAACTTTCCCTTTCCTCATTCGTGCATTGGGTTTCAAATCCTGTTTGAAAAAAACCTTCCTATCTGAAAAACTGGGAAGTTTCCTCCACCCCCACCCCCCCAAGCCTAATTGCAATACAGGATACCGCCTTAAAGAGATGGCAGGTCAGGTTGATTTCTCCTGGGAGAGGAGAACACATTTTTCAAGTGAAGAAATAACAGTTTGTTCCTGAACATGACCCTCACTTTTTAAGCAGACTTTTCTGGAGAAAAAGAGAGAAGAATAACACCGTCTTGCGCAGCAAATTGTTAAAATAAGGGCATATTCACACATCGACTTATAATAAGCCTCATCTAACTCTATGGTCCTTTTTCTCCCTCTTAAATTGTACCTCTATAAAAACTTTTTATTTTTTGAGCTGCAGGAAACTTTATTCTCTAGAATCATGATGGCGAACCTACGGCATGCATGTCAGAGGTAGCACGCAGAGCCCTCTCTGTCAGCACACGAGCCTTCGCCCCAGTTCAGCTCCACTCACTCAGCACACAGCACACTCACATGTGTGGGGAGGCAGGGCACACGGGGGGGTCATGCATGCATTGCATTATGGGCGAGCACGCGCTTTCAGCACTCAGCGCTGAAAAGGTTAGGCATCACTGCTCTAGAGTATGATTACTTAGATGACATTCTTTCTTATGTGCAATCATCTTTCCTTACTTGTGGAATTTTATGATGCCGGAGAAGCGAGGAGAATCGTGTCTGTATCATCTTCCATTTATAATTTTCCTGTGTCTTCTATTTTTTCCAATTTTTGTTCTTTCAAATATAAAAAAGACAAGGAAAAATACAAAATACAGACAGTCCTCCGCTTATAACAATTCATTTAATGACCATTTGAAGTTACAACAGCACTAAAAAAAGTGACTTACAACTGTTTTTCACACTTACAACTGTTGCGGTATCCCCATGGTCATGTGATCAAAATTCAGATGCTTGACAACTGACTCATATTTATGATGGTTGCGGTATCCCGAGGTCATGTGATCCCCTTTTGTGAACTTCTGACAAGCAAAGTCAATAGGGAAGCCAGTTTCACTTAACAACCATGTTACTAAGTCAACAATAGCAGTGATTCACTTAACAACTGTGGCAAGAAAGGTTGTAAAGTGGGGCAAAATTCACTTAACAAATGTCTCACGTAGCAACAGAAAATGTGGGCTCAATTGTGTTCATAAGTCGAGGACTACATGTAGTGTCACATACTGCCTTTGGTTTGATTAATTGCACTAGGAACTGTTGATGTGGAAAGGATGAGAAACAGAGTGAAGCAAATTTATTAAGCTTCTAGTTTTCATTGGTAGGTGGCAATTAAATTCAAAAGTGAGAAGGCAGATCTAATATCTGAGATATTAAGGCTCATATTCCCTTCAAATCTATTTGGTTTGGGATAGGTCTTCATTTTTTGGTTCACTTAGATTGGAAAAAGGAAGCAATAATCAACTTTCTAATCCCAAAATTCTGAAACTGAATGTGTATGCCTGATAGAGGAGTCCATTTTCAAACACTGTTTATAGAGATGTAAATAAGGATGGTCTTTATATTGTAGAAGTCTATTTCTTCCTATGAGATTTGGACAAAGGTGCCTTTCTTTTCAATTTGTTTTCTGGTATCTGGTTGGGAGATGAAAAAAATTATCATTATTTTGAAAGTGCTGATCGCTAGGTTTACCATTCTGAAATTTCTCATTCAAGAAGGATACCTGTGTTCCATTATCTTCAATGCCTAATAATTCAACTTTGTGATCTAACTGTTGAGGGTGGGGAATTACTGGTTTTCATTTGCATTTTTTTTTCTTTCTGTATAAAATAAAAATATATCTAGAGCACTTCTGTATAGAATCATACATACTTCTATGCTTAAACAAATAGCTATTAAGTCACCTTCCTGTAAATTAATTGACACATGTTTCATATGTGATACCTATCTAAAACCTTTTTTTAAATTCCTAAATGTAATCTGACATGGTTTTCAAGGGCTTACATTATCATATCCTTTGTGAATAACAAACTGTATATCCAGAAGAAATCTTCCTTAACAACATTCTGTGATTCATTTAATGCATTTCATGAACCTTATTTGCTATTGCTAACGTTGCAACAACAGATCTCTTAGCAAGGGCAGCTTTGATCTATCTCCATTTTCCACTTGTCTGCCAGACAGTATGATTATTTTCAATATTTTTGAAGTAATTTTAATACCTCAGAAACTACATCTTTTGAAACAGACAAACATTCTGGCTCAAGTATGTATAAATGCAAGATCTAGTTGACAGTACTAACTTTACTGAGGTACAAGATCATGAATTAGGAGTAAAAGGATGCAAACTCTTTGAACTGGCAAAAGAAGAATCAAGCAAGCATATCAACTGAAGACATGTTGACACAGAAGGAATAATGGCTACCCTGAAGAGCAAAAGGGGAAATTTTTGAAAAGAGCTAAAAAATAGCCTGCTTTTCTTTTGAACATTATATACATTTGTGGAGCATGCTGAAAGCGTCATAGCTAGTTTTTAAACATCTAGTTAACCATAGCCACAAAAGGATTTCTTTTCTTTTTTTCATTTGAAAGAATGGAGAAAATATTTGAAAATAGATAAATGGCTTAGTGGCTCTTAAAAGGATAGCAAGCATGACTTACTTGCAAGGGTCCTATTTTATTGATATACGCAGCTGAAACTCAGCAGATGGCATCTCCTGCTAGAAATTCATTCTCCAGCTGTGCTTTCCCATTTCATTCTTATCACAGACTTTTTCTTGTCAATTCTAAAAAGCCTTCTAAAGTTAATAAACAAAATGATTTTTCAATAAAAAGAAAGCACTGAAATATACAAAGTACATACAGCATATGTTTGAGTTGCCTCTTTTTCCTATTGTTGCCCTAAATTATTTTACCGGGCTTGGTGATCAGGAGGTATACTTGATACCATATATTGGTTATGCTGGTTTGTTACTGTTGAGTTTATTTTGTATCTTGACTGCTGTTTATCTACACATTATCATTGCCTATTTTTATTATTATTATGTTAATGTTTTTTAAAATATATATGGTGTTAACTGTCTAGAAGAGGGGTGTCAAACTCATGGTGTCACATTGTCACATGATGTATCGCGACTTTTTTCTCCTTCACTAAAATGAGGGTGGGAGTGGCCACCGTGTGATGCATCTGGACCGCAGAATAATTATGATTTACCACCTTGATTTAAAATAAATATTTTTTTTAAAAAAATTAACATCTGGCTGAATGATATAAACAAGTGCAGTAAGTAGTGAGTCAAAATATAATTTTGATCCTTGGAATCATACCTTGCAGTGTTAAATATATTTTACTTGAATCGTTATAATCAGAACAATAACTACTAAAAATTTAAGGAAGATTTACAGCTATTGTATCAAATTTAATGTGTTTTTTAAGAACATTAGCCATAAGATGGTACAACAAAGGCTTAAATTTTAGCCAAGGAACTAGCTTTAAAGAAAAGTTCTCTGCTTCATTTAGCCTTCCTTCTATGTATTTAATTTCAATTGAACAATTTTGAAATTGAAGCTGATCCCCCAAACTAAGCAGTCTCAAACCTGGTTAAATCTTGAACAGAATCCACTACAATTACCAGGGCTTTAAACTAATTTTAAGCTTACTTATTAGTTCCAAAAAGTTAATAGCTTGGTTGAGCCTTGTTAGTGTTTGGATTTGAAACCACTAGGATTAAGCTAGACCAAGAAGAAAAAAACACAACAACAACAACTATAAGAAGGCAATGGAAAACTACTTCATATTATTGCCAAGAAAATTACATGGAGTTGTCCATGACATCACCAGAGGTTCACCTCAACTTGAAAGACTTTATCTGGTTGTTGTTGTTGTTGTTGTTGTTGTTGTTGTTGTTGTTGTTGTTGTTGTTGTTGTTTTGGTCTTCAGGACTTCATCAGGACTTAGATTGAGTGTTTTATTTCTTTTTTATGACTTAGTTGTAATGTGCTTTATAAAATACATTACATAAATAAAAACTGTCATGGACTCTGATGAAGAAATAGAAAAATTGTTTTAATACACTCTTTATCACACTTACTAATACTTAAAAAAAATGAAAGCCATAGTTTGATGGGGTTCAGTTTGTTCAAAAACTCAAAGTTACAATCACCACTATTACCATTCCATTATTTGAAAAATAACTTGTACATATTAACCCAGCTGACTGTAGAGGATAGGGGCACTACTGGGGCCTCTTAACAGCTTGGAAAGCAGCCATTATTTCTTCTTCATTTAAGCCACTAGATAATACTGAGAAAAGAGAATGGCTCATAGGATGTGATATTTGTATTGTTTTGTAATTAATATTTCCTTTTAGCTCATGACTTCATTAGAAGACCACCCAGCCTAGTTTCATTTTGAAGGGGTACCTTTTCAAATCTGACTTCTATTTAAACTATCTGACCGAGGGTCACTTAAAAATGTGACTTTGGGACAGTCACTCTCTCTCAGTGTGGTTGTTGTGGGGAAAATAGGAGGAGGACCCAGTTTGTTGGGGGCAATAAGCTGACTTTGTATAAAAAATATAAATATACAAAAGTATGAAGGCTATTGCTTAACGCATTGTAAGCCGCCCTGAGTCTCCGGAGAAGGGCGGCATATAAATCAAATAAAAATAAAAATAAGGAAAAATAAGGAAGGTGCATCGATTATGTTTGCTGCCTTAATTAATTTGTAAAAATAATAAAGCTGGGAAATAAATACATATTATTCTTGAGGTAAAATCTAAACATATGGACCATATTGGTTTCATTTGTGATGGCATTTGTGGACCTTTAATCAAGTGGTACAAGACCCAGTTTGGTGTAGTAGTTAAGGCATCAAGCTAGAAACCAGAAGACCATGAGGGCTAGTTCCAATTTAGGCACTGAGCCAGTTGTATTACCTTGAGCCAGTCACTTTTTTTCAGCCCTAGGAAGGAGGTAATGGCAAACCATTTCTGAAAAACCTTGCCAAGTAAACAGCAGAGACTTATTTGTCCAGGCAAGACTCTGAGAATCAAACACAACTGACCAGATTTTTTTTGGGGGGGGGGGGGGGAGAGGGGGGGAACAAGTGGTACTACTTGTGTACCAGTTCCAGGATCAATCATTTTCTTCAACAAAAGCCTGAAATAAATGACTTTGCAGAGATGTCTCAGCCACAACTACCTGATCTAGCAACCCACATTTCAGAGGATCTGGATATTTATTGCTCTGTGAAGGAGGAGCTATAGCATTTCAGATGTTGCTAGATTGTAAGCCAGCATCCCTCATGATCAGCCATGCTAGATGAGGTTGCTGAAGCTGTACTTTAGCAACATCTGGAACATCAGAGTTTTCTTACGCCTTCTATAAATGCTTTAATAATTCTAAAATACATCAACCAAGGCTTTCATATACATAAGGAATTTGGAGCACCCTAAAACTCTGAACAATTTGGTTGGCGCAACAAACAAAAGGCACTGCTTCAATAGAGTGCATCTCCTCATTGTAAAAACTAGAGGAAATATTCACAAGACTGTAGTATCCCTGCTCTTTTTTTTTTAAAACACACTTTTGCACTTCTTTTAAATGTGCTGTTTTCTGCAAGTTTAGAAAAGAGACAAAGGTTCTCTTTTTTCTCCTTGAATTTTATCCATGGCAGTCTTCCCGAAATTTATTTCCTCTCAACGGTGCACAAGTGAAAGAAATACAACCTTATTAAACATATCTATTATGGGATTTTAAATCAATAGAGAACCATATAGGAGGTAGGAATAGTTATTTTCTTACACTGGTCTTCTTCATTATTACTCTTCTTAGAGCGTGAAGCATTTTTAGCAACACACGTGGCAGGATGTTGAGAATGGTGGGTTTTTTTTTTTCTATTGGTACATTTTAACATCTCATTCCAACTAAACTCCCCCACTAAGCTACAGGTTGCAGGGTGACCTGGGCCATCTAAACTCTGGTGGAAAATCTGCCGGACTTGCCTGATCCCTCCTATTTTTAAATATTTTAAATGCTTTTAAATTTTTAGAGTCTTAGAGTTTTTATTCGGTTTATATTTTCAGCCTAAATTTATATTGATTTTAGTACGTTTTAACTTATTGTATTGTATTGGTTTTAAATTGGCTGTTTACCGCCCTGAGTCCGGAAGGAGAAGGGCGGTATAGAAATTTAATTAATAAATAAATAAATAAATAAATAAATAAATAAAATCTCTCTCTGCTGGCAGGAATCTCTGGGTTCATCTAAGGGCACAGTGCTATGAACAGCACCACCATTAAACCTCTCACAATGCCTATGTCATCAGCATTGTAGGAAATTAATACAATAGCTAAACTCAATGACTGTGTTACTCAGAATACAAGAAGGGTTTACCAGCAGATCCAGGTAGATAATTGCAGTGAGACACTATCAACTTGCTGGTCTCACTTTTCATTCCAATCTCCCTCACAAACTTGTGGTTTTTTTTGTTTTTTTTATTTATTTATTTATTTTATTTGATTTATATGCCGCCCTTCTCCGGAGACTCAGGGCGGCTTACAATGTGTTAAGCAATAGCCTTCATACTTTTGTATATTTATACAAAGTCAGCTTATTGCCCCCACAAACTGGGTCCTCAATTTACCCACCTTAGAAAGGATGGAAGGCTGAGTCGACCTTGAGCCTGGCTAGGATTGAACTCAGAGAAATTACAGGCAGCTGGTGTTAATTGCTGCCTTTAGTAGGAGGCATTAGCCCCCTACGCTACACAGGCTCTTCCATGTGTTAACATGGAAGAAAGAATGTAACTTTAAGCTCCCAGAGAAAATAATAAATGAATAAATCTAAGAAATAGTTAGGGAGAACATTGAATGTAGGAGGGCAAACAATTTGGTAATTCAGAAGGATTGTAAGGTGTCAGGCTCTCAACTGTAACTTTATGATAAGAGAGTGCTTTGAATGCATGTTTGGTTTCTCTGCCTTTCTACTGTGATGTGTACTCAAGATGATTAACAAAATTAAAAGAAAAATAGAATATATGGTTAGAAGCCATAAATTAACATTTAAACAGGCAATAACAATGTCACAAAAGCCTGGGGAAAGAGGTACATTTTACCCATTTGCTAATGGAGTAACACTGGATAGAACCTTATGTGTGTTATGTGTCAGAAACAGAAACCTATGATCCCAGGGTCACTTCAAACAGATCTTTCCTGCAGATCAGTGGTTCGCAATCTTTTCTTCACCGTGGACCAAATACCTTTTATGACTACAAACCATGGCCACTGACAACCACCCCAAGACTTAACTCAAGATTCAAATCATAACATTTTTTATGCCTTTGTGGACCCTCTGTGATGACATTGCCCTCCCACCCAGGGGTCCACAGGTTGAGAACCACTGTTGCAGATAATAAAGTCTAGACAGTTTTGTAAGAAAGGAGATGGTCCCAAGATAGTCAGATTATAAACAATCTAGTCCTTTAAAGATCAATTCCAAAGATGTGGTAAGCCATTGGCAACGAGCACAGTCTTTATCTGATCCCCAATAGCAGCCAACCATCTTACATCAACAATGGCAACCACAAGACCTTTTCTGAGGATAACCCCCATACTAAGCATGTTACAAGTAATCCAATTGGGAATAAATTGCCAAAACAGACTGCACCAGCTATAATTATGCAGAGATGCTGCTCACCAGAGATGCTACTTGCAAACTGAGTAACCGCCGTGGATCAAGAGGCATTCCCAGGCCACAGAGTTGCTCCTTCAGAAACTACACAACCCATCCAAGGCAGACTGAGCTTCAGACTGCAGCTCCTTATTTACGTACAGCACCTTTTGCCTTGCTAGGATTGAACTTTTCTTTCATCTCCCTTGTTCTGCCCTAAAGATAAATTAGGCAAGGGAGAAAGTATTTCCCAGACTAATTTATGTGGCAAGAGTAGAAGTGAAAGTCAGAATATGAGAACTTGGGAAAAACAGCACATACTCTGACGGGAAGATTCCTATGTGCTTAATCAACTACTTGAAAATGATCTCTTTTGGTTTTATTTTCAGAAATGTATATCCTATTTATTCATATCTACAGCAGGTAGAGCAAAACAGACTTTCCTCTTTCACAAAAAGAGGTGCCTTTTCTTGCTGAAAAGTACAGACAATATCCTTGTAACAGGTGACGTGATAGATGTACAAGTAGTCCTCAACTGACAACCACAATTGAGCCCAAAATTTATGTTGTTAAATGATAAATCTGTTAAGTGAGTTTTCTCCATTTATGACTTTTTTCACCACATTTCTTAAGTGCATCACTGCAGGTCTTAAATTAGTAACATGGTTGTTAAGTGAATCTGGTTTCCTCATTGACTTTGCTTGTCAATAAGGCACACAAGAGGATCACGCAACTCCAGGATTCTGCAACCGTCATAAATCTGAGTTAGTTAAGCTCAAGATGTAAATCACCTGACCATTAGGATGCTGCAACGGTCATAAGTGTGAAAAATAGTCATCAGTCACTTTTTTCAGTGCTATTGTAACTTTGATCACTAAATGAACTGTTGTAAGTCAAGGACTACTTGTATAAACACAGAAGAGAATGCCAACATGCAACTATTCTCTTCCAAAATGACAATTAAGGGAGGAAAAAGAGACTTTCTTCTTAACTTCTCAGTTATGAATCAGATATACCTTGAAATATAGTTTCTAACTCTTAGGTAATAGTTAGCATTTCTATAACAGCAATTTATTAGGATATCCTGGATATCTATGTCAGGCAGGCAAAGAAGATTGCAATCTGGCTTTTGAAGAAAATTATTGCCATATAGCTTTCCCTGTTGGACATCATATGAAGTCACAATGCAGGGAAGCTGCAGAATTAAACATTCGGCTGCATCAGCAAGAGAAATGGTTGAAGAAGAAGCACAATTTTTTTCTATATTGTATATATTTGCTTTCTTACCACAATCATTCAAGCTTTATATTTCTCTCTCTTGATGACCAATTTAATCAGTGTTTAACAAGACCATTGGGAAAAAAGGTATTCAGAAAACATTTGAATGCTCATTTTCTAATTTCAATATATAACAAATTGTAAACAGACGTCTTTGAAATTTATACTTTTCTGAATTTAGCAGTCCCATTCTGCAATAAATGGGTACCAAAAAAATAAAGTAAAACCACAATGGGTAAAAAAAGACCTATTACTGCCATGCGTTCATTACAGCTGTTTTAATAAGCATATAAAAATAATATTTTGAATATTTTGAATAATATTCAGGAAAAAATTGTTCTGTTTGCAATTTATTTGTTTGTTTGTTTGTTTGTTATACCTCCCATCTCCTGTTAGAAGGGATTTTTACCCAATTTTACATTGTCAAGTTAGTATTCCTTTAAAATTCTCATTTTTCTATGTTTTATGATGCAATTATATTTTGTCAATAATGTAAACTGCAAATACACACACACATACACACACAAATTTGAAATCTTTATAAAATGGTGCAGGGAGAAAAATTACAAGATTAAAAAAACAAAAAAATAGCTGACATTTCAATTCTGATACTCTTATTCAGGAAACCTGTTTCAGTGCTGGACTTTCGGATTCTTTTTTTACGATTTTAAAATCTTGAACTCATATAACAGGCATAAATACTGAGAAACATAGCTGACAAACTAGTAGTTGTTCAGAATACTGCCTTTGTGTATTAAAAAAAAGTAAAATGGATGTTGAATCATGATGATTTTACTTTGACACATTAAAATTTTAAATTTTAATAGTAACATTTCAAAAACTTTTCATTTTCATTCACAACTTAAAAGGGAATTAAACTGAGTAGTAAATGTTCACAGAAGAATAAGATTTCCTCCTTCTCCCCACCCCCCCACCCCCAAAATACAGATGTAGACAAACTGCTTTTTAAAATTTTGTAGCAATTTTATCAAGTTGCAAAATGAACTTAAATGAATCTACTTAGCACTAGTTGTAAACAACAAAAGCAGAGCCATCTGGACAAAACTATGCATTAGAAAGAAACATGGGGGTCTTCATTTTCACACTCTCCTTATAACACTAATTTGGCAAGAAGAAAATGGCTTGTTGCGTGAAGAATCATTAGTGAATAATGCCCTATTAGTCTTTTAGGTGGAAAACAGCTTATGCACGAATGGATCATGCAAGGCCCTTACATACAAGGTGGTCCACTGTGAAACTTCTATAACCCTTAGATTTCCATATCCAGGCAAGATAAAAACTCATAACAATGTATTTATTTCAGAATTAAATCTGCTCTCATTTGTTGTAATATTAGGATTATTTTTTTAAAAAAGTCCATACAACGCTAGTCATTGTCTTACAACCATTACAAATGGATAGCACACTTTTGTGATCAGGCTGGACATCATCAGTGGAAAGAAAAGCAAAAAAAAAAAAAAAAAATCCACCAGTGGCACCAAGAACACCAGAAGATGTAAACTGTGGGACCTCAATATTTTCTAACCATTAGAGGAACTGTTGAAATTAAGCAATGGGAATGAGAATTCTTAAAAGTTGGAGGGCCAGTGTTATAAACTGTAATGCAGTGTTTATATTGTTGCTAAACTGTACATTTATCAGCAAACAGATTTAGAAACTGGCTGCTAGTTCTAGGTTGCAAAAGCATGCAAAAATATACTTTAGAAGAGGATACAGACAAAGGTTCAGCCCTTCCCGTGATCAGATTCTTTATCACTATAAATCAAGCCATGAGCATCTTCTCACCAGCTAGACATAAAAGGTGCACAAATGCTTTTATCAAGTGAAGCAGTTTTCTTCCTGTGAATAATAAGCTTTTTGGCTTATTATATATTTGCCTGAATCCAAAATGGTCATCTTTTGGGTTCCCAAGGAACTGAGAGTCATACTGTACAATAAGTTCAGGTTTCCAGACACTCAAAATGGTTCACAAGCTTGGTTAAGTGAAACTGAAATAAAATGGCAGTACAGTACATGTTAACCACATAACCCAATCAGTGGAAGAACATGTATAAAATAAGATTTCTAATCTGGGACATCATTAAATCAAAGGTTAGTCGTGACTGCATAAACTGAAAAATATAGATGTGTCAGCCATTGTGAATACCTGTATAGACTATATCTATATGCAACATATTGGCATCATTTATAATCTGACGGTGATTTTAACTAAATAATTTTAAATTGTATTTTATCCAATTCCATTTTACATTGTTTTTATCAGATTTTAGTAATAATTTGTGTCTGGAACTCTCCACTTTGATATGGCCCAAGGGCTAATCAATAAAGTTAAGTTAAGAACTAAAGAAGAAACAAAAATATGTGATGCAGTAGAGCTTGAAATCTGAGGAACTAAATACAGGATCTGAGATTAGGGAGTGGCTCAAAATGTAATGCAGAAGTCCATCTTAAAGCAGGGGAAATTCACTGTAACATTATTGCTTAAGCAAACATGTGAAAAAACTGTGTAATTGTATAACATCCAAATGTGAATCTATTGAGTTACATGTCATACTAAGGAATAACAGCACTAGGATTGCAATCTTAAATGTTCTTCACAAAAAAGCCCAAATTTTAAGCACATTGCACTGAAAAAGAAAACATTTTTTCCCCAAAAAAATCTGTTCCAAAGGAGATCTAGGAAAAGTCACTTCACCTTCACTGTGGTGTGAACACTTTGATGGTTTGCACAACCCAAACACCACATAGGCAATGAAGGAAGACCTTAACCCCTAGTGGACAGCCTCAGATGCAGCATGGGGGGGGGGGGGGTAATCAAACCAATGGTTCAGATCCCAAATGATGAAGTTATCTGGGATTTAAAAAAAAGTTCCCTGTGAGAAGGAAACTACTTCCAAGTGGACGCCTCTGCTTCCTCAAATGTTGCAGGAGTGTTTAGAATTTCTGCATGCTGCTTATTTATATAACTCAAGGCTGTGCCTGAATTTTACTCAGCCAAATGGTGTTGCTTAGTTTGAGGTTCTTGATAATCATAGAATTGTGGAACTCAAAAAAAGGGATATCAAGGCCTAAGACTTTTTAAGGTTATGGTCAACCCTAACCTTTCTTCAAAAAGACTAAGCTTGAGAGCCTGACTTTCCGTTTTAGAGCTAATTATCTCAACAGACTGATTCAAGGCAACATAGTGTTGTTGCTACAATTACCAAGAGAACCTGTGGTATCAAAACAAATGAAGGCACCTACCATTTATGAAAACTTCCATGTCCACAAGAGCCAAGCCAAACACCAAGAGTTCTAGCCACAAAAACATGGTTATATCCAGGGATTATATGTATCTTTACAAAACAGCATGTGGATGTCTGTCTCTGGAAAGTAAAATAAAAGTTATTGCTCTCTATGAAAGTCATGCAAAGTCCCCAGCATCAAATGTAGAACAGGCTGTACGCATACATTGAAACACGTCCTTATAATCCAAGAAGCAGCTTCCTCTGTCAAGCAAAATTTAACTACTGACAGTCACACTCTACAGCAAAGTGATGTCAGTTTTACTCACTTCTCTAAAACCACTTTTTCTTCTTTCTTCAGTTTCCAGGAAGTAACGAAGAGAGTTCCCCCCCCCCTCCACTAAAGTTATTGCAGTGCTGTTCTGATATCCTACTTAAGAAGCAATTGCTCCTGTAGACTTGAATGTTGAAGTAATTTTAAATACTCTTGCCTTTGATCAAAGAAAAAATAAAACCCTGCTATTAAAAGAGAATAAGGCAAATTTTTCTATGATTATAATACTGTATAGTGACAAGTTTGAAAATAAGTCTACACTAAATTATCTAATTCTTCTTTAAAGTCCTCACTAGTAAAGTAAATGAGTAACTATGTTATAATTCTCCTTCGTGATCAAGGAAGCTATCTAGGGTTATGGACGTTATAATACAACAACATAAGAAGAAATTAGCCTGGGAGCGAATTTAATAATCACTCATCTAAATTAGATGTATGCATTTTTTTTTTCAGACCCAGATCCATTTTGGGCCTTCAAGTAGAAGGTCTGCCTTCCAAAAATGAATGAGTTTAGGAGAAAAATCAAACTAAATTTAAATGTAATTATAATTATATTTATATTAGCATGCATCTAAGGTCTCTTTTCTGTTACAGTCCAGTAATAACTTCTAGAGGGGTTCTATGAAGAGTATGCATTCCTCTTATTGGTTGACCTGAGTGTAATGCAACATCAATCCATGGAAGGTCCATCAAAAAAGTCAACTGACCCTATTTCCTTACTTACACACACAAAAATATGTGTCAGTATGGGGACAAATGGGTATATGTGACTTTTCTCCAATTCTGTCTCCCATGTCAATTACCCAGTGAGTAATCCTATGCTAAAGCAGTTTTCAAAGCAGTAGAAATACTGAAGTAGAGTCATTTTCTGTGAGATTGACAGCCATATAAATTTGATTAGTAAAATATAAATAAACCCTGATGAAACAGTCCCACAATTTTTATTGGTTTATTTATTTATTAAATTGATATGCCACCCATCTCACTCTGAAAAGGAACTCTGGACAGCCTAAAATTAAAATATATATTTAAAGAAAACATTAAATACAAAGACAAGAAGCAAAAGTGGTAAGATCGGCAGCATCTTTTTAGTGAATTCATCTGCCACTTTCAGTGAATTCATCTGCCACCTGAGTGCCCCTATCAAGACTCCAAGCTAAGTGGTAGAGCCAGGTTTTAACACCCCCCTGGAAAACCAAAAGGGTGGAGCCAGACCTCAGCTCAGTCTGTTCAAGATTATAGCTGCCATAATTTTTAACAAAGTTGACAAGGGGATTGATTTGGGAATAGGATGACATAATCTTTCTTTCCACAATAGCCTGTGTATTGTTAGCATATGTGCTGAAAAAGAGAAAAGAATAGGTGATTTTCCTGATGCTATCAGACATGGCATCCGAATTCTTGGGAGACAAAATTGAGTCCCCCACTTACCTATTGACGATAATCACTGGGCATTTTCATTGTGCCAGGTGTTAGCTTCTTATGCTACAATTGGGGGTGGGGGTGGGGAATGAAGCAAGAAGATATTGAAAAGTGGAATAATGAAAATCTCCAATGACTCCTTTGACTGATTAACATGTACTTCAATCATTTCCGAAGAGAATATAAAACTGTTTCATAAGGCTCTCTGTATGGGGAAAAATATGTTGTCTATATATGCTTATTTCCATTGTAAGACCCATATACACAATCTTTATTCCCCCAAATCTTGACAATATGGTAATCTCTGTGTTGACATCTCTCAAATGCCTGAACATCAGCCAGTTATGGAAAGAAGAAATGAGCTTTCAGGACAACAAATTTTCTATTTTTGTGGAAGAGCCACTTGTTCTGATTTTAGTAAAAGCTAACCTCCCTCCTATTAGTCACATCATGGAAGAGTTGAAACCACTTTCAATTATGATATAATTGAATATGTTGTTTAATATATCAAACAAGACACGTAGTAGCAACTGCTCATATGATTCACAAGTCTAGATAGAATTCTGAAAGTACAAAGGCAGATATATGTTTGCCAAATGATCTTTAAAGGGGAGCTGTTATACTTTTTGCTATTTATGACAGACCAAGTGTTTAGCAATTACATTAGGTCTGCCATTTTTTATCTTCATTCTGCAAATGTTGTCACCTACTACATAGCTATCTATGTAGTAGTTTTAAAGAGTCCATTGGCAATTCCATCAAAAAAAGGTGCATAATTGGTATCTGATATCAGTAACTAGAATGTTTTTTTGTTTTTGTCACTGAATTATGGGGTCCATACCACAGTATCTTAAAAGATTTAGCATCTATCAAATTAGATATGTGTTTCTACTTTCTCTGAAAGAGAAGTGAAATGGCTTTTCTGGAACTTGACAACTCTAGGTACATGCCTCCAAGGTTCTTCTTAAAAGAAGTTTTTGGCCAGAAATTTCATGAAACAAATATTCCCAATTCCTCGACTTGTCCCAAGACCTAGACTTGTCTAGGTCTATCAGATGTGGGCTGTAGAAATCCAGATGGTCAAACAAAGAGATACTGAAACCTAAAACTCTTTCCTGTCTTCTTCTAGCATCCAGATGTTGGTAGCTCTGATATGATAATCTTAATCTCATCCATTTTTCCAACCAGAAAAAGCAAGAGTTGTGTGAAGCTGGCTCTGTTAGGGAGCTAGAAAAAGATATTTAATGAGAAGGGAACTCAGAGAGAAATAAAGAGGAAACAGATGGGTCAAAAAAGAAGTTCACTAGCAGCCATGACATGACATGTTGCATATATCACAACCAGCAGGTATATGTAACATGTCATGGCTGTTGGTACCCTTTGCCTCTTTTTCAATAACTTTCCACAAATTCTTGTTTTTTCTTTTAGCCGACTTCTAGTACATCAGACGTTTTTTAAAGGAAGAATGAGAAGAATTCATTTATTTCATTCGTTTCATTTCATTTATTAAATTTGTATACCACCCTTCTCCTGATGGACTCAGTGCGGTGAACAGCCAAAAATTAAAATACAAGCAATATAAAAGTTAAAATAATTTAAAACATAATTAAATCAATTTTGGCTTCCCCAAATTTAAAACCCCTCATAAAATTAACCCATTAAAATCTTCATTAAGCCAGCCCGGCTTGCTGGAATAGAAAAGTCTTCAGGGCCTTGCGGAAAGTATGGAGGTCTGGGATTAATTGTATTCCTAGGGGTAACTCGTTCCAGAGGGCAGGTGCCCCCACAGAGAAGGCTCTCCCCCTGGGGGTCGCCAGTTGACATTGCCTGACCGACAGCACCTTGAGGAGACCCTCTCTATGAGAGCGTATTGGCCGGTGGGAGGTTATTGGTGGCAGAAGGTGGTCTCATAAGTACCCAGGTCCTAAGCCATGGAGCACTTTAAAGATAAGAACCAAAACCTTGAAGCACACCCGGAAGACCACTGGGAGCCAGTGCAGCTCGCGCAGGAGAGGTGTCACATGGGAGCACCAAGTTTCCCCCATAATCACCCGCGCGACCGCATTCTGGACCAGTTGGAGCCTCTGGGTGGTCCTCAAGGGGAGCCCCATGTAGAGAGCATTACAGTAGTCCAGGCGAGAAGTGACCAGGGCATGAGTGAGTATCATTAGTGTCATTTTCTTTATACATAAGATCTTTTTCTAATAGACCATCTGCACTTTTATTCAATTTCTCTTTGAAATTCATCTTGAAGGAAAATTACAATATTGATACAGGTGGATCGGTGTGTCTGTGTCTGTATGCGGTATATGAATTATGTGTTTGTGTGTGTGTGGGGGGGGTATGTGAATAATACATTCAACTAGAGTTTATTTGGAAAAACAAAAATATTGAAGATGCCAGGTTTGTGCAGTCCTTGCTATCAATTACTTACATTTTTTTCTCAGTAGTTGTTAAAGTAACCTATTATACAATGGAATGCATTTAAATTTTGTACATAATATCACTAATAATGCCTCCCTTGCAAAGTTTTATAGGGCTCTGGCTAAAAACAAAATAAAGAGCAATATAATGATATTTTAAAAGACAACGAAAATTTGTGTTGTATAATGTTGGGGCAATGGAGAGTTCAGGGTTTACATTAGTTAAAGTTATTTTACAGAAATAGCCAAGAACATAACTGAGGAGGAAAATGGAAAGAAGTAAGGGAGAAAGAAAAAATTCAAGTAAGTTGACATTTTTAATAGGAAATCAGAATATCCAAATCAAATAGGATTGATTTGAGATTTAATTATACTTTGTATTGATGCAATAAAATAAAACTGTATTATTTATATCCAGGTTTTTCTCTAGGAACCTGAGGTGGTACATATCCCATAATCTTTCCCCAAAACAATAGCCCTGAGCTCACAGAAGTTGTGATTTATCAGTCCAACCTACAATACACTGGCTTTCATAATTGATTGAATGCTTGTAGATTGCTAACATTCTTTTTGTGTCAAGAAAATAAGTTTCCTGTTCTTCTTTCATACATCCTGCTCCTCATTTATGTATCTGTGTGTATATACATGCATACCTGTACATGCATATGTGGGTGCTGACTTATTTTCACTGGGAGATCAAAGGGGTAAGGATCCCACCATCTGGTAAATGCAAGGGCATCTTATTAGAACTATCTTGCTCTCCCCTGTTAAAGGCATGTTTAAATAATCCTTCATATTTGCTTAGACATTACACTTAGACATTGCTTAGACATTACACTGGATGCAGGAGAACAATTCTTTACAAAAATAAATGCTGTATCTGGTCATAGTAAGATCTTTTTAAAAGAGTTCTTAGGAGAGTGTTTGGGAATAAAAAGTGAAAATTACATGCAAGAGTTTAATAACAAAAATTAAACTAGACTTTTTTGAACTGGAGTTATATAGTAGGCCTTAAGAAGATAGTTCTGTTCATCTTTTTTCACCACTGAAGATTCTTTGGTTCTAAATGTTTATGAAATCAAAAATGTGAACTCATATTTATGCAATTAGTTTATGTGAAATATTGTGACGATTAGAAATTATTTTTGACCCTGAATAATTGATTCTGAGTCCTAATCAATGTATGAATCTAGACGAGGAATTAGAGATCAGATTGGATCAGATTTGACCAATTAAAGTTATGTTTAAGATTTGATGCTGAATTTAGTCAAAACTGTCTGAGAGGTATAAATCCCCTAGAAGTGGGAAAGTTTTAGAATATAGGTGGGAAGAACTATTATAGGAAGTGGGTGAAATATATTTGATGGTTGCTAAGTGTGTATGTTGTTAAATTGTTTATGGATATGAATGTGGAAAGGAAACCAGAAGTGATACAGAGGGAAAACAGTGAATAATGAGATGGAATGGAGTGAATATCAGACTAGCTATGTGGAAGAAGCCTAGTGCATACTACTTCCAATCCACTAATGAGTGGATGATAGACTAGGGTTAGTTCCAAACCAAATTAAATCTGTTTTATTTCAGTGTGCTTTGGATGCTGTGTTTTCTTTTTCTTTTGTAGTTAGGCTTTGTTTTAGATATTGATTTCGACTTAAGTTATTTATTAAGTTTTTATTTGATGTTGCACAGTCTTCAGGGTCCTTTGGGATGGACAGGTTTATAAATATTTTAAAACAAACAAACAATAAGAATCTACCATCCAATATAGATAACTAGAGAAAATCTGCTAAGGGTCTTCCCATATCATAGTATATGGGGTCTAGAGCAGATAATGGGCCTTTTTGATTGGGTTTTTCATTCTATGGGACATCTATCTCCTGGAAGTCTGATGGCCCCAATCTTCTTTGCTTTTTAGAAGGAAATTAAATCTGTATCCATTCAATGAGCTTTGGGTTGTTAATGATTTTGGGTGACTATTGTAGATAGCTTACTATTACTACTATTATTATTGAAGTGTTGTTTGCCAAAAGAATCTGTAAAAATTGGAACAGACTGTAAATACTGAATGTATACTGTTAAAGAAATAAAGAACTAAGTATTTAAATATGGAAAAAAATATTCAGGGGATCTTCTCATTAAATCATGCATGCAGCACTTCTTACTTTTTTGCAGTGATCTGAAATATATGCAAGGGTGTATGTGCAAGGAAATATGTGTTTTGGGTGAAAAATAGAACTCTGACAGGTAGTCAAGAGAGTATTTGCCTTGAAGAAGTAGGTGGCTTTCAACAGGGCCATTTCATGCTAGACTTTGGTCAGTATGTCCTCTTCTTCACATATATTGTCCCAGATCCTTTCTATTCTACCCAGTTTCTATGCCAGTTTCTACAGCTTCTTTTTCCACTGCATCTGTGGTTTCCCCTTGTCTTATCATTCTTCCATTTTCCTACCCATTGAAGCAACATCTACCTTCTCTTCTCATCAAGCTCTCCACTTTTCTTTCCCACCCCATTCTTTCTTTAAAGTTTCATTCATCTCATTATTCCAGTTTCCCCTCCATATGACTTCTGGTTCCCATTCTATCCTCCTATTTTTCACCACTTTTCTTGCCACCAAAGCTGCTTTCTTTTGGGATGTCCTCCCATGTTTTAAATGAATGGCCTTTGAATCTACGTGTCTCTCTATGTGCATTTTACCCTGTATGTATTAATTTATGGTTTGTGTTTGTATGAATGTATGTATCTGTATTTCATTCTCCGTTACTGTGATTTTTAGTCCTAAAATATATGGATGTTAGGTATTTTTCTACATACATACGTATGTTTGTTTCAGTGTTTTTATACAGCTATTTCTGTGTGTGTGTTCCTTTGTGTTTTATTATTTTGATGTATCTGTATAAATATGTGTATGTGTCTTTGTATGAGGAAGTTGTTTCTTTGTTGGTTTAAGGCAAATATATGTGTGGTACTTTGTATTTCTATCACTTTATTTAATTTATATTTTCTCCTTCCTCCAAAACACATTGTTTCTCCACTATCACTTTTTTCCTCTCACAATATTCTTGAGAAACAGAGTGTGGTGGTAGTGGTTAACAACTTCTAAATTGCATTTTGCATGTTTAATTTTCACATGAAACAGGCAACTAGACAGCAGACAGAGATGATCCAACAGAATGAAACATCTGCATTAACATTTCTTTACAATTTTCATTCCCTCAATTGCCTTCAACTGATAGGATTAGTATGTGCAGACAATGTGTATGTAAATGTATGGGCATGGATTCTGTTATTGCAATTACATTAAAAACTAAGTTTGGTTAATTGTAGTCTTGGTTATTGAATTAAAACCAGTTAGCTTATTTTGCACATAGAACAGAATGAAAAAGCTTACCAGAAAAGATGAGCTCAGTTTATCTTGAAGCAAAAAATCTTCTTGTCCTATGTTTATATTGCTAAAAATTGATATACATTTAATAATCTGAAACTCTTTGATTTTTATGGAGCACAGGAACATTACAAATTCCAGGCCTCTTTCAGAACATCAGGAAGTGTCTCAAAAACTGTGAAGAATTTGTTCAGCTGGATTTGCTATAATTGAATATAACACATCACACTGCTTTTCAAGTCAATCTTAGACTCAAATATTAATGAAGAAGGATACCTTTGATAAAAATGTCCCCGACTAAATCACGGCATGTATACAGCACATTATACTTCTCTAAAATTACATTTCCTATAATAATTATGTGAGCAAAAATTCACTAGGTTGACAATCTATTCAATCTTTTCCAACAGATGCCCTTGGTGCATTTTAATCATTTCATTATTGTATTGATAAACTATCTGATATAATAAAAAGAATAGATACATACAATATTAACAATATAATTTACTTTCAGAATTATTTATCATAATAATTTAAAAAGGAGGAATGGGAGGAACAGGAAGGAAAACCTGAGAATAATTCCCACAAAATTTGGCCACTTTAATGTCTTAACAAGAAGCTTAATGTCAAAAAACACAAAAATCTTTGTTGGCAAATATTACATATTGAATCAGTAATTTGTTGCTGCTAATCAGATAGATTTCTCCTTTCACTATTGTATGAGAATGCTTTTAGCCTGTCCCATTCCTGAAAGGTCTATAATTCTTGCTGTTTTTCTGGATTCAAAACACAGGGAATATAGACAAGTAAATATGCACTATTAAACATTTTCTGAGGTGTACAGTGCATACAAAATGTTTTTATTTGATTGTTTCATTTTTTAAAATGACCTTCTGATGATTTACCAGAAAAGGGTGTTGAAGCTCATTATTCCATAAATTGCATAAATAACCAGTCTCAGTTTAATTAATTTTCTTCAACTTTCTGAAAAAAAAAACAAAAAGAGTTAGAACATAGGAACATACTGTAAGTGGTGACTTGCTGGACGAGTCTGCTGGCCCATCAAGACCAGCGGTCTGTTCTCACAATGGCCAACCAATTGTACAAGACAGTGGTGGGTTGCCCCCAGTTCGGACCGGTTTGCAAGAACCGGTAATAAAACAGGCTCCGCCCACTGACCCGCCCACGGATATCATCAGGAAGTTTCTGCACATGTGCAGAAGCGCACATAGAGTCCCATTGCGAACCAGTAGTAAAGGTAAGTAGAACCCAACCCTGGTACAAGACCACCAGCAGATGGAATTCAGAGCAGTCATACTGCCCTAAAACTATTAGCCACCATTCCCCATGACTTCCATGAAACTATTTTTTGAGCTAGCCAAGTTGGTAACCATCACCACATTTTCATGGGTGCAAATTCCAAAGTTTAATTATGTTTTATGTAAAATATGTTCTTTTCTCTGTCCTGATTCTTACTAGCTTAGGAGCCACCATGGATTTCTCCAATTCCTCTAATAACAATTGGATTTTAGAAATAGCAATAGCATTTTCTGGGTCAAACACATCATATATTGATATATAAATTGAATAAACTTCTAAGAGTTTTTTTTTTGTATGTAAATCAAGTACATGTTAAAAATAACTTAGTCAGAACTGAATTGCTCCAAAGTAATAATACTGTATTATTAATTTTATGTTGCAATTATTCCATGAGATACCAAGTCAGAACTATACATGTGATCTAATGTTTTTCACATCTATCTTGTAGCATTAAGTGCTAGTATTAAAACTGTTATCCAGACAAATAGCAATCTTAATATTTGCCAGAATTCAAACAAGTTAAATAACAATTCTAGAGATGAACAAAACAGAACCTGAATTGTGGAGTTCCTTATTTTAACCACTGATCAAATTAGAAGAAATGGCCAATGACTGAAAGTATAAAAAATTAAACCATTTGCTGCATGGAGATCTAACTTGGAAAATGCAAGCCTTGAAGAATGCCTTTGTAAAATAAGTGTATTTTATATTCTGTACTATTGTTTAAATAATATAATAAAATGTTGATTCCTTGGTATTCTCTGACTTTGGTTGTTTGAAGATGTTTCATTACTCAACTAGGTAACATTATCAATGCTAGTAAGCGTGGGATGTGCTCCCTGTTTATATACAATAGATTGCCCTGCCAGTGTTGATGGGGGTGTGGTTTTCTTCTTGGAAATTCTTTGATTAGGGTACTCTAGAATAGCCTGGAAGGTTGGCATTCAAACATTCAGTCATCAATGCACTCATTGAGACAAATTACATTGACACTCCATTCAAGAGACAATAGAAAAACCTAACCCTAAGCACAAAAAGGCCAGAATACATCCTCTGCAACAGCTAACACCCAGATATGCAGAGATTAACACCAGAAAAACCATCAAGCAGGAAACAATACCCCAAACAAGGAACTACCAGGGAGCAAGCTTTACACTCACTCACCCCTAGTTGGATATGGATATGGATAATGAAACATCTGTAAGCAAACAGCCAAAGAGCACCAGGAAATCCACAATTCAATCCTGAGCAGCATATATTGTCGTCTATTGGAATCTCACAAGCACAGGAAGGCCTGTCAGAGTATGAGTCAATCTTGGAGATTAATTCATCTTGTTACATTTATCTTGCACCAAATATTCAGGAAAAAATCTGTGTTTCATTTGCATCAGTTCATGACAATTCATTTAACACCTGAGAAAGCTTCCTAGGGTGTCTAATACCAAGATAAAGGAATCAGAAGATAATTTACAGTCCAGACCTTTATACTTGCCTATACATTACCCAGAGGTATCACACAGTGGTGAAATCCAAATTTTTTTTACTACCGGTTCTGTGGGCTTGACTTAGTGAGCGTGGTGTAGATTGGTGGGCGTGGCAAGAGAAGAATACTGCAAATTCTCCATTTCCACCCCACTCCAGGGGAAGGATATTGCAAAATCTCCATTCCCACCCCACTCTAGGGCCAGCCAGAGATGGTATTTGCCAGTTCTCCGAACTACTCAAAATTTCAACTATCGGTTCTCCAAACTATTGAAAATTTCCGCTACTGGTTCTCCAGAACCTGTCAGAACCTCTGGATTTCACCCCTGGTATCACATGTGATTTATACCATTTTCTAATGCTATCAGTCTAAGTTCACATATTAATAATATTAGTTTATGAAAGTTATTTATTTATTTATTTATCTCACTGCAAGGTAATGCTTTGTCTGTAAAGAGAGGAAGGATATAATATCGACTATATTTCACCAATATAAAATTTTCTACCCCAATTCATCCAATATTTTGACACAAGTCAAAATATTTGTATTATTTTAATTTATATTTCGTACTTTTTAACTGCCCATCTCTCTCAAAGAAAGTCTCTTGCTAGATGTTTCTCTGTATAAGACTTCTTATAAGATTACTTTTGATTTTACTTGTCAAACTAAATTAAAAAGTTGCAAAGGGAACCAAAGAATCGAAAATGCTTGCTTAGCAATCAAGTTTCAAAAGACTTTAATGTCTAAAACACACTGAGCATCTGCTGAGATAGACAAGTAATACATAGAATAAAGGTCAAGGTGAACTAATCAAGTTCAGAATATATGCAGGTCTATATTTTACTGGAAGTTAAATCATAATAGAAGCTTTATAATCTGCAAAGCAAACTTCTCGGCTCCACCATTCTTGCAACTAAGACATAGCAGAAGAAAGGAAGAAGGTCCTTTATAGGTCAAAATGTAGATGGCCAAAAGATGATAAATAAGTTACCTTTACTGCCATCTAGAAGTAGTTCAAATTTTTGTAGCCAAGATGTAGCATTTGTGTAATAGCAGCAAAAGCTATTACACAATAGCTTTGTGTATTAGCTATACACAATAGCTATATATAGGTGGTTCTTTCTTCATTCACTCCTTCTTTTATCCTGCAGTATGGATCGTATTGGGCTTTCTTTTTGTTAATTGAGGGTACAAGGAGTAAGGCAAGGGGGAAACCAACATGCTTCCACTGATGAAATCTGAACCAGTTTACTACCAGTTTGCTCCCTGCTCATGCGCGCCAAATGCCAAATGTGTGCTGTGCGTACATGCGCAGTGCCCACCACGCACCAAATGCGAGGTGCGTGGGCGCAGTGCATGCCAAAAGGAGTCATGAGGTAAGTAGAACAGCGCGCGGGGGGGGGGGAAGGTGATCAGCTGTGGCGCGCAATCTTCAGAGCCTTTTTATTTTTTACTTTTAAAAGCATTTTTTTTACAACCTATTTGGTCGAATAGGTTGTAAAAAATGCTTTTAAAAGGTTAAAAAAAAGCTCTGATGATCGCACAGCTGTGATCATCGGAGTTTAAAAGCATTTTTACTACTGGTTCCGGAGAACTGGTAGTAAAAAAAATGCCTAAAAAGTAAAAAAAAAACCAACTTCCAACAATCGCGTGTAACTCAGCTGATCGTCAGAACTTTTTTTTTTTTTTACATTTTTTTACTACCAGTTGGCGAACCAGTAGCCTTTTTTTACTATCGGTTCAAGTGAACCGGACCAAACTCAGAGCATTTCATCCCTGCATGCTTCCATATCTGCAGGCTTTCTTCATTAAAACAATGCTACTGGACATTGGCAAGATGATGATGATGACAATTAATTGAATATTAATAGTTATAGAATAAAGAGTCAAATTCCATAGTACTAATAACAATCATATAATGTAACACTGAGAGCCAGTTTGGTGTAGTGGTTAAGGTACCAGGCTAGAAACCAGGTGACCCTGAGTTTTAGTCCTTCAGCCAATCACTCCCTCTCAGCCCTTGCAAAAAGTCAATGGCAAACCATTTCTGAAATCTTGCTAAAAAAACCTGCGTGGATTTGTCCAGGCTATCACTAGAATTCAATATTGACTTGAAAAGGGATTTAAAAAACTAAGCTGTAGTGTTGGAGAAAGGTCACGTTACGACTTCTTTTTTTTTTAGATACTTTGTTGTCATGTAGGGTAAGAATAAAAAGAGGAATTCCATCCATGGCTTTATGTTTGTTTTCTCTTCCACCAAACCCAGTCATTATTTCACATAGTTAACAAGCTTATATAATGAGTTTATATATAAGTTTAAATTTTATTTACTAAAGAATCTTGCTTTTTATTTTGTCAATTTTTGCAGAACCTAGATGGGTCATGTGGATCTGAATTTAATACACTGTTATCTGTAAATTGATAATGATAGGAAACTATCATAACCAGATTAAATTAGACTTTTTAAAATACTTAGTTGAAATGAAAGTAGATAGCTAAGCTAAAACTGAAAGAGCTGAAGCTGATTCTGTCTGGCAAAGTAGAACAGGAAGTTCAGAGTGTGATACCATTTGTTTTTCATTTCATCCATAAACTCCCTTTTAACGACCCTGTAGTCCTTTAATTTAGGGTACAGTTAGAGTGACTGGATGGAGCTGAGCATTTACTGGCCGGATGCCCTTCCTGACACCATTGTGGAATTTGCAGCAGATATTTTCTCTTTGAACCCTGAGAGAGAAACAACTGCCACTACCTAGGATTGAACTCAACTTTCCGAGTGGGAGGATAGCATATTCACCACTAGACCACCACGGTACTTATTTTTCATTTCATCTATGAATATGATTAATTAGCTTTTCTTCTTCTTTTTATGTTTGTCAGAGTTTTCAACCTTTAGCAAAGCTAGCAAAGATTTTTTTCTAGTGACATTTCCTATACAGGCAATGTTATTCCCAATTTCCTAGTAAATTCCACTCAGTGATAGATCACTATGTGAGAACACCGGACCCGTGTAAAGAAATGTAACAACAAATCCTTTTACCCAAATAATGTCAATCCTTTACCTTCATTGTAGCAATCCAAACAATTTCTTAAGAAGGTAAGAAAAACCCTTAGAATTCAGTTACCTACCTAGTCCGTCACTAAGTATCACTTAGCAGCTATTAGGTTCAAACAGAAACATGATCATGGTATTATTTATAATTTGATCTGTCACGCAGAAACCCTCAGAGTTGCCCTAATAGATCCAAGAGCTTCACAATTACAATTTTGGACCACTGTCCTTGTTGTTAGTGTCACCAAATTTTACCTTGCTCTGGGTCAAATTCGAGTCTCAAGTAGGTCCAGTTAAAGGAAAGAATTCTGACCACGTTTTCGTACAGAACACAGAGCACTAACATCCATTGAGCAATATTATTAAAAAATGAAACTAAGGCAGCAAAATGAATTTGCATTTCAGTTAGGACAAGAAAAGAGGAACACAGCTGTAACAACCCGACTGTATATATACACCCAATAGGAAAGAATATGCTAAATATCAACATTTTTAATGTTCTTCAAATAGGAAGTTGGCGTAGAAGCCATGAGCAGACACAGTACTACCAAAACAATTTTTAAAACACCAAAATAGTTTTGTCTGAAATGAATTCTGAAATAACAATTGATTGGTCTGGTCCAGGAGTCAGCAATCTGCAGCTCTGGAGCCACATGTGGCTCTTTCACCCCTCTGCTGCTGTTCCCTGTCACTCAAAATATGCGTCACAACCACCAATGTGCGACATCCACTGGTACGCGATTTATCGAACTTTTCAACCCCCAGTAGGCCAACCATGGATAAATCCAAGAAAAGAAAAGTTTCAGAAGAAAACAAAACATTTAATTCAACTGCATATGCTAGTTTTGTGGCTGCTCAAGAAATATTCAGGCATGGGAAGAGTTTTGTGGCTCCCGGTATTTTCTTTTCTGTGGGAAACAAGTCCAAATGGCTCTTTTAGTGTTTAAGGTTGCAAACCCCTGGTCTATTCTGATTATAGAGCTAAAACCTACATAGCTGCTAAGTTTTGAGATCTTCAAACCCAAAACACTGCAAATCAGACAACTCAGCTGGGATCGCCAGAGAGGAATTTTTTAAAATATGGGGCTCCCCTTGAGAAGCACACAGAGGCTCCAACTGGTCCAGAATGCGGCCACGCAGGTGGTGACGAGAGCGACATGGCGCTCCCATGTGACCCCCCACCTGCGCGAGCTGCACTGGCTCCCGATGGTCTTCCAGATGCGCTTCAAGGTTTTGGTTACCACCTTTAGAGCACTCCATGGCTTAGAACCAGGGTTCTTACGAGACCACCTTCTGCCACCGATAGCCTCTCACCGACCAGTCTGCTCCCATAGAGAGGAGCTCCTCAGGGTGCCGTCGGCCAAACAGTGTCAACTGGCGGCCCCCAGGGGGAGAGCCTTCTCTGTGGGGGCACCTGCCATCTGGAATGAGCTCCCCCCAGAGATACAGAGGATACAGGACTTACGCACTTTCCGCCGCGCCCTAAAAACACTTCTATTCCAACAGGTGGGGCTGGCCTAACTCTCCCTTTTAAATTGGTTTTAAATTGGGTTTTTAAATGCTTATATAAATTGGTGGTTTTAAATTTTTGAGCCTAAATTTAATCTTTTTAAATAATTTTTAACTTTTGTATGTAAATTGTATTCTATTTTCGGCTGTTCAAGGACTCAGGACACCCTGAGTCCCTCTGGAAGTAGGGCGGTATACAAATTTAAATAAATAAATAAATAAATAAATAAATAAATAAATAAAAAGCCTCTCTGATGATCCCAGCTGAGTTGCCTGATTGGCAGAGGCTTTTCAAAGCATTGGAAAAAATGCTTTGAAAAGTTAAAAAAAAATAAGTTGGCCATGCGCACCCAGTCACGCCCACAGAACCGGTAGTAACAAATTTTACATTTCACCCCTGCCTTAAACCTAATCAGCATGAGAGGATATAAACATTCTTGTTATGTATATAAGTTTTGGTGGGAGATTCAAATCCAATGGGTCACTCGTGATTGGTCAGTCACCAGGCCGGCAGAGTATTTAAGGAGAGCTGTTTGCCTGTAACCTTTGCTGAAGTCTCACTCTACATTAAAGAGCTGTTGTCACTACCTTGCTTCTGCCTCCTCAATCGCCCAACTCAACATTGGCGACAAATGTGGGATTGAGGCACGGAGAAGCAAGCCAAAAAAGAGCTACCTACAGCAGATTCAGCCAGGCTGACGAGCAGTACACGGCAGAATGACCATGATGTCTGCATTCATAGAGAGAAGTGGGGGTCATACATGATCCGGTTCGAGTGCACCTTGGAAGCCAGCGACATGCAGGGCCTCCCTGGGAACCGAAAGAGGGCCCTGTTCCTGAGCCACTGTGGGCCGGAAGTCTTTGACATGGCAGAGTCAGTCTCGGAACTGACCCCGGTCCCTTCCCCTCAAGGGAAGTGCTACAAGCCATTCTCAAGGCTCACTATGCCCCAGTACCATCAAAGTTTGTGCAGCGCTACGAGCTCCGGCAACGAGTACAGCGTGAAGGAGATCCGATCTGCGCCTACATGGCTGCCCTGCATAAGGCTGCGACACACTAAGAATACCGGGACTTCGATGATGCGCTTCTAGAGCAACTAATCTGTGGCATGAGAGATATACGCCTAGTATACGCAAGCAGAGAAGGTTGCTTGTGAGGCAGAATCTGACTCTACCCATTGCCCTCAACAAGGCCAGGGCACATGAGTCGTCGACCAAGGCTGTGGAGATGCTGCAACGACCAGCCAACCTGAAGGAAACCCTGAGGTCAGCGCTGGTACACCAAGAAGCCACCCAGACCAGCAGTGAGGAAGAGTCGGAGGAGGACATCTTCCAAACCGAGAGACAGACATGGGAGCAGAAAGAGTGACACAGAAGCTGCTCAAGCTGCGGAGGAGCACACCCGAGGCAAACCTGCAAATTCAGGGATGCCATCTGCAGGCGTTGCAAGAAGAAGGGGCATTTGACAAGAGTCTGCAGGGCAAGCCTACCAGTCAATCACAAGCCCCGGAACAACTTCAGCCAATCAGAGCCGGCACGGCACAAGCGGACCAGTAAAGATGGCAACCAGAAAAAATGGCGCAAATTTCAAAGCCATGAGACCTGCAGCAACACGATCGGCCAGGCCAGCGCAACCATCAAGAAAAAGGTCCACATAACAGTCAAGATAGAAGGGCAACCCTGCAAGTTGGAAATCGACACCAGATCATCCATGTCTTGGGCAACCCTGAAGGCCACCCTTCCCAACTTCAAGAAGAGCCAGCTCCAGAGTCAATGAATCTGGCTTTGGGACTACCAGGGGAACAGCATTCCCATCATAGGAATCAGCACATTCCAAGTCACCTATGGCGAGTACCGGAAGGAGCTACCCCTCACCATGGTCAGCGAGATGCTTCCGAGCTTCCTAGGGCTGGACTGGTTCAAGGTCCTAGGAATAGGATTCACCGGTGTCCACAGCACCAATGGCAGCACCCTGAAGGAGAACCTCCTGCAGGAGTTCCAGGACGTCTTTGACGACTGGCTGGGCAAGTATGTGGGGATCCCTATCTCCTTTAACTTAGACCCTAATGTAGCTCCGATCAGACTGAAGGCTAGGCGAGTGCTGTTTACACTCAAATCCAAAATCGACTTGGAGCTGGATAATCTAATCAAACATGGGGTGTTAATCCCAGTGGATTACACCAAGTGGGAGACCCCAATAGTGACGGGTCTGTGCACATCTGTGCAGACTACAAATGCACATTAAATAAAGCTCTTCAGCAGAGCACATACCCCATTCCAATTGCATCACTTGCTCCATTTGCTGGGCCCTGGCAAGATCTTCGCTAAACTCGACCTTGTGCAGGTGTACCAGCAGCTACCAGTAGATGGCACTACCATGGAAGCACACACTATAGTCACCCACAGAGGTGCGTTCAAGTGCATCAGACTTCAATTCGGAGTCAGCATAGCCCCCGGACTTTTTCAAAGTACCATGGAGCGTCTGTTACAGGGCCCACCAGGGGTGGTGCCCTACTTTGATGATGTCACCCACAGAGGTGCGTTCCAGTGCACCAGACTTCAATTCGGAGTCAGCATAGCCCCCGGACTTTTTCAAAGTACCATGGAGCGTCTGTTACAGGGTCTGCCAGGGGTGGTGCCCTACTTTGATGATGTGCTCATTAGTGCAACAGACAAGAAGCAGCTAGGGGACAGACTCAGGCAGGTTTTGGCCAAATTCAGGGAGGCTGGACTTCACGTATATTCGGCTGATATTTCAAATTGGTCACGGACCATCGTCCACTTTTGGGCCTCCTAGCTGGGGATCAGCCCACCCCCGCTGCCTTGTCTCCACGCATGACATAGTGGACCATCTTTCTGGCAGCTTACTCCTACCAACTTGTCCAGCGACCAGGACTGAGTTTGGGACATGCTGACACCCTCAGCCATTGCCTGCTACCGGACCTTTTAGAAGACCCAACCACAGAAGTACAGGTTTTCCTTATTGATGTTTTAGACTCAGGGCCTCTCACTTCAGCGGAAGTCGCAAAAGCCTCTACCAAAGATCATGTGCTCAGAACTGTCATGAGTTGGGTCATGAGGGGTTGGCCAGCAAAGACTGAGGGCGGGGAATTCAAAGCATTCTTCACTAAAAGAAATGAACTGTCCATGCAGGGGGGTTGTTTGTTATGGGGTGATTGCATCATTGTACCTTATGCTTAAGGGAGAAAGTTGTAAAAATGTTGCATGAAGGGCACCCTGGAATTGTATGTATGAAGGACCTAGCTAGGAGCTATGTGTGGTGGCCCCAAATGAATAACGACATCACCAAGTGGGTGGGGAAGTGTAACCCCTGTCAGGAATCTAGGCCAGATCCCTCCACAACACCAGTCAGGGAATGGGAGCATCCCCAGGGCCCCTGGTCAAGAATACATGTAGATTTTGCAGGGCCATTTCATGGCCAAACCTTTATGGTGATCGTCGACGCCTTTTCAAAATGGCTCAAGATCATCCTCATGCAATCCACGACTGCCGAAGCAGTCATAAAAGCACTACGGAAACTCTTTGCCACCCACAGATTGCCCGACACCCTATTATTGGATAACGGGCCCCAATTCACCGCCACCCAGTTCGAAGGGTACCTGACAGAGTTATGCATCTGGCACGCACTCTCTGCCCCATTTCATCCAGCCAGTAATGGACTGGCCGAAAGATTTGTGAGGATGGCCAAGAAGGCCCTGGCCTGGCTGGAAGCAGGAGACTGGCAGGCCCGAGTAGACAAATTCCTAGCCATCCAACACACCACCCCTTGAACAGCCATGGGGCGCAGTCTCTTCATGGGGAGGAAGCTCAGGTGTACCTTGGACTGATTACACCCCAACTATTCCCTTGATGGATTTAAGGGAACTGACCAGAAGTTATAGGAGTTTCAGATAGGGACACCAGTGTTCGCAAGGAACTATTCAGAGGGCTTCCTATGGGTGGCCAGGGTGATCTCTGACACTAAGGGCCCAAAGTCTTACACAGTTGACATGTTGACATGGAGATGGAAGGATATGGCGCAGACACATTGATCAACTTAGAAAGAGGTTGGCCGGACAGCCGGAAACGTATTCAGAATTGTCAGGCCCTGACTACCAAGGTTTTCCCATAACAGCTAAGCCAGAGAAGGTTGGAAGACTTACCTGCAAACTCCAGGATCCAGCGCTGCCCCAATGAGACGCCACTCCCAGCCAAGGATATCCATGCCCCTGAAGAAATCCAGGAGATTCCATTGGCGGAGCCAGGAGAAACAAAAGGTCCCTCTGACTGGCTCAACCCCACACCTCAGACTGAACTGCACAGGTCAACTAGGGCCCAGACACACCCTGGTCACCACTTACATACATTTTGTATGTAAATGTATTGACTAAGTGCCTTCTGGGAGGGGAAGGGTGTTATGTATATAAGTTTTGGTGGGAGATTCAAACCCAATGGGTCACTCATGATTGGTCAGTCACCTGGCCGGCAGAGTATTTAAAGAGAGCTGTTTGCCTGCAACCTTTGCTGAAGTCTCACTCTACATTAAAGAGCTGTTGTCACTACCTTGTTTCTGCTTTCTCAATCGCCCAACTCAACAATTCTGTTACATCGAGTCATTCATGTATATACTGTATGGCATCAACTAATGTAGAATACATCAAGATGGTAATTCAATAACTTTGTGAAGTAATTCCAAGTAATGAAATAAAAGCATATATGCCTGATTTCCTATGGCAAAAAAACTTTATAGTCAGACAGACCAGAAGTTTGGAAATGAAATAACTGGAGGGAAAATTCAGCATATTCTTCTTAAAATGTATAGATTTGGTGTTTAATTTGTTGCTGGGGTATATTCCCCAAAATGTGTCTGTTTTGATGTAACTGAGAGATCTTTCAAAGGCCTGGGGAGAGAGGAGGAATTTTGGAAAGAACTACATAAAACAAGAGAGAAAGGGGGACTAAAGAGGCCAAGCATGTATTTTGGACCAAGATCAAGCAGACTTCAGTTCCTGAAGTAGTGGACTCTAACAGTTCCTAGATAGTAAGGCCATCAGATTCAGTAGGCTATCAACATTTGCATACTGTGATGCAAAGCACCAGCGGTGGCAGAATTCAGGTTTCTCTTTATTCTTGTGCTCCTTGGACTGTCTGAATCAAGTGCCCAACCTCTAGCCTGTAGGCCACATGCAGTCCTGAACTTCTAGTAATGCAGCCCCACAACCCCCCCCCCCAATAAAGGAAGTTTATTATTTATATACATTAACTATGTTGTATATTTTATATGCGGGCCCAAGTCAATTCTTCTTCACACAAGACAGCTCAGGGAAGCCAAAAGTTGGACATGCCAGATCTAAATGCATATTACAAGTTTGTTGGGATGTGATACAACATTGGTTTCCATGATGTACAGTACATCAATGGAAACGTATACAGAATAAGCTATGGAAGAATTGTGTGTATTTTTTTGTTGGCTTTTGAAAACTGCTTCATGATAGCTATCAAAATCTATCAAAAACCACAGTAGAATAGAATTTCTTTCATGCACAATTTTACTGTAAAGTCTATTTTCCCCCTTATAGTCAGGTTTTCCCCATCCTTCTAAAAATAAACAGCTTATATATATAATTCCAAACCATGGAAAAATGCGGTCCCCTTTTCAGTTTGCTTCTTTTACCTTTTACTGTAGAATAAGGCAAGGGAGAATCAATTTTTAAGACAGTCTGTAAGGCTGATTTTTCTCTCCCAGATGAGTTTAAAAACCAGACCATTCTGGCAAAAGATATAATGGTAAATTAAAACCGAGACCTTTCTCTCTCTTATTCTTTTACAAACAAAGATCAAATAGAGCTAAAAATAAGAAGAGGAAAGGTGAAAACGAAAATGTGTGTGCAGTTATGTGCACGTACGTGTCTATACACACGTGTGCATGCCTTCTGGTAACAATTCCACCTGATACCTGAAATCCCAAGGTTGAGCACAGATCCACACCTGTAGGGCTCTACAGAAGGCCACTAAGGTTGGAGCCAACTTATTATCTCATGGGATGACGCTCCACCATGGCAGAAAAGCCTCTCCTATGGGACTTTGCTGGCTACCACTGCTTGAACAACAGTACCATACCATGCCTCTCCTTTTGGATAGAATAGTACATGTAGCTACACCCAGGAAGAAATGGTCCCATAAGTAACCCAGTGCCTTTATTAAGTAAACTTAATAAAGCATGCAACTAAAACGGCACGGTAACACCCAGCCTTGAAAAGATGTACACCTGTTCTGATCTGAAATATTTCTAGAGTTATATTCTGAATAATCAAAGAGCAGAGGGCAGATTTGCAAGTACATTCAAATAAATAACAGCGGCTGATCCTTTTTCCTTTTCAGCATAGCCATACTGCATCCTATAACATGCTTATTAGAACTCTAACTCTTCAGGATATCCATCGAGTGCATGTTTTGTTATCCATTTTTTAAAATGCATTTAAAAAGAATACAGGAGGAACAAATGAAAAAGAGAAAGAGAGAGAGAGAGAGAGAGAAAGGGAAAAGGAGAACAGTTGGCTCCATTCAGGCAATTCACAAAGATCACCATATGGATGAAATGCTGCTCTTGTTGCAATCAATGGATGTTTGACTCCGGCTTTCAATAGATTCAAAAGTTTGTCTAAATTCTTTATGTTTGTTGCCTTCCTTTTTTTCTGATCATTTGTTTTAAAGTGACTCAATTTTTTTTGTACTATGATACATGTGGACTATGGTGTTTATTATTTCATCTCTCCCATTTTATGCAGGAATAGCCCAGGGCCATTTTCAAAACAGAAGCAGGAGAGATAGGCAAGAGACTTTGAAATCATTGTTACAGCATTCAGTAACCCCAACCATCAGCAACCCGCATTCACAGGCAGTATAAGAGACAAATGTGCTTTCTGCTGAGGTCTCTTCCCTGATGTGAAACTGCCACTGAGAATTGAATACAGAACATTTCACCCGGGGGGGGGGGGGGGGGAGTCAGAGCAAATGCCTCCAAGTTTTATATTAAAGGCAAGGTTTCTGAAATTGTCCTCCAATGAGTTGCTTTCAAAACTGGAAATGAAACTATAGCAGTTACTAGAGAACCAGCAGCCAGAAAATTGGTTGCTTAGTATGCATCTATAGGTTTTTATCGCTAAATTATAAACCTAAAAGGGACAGGGGGTTTAGAACAAGATAAAAAATATATACCAAATTGCAATTTAAAATCATAAAAACAAAACAATGCCAAGCATATACGATAACAGGAAATACAGAAGCAATAAACGCAGTAATGTGGTAACAAAAAGTTGGCAACAGATGAGTCTTCATTTGGTGCTGGAAAGCCCCAAGAATTGGCATTATCCACAAACACAATGACGTTATGAGGGCACCCACAACATTTCATAAGAAGAGAGCGGCCATCTATGTTTCCATGCTTTCTGACTGGTTGGTATGAATCAACAGACTGGACATGGTCCATGTCTCTTCAATTAAACAGTGCCATCTATTAGGGTCCAAGAAATTTGCCTCTTCTGTCACAGCAACTGCCCTCTGGAATGAGATCCTTCTAGAGATCCATGAGTTTCCCATCCTAAAAATGTTTCAGAGACCCTCAAAAGATATGGCTGTTCTCCCAGGCTTAGGTTAGAGTAGATGGAGACCCTTGTTGGATGTGCTTCTGTGAATGTTTCTACTGAATGACCAGAACCTATCTTGTTTATTTCTTTTGTACTCTGTGTTTATCTGTGGGTTGGTTTGTTTGTTTGTTTTGCTGTGTCATGAGCCATCCAGAATTGGTTTGGAGTTGGGCAGCATTGAAACCTAATTAAACAAATAAGTAAATAAATGTCTAAGATGGAACTTTCTCAGGCTGTTGCCTCAGGAACCATCCTTACAGCTATCCGGAGTCTTTTGGACTAGGTGGCCATAATTAATTTAATAAAAATAAAGTACAATGAATTAACTGGGCCATAACTCATAGATACACTTGCTCAAAATTAAGTGCTCCTTTAAGTCTTGAACCTTAGTTTTATTAGGTTGTCTCCTACCCCACTTGAAGTTCTTGCTGAAAATAAAAGTATGGTTTCAACTGATGAATGAATACGAGAAAAAACATGACTTCTTTGAATTGTAGGATTCTCTGATTTTGGTTTTTCATTTGCAGTCATTTTATTATTCAGATGCATTTATTATGGAGCAGATGCATTGAAAATGCTATTGGGGGAAAGGTAATAACATCTATGCAAATAGGGGGGAAAAACAAGCTCAGAAGAACTACCATAACCTGATATGGCTATTGTTAATTTTTTGTCTTGTAACATAGAAATGTATGGCTAGGGATTTTAGACCTTGAGAGTGAAGGTTCATTCTCTGAGCTTGTGGGTTGGTTTCCGAACGTTTCATTACTAGGCTAGTTAACATATTCAACAGAGTTTAGGAGATGCCAACACAAGACCTACTGATCACACGAAGCTCTTAGAAGAACACTGACACCCCCTAAACTCCGCCGAAGATATTACCTAGTCTGGTAATAAAACATTCACCCTCACCCAAGCTACACCCAAGCTTGGAACAAATAGAATAGAATAGAATAGAATAGAATAGAATAGAATAGAATAGAATAGAATAGAATAGAATAGAATAGAATAGAATAGAATAGAATAACAGAGTTGGAAAGAACCTTGGAGGTCTTCTAGTCCAACCCCCTGCCCAGGCAGGAAACCCTACACCACTTCAGACAAATGGTTTTCCAATCTCTTCTTAAAAACTTCCAGTGTTGGAGAATTCGCAACTTCTGGAGGCAAGTTGTTCCACTGGTTAACTGTACTGTCAGGAAATTTCTTCTTAGTTCTAGGTTGCTTCTCTCCTTGATTAGTTTCCACCCATTGCTTCTTGTCCTGCCCTCGGGTGCTTTTTTTTATTTTATTTTTTTATTTGATTTATATGCCGCCCTTCTCCAGAGACTCAGGGCAGCTTACAATGCGTCAAGCAATAGCCTTCATACTTTTGTATATTTTATACAAAGTCAGCTTATTGCCCCCACAAACTGGGTCCTCATCCTACCTTAGAAAAGATGGAAGGCCTTGAGCCTGGTGAGATTTGAATTTACAGTAATTGCAGACAGCTGGAGTTAATTACAATGCATTAGTATGCTGAGCTATCCAGGTGCTTTGGAGAATAGCTTGACTCTTTCTTCTTTGTGGCAACCCCTGAGATAGCAGAACACTGCTATCATATCATCCCTAGTCCTTCTTTTCATTAAACTAGACATACCCAATTCCAGCAACCGTTCTTTATATGTTTTAGCCTCCAGTCCACCAGTCATCTTTCTTGCTCTTCTCTGCACTCTTTCTAGAGTCTCCACATCTTTTTTACATTGTGGTGACCAAAACTGGATGCAGTATTCCATGTGTGGCCTTACCAAGGAATTATAAAGTGGTATTAACACTTCACGTGATCTTGATTCTGTCTAGATATTTGCCACTGTTTCAGACTGTCTTTGCCCTTTTTGTGACATAAAATCTTACAAGTAATCATCCAAAGCAAACTTAGTTTTAAAAACAGAAGTGAATGTACAAGAGGCATGAAACTTTATCTACTTGAAATGATCATAAGGGGAAAAAAACACATGCAGTGTTCCAGGCAGACCACTAGATGGAGCTTGTTTGCTTCAATTGGTGAGCTTGGTTAAGAAGGAGAATTGCTTCTAGACTAGACCTTTAATCAGAGGCTAAAGTAAAAACAATATACATGTAGTCCTTGATTTACAACAGTTCATTTAGTGACCGTTCAAAATTACAGCACTGAAAAAAGTGACTTATGACCAGAAGTGGGATTCACTTACCTACTGGTTCACATCACTGTGCATGCACATGGGCACAGCCTTTTGTGCATGCACAGTAGTCATACATTACATCCGGGCAGGTGGGTGGAGCCTCCTGCAGTTGCGACTACTGGTTCGCACAATCCGGGCAGAACTGGCTGAATTCCACCACTGCTTATGACTGTGTTTCACATTTACTACTTTTGCAACATCCCCATGATCATGTGATCAAAATCCAGATGCTTGGCAACTGGTTCATATTTATGATGGTTGCAGTGTCCTGGGGGTCATGCTTTTGCAACCTTCTGACAAGCCAATGGGGAAGCCAGAATCACTTAACAACTGGGTTACTAATTTATCAGCTGTAGTGATTCACTTAGCAACTGAGGCAGGAAAGGTCGTAAAATGGGGCAAAATTCACTTAACAACTGTCTCACTTAACAAAATACATTTTGGGCTGAATTGTGGTCGTAAGTCGAAAGAAATCCTGTATTTCTTTCCTTTTCCTAGGCCCAGTAATCCACCACACTTGCCTTTGATCCCAAAGAATCAAAACTTTTCTTTCTCCAGCCATGAGAGAAGAGTAACAGAAAATCCACCTCTCTACAGGATTTCATAGCTTACTTTTTTTTTCCTTTTAAAGAAGCAGGTTCTACGTCTGAGAGGCAGGAAGATGCATTCTATATTTAACACAAGTGCCTGACAGTCTGGATGATTATGAAATACGAATGCAAGTTGACTTCACAACAGATTGCCTAAAGTGTTTGCATTTCTATGTGTAAAAACGCTAAAAAAAATTGGACACAAATACATATATTAATTCAGATTTACAGTATAACTGAATCCGAACTTTTCATTTGGGCTAATGGATAGTCAACTCGAAAAAAAAGAAGACCTGAAACTTTGTTTTCATGAATGACAACTGCTGCAAGGCTACTGATATGCTCAGAAAATGGAAAGGTTTGATGCTACCCATAATGGGGGAATGGCTGGTGCAGGTGATGCAACTTAAATTAACTTCTTTGATCAGAGAAAATCTACATTTATAGCTAACTGGAAATCCCTTGTAGACTTCTTTGCACGAAACGGAAAAAAAACTTCTGACTTGTGGTATTTATTATTAGGAAAAAAGGTTAATAGAAAAAGGTGAGATTTTTTTTAATAATCATAGAGTAAGAGATAATTTTGTACTTATATTTGCTGCAAAGGAAATTGGAAGCTTCTCTCTATTTCTTTTTATTCTTTATTTCTGCACTTTCGCTTCTTTCTTTCTTTCTTTTTTCCTTTCTTTCTTTTCCTTTCTTTCTCTTCCTTCCTTCCTTCCTTCTTTTTTCTTTCTTTCTTTCTTTCCATTCTAGATCACTGTTTTAATTTTTGTGTTCTCTGTACAAATTTTAATGAAATGTATTTTATTTTATTTTCTCTATTTTTCAACTACATTTTTTTGAATATTTTAAAATTTATTTTAAATACAAGTAATGCAAACAATACAAACATATACATGCACATCTAAATATAAAAAAGAAGAAAAATTCAAATAATACAGTGTACTCCCATCCCCGGAGACCATCCCTCCCATATTTCTTCTTCTATAACAGCTAAAAAAATACAATATATTCTGAATATGTCCTTATCCCCTCCAAAACAGCATCTCTTCTTGAGTAGGTTTATTCCCTTTGCCTTCCAGCAACACTGATTTCATTAAATCCCCCCATATTTCATTATAATTGTTTGTTTTAATCATCCCTTTTTAAAATTTAATTTCTGTTAATTTATTTTTTGTTGCCATGTTCCAAATTTCATTATACCATTCATTTCTTTGCGTATCCCAATTTCGTCCCCAGTATTAACAAAACGTATTTAAAAAATAAAATGTTTGCATTTCTCCTTAAAATCATGCATATATTTTACTGACTATTCTCACTTGCATATTTAAGTTTTTTTCTTTTTGTCATGTTTTAGATTTTGGCTGGATATATTATTCCTTCAGTTAAGCAAAGCAAAAACAATGTATAAAGTTGTTACAATCTAATCTTGCTGTAATATGTTCCAAAGGTATTTATGAGATGTTGGTGAAACATTTAATAATGAAAAGTTTAACTTACTATTGCTGTAAGTAATCAATTCCATCTTTGCCAAACCTGCTAGGATATAAGACTGGGATACCAACGTCCTGAAATGAAATAACCAGGTTAGTTAAACATTCAGAATCAGAATCAGAATCAGAATCAGAATCAGAATCAGAATCAGAATCAGAATCAGAATCAGAATCAGAATCAGAATCAGAATCAGAATCGAGTTGTTAAGGGACCTTGGAGATCTTCTAATCCAACCCTGTGCTCAAACAGGAGACCCTATACCTGTGATGGCGAACCTATGGCCCGTGTCCAACAGGTGGCATGTAGCACCCTCTCTGATGGCACATGAGCCGTCGCCCCAGTTCAGCTCTGCTGCACATGTATGTGCTCCTTCCACCATTTTAATGAAATCAAACTCACTTGCTGGCCAGTCTACAGTATGTGTCAATTGTGATTAGTCTTATAGGATTAGTCTTCAAAAAAGACTGTTGAGCAACTTCTGATGGAAATAAGGAAAATGCTTTTGCAAAATAAATGGTTGTTCTATATCTTGGGAGGTTGTGCAACTGTTTTGTTGACCTATACAGCTAAGCCCTAAGATCAGTGGTGGGTTGCCCCCACGAACCGGTAGTAAAACCGGCAGGAGGACCCGCCCACTGCCCCAGATGTCATCATCAGCAATCTGCGCATGCACTGGTGCAAGGCGTGTGCGCAAGCAAAGCAATCGCGCACATGCGATTCCGTTGCAAACCAGTTGCCAATTTCAGGAGCCACTTCAAGATGGAACAAGCAGCATTCTAGACAGTGAGTTGCTAGCTTAGTCCGTTTCAAATCAAATCAAAATTTTATTATGGTCTAAAAGCATCACAACACTTAGGCCCTTCTCTGGAACAAAGGCAAAAGGGGGCTTGTGCTGTTAAAATAGGACTTGTGAAATATCTTACTTCCCTCTAGGCCGTGTTTTCTCAAGAAATCTTTAACCCACGGTTCTTTGTGATTATAAAGGAGGGATGAATAATTTTCAGAACAAACATTGTATTGAGGAACACTAATCCAACAGTAAGTAAAAGCTTTGGAACCAAACAAATGTAATTCTGGAAAATTATGAACTACTGTATAAAGTCAGCACCTACTCTCCTAGAAGAATGAAATATTTTGAGGAATATTTAAAAAGGCAGAATATTGTATTTCCCTAAAGGAGAAATGGAGAAACATGCTCTTAGAGACAGAAAGCAGCCCCTACGTCTTTCTTAATAGCCCCCAGCAGATATTTTGTGCCCATTAAGAAAAATTGGGCCAGCCTATTCAGAAACTAGCTGCAGTTTCCCTCACCCAAGCAAAAACTGAGGCCAGCTTTTAGAAATGCAGATTTGGTAATCCATTCAGAAAGACTGGTTCAAGGCAGAAACTCAGATAAGCAACAAACAAAAGGTTGACAAAGTTAGCTCAGGCAAAACCTAGGATTGGCATTTCCTCTTTTGCTTATAGAGCCAGCTATGACCCCTGCATAACCCCACATGACCCCATAACAATCTGACAACAGCCAATAAAATACATGTTCTTGCACAGGAACAGGAAGCTCAAGTGCAAAGCTCAAAGAAGGTATAACCCCCCACACACTCCATTTTGGTCAGCTGCATCAGGATCACAAACACGTGGTCTTGTTCATCAATCAATGGACCCGCTTTCCAATCAGCCTCCAGCCTCCATTTTGTCTTCAGTGTCTTTCTCCCGGCTTGGAACTGAACCAGATGGACATTTCTTCCCACACTACCTTAATGTACTTTACTATCTGAGACTTACAATAAACAATTGCAATTCATTTTTATCAAGTCTGTTTCACTTTAGAATTTTACACATTGATAATAAGTGTACTAGCCGGTGTAAGTTTCAGAAAGAGTGTTCTTCAAAATAGCAGGATTTCTGTTAAAGTGTAAAATAACACAGTGAAGCTATTTTTAGTAATTATTTCTTTAGTAGAAATTTATCTGGGGGGAAAATTTGCTATGAAATAAACATTTAAAATGAATTGTGCTATTTAGAAAATGATTATATTCATGTTGGTATATTAATATACTTCTAAAAAATCATTAGCTTCAAAGGACAATACATTTGTGAAGACCTACAAGAAAAGACACAACAATCAGCAAGATTTTTACAACTTTTCTTCACAGGATAACAAATAAAAATAACAAAAATGGGGTGGAATATGTTTCAAGCCCTGAGTTTCAAGGCTTATTATGTTCTAATCTCAGAAATCTAAAAAATACCATTTTAGAATTAAAATAGAAACTTTTCGTTCATGACTCACAAAACCCTATGTGTGGGATAGTGTCATTATATTGGGGCATTTTTCACAATGATTAATTTGAATCTAGGAGAAATAACATTTGTATTGAAATTCTAGTTTAGTCCCTTATGCAATACTAGCTTCCTGAAATATATATGCCATTTTGTATATAAAACCCCCTATGGGCATCAAATAAAAGTCATTATTTAATTACCAACATCTCTTGATGATTCACTGCTGAAATTCATTGTGAAAGAAAATGTGAATTGGGGTACAAATGTCACTTTCTCTGTGTCATTGAACCTCCTATAGCTCCTAAAAAGCTAGGAGAGCTTTGTTTAGTTGCCTCTGCTGACCTGGGATGGGTTCTACTTACCTTTACTACTGGTTTGCAGTGGGCCGCGCATGTGCAGAAATGTTGTGATGACATCGGGGTCGGTGGGTGGAGCCTCCTGACGGTTTTACTACCGGTTCTATAGACCCGGTGCGAACTGGGGGCAACCCACTACTGCTGCTGACTAACACACTTAAAGGGTCCCCAACACACACACACACCCAATACACGGAGTGGCATCAGTCCACAGCATGCCAGCAACTGGGCCGCGCAAACAAGCAAAGCCCGATCCTGGATGCAGGCAGCATGAAAAATCACATCCCCTCCAGTCCACCGAAAAACCTTTCTCCACAGAACCAATTGCTGGTGTCCAAAAGATGGGGGGCATTGACTTAGAGGATTTCCACAACTCTGATGCATCTGGGCTTTAGCCAAGGTTTGTGAATTTGTCTTGCCCAACCTATCATCCCGTTTAAGCCAGTGCCATCACTGCTAGTATCCTACAATAGCATTTAGACTTATATACCAATTCATAGTGCTTCACAGCACTCTCTAAGTGGTTTACAGAATCAGCATATTGTCCCCAACAATCTGGGTTCTCATTTTACCAACCTTGGAAGGATAGAAGGTTGAGTCAACCCTGAGCTGGTGGAGATTAAACTCCTGGTAATGAACAGAGTTTGCCTGCAATACTGCATTCTAACCACTGTGCCACCAAGATTTCTACCAGTAATTGCAGCAGCAAAGGTTCCAGAGATGTCTGAAGGGTAGGTTCCAAAAAGTGAAGACATTGACCACGATGGTGATGGTGATAGTGATCAAAACTCGGCTTGTTTAGGTTTTTTTAAATGTGTTTTGCACATGCAGTTTTGATCATAACTTAGTGGCTGTCCCCTTGATTTTTTTGGGCCACACCTTGCAGATCCTCCTGAGCAAAGATATATCACAAGGCCAATTCTACTAATATTCTTCAGTGTGACGCCAGCCCTGGCTTCAAAAAAACCAATCATTTCTTTTTCTAGTTTTTGAAAGTTTTTTTTTTAATTTTTAAATTTTTATTAATTTAAGAAACCACAAAATACATTTATAAATACAAGTAAAACAATATACAACAGGTATCATCTTAATGACATCTACTTATAATATCTGAATTTTTACAATATCTATATCCTATATTCTTCAGTATACATTATTTCTCTCACCTTATATAATGATATTATTTTATTGATATCTGGTGTCTCTTCTTTAAATTTTATTTGATGTAAAAATTTATTTTACTCTATTGATATCTTTTCTTTTCTTTTCTTTAATTTTTCTTTCTTTCTTCTTCTCTTTTTTTTTTACTTTCCTCTAACCATTTATTCCACTTTTGCCAGACCAGATAATATTCAGATTCTTCTTTTCCTTGGATCTCCTTGGTGAGTCTATCCATCTCCGCGCATTCCATAATTTTGGATATTAATTTCTCTTGAGTTGGTACCTCTTCTTGTTTCCAGTTTTGTGCGTATATTATTCTTGCTGCAGTCAAAATGTGTGTTATTAAATATATTATTTCTTTTTCGTATTTGTTTGTAGGTATTCCTAATAAGTAAGTTTCTGGTTTTAATGGAACCTTTTGAGTTATTATTTGTTCCAGTTGTGTTTTTATATTTATATAATATATATTATATACATTGTTAATGCCTTCTAAAGCAGCATTTACAAACCTCAGCAATTTAAAGATGCATGAACTTTAACTCCCAGAATTCCCTAGTAGGCATGCTAGTTGGGACTTCTGGGAGTTGAAGTCTACACATCCTAAAATTTAAGAGGTTAAGAGACACTGCTCTAAAAGTCAATGTTATAACAATAAATGTCCCATTTTCATTTCATTTTGCCTGAAGTGTGAAGTATGTCAGGATTGTTATGCTTTTCTTTTTAGTTTATGAATGAATCTTTTGTTTAACATGAATCGTAAACTTAAGTCAGTTTGTTCTCAGATCTCAATACAGAATTTTGAATTCAAATCATGCCCTCATCAGGTCTACAATCTCCAAAGGGAACTGATTCAGGACTGATCTGTATGGGCCTAGTGATGGTACTTTGGGATTTTACCAGTTAGCTTGCTTTGCAATTAGCTGAGACCAGTGAATTCTCCAGTAGGAATGAATTCTCCTGCTAAATATTTTCAAAGCAGATTTGCTACTACCTGTATTAGTTTGTGAGACTGAGACCAAGGAAGAATAATGCAATGAAAACTAAAAAGTAAAGAACAAAATGTTCCATTTGAAGACTAGCAATGGAGGAACATCAAGTGGTTTAATTAAATTTTGCGAAGATTTCAGATGCATGCATTGCTCAGGCATTTTTTAAAAAAATCTGATATTATTTTACCATAAACCCACAGCTTCTTTTTGATAGAAAGGCAATCTTTGGAGCTTTTGAAAGCAGCCCATTTCCTTTTGTGAGTCTTCCATTATCACCTGCCATGTCCTCTCAGAAAAAGGTTTAATCACCATAGCGGCTACTATCTTTGACTGCTGAGGCGGATGGTTGCCAATGCTAATGATGCTTCAAAATGTCTCCTGCCCCGCAGAGAAAAAGCATCCCTAGGTGAATGTTAATCCTGGGAAAAATGATAGCATGAATCCTAGCCTATGTCAGATACCTCAACCACACCTCTCAGATGTCTCGGTTAATAAAGAATGGGAAGGAATATAGGAATGTGGCAATGTTTGCATTCTTTTATTCAAGAAGCTCTGATGAACAGGGATTTACATTTCTCCATTTTAAAGAAGGAAGCGACATGGATTACATATAAGCATACACCTATCATATGTGTAACATATACCTGTAACAGTGGTGGGTTTCAAAAATTTTTACTGCTGGTTCTGTGGGTGTGGCTTGGTGGGCATGGCAAGGATACAGTAAAATCTCCATTTCCTTCTGATCAGCTGGGACTCAGGAGGCAGAGAATAGATGGGGGCAGGGCCAGTCAGAAGTGGTCTGCAGGCTCACACACATAACCAGAAAATTGTGATTATAAATGAGGCAACATTACAGTCACATATGTATACATAACTTGATTTATATTTAAAAAAATAATTTGATAATGGTCTCGATATGGTATGAACCATTGAAAAATAAGAATCTGAGAGAAAATGAAATAGATTCAAAACAAATAGAAATAGAGTCTAACAAAAGAAAGAAAATAGGTTCTGCCTGAGGTACCAAATTTAACATCTCCCAAATGATATCTCCCTCTGCAGATGTTCATCAGGAATATTGTATTCTGTACATACAGGGGCACGTTATTCTAGAGCATGTTATTTTATGTCAAACTCGCAGCATCACGTTGTCGTCACATGATGTATCACAACTTTTTCCCCCTTTGCTAAACCAGAGGTGGGCATGGCTAGCACGTGATGCATCCGGCCCATGGGCTGTGAGTTTGACAACCCTGTTCTAGAGGAAGGGTGCCACCACTGAGAAGACTATAGTATGCAGCCCTGCAAATGGAACTCCACAGGTGATGGAATCCTTCCACAGGGCCACCTACTCACGTCTTACAAAACAGGCAGCTTGGAGCATGTAGTCTTGAAGATAACCAAACCCTAATTATGAACCTGATCCTTTTAAGTGAGATTTTATCCTATACCACATGAATCATTTATCTGAACCTTTATCAAAGTTCATCAGTTTTTTTCCACACCCAAAATACTTCTGTCCAGGGGTGAAATGTAAAATTTGTTGCTACTGGTTCTGTGGGCGTGGCTTGGTGTGTGTGGGGGGGTAATGTGATTGGGTGGGTGTGGCCAACTTTTTTTTTTAACTTTTCAAAGCATTTTTTCTAATGCTTTGAAAAGCCTCTGCCGATCAGGAAACTCAGCTGGGATCATCAGAGAGGCTTTTTAAAAAATACCTCTCTGCTGATCAGGCAACTCATCTGGGATTATCAGAGACTTTTCAAAGCATTTTTTTTCACCACCTCTTCGGCCAAGAGGTTACAGAAAAAATGCTTTGCAAAGCCTCTGACTATCCCAGCTGAGCCACATGATCATCAGAGGCTTTTTTTTTTTACTTTTAAAAGCATTTTCTCTACAACCTCTTACGACGAAAAAATGCTTTTAAAAGAAAAAAAAAGGCTCTGATGATCTTGCAACTCAGCTGGGCATGGTGGGAGGGTGGCGCAGGGATTTTTGCTACCGGTTCTCCGAACATCCCACTGCCATCGCTACTGGATCAGGCAATCTAGTTCGAACTGGGAGCATTTCACCCCTGCTTCTGTCTTGTCTTGATTAAAGTTTGGTCTGTTGCTGTCATCATCCATTTCCATCATTTTGCATCCTCCATTATCATCTGAATCCAACATCTTAGAAAATCCAATATATTAAGAAAAATGTTTCAGTTTAAGTAGCTGCGTTCAGTGTACACCCATTTCTGTAGGTGTTCAGATAAAGAGAGAATTTGTGAATCCATTTTAGATTTAGATGTGGACAACAATTAAGTGAAGCCAGAATTTCTAGCAAGAGGAAAACAAATTGCCTACAAACTGCTTATACAATGCCACATCATAAGAAATCTCAGCTTTATTCTATTTTCAAGTGTTATGGAAGGCGACTGAAATGAGATATGATTAAGCCTTCAGAACCAGCCAATGTTATGCAATACAAATCTTCCCAGATATTTTGGGAAGATGAAACAGACAAAACAGACAAAGAGGCAATGGAAGTGGAACAGTTCAAGCCCCACCCATTTTGTAAATGGGTAAACGTTGTAGGTGAGTATAAAGGGGCAGGACTTTGAACACACTGCTACAAAAAAAAAAAAAAAAACAACCCGGCATTTTTTGCTGTTTTCCCCTTCCGTGTATATCAATGCTGCTCACAACTCTGTGAGTCACATGTTTTGTGATTGAGAGTTGCAGATTATACACTGGCCTATTAACTTTTAAGTTTTGTCATGAATCCAGAGAAGCAACACACAATTTTATTTCACTCATTTTATTTTCAAAACAAAGCAAAGGGGATCTGCAAGATCATTTGAGGAAGATATTGAGTAAACCAATTATTACATTCACATAGAAATATAAAATAAATGCCTAATACAAAATAAAAGCAATATCGAATTAATTCTTTATGTGCTGGCTTTGTTCTCATACTTTAGTCATTTAGTGGGGATGAGCCACTTAGAATGGGAATTCAGAAAGAGATGGGCCACCAGATATGGGGAAAAAAAAGAGAGAGAGAGAGAGAGAGAGAGAATAGTAGCCAAAGAGATATTTTAAAAAATTAACTCATTAACTCTATTGACCATATAGAGTTTTGCAGCCCAAAACAGGTACAGGTGGTCCTTGCCTACCAATTGTCTCGTTCAGTCACTATTTGAAGTTACAATGGTGCTGAAAAAATAACTTTATGAACAATGGCTGCTTTTATGACCTTTGCAGCGTCCCTTAGTCACTGTAAATGCAAAGCCATAGGTCACTGATGGCTAACCTTTTTGCCGTCGCGTGCCAAAAGGTTGGGGACATGGGAGAGTCACACATGTGTGTGCCCATACCCATAATTCAATGCACCCTGCCCCCTGCACATGCAACTCCACCATGCTCCCACCGCTTTTGGCACGCGATGGCAAGGTGAACCCAGTAGGCCTGTTTTTTGCCCTCCCCAGGCTCCAGAACCTTTCTTGGAGCCTGGAGAGGGCAAAAACAGCCTCCCACCACCACACCACACCACCGAGGCCCTCTGGAGGCAGGAAATGGCCCGTTTCCTGACTTCCGGTGGGCTCTGAAGGCTCAAAAATCAGTTGGCTGGCGCCCATATGCACGCTGGAGCTAAGCTAGGGCAACGCTTGCGTGCCCACCGATATGGCTCCGCGTGCCACCTGTGGCACGTGTGCCATAGGTTCGCCATCACGGCCATAGGTCCAGTACGCAGGAGCTGGGGGGAGGCGGGAGGGGGGGATAAAAGAAGCAATTTCTAGACAATCTGATCCATTTTCCCCCATCCCCTCTTTAGCAGAGTAGAGAGATTGGAGAAGAAGGGATTACAAGGGAATAAACAGGCATACACTGGAGATGGCACTAGTGCATTGCTTTCAATGTAGTGGTGTCCCTACTTATTCTCTTCAATCCTTTTCCTTCCAATTAATGTAAATACGTACATTAATTCCCTTCTTGCTAATTATCCCAGCACAGAGTAGGCATTCCAAAGGGCAGGAGAGTGGTGAAAAAAGAGTGGTGAAACTACCAATCATGGTTGCAAATGTGGACTTGAAAAAGTGACAGGAACCTTTTCTGTTGTTCAGCTACCTCAAGATGATATTCTTGTATCATCAATCAATTCTGAAATATTTGTGATATAGCTAGCCTTTCTAGATACTACCATGACTAGTTATTATTAGTAGTAGTAGTATGTTGCTAGCATTTGCTGTTTTCCCAGTTCTTCAATGTGTTTTTTATGTGTCCAAAGGATTAGATTTAGCCCAGAACAGATCTAATGATGTATAGGGCTTACCTAAGCAATATCATGGGAGTTATAGGTTTAATTTGCCAATTAATGACTGAGATTAATTAATTCTTACTTTTCATGATACAAGATGAAGTGCAAGATGAAGTGGAATTGATGGGATTCCATCTTGGCATCAGAAGAATGTACAGAGCCAAATTACCTTAAAATAACTCCCAGTGATGAATCTACTTCTGGAAGAAGAGATGGTCAGAACTAGATTGCTTGTCTTGTGAAAGCAGAAGTTTGAAGACATCCCTGGTCCTTTGTCCCTTGTGATTCAGGGTGACTTTTGGAGAAAAAGTGACAGGAACCTTTTCTGTTGTTCAGCTGCCTCAAGATGATATTCTTGTATCATCAATCAATTCTGAAATATTTGTGATATAGCTAGCCTTTTTAGATACTACCATGACTAGTTATTATTAGTAGTAGTCGTATGTTGCTAGCATTTGCTGTTTTCCCAGTTCTTCAATGTGTTTTTTATGTCTTGCCCATTTTATGAGTTGATTTTTGCAAGAAGGAAATTAGGTTATTTCTGTATAGGTTTTCTTGCTTCTGATTTATTTCTTTTGGGTATCCATATGTTGCACTGAACTTCCCCAGGAATTTAATATTTGTCCCTGCAGGCTTTAAAAGGCTGTTATTATTTCAGGCCCTACTTTCTCATTTCTAATCTCTGGTCTGTTACCCTTGTTCTTGCATGCTTTTCTGGCTTCAACCTAGAGCACAAAAACCTTCTGCCTTGTTTATAACTGGTTTTTCTACCCATTGGTCCCAGGAAACAGGTGGCATCAAGTTCCTATCTTGGGAGGGAGACCTTTCCTCTTTCCTTCCTGGGTTGAGTGGTAACATCACAAATTCTAATTAAAATATCTTCCATTCTTCTTTAAGAATGACCTCTAGTGTTGGATGAAAAGAAGTGCATTATTCTCTTAAAGTCCCAAAAGTTTTCAGATTCTGTATCTTCCATTCTACCTAGATAGAGCTATCAAAGCTGCAAACATCTAAATGAACCCTAGGCCTGCCTGTCTGCCTTCCTTCCTTCCTTCCTTCCTTCCTTCCTTCCTTCCTTCTTTCCTTCTTCTTTCTCTTTTTCACTCCCTTTCTTTTTCTCTTTCTTTATCTCTATTTGTTTTTCTTTTTATTCTTTCTTCTTTTTATCTCTGTCTTTCTTTTATTCTATCTCTTTCCTCCTTTCTTTTTCCTTATCCCTTCCCCCCCTCCCTCCGTCCCTCCTTCCTTCCTTCCTTCCTTCCTTTTCTCTGAGTGATGAACAGAATAAAAACACAATACAGTAAAACAAGAATTAAAAACAATAAACAACTTTGAGGCCCTAATAAAACTTACATCCATGCACTCACACCCAATGCCAGCTCTACCAACATTATGGACACAGTATCTGGGGACGGGGTGAAAGCCAGACACATGGACCCAACATGGACACAGTGCCAGGGAGGAAGAGAAGCCAGTTCTTCACAGTGCTCCCCCACTCCCCCAGCCTGGGGGGTGGGGCTGGAGCCAGATCTTCAAAGGCCAACAGTGTCAGGATCTCTGTATTGCCAAGGGAGACTGTTCCATCATGACAGTGAGTGAAGGCATGCTTAATAACCTCACTGGGCAACACTACTTCACTCTGCGAATCCAGAGTGTTTCTATCTTGCCATATCTAGTAGGATGGGCAGAAACCATCAATGGTTGATGCCATCTATTGTTCACCTGAATTTTTCCTTCCAGATCTGATAACCCTTTTGCAACAACTGTACAACAGAATAAAGAAGCTCTCAGTAGAGCACAGCTCCATGCTAAGAAATAGAAAAAAAATGCAAGAACCAAACAGGATGTGGTAGGAGCTAGTGACACAAGGCATGAAAGACAAGTTAAGTAGAAACACTGTTGTGAAAGATAAAATGAAAATGCAAAAATTCCACCAATTCTTTAGTTGACACATCAGATGAAAACAGTGGCATTTGCTTCTCAACCTATCAGATGTTTGCAATAAGATATTTTGAATTTGGGGGGGGTGTATTAATTTTGAATTGTTTTTTTTTTTATTTGATTTATATGCCGCCCTTCTCCGGAGACTTAGGGCGGCTTACAATGCATTAAGCAATAGCCTTCATACTTTTGTATATTTATAAAAAGTCAGCTTATTGCCCCCACAATCTGGGTCCTCATTTGACCTACTTTAGAAAGGATGGAAGGCTGAGTCAATCTTGAGCCTGGTGAGATTCAAACTTGCAGTAATTGCAGGCAGCTGAATGTTAATAACAGGCTATTAGCCTGCTGCATCACCAGGCTCTTTTGTTGTTGTTTTTTTAAGTTTATCTCTTTGTATAAATCGTAAATAGCATACCCTAGCCGTGGTGGTTGGATTATTTTTTGGAGTTTTATGGACTTTATCTCACTGTTTTTCCATGATAATTGAAGCCTTGTAAAATCCACTCAAAGCAGTAAAATTAGTGATTTGTGTTCTGAGTAGAGTATTACGGTTTATTGAATATTTTAATAAAACAAGGTGCTAGTTATATGTTGGGCAGTTCAGGAAGCTATTTTTTCCCCTTAACCTTGAATATTTGCATTTTGATATTTAAAAGGAAATGAGAGTTTTACATTTGAATTACAAATATTATTTTCTTTAATTAACATTTATCTACATGGGAGAAAGAGCCGGTTCTTATAGTCCCTTGCCTCAATGCTATATCACTGGGAAATAGCCCTATAACATTTTTTTTCTTAAAATTTGACTTAGTAATTTGAAAAAAACCCACAGGATGTGGGTGACCCCACATGTGCTAGAACTACAGAAGGAGGAAGTTAGAAGTAGTAGTTATGTTGTAGAAGTTAGAAGTTAGCTAGTAGTATTAAGAATTACACCGCCTCTGTTCCAAGGAATAGAAGGCAGAAGCAGATTATGAAGATCCAGAGGCCTTCTTAAAAAGGAGATTTGAACTCACCACCCTTCCTTTGTGTAACCAAAGTCAATAGGGCAGGGCAGAAGCAGAACCTTTCCTATGGGTTCTGCTTCTGCCCTGCCCTATTGACTTTAGTTACACAGTCTTTTTTTTTCCTTTTGGATGACTTAGTATATTGTGCAAACCTAGCCAAGTTTGGTTAATTTGTGATAAAATGTACTTTGTGTTTATAAAAAAAAAAGGTGTAAGTCCAGAGTAAGCCTTTTGTTAGATTGCAATTTAAGAGCGCCTACGCAGTTTAGGAAATTAAAAAAAATTGTTCTCTTTTAGTCTCTGGGTTAATTCCACATTTTGAAAAATTACCTAAGCTGAAGGAAATGATTGGGAGAACAGCAAATATAGATATCCAGGATCAGTGGTTTTTAGGAACAAATTATTTCTTATTTCCACTGAAATAATTTCCATTTGCACTTTTCCTCATCCAGGAAGAGATCCCAAATTTTACTCAGTGGTTTAGGCATATCCTAACTCTATTGTTTACTTAGTAATACAGATTATCCATCTGTGTCATTTTTCCATCTTGTCATTCAGAGCTGCAGGGGTTTTAAATCTGCTTGCCAAGAGCTGAAGAATAGAAAAATTGATATCCACCTTTTTATCTTTGCAAAGGTTCCTACGTTTTGCAAATAAAGTAAGTAGGTGCTGGTTTCTATCTCACTACTTCACTACCAATGGACCAGCAACAAAACTGTGTTCATTTATAAATCTTTTTTGTTAGTGGTGGTTTATACTTTTCTCCAAAAAGTGTTAGATAATGAAGATCTCTTTACTGGTTTGTCAGGCCAACAACATATTAATAATCCAGTTTCTCATCTATAGAAACTATAATAACAGTCAGTTTGTTGCTAATTGGGAAATCTACTTCTTTGGGCAATGACAGACTTTCATGTGATGCTCACAGATAGAATTCACCGAGATCCCAATTGCATAAAGTCACAAAAGGAAGCAATTCCGGTTTTCCACAAGCTGAAACGCTTATCTGATTACTTGGCCACGTAAACAGAGCATAATGTGTGTGGGGGGGAGGGATACTCTATGTTTGTATGCATCTGTGTGCGCATGCATGCATTTGAAGGCAAATGGTATGAATGGCAAAGCAATGGTGCATCTGCTCCTTAGCACATTGCCAGTTTCAGCAATAATGAAATAGTTCCAGGCTTGGCAAACAGTCCTAACAGGGGACATTTTTTAAAAATTGAACAAAGAACAGGAAAACCAACAGCCGATTAACTCCTAAGGAGCCAGAGAAACGTTTTTTAAAAAATCTCTTCTTCTAATTGGAATAGTAGCAGTGGTGGGTTGCCCCCGTTTTGGACCGGTTCTCAAGAACCAGTAGTAAAACTGGCGGGAGGCCCCGCTCACCACCCTGGATGTCATCATCAGTGATCTGCGCATGCGCAGAAGCAAGGCACGATCCCATTGAGAACCGGTAGTAAAGGTAAGTAGAACCCACCCCTGAATAGTACTGTGGCACAGGTCTTCTTCCTTCTACCCTTAAGTGATAAGGAAGTGAGTTAGGGTTAGAGTTAGGGTTAAGGTAGCTTGAGCAGAATGGAGTCCATTATTTGGCCTTTGCAATCCTCTTCAGAAGATAATAATCTCTGAAGGGAAGAGAACACTTGGCAGAATTCTGCAGTTAGACACCCCAATTGTTCAAGACCCATTTTTACCTGGGATGGAGCAGCTGGGCTGCAAAAGCATGTCACAGAGCATCTGTTGTCAAATATGCATTCTGAATAGGAAGCGGTTAAAAAGTTGTTTTTCTGTAAGTGCCTTCTGTGGGTAGGAGAAACTTTCTGCAATTGTGAGAAGTCAGTCTTTAGGACAGAGAGCTGTACTGATAAACTGGTTAGAAGGGAGAATCCAGAGAGCCAGAATAAGTGTGGGGGTGGGGGTGGATAGAGCCTTGGCTGGGCTGCTAGGTTTATATCTGGAAAGTAAGCCCATCAGTTGGTAGACCAATGAAAACAGATCATTTCAATTCACTTTTCTTTTGCTGCTTTGCATTTTTGGTTCCCAGAGTCAGGAAAAACCTATGTAGCTAAACAATGCCAGTTTGGCCTAGTGATTAAGGCACCAGGCTAGAAACCAGGAGACTGTAAATTCTAGTCCTGCCTTAGGCATGAAAGCCAGCTGGCTGATTCTGGGCCAGTCACTCTCTCTCTCTCAGCCCCATCTAGGTCACAGATTTATTGTTATGGAGAAAATAGGAGAAAGAAGGAATATTAGGTATGTTTGCTGCCTTGAGTTACTTATAAAGTAATAAAGGCGGGATTTAAAAAATATAATAAATAAAAGTAGTTTTAGCATTTTAGATGTCCTACACTCTCCCTTTCGCTGTCGGAAGGAAGGAAGGAAGGAAGGAAGGAAGGAAGGAAGGAAGGAAGGAAGGAAGGAAGGAAGGAAGGATCAATTAGATAAAAATAGATAATGTAGATCTTACTTTCTGTTCTCTCACACATCTTGTGAACCACAAGAACAAGGTAACTAACTTAAATTGCCATTTCTTGACATAAAAGCTCACACTGACTTATTCCACTCCAAAAGGTGAAACATAAAGAAGCTGTACAAAAATCTGTCTGTAAACATTTTTCATATTCTAATTTATTTTTTTAATCCGAACATTCTGAAATGTTTCCATCAGTCAGGATAAGCAACATGTAGCTCCCTATTTTGCAGTCCCCAAGTACTACTACATCACAATTATCCTGCCAAAATATGGAAATTAAACTATAAGGGACATCTATGGGAGAAGAGTAAAAAAAAACTCATTGTTGAATGAAATAATGATATCAAAGCCCCTCTTTTTACATTTATGTGGTTCTGACTGTCACCAATAGAAATTGAGGGTATAAATTAAATATAAATGTATATATGTACAAGACTACAAGTGATTTTTTTAAAAAACAATGCGAACAATACAAAATACTGAAATGGAAATCATGTCCTCACATGATCCATATATCTTTGTTTTTAATCCTAGTAATAGTAATCACCTTGGAGATCTTGACCTTGATATTTTTAATCTAAACATTGCATAACTATCACCATCAAACACAGCTAGCAAAGGTTTTATGTTGACGGTTGCATATAAGCCATGTGGAAGAGGGCAGCTATAGGTGGGGGAGGGGATGGAGAAACTCCCTCAAACCAGTAGATCCACTTCTTTGTACCTGCTTTTTGTTTTCTTCCATGGTTTTAATCTGGCTTTAGCCTGCAAAAAGACAGAGCAAAGTTTATGGTTTGATTATTGACACAACAGGAGAAGCATTGAATAAATATGGTGTCTTGCCATAAAGCCTTCTTCCTCCTTTGCAGTTGCCATAGGCATTTTCTGAACTCAAAGAGGCAAAATGACTAGCCAGTCTCAGGGAATACAGCAGCTTCTCCAAGCAGAAAAACGGGCCAAAGATAAGCTTGAAGAAGCCAAAAAAAGTAAGTTATGCCCTATGCTGGAATTCTGTTGAATCTCCAGAAAACTTTTGTCATATATAACTACAGATAAATTACAGAGGCATCAACAAGGAAATGTTATAATATATTTATTGTATGATTTTCCCCCCCATTGGGTTAATTTTTAAAACTACCTCCAATGTCTTTTTCTCAGCTTTTTAATAATTTGGTGATTAGTTTCAGAGCTGAATTAATGTGAGTCAACAGTCATCCTTCTATTTCCTTATAGGGAATTATTCTACAACCTACATTCTTTTCTGGTCCTCTAATCAGAATTGGACCTTCCACTTTGGGTCGATAATAGGGAGGCTGAACTAACTTATGTGGCGTCTGTGTGAATGGAATCAATTTTTCCCAACTATGCCATTATAATGTTCTATGTTTTAATGTTGGCTGCATCTCAGAACTAAAGGAACCATTGCCTCTGTCTATTGGTTCACTACATTTTCTATCAGCCTCAACCAAAAAGGCCAGTGGTTAATAACATTAGTTCTTAAAGGTCTTCTATGTAAGGTAGACTTGTTTGAATTTCCAACATTATTTATCACTTTTTAACCCACCTACTAATATTTTGTTAGTCTAATTACACTTTTTAGGTTTTGTTATATACACAGTACATAAAATCTCATGCATTTTTATTCTACAGCAGGTTCTATAAATTATTATTCATCCTTACACAAGATTTCATGCCTTGTTTTCTAAGATCTCTTTCTCCTTATTATATTGGGCCCCATCAGCAGCTCTGCATTTCCTACCAGGACTTTTTAAACATTTTTGTCAATTAAATTGATTTCATTTCCATGAAATTGGGTTATGCTATTAATTATTTCATTTCCTTAAGCTTCTACAAAGAGATATTTTGAAAAATTCCATCTTTATGAAAACCTGATGATCTGCTTTGCCTTTATTTTATGTTCTAATGGGCTATTGGGGATTACCTTCAATAACACCGCTTTGGGGGGGCGCGAAAGTCCTACTAAGCTGGTATATGCAAAAGTATGAAGGCTATTGCTTAACGCATTGTAAGCTGCCCTGAGTTTCCGGAGAAGGGCGGCATATAAATTGAACCAATAAATAAATAAATAAATAAAGACAGGCAGGCAGGCAGGCAGGCAGGCAGACAGACAGACAGAGTCACGTAGTGGGGAAAGTAGTGGCCTAGCAATCCAAACACTGAAATCTAGTCCTTCCTTGGCATGAAAGCCAGTTGGGTGATTTGGGGTCAGGTTCTCTTTTTCAGCACAACCCATCTCACAGAATTTTTGTGGAAAAATGGGTAGCAGAAGTATTATGCACACCATCCTGAGTTCTATAAAATAAAGATGGAATACAAACGTAGTAAGAAATGAAATCGTCTTTTGGGTTATACATTTTTCTGAATTTGCACCAAAAAACATTCCAAAGAAAAATCTATAAATAGTGGACTCTGCAATATGGACTTTGAATTAAAGGATACTTTTCAAGCTACATTTCATGACAAGTGTTCAAAAGTTGGGTTTGCAAATCTCAGTTCTGTAGATGTTTTGTATTGCAATGGTGACAACTATGTGTCTTGTGGAGATGCACGGATGATGTGATTTTTTTTTCCTCAGGAATTCACTTTAGAGTGCTTTCTCCAACAGAAGCCCTTTCTATCTACTACAGGCCCAGGAGAAACATAACGTGATATGACAGATTTACTTTATTCTTTGAATTTGGGGGATTGTATTGCTTGGTAGAACAACTTCAGAATACAGTAAAGCATTCTACTAAAGCTTTGCACTGCCGTAATAGTTCATAGTTCATAGAATCATAGGGCTGAAGGGATCTTGGAGATCTTCTAGTTAAATCCCCTGCCCAAGGCATAAGTTCTTATATTATTTATTAAGAATCCTTTTAAAAATCACCAATTGATACAAAATCTGCCAGAAGGAACTTTTCATTCATTCTCAATTACCATAATAGATGATATCCATCTTCTATTGGCTACCCAGGAGCTACCAGCCCATTACTATATGACTGCATAATGTGTGAACTTGCAAGTGCTACTGAAATCCTGATTTTTACCAACCTTACAATTGACCATGCTGGTGGGGACTGTCAAGAGTTGTAGTTAAGAAATATCTAGAGAATTATTCGTTGTTCACCCATGTCTTTGAAGGGAAAAGGTGCTTTCCAAAAACAAACAAAATGAATGAGATAAAGGTTCAGAGGTGACACCCATAGTATTAACCTTAATTACAAAGCATCAGAGAAGTCTGTGGGAGTTCAAGCAACCAAAAGCAATTATCTGTTCTCTCATGAATAACTTCCCATGCTTCCATTACAGTCCAGTGAAGATATCTTCCTATAATGTGTCTTACACGGGCACATAAATATCATACAAAGTAAGAAAGCTTAAAACCAGAAGAAACTAATCACCAACAACCTTAATAATGGTCAAAGACCAGCATAACAAGGATGGGGTACAAGGAACTTAAAATACAAAAATTAAATACAAAAATACAAAAATTAAATTACATAAAAACCTCAAAATATTTTTAAGATCTGAAAAAAATCTTTAAACCTCTAAAAAAAGGAATAAAAACGATAAGTGAAGATTAAAAATGGCAAATTAAACCTATTTAATACAAATAATTTAATGAATCTAATACAAAACATTATATAATAACAGTCTAGGTACACATTAAAACAAATGGGAACACAATCTCATGAGCTCTGAGAAAAGAGAAACAACAGCGATTTCCTAACATTTTTTTAGGAAACAAAATAGCAGTTTTAGACTGTATAACAAGCTGCAGTGATATTTTTCCCGGATCTTTTTTCCAGAAAGAGTAGCTGAATTGGCTTTAGATTAGCAGCTGGCAAGCTTGTGCCAATTGTTTTGTCAGTAACAGTAACAGTGTCAATTAAATTGGTTTCATTTCCATGAAATTAAGTTGTGCTATTGCTCTTCTAAAAACAACAATAGTACTTAGACTTCTATACTGCTTCATAGTGCTTTACATTCTCTAAGCAAGTGGGGTCAAACTCAAGGCTCAAGAATGTGGTTGGATCTGGCCCGTGGGGCCATCCTGGAAAATGTAATGGGCCAGCCTGGTCTACCTGCATCACTTCGGCCTGGTCTACCCAGTGCAAAGAGGAAACATACCAGCAGTTTGTGGAGTGGCATCAAGATGGCCACGCCCACCCAGTCAGCCACACCTGCCTGGCCCCCCAAGGTCAACCACAGTCCTGATGTGGCCCTCAATGAAATTGAGTTCCCTGCCCTAAATGGTTTATGGAGTCAGCATATTGCCTCCAACAATCTGGGTCCTCATTTTACTGACCTTGGAATGATTGGGAGGCTCAGTCAACCTTGAGCCAGCCAGGATCAAACTGCTCTATCTCTTGTAGCTCTTTTATCTCCTACATTCTTTCATTCAGATCCTTAAGTTTCTATGAAGATGCATTTAAAGAATTTCATTGTGTTATATGGCTTCTTGCTTGAGCTGGGGTTTGGACTAGAAGACCTCCCTTCCAACTATATTATTCTGTTGCCTTTGTGAAACTGAAAATCCAAGCTATCTTTATAGGTGGTGGCAATATAATTATCTTTAAGACAGACAATTTGGTGTAGTGGTTAATGCACCGGACTAGAAACTGGGAGACCATGAATTCTAGACCCACCTTAGGCACAAAGCCAGCTAGATGACCTTGGGCCAGTCATTCTCTGACTTGCCAAGAAAGCTGCAGGGACTTGTCCAGGCAGTTGTCAGGAGTCAAAATTGACTCATAGCCATATGCATGCAAACCTGTGCTATAAGCCAAAGCTACTTTTTCTGCATTTCAGGAAATACCAGTTCCAGGACACTCTGTACCAGTTTGAAGAGGTACACCCTGCTTGCTCTTCCACCACCAAGATTTAGTTGCAATGTGAAATAGGTTTGACTCTCACAGAATAGGATTGTTTCTTGTTGGCACTGAAGGAGAAGAAGGAAACTTCCCTCCCTGCCCCACTCTGCCCCCAAAAGGCTTCCACAGTATATCTAGAAAGCTTTCACAGCTTACTAAAAATCAGCTTTGTGTGCATTGGTTTTTCCAGTGCATATTCCAGATGGATATTTCTCTCTCTCTCTCTCTCTCTCTCTCTCTTTCTCTCTCTCTCTCACTCACTCACTCACTCACTCACACACACACACACACACACAGAGGTTTATGTTTTCACTAAGCAAGTTTGCAAATTATTTCTAAAAAAGAAAACATTATAAATTCATCTCTCAATTAAGCCTTAATAGAAAATATCTATTGAAAAGCATGAAGTATCTGATTATTATTTTCTACACTATGCATTCAAAATACAAAAAAAAAAAAAAAAAAACCCAGAGATCACCTGCAACTTGGCTTATCCTTCTGGCATATTTCAGTTCAGAACATGTGTATGTTTTTTAAATGTGTTCAAACTTTTGTAAATCTATGAATTAAAGGATTCTGGATCCCAATCCTTGTAATCAACTGTGACATAAACTTTTGCATTCTTAAAAGTAAGATCCACATAGGATTCTCTTTATCTGGTACAGTAGATGTTCCAACTGTAATTTCTATTCAAGGATTAAAAGACGACATTCCCTTTTTCAAGAATTTTTTATATCCATGGCTGAAAGTTCAAAAATGTTCATATTGGATGTGATATTGAGATTAAATAGATACTGATTTTACATAATAGATTTGGATTCACCCTGTAATTTTCAGATGGCAAGCAACCTTAACATCAGTTAAGCAACATTAGGAAAACTGACATAAGGCCTGAAAAAGTTTTCAGTTCATTTGATGTTTTGCCACTTCTTAAATCTAATAATTCAGAATGTTGGTTCTCATTGTCAAAGAATTTGCTGCCAAATTGATCAATTCTATCCAAGGTTTTCTTAAAACACAGGTCCAGGATTTCTGACCTCAACTGTGCCATGCCAATTTCCAGTGTGTAACATAACTCAATCCAATATGGCATGGCAACCTAAAGAAAATATATGAGGGTGAATAATTGCTTCCAAGCTGAGATATAATCATGCATCCATTTATTTATTTAAACATTGTGGTACAGTTAAGATTTGAGCCTAATTTTTAGCAAAGAACATCCAGATATATCATGGATTCACAGAAAATAGTGTCTCTGTCAAATTCTCATAGATAAGAAGCAGAAAGTAACACAGCTATTTTCTTCAGGGTACAAAGGTTTCCCAGAATTAGAGACAGGAACCATTAGAGTCAAATCAGGATAAATAGCCCAAAATGGGCTATTTAAAAGCTGGTGTGTGTGAAAACTTTCTCTAGCAGGTGAACAGAAAAAAAGAGGGCAATGGGCAGGGGTGGGTTCTACTTACCTTTACAGGTAAAGGTACAGGTTCGCAGTGGGGCCGCATGATCTCACTCACTTCGCTCAAGCACGGGCATGCTCTTCTGCGCAAGCGCAGAATTGTTTTGATGATGTCAGGGTCAGTGGGCAGAGCCTCCTGCCGGTTTTACTACCGGTTCTATAGAACCAGTGCGAACCGGGGGCAACCCACCACTGGCAATGGGGCATCTCTGAACACCAAACAAAAAAAAAAAAAAAACCCTAGGTAAGTATTCAGGGAATGAAATGTGATTCAGAAAAAAAAAATCATTTCTACTAGGAGCAGTATTTTTTAAAAAAATAAAAGTCTACTGTGCTAATGTAGCTTTGCTGAGGAAAAAAAAGGAGGTCTAAAAACCAGGAGAGTGGAACAGGACAGTAAGAAGAGAATATGTACGTATGTATGATGTGTGTATGTGTGTATGTACGTATGTACGTATGAATTCTGACACTTTAATCTTGTTCATATAAACTGAATGTCATCTACAGTATCTCCCATCCATCCATCCATTCCCAAAAAGAAAAAAATGGCACACTTTTTGCTGGAAGAGAATGATGGGTGTGCAGCAGGAGCATTGTCTAATGGGAAAGCATGGGACTCTGAAGTATAGACTAAATATTGTATCCCCAGAGTATGCCGACCTAGGCAATATTTTATTAAGCCAAACTGCTTAATAAAATGAGTACAAGGCATAACATCTTATATGGTAAGCACAGACATATCTTTATATAGACAGAAACATATTTATACAAAGTAAAGTCAATTTTTATATAATAAAATATATACTAATAAAAATTATATAAAGCATTAAAATGCACACAAATGCTTCAAAATAAAAATCCCCCCCTTTCTTACCTTTTTTTTTTTTTTTGCTAATAATTGTGCTATTATCATTATTATTGGAAATGTTTATATACTAGAAGAGCACCAGATAGTGTAGATAAATTGCAACTCAGGTACATGTTTTTTGCTTTACGTTAAAAAAAAACAGCCTTCATTTGGCTTTGTGTAAAATGCCAACAATATATCATATAATTTTCCCTCTTAAATGTATAACAATAATACTATGTTGCTTTTCCAATAATGTTTTGACATTTGTTAAATTTGCACAGGTTCTTTTTGACTGACCCAGATTCTAGAGTAGAAGACTGACCCAGACACTACAGTAGAAGTCCCCAACTTTTCCACTCTGCAGACTGGTGGTGGCGGTGGGAAGAAGGGATGGTTTTGCACGCTCACAATTCATTTGCACGGCCCCAAGGAGCCATGGCCTGGCACCGGGTCACGGACCAAGGGTTAGGGACCCCTGGTCTAGAGAGATGCAAAAACGCTGGGCTCTGGACCAAGTGATTTATTTTAACAGACTTCTTCTAACAGATTTGGAAACTTTTTAATTTGTAAAACACAAAAGCAATGTGTAAAACTTACCTATATATTCACAAATTTATATGTGGATGTTTCCTATCATGTCTACAGTCTGTTCCTATTACTGTTCTTCTATACGAAGCATGTCCAACCATTTGGCTTGCCTGAGCAACACTGAGTGAAAAGGAATTGTCTTGGGCCACATATCAAATATTGAATGTATATAAATGCATGTAATAATGTTTGACATTTACAATCTTTTGGGGTCGCATTACTAGTTGTCCATAGACTCATGTGGCCCATAGGCCAAGGGTTAGACATGCCTATTCTATACTATTACACTTAAAATTACCTCTATATTGTAATCTGTACTCTACAACATATAGAAGTTCTCTGTTTATATTTACTGTTGATGTTTTCTTCTTACAGAAGAATCAATCTTCTTTAAGAAGAAATTCTGTTATCAATTTTCCCCCGGTGTCTCTGGAATGTCTTCATTTCCCCCTCTGTTGTCCTTTTTAATGACCATCATTGCAGACCTCTTACAACAGTCCAAGTTGCACTTTTCCATGCTGGACCTTCAGATATTTTTCCTCGGAGGCATCCACACTCTCTGAGGGAAAAACCCCCTTTATCGTTTCTACTCCTGGATTTCTCCAGTCACTGGTGGAAACAGAGCCCCCAAAACAATGTATCACCTTCTCACCTGTGTCAAGTTTGCTGTTAAGAAAGGAGTATAGGTACCTGTAATTTTCTCAAACAATCTGTCTTTCACATAAACCAAGCAAGCCTATTCTGTAAACCTAAAGATTTCTCTGTGGTTGTATAGGGAGCCTACTCCAATGTATGGTATATAGATCCACCCATGACCCCACTTCCCAGGTGTGGATTTGTACTAGTTAGCAGACTTATGTTTACTGTAAATATGATGGAAGATCTTGCACATGCCCAATTCTTCAAAATAATCACCATAAGGTCATGCCAGATATAATCAGTTGAAGCAGATAAATTACAAACTTATAAAGAGGTTATAAAATGATTATAAAACCAGCCTCACTAACAGCCTGCCAATCCACAAGTAGGTGTTTGATCTCTCCTGGTGAAGCTATAGTTTCGGTTGGCACAACAGTTGTTCCTGCTCTTCTAGCCAAGCAGTGGTGCTTTCTCACATCATGCTGAAATGAATGGCCTGGGTTCACGAAATACTTTACAGTATGCTCAACCAGAAAATACCATTATAACTGAGCATTCTGATTTACTATCATGCAATACATCTGGTTGGTCAAACTGAACAAAACATATTAGGGTTTTATGCAAAGCATTAATCCAGATTGCTATTACTTTTTATCCCTGGAGGTGGAGTACACAGTGGCTATCTGAAAACATTATACAGGCATTCTGACCTATCACTGTTTGCTTGTTAAGGCTCAAATTTGAGCCAGGTATTGCATCAAGCCCATTGTTCACCTCCTCCAATAATCAGATAGCACCTAGAATAATATGAACGCACCAGTGTTGGGTTGCCCGCGGTTCACACCGGTTCAATAGAACCGATAGTGAAACCATTGAGAGGCTCTGCTCACTGACCCTGATATCATCAAAATGCTTCTGCGCATGCGCAGAAGAGTGTGTGTGGCCCCGTTGTGAACCGGTAGTAAAGGTAAGTAGAACCCACCCCTGGAATGCACCATATTGCCACTATAATTTTTAATACTACTATTAAAGGAGAGTAATGTTGCTCTCCATTGAAACGCCCAGGTACTTAATTTAGGATGAAAGGTTGCCTACTAATCAATATAGGCCATCAAGCAATTATGTATTCTTCTTCTGAGATCACAGCATCCTGGATTGACTGATCATCCCAAACTATAAGGTTGTCTTCTAATTTAGGTTTTACAGCATTTCCTCTCTAACTCCACACAATATTAACTGTTTTTAAATATCCATTGCCCCTACAATCAGCATGAAGAGAATGGGGGCCCCTTCCAATAGCCTTTCCAATATTCAAGTATTCTAACATTACAATGGAATCATGAGACCTTTCTCCAGGGCTTTTTTGAAGTGTTTTCAGCATGCTTCTTCAAAACAAAGATAAATTAAACCATAGTTTTTGATGACATATATTGTTAATTGTAGTTAACATAAAAACACCTTCTCTTCAAAGGAAGGAAGCAGAAGAAAAGCCATGTGAGTTTCAAGGTTTGTAGCCATATTAGTAGAACATAACAGGCCATTTGATGTTAGTAAATACCTTCTTTGATGTACATTTGGCTTCTGTATGACTTTGTTTCCAAGGTTCTTTTTATTTCTTTTCAGAGAAACTGTAATTCTACAAAGAAATTTCTAACATAATGCTTATTTCCAAGAATCTTTCTAGACCCTACATAAACCCAGAGGCATTTGCTGAAAATAATCAGTGATTAGAGCCTACTGCTTTGCTTATTAACATAACTACTTATACGGGGGGGGGGGGGAATCTATGATAATCTAGGATAGTTGGATATCATTCTAGACTGGCAAGGTCCCGTCCACAAGTTTGTCTTCTGGAGAACTGGCATTTCTTGGTAGGACATACTTCCTATGGCAGCCATTTTATGAATAAGGGCAGCCATTTTATAAGAAAGCCCTCAAATTGTTTTTAAAATTCTAAATTTGCCCACCAGACCAAAAGTCACCTAAGTATTATTTTTTAACACAAAGAGAATAAATCTTTAGGGTTCTGAAGAATGCATTTAAAGGATGCTATAGATTTCACTATTCCACAATGTTTCAGTATTATATTGCAATTTTTTGAAAAGTGAGCTATGCTGATTTCTTATTCTGTTTTATCTTCCGTTTCAGTGCCATGGGTAGTTTTACTTCTCTTAGCTGCAATAGGGAGTCAAGCAACATTTTAAGTATGCTAAAAAACCAAGTCTTTGTCTCCAACTGTTTTGGTTTTCCTTACTTTTTGCAGTAGTATGATATGACAGCTCTTCCTCCACTTTTCTATAAACTTGTTTTTGATGGCATTGCTTCTGACTGACATGACACCAGACCCAGCACTGTATTGCCTTTTTATGGAGACAGGATCCCCTCAGCAGTGGAACATCTAATCTAAATTCTGGCAGAAAAGATAAATGTGAATACAGGACACAAAATGCATCTAACTGTGGATACTGACTAATTCCCTCATAACACCACCGAAACCTGGAATAACTTACCTCATATGCTTTGTCACAAAATAGCTGTGTCTGATCACTTCCTATATCCACATTTGGATGTTAGCTGGAATGCAAAAGCATGCTTGCATTATCACTTCCTCCATAGTATGAAACTATTCAAGCTGCTTAGTCTGGCTATTTGCAAAGCAAGTTGAAAATTTGAAACTATTGGGTGTCATTCCTAATGGTGGGTCTTTGCTGTTATAAATATAAAGTACACAGAATACTGCCAATCATTCTAAAATTCTGGGCATTCCAGATTCTTAAAGGGTGAGAATTCTGCAATTCTTCAGAAGCTGTGTTTTTTCTTTAGGATGTGATTATTGGAGGCAAGATGGCATTTTATAAGTTTCACATACATTAACAAACAAAGCTCAAGAATTGGAGGGGATTATAATTTAAGTAGGGGGCAATCAATATTTTCAGAATGGTTCTTGTCACCCTTTTTTCTTATCTAAATTAGACAGAAGTAGAATCTCTGTATAAGGACATTAATTCTTTTCCTTCTGGCTGCTGGAACTTGTCCAGGAACAGTTACTCCTCTAGTTGTTTCAATGCTATCCTAAATTCATGTCTTTCCAGTCTGCTTAAAATGTTATGTACAACCCCCTTTAGCATCTGAAAGAGGGCTTTCACGTCTGTGTACTGAAGCTCCATATTTAAGAGAACATCATATGGAATTAAAAACCTCATTTTAATATTTCAACCTTAGGTATAACGATTAATACCTTTCAATAGTTTTTAACACTTAAATATCAATTTATTGCTTGTTTTATTCCTGTGAGCCACCCTGAATCCTTGTTGGAGAAAGGGCAGCATACAAGCTTAATAAATAAATAAATTAAATAAATAAATAATCCAAATAAATGCATGAATATTTAAATACCTGACTAAACTGGAACTTGCAAGGCCAAGATATTAAGCATTATTTTAATACTTAAAAATCAGTTGAATATCATCATTCTCATATTACCCTTATTATGAAACGAGTCACTAGACTTTGATGTTACCTTTTCCTTCATGTCTACAATATGTTAGTGCTCAAAATGTGCTTTAATATTTCCACCCACTTTTCCATCTAGAAAACAGTAGCAAAAGGGAGGCAGAAACTCAATAAATGTAAATATTGCAATTTAGAGGTATGAGATATAACATTATTTTGGTTTGGATTTATGCCGGAGTTTAACAAAATTCAATTGTTGTGAACTGAAGGGTTCCTGTCATTGAATCAGTAAGGCAAATCTTGGAGAATGATGCCTTTTCTTGACAACAGCATCTACAAACTGCTGTCTGACAATTGCAAAAAACAAAAAGAAATACTTGATTTAAAGTTCAGATCATATAAGAAGTTGCCCACATTTCAATGAGCAATGGTCTGTGACAGAGTCAATGTTTTTCAATAAGGAAATCTGGAAGCATTTGATTGTTTATGTGAGAGTAAGTAAACATAATATTTCTGATCCTAAAGTCAACACATAATAATTTTAAAAATGTAGAACAAAATGAATGTAAATGTTCTCCCCATAGCTAGTGCATAGAGCAGAGAGAAAACAGACAATTAAGACAATTATTGATCTTAGATTTATCCATAAGCTTCAAAAGTTGATTCATTAAAATATATACATTCATTTAGAAGGCCGTGATTTGATTGAAAGGAGAGAGAGAAAGGGAGAGAGATGTATATTCAAACTGCAAGATTCAGACATGCTTATTAATTTCATGGTTGTACATAACAGATGGATATATGCATTCTGATATGGAGATACTATACCTGTTGAGATGTCAGGATGGTGTTCTGTCCACACTTGTAGGACATTGTATGCGATATGCATATGAGCATTTATGTGGATTTACTTCTCTTCTTTTAATATATCCATTAACTTTTGATTGCAATGAATTAAGAGTAGGCTTGCATTGGAATGTGTGTGTGACCCTGGGAAATGAGGGGAAGGCATGCTGTCTAAGAAACAATCAGGTAAGAGATACAGGAGCCCCCTGTAGCTTAACAGTCAAAGAGAGAAACTCAGGAAGGACCAGTCCTAATTAATCAAATGCTTAAAAGTGGCAGCAGGAAGTTTGTTCTTTCAGACTTGCAAGATATGTAGCCTGACCATGAAGTAGAATTAGTTCATCTAGTTGTGTTTGCTGTCTACTTTACCTGGGACAGATGATAATTTTTGTGTAGTATAAGGTATCTTAGCAGAGTATTGCTCAAGATAATAAAATGTTTTGTTCAATTTGAACATACATTGTTGTACGAATCTAGCCCTGTGATTTGTATACCATGGTTAATAGTTTAGCGTGGTGTGTGAAATGAGTAGGACAACTATACTTAAATCATTCATGGTTATGAAGGAATGTCTTTTCCTGGTCACATCTACTTGACCCACTACAGCAAGGAATCGGGAAATGCTATGTCCCCTCTCCTAAGGAGGTCCATATAGCAGGACCAAGAAGAAGGATCTTCTCCATGATGGCTCCCTCCTATGGAATATCATCCTCATGAATTAGCCCCCATTTTGACATTCTTTCTCAAAACTTTGAAGACCTAATTTGTCAACAGGCCTGGGGACCTCAGAACGGGATTGAGTGTTTTATTTGATCGTTGCTGCCAGAGGGTGGAGGGTTGTTGCTTTTTTTTATTATTATATTATTATTATTATTATTATTATTATTATTATTATTATTATTATTATTATTATTTTGGGCTTTTATCTTAGTAAACTATCCAAGAGTGAGCTGGATGGCCATATAATTTTTCTTAAATGACTGAATGTGACAAGGAAATTGGGACATTCTATATAAGATGCTAGTTACAGAGACATGAACCCTTGAGATCATTCCGATTCAAAGTTTCCAAAGATTCTAAGAAATTAGGGGAATCTATTTTTTAAAAAGAGTATTGAACAGTGATCAACAAAACAAAGGCCTCTCCCTCCCCCAAATAAAAAAGAGTAATGCCTTTCTCCATATCTCTCCAGGAAAAATAATTTATGGTATAATTCCTAACTATACTGCATTCAGACTCTTTAAAGTTTTATGTATAATTGTAAAAGTTAAGTTATAAAGTTATACACAGCATCTTGGCAGGAGAAATTTGGCAATGAGATTTCTTCTACTGTAAAGAGAAAGCGGTTGAAATGCAAGGAAGTTAACTTTGGGGTTCTTGTCTGGGTTGGGCTGAAGGAAAGGGGATAAGGAATTAAGCATTCTTGAACTAAAGAAGGAACTGAATTTTAATTTTATCTGACCTCCTGCAGTAAATAAGTGGTATGACTTTTTTTTTTTCAGGAAAAGGAAAGAGACTGAAGCAAGCCAAGGAAGAAGCCATAGCAGAGATAGACCAATATAGGCTCCAGAGAGAAAAAAATTTCAGATGGACAAATTCCAAAGTAAGTAAGAACATCAAGGGATGATGGTAAGAATATCAAGGAAAGATTAGATCACTGAAATCTCTCTAGTTTGAAGTCCTCCAGAGATTTCTGACTAGTACCTGGCTATGCTGGCTAGGGCTGATGGCAGATGAAAATCAAGTATCTGAAATCACAAACTGGAAAAAGCAGGAACAGTACATATTAAGAATTGTTCATACATTTTGTGTGATCTGTCAGGCCCAAAGAAACAAGAAAAACATGCTGGATTATTTCAGAATATTGTTGTTCACCTATAGACAGAAATCTTGCCAAACTAAAGTGCTTAGCAGCATAACTACAAACTACCCCCTTGCAAACTGCTAGAGTGATATAGTCCGCCTTCACAATCTTTCTGCATACCAAAGATTCCATGCTTTGTCTCTTTCTTACTGGGAAAGAGCCCCTCTATTCTGCAACTCTGGCCTACATTCCATCACAATTCAGATTCCTGAATCCTACTGTGATTATGTTTCCACAACTGTAAATTACATGTATTGACTGTTCATACAGACAATGTGTGAAATGAACACAGTCTTTAGGCCCACCTTACAGAGAGAAGCTGAGCATTCTAGCCAGCCACCTCAACTGATTGAAACAATGAGCTTTTGAAATTAGGTTGCCTATTTCTCAAAAGTCAGTGTGATCCCTATCTGAGGATTAAGTTCATAAGAACCCACTGTTTTTATGCACTAAAGAAATCAATGAGTAGAAAATTTAATCTTATATATTATCATTTATATTAATCATTCTTGAAGGTCTCCTCTGAAAAAATAAAGAACGATGAAAGGGTTTGCCCACATATTTGGCAACAATTCCCAAGTATTATACTCAGAATTCTGTAAGGTTAAAATATTTAAATTTGTGTGAAAAGGAAGTACAAAAGTAGAAGAAAGGAGTCACAGTTTGGAATGTGTGCATCTGCTTATAACATTACCTTGCTAAATTGTTCAATTGATGTAGAAATATTATTTAATTAAATGGTAGGTCAATGTTGTTTCCACCACAATCTGTCAAATATTTAGTTAATTAAAAACAAATAACCACAAACCCCAACCCTGTGCATACTGTTCAGGCAAATTCATGCTTAATATGGAATGCTGCAGGATATAATTACATCCTTTTTCCATCTCTGCACCACTGGTGGTTATACAAATAGGTAACAATGTAATTTTATTGATTACAATATAATATTGCACACAATAAGTATATTCACCAGGGGTGGGTTCTACTTACTTTTACTACCAGTTTGCATTGCGCCTATGCACTCTTCTGTGCATGCACAGATCATCTATGATGACGTCCGGGTCAGTGGGTGGAGCCTCCTGCCAGTTTTACTACCAGTTCTTGAGAACCGGTCCAAACCGGGGGCAACCCACCACTGATATTCACTCAATAAATTGATCCCGTATACTTTTCCCAAAATGAAATACCAGAGGGAAAAATAAATCAAATTCTTTTTTCCAACCCAGATTAATCAAGTGAGGCCTTGAGAGAGACTTCTCTTACATTGTGTATAGTTTTTTTAAAAATGCATACATACATACATACATACATACACTGTATATATTCTTCCTTTTTGTAGGTTAATGTGTGTTCTTCTTTTTAGGCCAGGTTTTTCCTACATAACCAAGATTTTTTGGAACCACAATTGAGTGAAATCCCAATTCACGACATTCTGGGTTCTTTCTTCTCTTCATTATGGCTGCAAACATACACACACACACACACACACACACACACACACACGTATACGTATACATACATACATACATACATATATACATACATACATACATACATATATATTCTTACTTTTCATAGGTTTAATGTGTGTTTTTCCTTTAAGCCAGGTTTTTCCTACGTAACCAAGATTTTTCTGGAACCACAATTGAGTGGAATCACATTCACTACTTTCTGATAGACTTGAGCCTGAGTATCTCTGGTCATACCCAGGATCTAAATTACTATACCAAACTGTCCCTCTTCTTCTTCTTGTGCCATATCCGTCATCGGACACTGGCGATCATGTTGGCAATCCTATTTATATCAACAGCCGCATGAAAATGTGCTGCTGAGTTTTGTCCACACCAGTCCTTTAGGTTTTGAAGCCATGATGTTCTTCTTCTGGACTCATTTGCCTTCAATCTTTCCCTAAAGGATTAAGTGAAGGATGCCGTATTTTTCTGAGTGTCACATCACATGTCCAAAATATTCTAACTTTTGCTTTTTAATCACTTTGATGATTTCCCTTTGCCTTAGTAGATTCATCATTTCTTATGATCCCATTAACATTTATACTAGTATTATTTAGGATTATTAGAATTAGTATTATTTAGTTGCACTGGCAATGATTGTACTGTTGATATGCCTGAAAGACCAGGTGATTGTCATGGAAAAGATCTACCTGCATTGTAGTTAAGAATCCACAATAATCTGATGGCACATCATCACATCATCATCCTTTCGAGGTAGGTAAAATGAGGACCCAGATTGTGGGGGCAATAAGATGACGTTGTATAAAAAAGAACACCGCTTAGGGGAGGCCGAAAGTCCTATTAAGCAGGTATATACAAAAGTATGAAGGCAATTGCTTAATGCATTGTAAGCCACTCTGAGTCTCCGGAGAAGGGCGGCATATAAATTGAACCAATAAAATAAAATAATAAATAAATAAATTATTTAGAAACTATGGATTTGATTTACATATTAGATATAGATATGAAACATGTAGATTTCTTTGTTTACATATATTTGAAAAGGATTGGTAACTTGCATTCATAAAAAGAATCACAAATAATCCTATGCATTCATTTTTCCAAATCTAGAATAAAATTAAAGCAGAGTTTTATTATTTCATTGTCTAGCACGGAAGAAATGTAAATGGTTTGTGTTATGTAAATAGGTTTTTTTGGCGGGAAATTTAAACTAACTGACCATCAGCTGATTGGCTGACCACCACAGCTGCAAGGCATATAAGGGGAGCTGTTTCCCCAGGTCAGTTGCTGTGTTCTCACCCTACAATAAAGAGCTGTTGTCACACACTGCCTGGCTTGCTGCACCCTCATTCATCCAACTTAACATTGGCGACAAGGATGGGATCTGAGGCCAGAAGCCAGGGTCAGAGCTGAAGCCACAACCAAGAAAGAGCTGAAGCCACGACCGAGCAAGAGCTGAAGCCGCCAGCCGAGAGAGACGGAACAACCGAACACAGAATCCAGCCAGGCGAGCGAGCAAAGCACCGGAGAATCATGAAACGATGTCTTCCTACACACCGCCAGCGCTTTTCAACCCTAAGGGAGAGAAGTGGGGATCCTACATGTCCTGCTTGGAGTGCTTTATGGTGGCCAACGACCTGCAAGGGCTACTGGATGTGCGGAAGAAGACCCTGTTCCTGAGCCATTGCGGACCACAGGTGTTCGATACAGCCGAAGCCCTATCGGAACCCAATTCGGTCCACACCATATCATGGTCAATGCTGCAGACTCTGCTGAAAGACCACTATGCCCCAATGCCATCGAAGTATGTCCAGCGGTACGAGTTCCGGCAAAGACTGCAGCAGGATGGGGAGTCGATCAGCGAGTACGTTGCCGCCCTAAGCAAGGCTGCAAACCAATGCGAGTACCAAGACTTAGATGAAATGCTCCTAGAGCAACTAATTTGCGGAGTGAGGGACAGCCGGTTGCAGAGAAGACTACTCGCGAGATCGAACCTGACCCTACTTATCACATTGGACGAAGCAAGAGCCCAAGAATCATTGGTCAAGGCGGCCGAAAGATTGCAGGGGACAATCCATGGCCGAGCAATGTAGAGGTCAGCGCCAGTGCACCGAGAAGCCATAAGCACCGAGAGCGAGGGAGAATCTGAAGAAGAGGTCTGCCGCACCAAGCAGTCAAAGCAGGACCATCGAGGACCCCAGAAAGACTGTGCCAGCTGCAGAGGAGCCCATTCCCAACAGAACTGTAAGTTCAGGGACACTATCTGCTGTTTCTGTGAGAAGAAGGGTCACATCATTCGAGTCTGCAGAGCAAAGCAACCACAGAGCTACAGAGCACGTGGCCAGGCCGGCCAACTAGAGGCAGCGCCACGCTGGAGGCTCAATAAAGATGGCGGAAGCTGGAAGGGTGCGAAATACGAAGACGCAGAGGCCTACACTATTTGAATCGGCCAGACCTGCACCTCTCCCAGAGAGAAGACCTACACCACAGTCGAGATCGAGGGACAGGGGTGCCAGATGGAGATCGACATGGGATCACCCATAACCATCATGTCGTGGGAAAACCTGAAGAAGGCTATCCCCAGTGTACACAAGCAACAGCTCCAACCCCAGCAGCGCAGACTGAGAGATTACCAGGGGAACCGCATTCCGGTAGAAGGATCGGCGAATTCCAAGTACAGTATGGGGAGTTCAGTGAGAAGCTCCTCCTAACCATTGTCATCAGCAAGCTCCCAAGCCTCCTGGGCATGGACTGGGCATGGGATTCACAGGAATCCGGAACGTACGAAGCACCCTGAGGGACGATTTGATGCAAGAGTTCCAGGACGTTTTCGATGAGCGGCTCGGCAAGTATGTGGGGACCCCTATTTCATTCAACCTTAACCCCAATATTGCCCCCATCACATTAAAGCCTAGAAGGGTACCATTTGCCCTGAAACCCAAAATAGATGTCGAACTGGACAAATTAATCAAACAAGGGGTGCTGGTGCCAGTCAACCATGCCCAGTTGGAAACCACAATAGTGACCCCAGTGAAGCCGGACGGGTCTGGCCGCATCTGCGTGTACTACAAGTGTACCATCAATAAGGGTCTCCAACAGAGCGCTTATCCAGTCCCAATTGTACACCATCTACTGCACTCCCTAGGCCCCGGCAAGATCTTTGCTAAACTTGATATTGCGCAGGCGTACCAGCAACTGCCGGTCGATGGCACTACAGCAGAAGCGCAGACTATAGTAACTCACAGAGCTGCCTTCAAATGCACCTGCCTGCAGTTCGGAGTTAGCATAGCCCCTGGCCTGTTCCAAAGCACCATGGAGAGGCTATTGCAAGGGATCCCCAGCGTGGTCCCCTATTTCGACGATGTACTCATAACCGTGGAAGACGAACAACAATTAAGGGGGAGGCTCAGACAAGTCCTAGAGAAATTCAGAAGCGCGGGACTAAGAGCGAAGCTCAACAAGTGCATGATTGTGGTGCCATCAGTAGAGTTCCTGGGGTACAGAGTAGATGGAAATGGCATACACCACACCGAGAGCAAGATCAGGGCAATCCAGGAAGCCCCAGCCCCAAAAGACAAGGTGGAACTTCAGGCATTTCTGGGATTTTTAAATTTTTACGCAATATTCCTGAAGGACAAGGCAACAGTGGCTGAACCCCTGCATAGACTATTAGCAAAAAAGGCCACTTGGAAATGGGGGAAGGCCGAGGCTATGGCATTCGCGAACATAAAGAAACTGCCGAAAACTTTCTAATACAGTACAACTCTATGCCTCCCCTTGTTCTAGCTTGTGATGCATCGCCTTTCGGCGTGTGGGCTGTCCTAAGCCATAGACTGCCAAACGGCCTAGAGGCACCCATTGCCTACTACTCCCGGACACTCTCCAGCGCCGAGCAGAATTATAGTCAGTTGGATAAGGAGGCCCTTGCAGCTGTCTCGGGAGTAAAGAAATTCCATCAGTATCTGTTCAGAAGAGACTTCGACCTAATCATCAATCATCACCCATTCCTGGGTCTCATCGTAGGAGACTGACCAACACCGACAGCCCTATCGCCCAGGATGACACGCTGGGCCATCTTCCTCGCAGCCTACTCTTATCACCTGGTACATCGACCAGGGGTGGACATGGGCAACGGTGACGCACTCAGCCGATGCCCACTACTAGACAAGCTAGAAGACCCCACACCCGGCATCCCAATCCTGCTGATAGACGTTTTGGACTCAGGGCCCATCACATCAGCAGAGGTGGCAAGAGCGTCAACCAAGGACCACGTGATCCAGAAGGTCACAAGTTGGGTGATGAGTGGGCGGCCGGAAAAGACTGAGGGCGGGGAATTCAAACAGTATGTTAGAAAAAGGGATGAACTGACCATGCAAGGAGGTTGTCTGTTATGGGGCGATCGAGTTATTATTCCCTTGTGCCTAAGGGAAAAAGTTTAAACCATATTGCATGAGGGGCACCCTGGGATTGTTCGAATAAGGGACTAGCTAGGAGCTATGTCTGGTGGCCAGACATGGACAAGGACATTACCGAGTGGGTGGGGAAATGTCAGCCCTGCCAAGAATCTAGGCCAGACCCACCGACAGCACCGGTACGGGAATGGGAGACCCCCAGGGTTCCTGGTCCAGAATTCAATAGACTTCGCTGGCCTGTTTCATGGTCAGAGATTCATGGTTATAGTGGACACATTCTCCAAGTGGCTGGAAATTAAGCTCATGAAGGCCACTACCACTGACACAGTAATCAGGGAGCTAAGACAGTTGTTTGCCACCCATGGGTTACCAGATGTCTTAGTATCAGACAACGGCCCGCAATTCACGGCCACACAATTCGAGGGGTACCTAGCAGAATTGGGAGTCAGGCACGTACTATCGGCCCCATTTCATCCGACCAGTAATGGACAAGCTGAAAGATTCGTAAGAACAGCCAAGGAAGCCCTATCATATTTAGGCCCTGGGGACTGGCAAGAAAGAATAGATCGATTCCTATCAGCCCAGCACACTACCCCTTGTACCGCGACAGGCCGAAGCCCGGCGGAGTTGTTAATGGGAAAGAAACTTCGAGAAGTCCTGGACAGACTAAACCCCAACTACTCACCTGATAGTTTCAAGGGGGGTGAGAGGAAACTCAGGGAATTTACTATAGGGACTCCAGTCTATGCCAGAAACTATGGGAAGATTCCCACTGTGGGAATCGGAATAATAACAGAAATAACGGGGCCCAAATCATATAGGGTAGAGATGGGAGACGGGAAGGTTTGGTGCAGGCACATAGATCAGCTGAGGAAGCGAATAGCCACAGACGCCGAGGAGAACCTCAACGAGCTGTTCCCTGACTACCAACTAGCAACACAAACTAAATCAACCCTGAGTGTAGCAGAGGACTTAGCTGTTGAGTCTGGCATCCAGCACCACCCCATCAGAGATGATCAGCCAGCCGGAAAAGTCACCGCCCACAAAGAAGTCAAGGAGATTCCATTGGCGGAGCGGGGAGAGACAGGGAGTCCCTCCGACCTGCTCAACGCCTACTCTCCGACTGAACTGCGCAGGTCGACCAGGGTACGCACACGCCCTGGTCACCTGAGAGACTTTGTATGCAAATTTGGACCTAAGTGACTTCTGGGAGGGGAGGAGTCTTAAGTAAATAGGTTTTCTTGGCGGGAAGTTTAAACTAACTGACCATCAGCTGATTGGCTGACCACCACAGCTGCAAGGTATATAAGGGGAGCTGTTTCCCCAGGTCAGTTGCTGTGTTATCACGCTACAATAAAGAGCTGTTGTCACACACTGCCTGGCTTGCTGCGCCCTCATTCACCCAACTTAACAGTTTGTACAACAGAATCAAAATTATATTTGAAAGGCATTTTAAAAGGCTCAAACTTGCCAAATTACATTACAAGCAGAATATATTTTCAAAACGAGAGGGGTTTTTTTTATAACAGTAAATGTTTTATAACAGCAAAATTAATTGTGTTATAATAATAAACCCTTCTGTGTAGAACACAAATCAAAATTCGGGAACATCATCAAGTGCACACACACACACACACACACACACACACATATGTAGGCTCTGGTTTAAACAACTGTCCATTTTGCTGTGCACCTCTAATTTATATAATTATTTTTGGGTGGAAATGAAACATCATTACAACAGGATTGGTTATCATTACTATTCATACCATTGTTTTTTCTTTTTGCCAATTCATCTCCATGAAATATAATAGTAATCCATCAACACCTCCCATTATTTATTTTTCAAGCTCTAATGTGAAACTATGTATCACTAAAAGATGCCTGATAATTTAATTCAATCTACATTTTTAAGCAGTAAAGCTAATTATTTACACTAATATGCAGATCAGGGTGGATATACTTTCCTTTTCACCATTTTTCCAATTTTATAATTTGATCCTTTTCTATAAAAAAAAGAAGACAAAACATATCTTTTTGAATTAAAGTACGTATAAAAATATGTCAGAATTTAGGGTTTAAGTTATTCCAATAAGTGGGTAATAGCCATATTTTACTAACCGATGCTGATGAAATAATGAAATTGTAAATCGTTGCTTAGTTGAAGGAAGGTACTGTATATGAGTAAATCTAATTGTAATTGTAATTTAAGTATGCAAAGTAGAATCATGTTGGTCAATTAACCATTGATGAGCAAAACTGGTATGCCTTCTAGATGGAATAGGACACTGGAACATTAGATATATAGCTTAGGTGTTTACCAAATGTTTATATTCAAAAGTTCCCTAAATTGCTTAACCCCCTTACTTGGGATTAAACCAGGAACATTATGGAACTAATTTAGTAACAGAAGAGAATGTTTGTAACTCAGGGTTGAAACATGGAGTCCTTAGCCAACTCTGACCTTGGTTGTTTTATAGCTGATGTTTCATTACTCAACTAGATAACATAAGTGCTTGAAGAGTATGGGGTTTGTTCTCTTTTTATCTACTAATGTAGTGGCCTTTTTGGGTGCCAGGGACTGGTTCCGTGGAGAGGGTTTTTTCCATGGACTGGAGGAGTGTGGTTTCACATGATGCCTGCATCCTCTACATGTACAGAGGGGCCTTCACTTGATTGCATTGCACGGTTCCTGGTGGGCCGCGGACCAGTGCTGATCCATAGCCTGAGGGTTGGAGAACCCTGTACTAGTAGCTTGCTCTGTCAATGTTAGTGGGAGTGTTCTTTGTGGTTCCTTGATTAGTAAATCCCTGAAGTCAATTTAGCTTGTGATACTAAATTGATAATTTAACCATTGCTAATTTAGCAAAGTGCACTTGCTTTGTAGACAGTCTTAGAACAATTTCACTATCTTCTATTTTTTGCTTCTTTTCTGAGCAGAAAATGATTGCCTTCGGCAGTTTTAGAGAGATAGATACACACATACACAACACAAGCCTCTCTATCCCATAATCCTAGATCCCCACAAGAGGCATGAGAGATAACTATCTAAAACGGGCTTTTTGAATAACAGCCTCCTGCTGTTAAAAGACTATACAAATCACAAACAGAGGAGAACATGTTGTTTTGAAACTTGCATAGATGTTTCTATGTACTTTACATATTATACCGTTTTGTCTTTGCAGATAATGGGCTCTCAGGATAATCTATCAACAAAAATAGATGAAGAAACAGCAGCAAAGATCCAAGGCCTCACTAATAATTATCACAAGAATAGAGGGAATATGCTTGATCATCTATTAGACAAAGTGTACAACATCAATCCTGATATCCATCCAAATTATACATATACAATTTAAATCCCTATGGAAATGTTTTAAAAGAAGCAGTACTCACAGAATGAGATGGCAGATTGGGAACCATTAATATATATTATTGCTACCAATTATATTTTTATCACCAGCAAGGGCCAAACAAGAATCCATTTGGATTTTCTGTTTCCAACAGCCAAATTGTTACACATAATTTTACTGCAATTTTTTAAAAACAATTATTATTACTTTCTGCATTCCAGCTGGATATATAATCTCAAAGCTGAAGCATATTCTTGAGCATAATATTTGTAATTTGGCCAGCTTTTATAGGCAACTCTCTGGCAACATAGATTTTTACCCTCACTTTTTTTTTTCATTTTTGTAGCAAAGATTGTATCACTTAAATATGGGCAAAAAGCAGGAAAAAAGAATGGCTTGACACCAGCAGCTTTTAAGTGGGTGTCTTTTTTTCTTCTGAAGTTCTCTGATGCTTGGAAAGTATCTTGTCATATGGCTTGTTGAAGGAAATCTGTTTGTCTCAATATGTGGAGTTTTAAAATAACTAAGTATACAATAAATAGTATATATTATTAGACTTAACATTAACCATGTGTCTCTAGGGTAGTGCATATGGGGAAACTACAGTCATATGTGTAGGATGCCTTTACATATCAGACATACAGCAACCGCCCCAAGTTATGTTGGAATTAGAAGTTCTGTCTGTGAGTTGGTATTTGGCCAAAATAATCTTCTCTGTCATTCATAGTATCAAAAACATATTCCCTTGGCTATAGCAAAGGTAGACACCATGTAACACCTCTGAAATAAATAAGAGTCTTGTTCACGGGATAGATTAAAGATAAACTTCAGCTCACAAACAGTGCTAAGCAGTTCCATTACTAAGTCTAACTTCAGCCAAATGCATGGCCAGTTTTTATCAGAAATGAGGTGAGCTTGCATTATAATAAATATTTACCTGGGAGTAAGCTCCGGAACTGAAATAACTGTAGGCTTTCATGAGCAAGGACATTCAAAAAGATGTCCTATCCTTTTATCTTTCCTTTTCAATCACTTGTGCCTCTCAGAGCTCCGCAGCTGAATAGCGCAGTAAGATCTATAGGGTCGCTTAGTGAAAGAGAGAAAAGAAAACATTATTTCCATTAAGTTAATCTTTCTTAAGAGTTAAATTTTGCAAAGCACCTAGGGCCATTCTCATATTTCTAATTAATAGCATTACAATTAATGTTATGGGATGAGTTCCATGGACAGTTGCTATGAGATTCTGTCTAAAGTCTTTTTTAAAAATAATTATCAAAATTGTTAAGATTTTACTTACTTATAAACGATGTTCATTTTCGGCAACATTTCCTGCCCTTGATTCTGCTCCAAATTTTTCTAGCACTTACCGTTCTACTTGGAGCATTTCCATGTTTGGTTTTATATATATATATATTGTCTATATCAGAAAGTTGAAAATCTGGATGTCACTTTTCTAATCTTCCATTTCTTCAGAACATTTCTATTCAGATTTCCCAAAATGCTTACATGATTGAAATAAGCATACGTGAATTTTATTGAACTACAACTTATGTTTTGGTTTTGGGGCTTTCTTTCTCAAGTTGGGGCAATGCTACTTTATGGTTCATATTTATCCTTCTCTCTAGGACCAAAAGCACATTGGAAATCATAAGTAACTGTGTTACTGCCTTACTTAATTTTGTAACAATCATTGACAGAGATAACACTATCGGTATTAATTTTAGAACATTAGTTTTATAATCGAATAATCAAGAATCTGAAATTCATTTGCATTAATAGACAAATCACAGCAGATGCAATAATATTATGAAAAGGGAGGAACTCATAGTTGAATCTGTGTTGTTGGAATAGAACAGTGAGACGATAAGAAACAGACTGTCTGCCATTTTATTATAGTCAAAAAAAGTTGAATAGCCTGCCTCAACCAATAGACGAAATCTAGAATCAGGGACCAGATATCCAGATTGGAAAAGGACAGGAAAAACATCCAAAAGAGGGAGGGTTCATTTTATGACCATTTATGGCCTCATTTTATGAGGAAGGAAAGGAAAGGAAAGGAAAGGAAAGGAAAGGAAAGGAAAGGAAAGGAAAGGAAAGGAAAGGAAAGGAAAGGAAAGGAAAGGAAAGGAAAGGAAAGGAAAGGACTGTTTGCCTTGAAACAGTTGGGAAGATTAAAAGGGAATAAATGCACACACTTTTTACAAATGATTACAATGCAATCTATGTTTCTTCTCATTCATGTCAATGAAGATTATCAATCATCCAGGCAGAGAGGTCTGAAGGTACAAAGCTATACACATGCAACATGTGCAGAATAAACCTAGTCTGATTTACAGCACATAAACTGATTACTTTCATTCACCATTTGACATGACTTTATGAGTCTGTGTAAAAGAGTGGCTTTCTATGTGTCTTTTCTTCTTTTTGTCAAGTTCTGGATAGGCAAAACAAATAATCATCAATGTCCCACTATAGGAAAAATGCAACACTGGCACAAGAGGCAAGCAAGCTACTAGCATGTAATAAAGAACACTCATATTACTCGTTTAAAATAGGATTGCTGATCCAAAAAAAGAAAAGAGAAAATCAAATGGTTTTTTTTTTCTTTCCTGTGCAAGCACAACACATTGCAATAGCGTGATCTGCAAAAATCAGGAGGTGCAGCATTTCACAACCTAGGGGGAAAAAAGCATAATCAGCTGTTTCACATCAGGAATATCCTGACTTTAGAATATGATATTCTTTGCCTGATTACACATCTGTAGCTGCAAAACTACTATGACATATACTCTGCTTTGAATGGGACTGCTGCCTTGTAGACCCATACAATATTCTTAGCTACAGACTGGAAGGAAGCAGTACCCACTGCCTTTTACCAAGTATTAGGAACTTCCCAATCAGAACTAGAGACTGGTTATTTCTTAGAGGTTTTTCTTCAAAGAATTAATCTGGCTGCTCTCCTGCTTCTGCTGCAATCAAGATTAGCCAAGTGCTGAGGCAGAAAAAGTGTAGCAGGAGGCAATTTCTTAGCAACCTTTGCAAATGTTTGCTTTCATCCTATCGTCACCTGAATAGGATTTCTTCCAGTTCATTATCATTTTCCTTTGGTCAATGACCATATCAAGAACAAGTGTACATATATATTTGAGGTGATATAAATTAGCATAAAGTAATGGTAATCTAAAATTTACCTGAGCTTCACAGTTAAAAGAAATTACCCAAGCCTGCTTTGTGCTGATGTACAAAAATTTAGCCCCACACAACATACGCACATACACATATGCCTACCTAAATGAAGAAGCAAAAAAGAGATGATTAAGTCTGTGTTGTGTATCTCTATCTATCAAATGCACAATTTAAGTGGGTATATCCTATTGATTCATAAGAGCTATAGTAGCAAACTCTCCTACTGGGATGTTCTTATTGGTTCCAAATATAACTGATTCTCCTCTAAGTAGGAAATGCATATCAAATGGATAATTTTATAGCTTCAGAGAACAATTTATTATATATTAAATTATAGTAAGAGATATCCTGGCTCAGTGGCTTAAAAGATGCCGGAGAAGGTCTATACTTTGAGTCCTATCACTGCATGATGGAATGAGCTTCTGTCACTTGCCTCAGGTCCTGCCAACCTAACAGTTCAAAAGCAAGCAAATATAAGTAGATAAATAGGTACCACTTTGGTGGGAAGGTAACAGCATTTCGTGTTTCGCTATATGCTTTGTGCTGTGGTGTGATGCCATGCTGGCCATATGAACACAAAAACAACTTCAGAGAGTGCTGGCTAAATGGTTTAAAGAAACAGAGATGAGAACCACCCCCTAAAGTTGGCTATGACTAGTGGAATAAAACTTGCAGGGACTCCTTAAATTATAGTAAACTGGAATCACTGATATATCCAATTGGTAACCCATATCTCTTAATATTCACTTTATAACAGTTGTGTCAAAAATATCCTTCAAGAGAATAGCAATAGCACAAGCACTTAGATTTATATACCACTTCATAGGGCTGTGTAGCACTCTCATTTTACCAATCTCGGAAAGATGGAAGGCTGAGTCAATCTTGAGCCAGTGAGAATCGAACTGCTGGCAGTCAGCAGAATTAGCCTGCTATACTGCATTCCAATCACTGAACAATCACAGTTCTTAGAAACCATGTCATTGAAACCTAGTCTGTCAAAGGTGAGTCCTAGAAGATTGTCAGAAATTGGTAAGGAAACCCAAACCAGGAACTTGAACAACTGCAATGAAAAAATTCAGTTGGATTCATTACAAAGGGAATAATTTGGGTTGTGATAATAAGTTAAAATCCAAACAAGAATTCTGTTAAAAGTTTTGTCTCAAAAAAAAAAAAAAGGCAGGAAGTGTGATAAAATGACAACTCCTGGAACAAAATCAAGTTCAACATTACCACAATACTATATTCAGCATTTGTACTATGACCTTTGAATTTTTTATTCATTTTTCACATTTCTGAACCACCCATCTCCCTCAGAGGTGCTTTTTGTAGGATAAAGTACTGAGAGCAATAATCCCCCGATACTTAAAACTTCATACCTGTTCAGTCTTAGTGAAAGTCAAGTTGCCTCTTGAAAAAAGCACCTTTGGGACAACCATGACCTGGATGACTGAGAATTTCCATAGACTGTTCAGTCTTACTTCATTAAATGAACAAATGGGATAGCTGTTTCCTAATATATTGGCAATTGGAATGTTCAACTCCTTTCCAATTTTTACTGTTATTTCCTGACCCCTAAACATCCAACAATCAAGTCATGGGATTAAAAATATGTATAAATACTCTGCATTTAAATAAACAAACAGTAACAATTCAGTAAGGCACCTTTTAAGGCTGAACAAAGGGTAGAATGATTTGAAATATAAGAATAACTAATGCAACAAATCATTGTTAAGGAAGGTTACCCTTGGTGTTTGATTCCTCTATTCTCCCTCATCAATATTGAAAAGACTTCAGAGAGTGCTCTGAACTCCTACATTTAAAGATGTGGTTGAAAGTACGTTCACTTGCACAAAAAGGCAGCCAATTCACGTTCTGAGTAGAGATTTTTATGCCTTTCTTGATATTCCCTCAAGCGTTACATAGCATCTGAATACCAGGTTAATTAATGGAATGAGGCCTCAAAAGCCGCGGAGATAGTAAATATTGTACTGGAAACCAAGGCATCGGGTTCCACACAAACGTTTACTTATAATTTATACCCAATTTTCTGCGGTGAGAGCCAGTTTGGTTTAGTGGTTAAGGCACCAGGATAAAAAATGGGGGTTGTGAGTTCCAGTCTTGCCCTAGGCCTGAACACAACTGAGTTGACCTTGAGCCAGTCACTCTCTCTCATCCTTAAGAAGCAAGCACAAAACCATTTCTGAAATCTTGCCCCCCAAAAAGCTGCAGGGACTTGTCTTAGGGAGTTGCCAGTCAACATCGACTCAAAGGCACCACTTAAATAAATAAATAATTTGAGAGTGCTAAGTTCTCTGGAATTTATTCTTGAGGATGGTGTTGCAAATCAGTTAAAACTGCAATCCTAACAAAAAACTAACTGCTCTTGCATATCTGACTTCTCTTTATAGCTGGCTGATTAAGCATTTACAGCAAAGTTTGCTATCTGCCTATTATACTTTAATCACAGCGCCTGAAAAAAGATCTAGTGAGGTGTGCAAAATGAATTTTAATGAATTGGTTTTGTTTTTTTAAAAAAATAAAACAGTAGAAAAAAGCAAGATAAAACAAACATCTACACTTTTAAAAACATAAGGATAGACAAATTATTTTTAGTAATTTATCCTTCACTTCTCTTCTGTTTTTTTCCAAACCAACTAACTACAGTTTAAGTATAAAAACTTAAAAACTTTGCAAAAAACATTACTTATTGTTGTTAGATTTTTGAAGTTCTAAAAGTCATATTCCAGATGATTAATTCAGGATTGGTCTTTGATGTATTGTATAATATTGCATATGCCACCAGAGCCACCTTATTAGTGGGATGGGCAGTACATACATTTAATAAATAAATAAGTAAAATAAGGGAGCCATTTCTGCTTGAATTCAATTGAATTTTTATTGAGGATATATATGAGGTCAATTTTGCCATTGCAACATTTTACTTTCCCAGTCTGATGTTGTAAGCAAGGTATCCCTTTTCCAGTCTCTGTTTTTGGTCTTTTCATCTGTGTCAGCTGCCTATAATTGTTGATGAGTGGGTGGCTTTTGAAATTTAAAAATAAAACCTCTTTTTTTTTTTTTGCTTTTGCCAAAATCCAGGGGAAAGAATGCTTGTTGTTACTCCACGTGTTCATTTAACTGCCTATGCTGGAAAACAATGTTAAAGGGAAAGGGTGAGGTGGTTTTCAGCACAGTTCAACAAAGAAATTCAGAATGTTCTCCCTACTCTACCCTTCTGTTTGAAAGGAAGGGAACTTATATACATATAATTTGTAGCACCTATTCTAAAAGCATAACCTTTACCTTTGAACACTTTCACAAAAAGTATCCCTTCATTTCTGTTAATATAAAGGATTCCCCAACGTAGCAAGAGATGTACCATCTCGTTCTAATTAATTATTATAAATTTAGGGAAAAAAATCCCTTGTAAAATATTAAGCTGGCAAGCTTGTGTCATTGATCATACATAATGGAATTGCTGTTGATTGCTCAAGGTTCCTCTGTCTGCTAAGGTGTGGCTTCTTAAGACAGCAGCAATCTTCTGCTACCTGCTGTCTTGGAGTGGGGGGGAGCTTCTTGAACTCAAGGCTGCTACTTTATGGACAAATGGGAGGGCAGTCAGGAGGGCTTTTATCCAAATTGGAGGGGCAGCAGTTTGATTCTACCCAGAAAACAAAGTACAGATTCACACCAGTTTCAAATGGGTTTCAAATTTTTTTACTACCAGTTCTGTGGGTGTGGCTTGGTGGGCATGGTACGGTTTGTTGGGCGTGGCTTGGTGGGCGTGGCAGGGGTAGGGTACTGTAAAATCTCTATTCCCACCCCACTACAGGGAAAGGTTACTGCAAAATCCCCATTTCCTCCTGATCAGCTGGACTTGGGAGGCAGAGAATATGAACTGAGAATAATCTCCGACCTCCGGACTTTTCGTCGGGCCCTAAAAACTCATCTTTTCCAACTTGCCGGTTTAGCCTGATCCCTGTTGAATTTTTAAAATTTTTTTAAAATTTTTTAATGTTTGTAGAGTTGCTGCATTTTAATATTTATTTTGTTTTAATTCTCAGCCAAACGTATATGTGTTTTAAAATTTTTTAACTTTTATGTACTGATTTTTTATTCGGCTGTTCACCGCCCTGAGTCCATAAGGAGAAGGGCGGTATATAAATCTAATAAATAAATAAATAAATATGGGGGCAGGACCAGTCAGAGGTGGTATTTACCGGTTCCCTGAACTACTCAAAATTTCCGCTACCAGTTCTCCAGAACTGGTCAGAACCTGCTGAAACCCACCTCTGATTCACACCCTGGCTGAACCACTGCAATGCACTCTACATAGGGCTTCCTTTAAAGACTGTTATGGAGCTCCAGCTACAACCTGCTTATTATCTGCAACTAGATATCAGGAGAAAAACACAGCTGTACTTTAGGCCCTGCACTGCTTGCCTATACACTCCAAGTGCAATGTAATATGCTGACTTTGATCCATAAAGCCCTAGATACCATTGGCATTGAAGCAGCACTCACTTGCTCAATACCAACATTGTGGGGAAAGCTGTCGTCTCCTTAAGGTAAGGTGAATGAAGCATTCATTCATTGCAGTGGCACATGGTTAGAATGCAGTACTACAGGATACTTCTGCTGACTGCCGGCTGCCTGCAGTTCAGCAGTTCGAATCTCACCAGGCTCAAGGCTGACTCAGCCTTCCATCCTTCCAAGGTCAGTAAAATGAGGACTTAGATTGTTAGGGACAATATGCTGACTCTGTAAACCATTAGAGAGGGCCGTAAGAGCACTGTGAAGCGATATATAAGTCTAAGTGCTATTACTATTCTATGGTGGCTACAGCAATCCCTTCTGTTCTATGGAACAGCCATAGCTTAGGAATCAGGCAATTCCCTATACTGACAGTGTTTTAGAAAAATATTAAAGATGGAACTCTTCCAGATACTTTTTTCAGGTTGGTAGATGACAATCATGATTGATATCTTAATTGTTGGTTTTGAGTAGGCTTTTATATTTAATGTATTATTACTAGCGTTTTGACTGTTGTGTGCTGGTGGGAGTCTATATAGCAGCAGGTTATCATGGATAAAGAAAAATATATATACACAGAATCTACCGTCACATTACAGTAATACAATCCTGGTATCTTTAAGATATGTTACGTCTACAGCTGGTTGGGTTAGGAAAGCAGTCATGGGAACTGAAGAATCCTGGGATTTGCAGTTTCAAAATATAAAGTGCCAGTTTAGAGAAGTTTGAGCCAGAGAATATTAAGCTCCTGCATCAAAAGAATCTCTTCCTGAAGGTGAAAATCAATGCAATACTTGAGCTGTCCTGATACATTTGATTTTTAAAGAGTACAGAAGCAACATGAGAAACAGTGCGGACATAATTTATTATTCCAATTTATCAACCACATCTTTATTTTAGCAGATTCAAGATGTCTTGTAAATAAACCAATAACAACTTCACTAAAGAAAAAGACATTAACTTCATAATCAGAATTCTCCATTTTATTTCTTTTATTTTCTGCCCCACAGGATATACATACTGTATTATTTTATATGCAAGTTAAGTTCCTTTTTAAAACTAGTATACCTCTGCCAAACAAGTTACAAGTAGATTTAAATGCTTCAGCTCAACCCTAGATGGCACTGCGGATTAATAAAACCCATAAAAAAAGACTCAAATGTCTTCTTTTTACCAGTTTCAAAAATTACATAGATCTGACATATTTTGACATGTATCAATTATAAATTAACCAAGTGCCAGGTTTCTCTTCCCCTCCCCTGAATATCACAAAAATATCTTGTAAAAACTGACCCATAAATAATACCTTTAATCACAGTTGATATGTTTGGCCTGCAAAAATCAAGATTACCACTGGATGATAGAAAAGAGTTTTTTTCATCATTTGGCTGACACATAGTGGTTATTTGAGGTTTTTGCAATCACACTCTTTTAATAGCTGCTATTATTAAAATAAATTCAGCAGAGCCAAATCAGCCAGTTTTGGTGGCTTGTACTATTTTAAATCCCTAGTGCCGCATAACAGGGTGAGCTCCCGTTACTTGTCCCAGCTTCTGCCAACCTAGCAGTTCGAAAGCATGTAAAAAAAAATGCAAGTAGAAAAATAGGGACCACCTTTGGTGGGAAGGTAACAGTGTTCCGTGCACCTTTGGTGTTTAATGCCGGTCACATGATCATGGAGACGTCTTCGGACAGCGTTGGCTCCTCAACTTTGAAACAGAGATGAGCACTGCCCCCTAGAGTCAGGGATGACTAGCACATATGTGCTAGGGGAACCTTTACCTTTACTGTACTATTTTTAAGATTTGTTTGTGCGCGTGTGCACCTTCAAATCAGTGTTGACTCCTGATGATCTCTCAGACAAGTCCCTATAGCTTTTTTAGCAATATTTGTGTTGGGGGGGAGGGATTAGCTATTGCCTAGTTCTGGGGCTAAGATAGACCAATAGGTTTCATGCCAAGGTAGGACTAGAACCCATGGACCTCACAGTTTCTGGCAGATTCCTTAAACATTGGTTCTCTTTAAGATTAATAATTATGTTTTAAGTTCTGTACATTTCCACTTGGTTAGATAATGTTGAAAGGCATTTCTATACTTAAAACAAAATAGCAGAGGAAGGTGATGAGAAAAATAAGCCATGTGAGCCTAGACAGAGAAAGCTATAATGTTACTTCATTGTTTCAGCATCTTGATACCCGGTATAGACTCAGTAGCTAATCTTTTAAACATAACAGTACATTAAGTCCATCATTTTTGCAACCTTTCTTTAAAAATGCACAAAATCCATATATTTTTGCATTCATTTCTCCTAATGGGCATATTTTATATGCACTTTTTTCCCTAATAAACATATTCTTGAGCTGAGAATGGCTAAACACAGGCATCTGCATTTACATTTTACTGAACTGTGAACCATATCACAAAATGTGGAAGTGTGTATTATTTTCCACTTTACCTATACATTTGGAAAGCCTGGATTTCTTCACCATTCCTCACCGACATCCTTATTACGTGTCACTTGGAGTTGCTAAAAGGGGCCAGATCATTCATAATATCTTCATAAATGATTTGAGGGAATAGAAGGAGAACTCATCAAATTTTCAGATGGCACTGGCAGGAATAGCCAACACCCCAGAAGATAGGATCCAAAAAGATCTTGACAAACTTGAACAATGGGCCCCATCCAACAATATTAATTTCAATGTGGAGAAATCTAAGTTTTACATTTAGGCAGGGAAAAAAGCAAAGTTATAAGTACAGATTAGGTGAGGCTTGCCTCAAAAACATTAAATGTGAGACAGACCTTGGAATCCTAGTGGATAATCACTTGAAAATGAGGCAGCAGTGTGTGGCGGCAGCCAAAAAAGCAAATACAATCCTTGGTTGTATAAACAGAGGCATAGAATCAAGATCACGTGAAGTACTTGTGCCACTTTATAAAACCCTGTTAAGACCACATCTGGAATACTGCAACCAATTTTGGTCACCATATTACAAAAAAGATGTTGGGACTTTGGAAAAAGTTCAAAGAAGAGCGACTAAAGCCTGGAGACTAAAATATACAAAGAACGGCTGCAGGATCTGGGTTTGGCTAGTCTAAAAAAAAGAAGAATTAGGAGTGAAATGATAGCAGTATGCCAGATTTTGAGGGGGCTGCCACAAAGAAGAGTTGGCCAAATTGTTCTCCAAAGCACCAGAGGGCAGGACAAGAAACAATGGTTGGAAACTAATCAAAGAGAGAACCAACCTGGAATTAAGGAGAAACTTCCTGACAATTAACCAATGGAACAATGAGGACAATTAACCAATGGAATAGCTTGCCTGCAGAAATCGTGTGCGCTTCATCACTGGGTATTTTTTAAGAAGAGTCTAGACCAGTGGTTCTCAACCTGTGGATCGGGACCCCTTTGGGGGTCGAACGACCCTTTCACAGGGGTCGCCTAAGACCATCGGAAAACACATATTTTCAATGGTTTTAGGAATAATTTTATGGTTGGGGGTCACCACCACATTAGGAACTGTATTAAAGGGTCACGGCATTAGGAAGGTTGAGACCCACTGGTCTAGACAGTCACTTATCTAAAGTGGTATAGATTCTCCTGCTTGAGCAGGAGGCTGGACTAGAAGACCTCCAAGGTCCCTTCCATCTCATTCTATTCTATTCTACTTCTCAAAAGGAGCAGTCTTGGTGTTTAAGGTTCCTTTTGGTTCTATCGTTCAAAGCCTCTGCTCTAGAAACCAAGAAAACTAATGTGGGTCCATTCTTAGCTATCCAAGAGCATCCAAGAAAAGAAGAATCTGAACCAAGAAGGAGACCCTCCAATGAAGTAATAAACCTACGTCTTGGCTGCAGAGAACCGCTGGCATAAATGTAAGCTTATTCATATATTCATACATGGAACATATAGGTAAACCAACACCCTCTTATATTAGAAAAAAACCCTACCATGTTAGAAATAGGTTAGGTTAGAAAATGTATCTCAGATATCAGTTCTTCTATATTGAGTATGTTGTGTAAGCATGCACTAATCAACATTCTGGAATTAGAATTTTTATCTGTAGATATTGAGGTCAGCCACACCTTGTCTATTGGGGCTTATTGCCACAGAAATGCAGTATGACTGTGTCTTACTTCAAGCTGCAAGTCTTACACCAACAGTACCAAGAAAGTAGGAAGAATATTTCAGAGCACCCTTATGAATGCTGAAACAATCTAGCAACTGCTGTGAGAGTTCTTTAGGTTGCTTAAAAGAGGTGACAGGTATGCAGAGGCAGAGAGATTTTGGAGATTCTTTGATCTACACTTGTACTTAAGCTTCTTACACATCACGTAAATACACTCGGGACTTTACAAAGGGAGAATTAACTGCAAGTCAGGAAGTGTCTTGCTGAAAACACAGTTGTAGTTTTGAATGTTGACTATATGAAATGATTACATTTACCCATATTGTATGTATGACTGTATGATCATTATTATTATTATTATTATTATTATTATTATTATTATTATTATTATTATTATTATTATTATTTTAATCTTCACTTCGATTCACAGTCTGGGACTGGTAAAAAGTGAAAAGTTCAAGTCCTAACCAAGGACCTAAGAGCTGTTAAGGTAACGTCTGAACATATAGGCAGTTCTGATAAATTTTTTTACAAAGTCAGAATATTCAGGTCTGATAAATTCAAAATGTCAATGTATCTAGGCAACCTTTGGGTATTGCTCCAAGAGCTCCATTACAATAGGTACAATCATTGATTTCTTCTTCCATAATTGCTCAACTTCAATTTGCAGATCACAGTATTTCGTTATTTTTTTTCTAGTTGTTTCTCCTCAATTTGTGCATCAAATTGATATTTTTGCAATATCAATGAACCAGAGTTTTTTTCTTTGCCACAATAGTGCTGTCAGGCATGTTGTGAGCCAGATATCTGTCTGTGTGCATTCAAAGGTCCCACAAGATCTTGACCTGTTCATTTTCAAGAACTTTGCCAATTTGGTGTTCCCAGTAATTTCTGCTGCATTTGAACCAGGGGTGAAATCTACTTACCTTCCTTACCGGTTTGTAAGCGCAGACACCGTGCATCATGTGCACGCACAAATCTTCTGCACATGCACAGAAGGTAAAAAAACACATTACTTCCTGGTTAAAACCAGGAAGTAATGACATCCAGGCAGGTGGGCAGAGCTTTGCTCCACTATCGCTACTGGATCTCCAAACCAACAGCCAAGATCACTATTGGACCAGGCGATCCGATCTAATCCGGGAGCATTTCACCCCTGATTTGAACCCAAACTTCTGGCAAAGCTTCCGATATATGATTTTGGCAACTCAGTCATGACGTTATAGATAATCAGTTTGTGAAATTTTGCTGCAATCACTGATAAGGTGTTTCTTCCTTCCTTGTTCCATAAGTGACATTTGCTGTTGTTACTGACATGTTGACTTTTTGCTTTCATGGAATTGGTCTTTAAGACTTGTTCTTGGGCAGCCAAAATGAAGCCTTCTGTAAGATCCGGGGGGCAAACACAGGCAAAGGCTTGGCTGCAGAACTCAACTTTATTAACAATAAATCAGAACGAACGTACTAACGAAGAACACAACAACTTTCCTGACAGCTCCTTAAATAGAGCAGCTGTCAGACTCTGAACCAATGAGCAAGCAGCAATTTCCCTCCACTTCAGCTGCTCGCGTCAGAACCAATCAACTTAGCCCAGGAACAGCCGGGTCTCGCCGGGAGTCGTAACAGTGAGGACTTAACACCTTCAGTTTCTTTCCTCACACCCCATCTCCCTCTTAGCTTTGTATCTACTTTTCCTTCAGTGTCCTTTAGGTATTGACTGTGCATAGGCTTCTTTTTCCAGTTAGTAACTCGATATTCAATTGTTTCTTTACAATATTCTGCTTTCAATCTCTCTTTTTTCAAGAGGTTTCCCTTGTTCACCTCCTTCAGCAGAGGCTCTTTTGCTCTTTTTTATTGTTGTTGTCATCTTCCTTAATACTTCATCTTACTATGATTATTATTACTCTGTTGCCTTGCATGTACACTGAGAGCTTCTGCAGCAGAGACAAATTCCTTGTGGTTCTAATCACACTTGGCCAAATAAAGTATTCTATTCTATTCTATTCTATTCTATTCTATTCTATTCTATTCTATTCTATTCTATTCTATTCTATTCTATTCTATTCTATTCTATTCTATTCTATTCTATTCTATTCTTGTACAATTATACCTGTTTTCATTCTCTAACATCCTTTGGCCAACACTATAATAGGAGCCCATAATTATGTTGCAATAAGAAAGCTCTGAATCTTATCTTGAGGTCAGGCCTAAAGGATGGGTCCAAAACAACAATAAAATCCTGTTGGGCAGTACACTCAGTAGAAACACTTGAACATTTCTTCCCCATCAGATGTTAAGGACTAGTACAAATGGATATCTGCCTAAGGCTTTGACATTTACTCATGTTGGAGTCAGACTGTTGAGTAGGAGATAAAATGTTCCCCAAGCAAAGTGGACAGCAGAGTCCTAAGTCTTTTTACCAAACCAGGCCATATGGTATGATGTTTGATGTTGGCCACTGGGAACAATTGTCCTACAAAGAAGAGCTACAACAGTATCTATTCTGAGGACCTACTTCTTCCTAAACTGAATTAAATAGTTCCACCATAAGAACTATGTAGTCTTCTCTATCTCTCAAAATGTTTTCATAACATTTTATTTTCTTTCATTAGGAGAATGGTGAGGTGGAAACTGCTGATGAACTCACCAGAATTACTCATGAACCCTTTGGTAGGTTTTGAGCCTTAAAGCAGACTTTCTGCATCCATTCAGGCTTAATACTGCCAAAAAAAAAAAAAAAAAAGTTTGGCGCTTTATACCTTAAACTATATCTCTGGATAGTATAGCTGTATTAAAATATTTTTAAAAAGCGTAAGTTACCTGTTATGGAAAAAGAAAAATACCATTTTAAAGAAGTGAAGCCTGCTTATCAGCAACTCCTAACTAACTATTCTTTTAATTAAGCAGATTTTCTTTTCTGAATCAATAGCAAGCTACTGTTGAAACCAACAGGAAGTTGCTTATCCACCCCATCAAACTTCACCATCATCACTACCTTCACTTCAGTGGATAGCATTCTCAAATCTGAGCAGGCAAGAATTTATATTCAATCAGGGTGACAATTTCTCTCTGCGCGTGTTTCTACTTGGCTGCCCTTGACTTCCCTTCTTTCAGACAACAAAACCAAAGTAAATGCATCATGCACGGCTGTTAAGTGCTAAAGGAAGGCACATTTCTTGCCTCCATGCCAAGCAACATGCAAGATGAGCCCGCCCACCATCAGACTGTGCTGTTTTAAAAGATGTAAGCTTCTCACTTTTCCATGCACGCTTCAGTTGTGCAGCTTCCTTTTTGTCCATCTGTTCTTTGGGTGATTTCTCCCATTATTTACTTTGCAAATTTTTCTCAACTCTTCATCCTTGAGTCATTTATCAAACTCTGGCGTTTAAAGTTAAAGTCAAATGCATTTGCATTTTTAGGATATTTGTGACGTCACATAACTATAATTATCGTATCTATCATACTATACCATTAAAACCTTAAACCTTCTGACATTTGCATACATTTAATTTCTCCTTGGCAGATTTTAAAATTTGTTAAAAGGATAAAAACCTGCATTAGCAATTTCTTCTGACTGTATCAGGTGTTTCTTTGAAAGTTCATTTATCAGCCAAGAAAACAAACTAGTTACATGATTGTTGTCCATGCTTGCAAAATACAGGTTATAAAATAAAAGGAAAGAGTGTAATAAATAAACAATGTTGACTGTGTAGAACTGTATAGAAACATGGATGATTTCCATAAGATAATTTCCCTAAGTTTCTTAATATTGCCATTCTCCCTCTCTTCCTCCTCCTGTCCCAGTTGGTCACCATCAATATTTTCTTCTTCTTTTCAGAGTCTGTCCTAACCTAGGCATTGTATTTTTGCCAATCCAACTACATAGATTTTTCAGCAAGGATATGAATCATCTTTTAGAACTGTGTCTCCCTTCATTTTTTTCTTTGTACAAGTAATTGGAGTACAATAGTTCATATTCATTACTACATACCACTGCAGTGTTGGTGGGAGTGTTCTTGGTAGCTCCTTGGTTAGGATCTTGTTTGTCTGAGTTGGTAGCTCTTGTTTGGGATATTGTTTACTGCTTGATTGTTAGCCAAGTATTAATTTTGTTGTTAATATCTGCTTATCTAAGTGTTAACGGCTAGCAAGGATTCTTGTTTGTTTGTTTTCTTTTTAATTTTTTTGATTGTCTGATTTGTTTGAGTGCCAGGCTTCCAGGAAGTTTCTAGTGTTTTTAGCTTTGGTCTAGGATGCTCATAATTTTACAGTTGAAACTATGGTGAAATTTGTCCAATTAAGAAGTGTTCATCATATCTTCCAATTGCTAGTTGAGTTCATGGATAGGTTCTGCTAGTCTTCAGCCAATTTGTCTTACATAGTGGCTGTTACAGTTCTTACACTATGATGTAGATCAGCCTTGTTTTTTTCTTCTTCTTCTTCTTCTTCTTCTTCTTCTTCTTCTTCTTCTTCTTCTTCTTCTTCTTCTTCTTCTTCTTCTTCTTCTTCTTCTTCTTCTTCTTCCTTTATTCATTAAACATGAAACTCAGTCAACTGGACATTTAAAAATGCATCACAAATACGATTGACTGGTGCTAATGATTGATATGGGTTGCTGCCAGTGTCCTATGTACCAACCAAGTACCTTCTTAATTGTACCTTAATTGTACCTTCTTGGTACAATGTTCCAAGTAATGCAGTTTTTTGCAGTTCCACTGGTGTTATTGCAGGAAGCTGCAATTTGTTGATGTATCTTATAAAATTCTTGGACATGATACCAAGCGCCCCGATGACAATGGGTATCACTGTTACATGTTTCATCCATAATCACATAATTTCAATGGCCAGGTCACGATATTTCATGATTTCTTTTCAGTTCTTTTTCTTCAACTCCGGCATCTCTTGGTACCGCGATGTCAATAAATTGTATGTTTCGGTTTTCAACAACTGTGATATCTATCGTGTTGTGCTCCAAATGATGATCCGTCTGTAATCGAAAGTCCCACAAGATCTTCACCTTCTCATTTTCTATAACCTTTTCCACTTTATGTTCCCATGACTTTTTGGATACAGGTAAATCATATTTTTCCACTTTATGTTTCCATGACTTTTTAGATACAGGTAAATCATATTTTTACATAATGACCAGTGGATTAATTTAGCAACTCAGTTGTGTCTAGCTTTGTAATCAGTTTGTGTGATTTTGCTGCATTCACATATTAAATGTGAAACAGTTTCCACTTTGTTGTTGCAAAGTCGGCAGTTTGGATTGTAGGTGGATTTTTGTATTTTCACTTTCATGGCATTAGTTTGTAGTGCTTGTTCTTGAGCCACAAATATTAAACCTTCAGTTCCTTTCTTGATGGTTCCCATCTTAAGCCATGCCCATGTAAAGTTGTCATCACATTTTCCTTCAATGTTTTTCAAGTGCTGTCCATGCAAAGCTTTGGTTTTCCATCTATTTAATCTGTCATCCAGCTGTTTTTCATTATATATTGCCTTTGTTTCTGTTGTTTTTATAATGTTCTCCATTTTCACAGCCTGCAGCAATTTTTCTGTACTTTGGTTCACATAACCATTCAAACTTCATTTTTCTTCTTCTACAGTTTGATGGATTTGCAATAGTCCTCCATCCCCTATTTTTCTTGGCAGGTATAACCTGTCGATGTCACTTCGTGGATATAAAGCGTGGTACATATTCAAAAATTTGCAGTTCTCTGGTCCAAGTTTTCTAGTTCAGCCAAAGTCCAGTTGATGACTCCAGCTGAGTAGTGTATCACTGGAACTGCCCATGTATTAATGGCTTTAATTATGTTTCCAGCATTCAGCTTGGATTTATTGTTGTTGTTGTTGTTGTTGTTGTTGTTGTTGTTGTTGTTATTATTATTATTATTATTATTATTATTATTATTATTATTGGGCTACTGTGTCCTTTGGTTTACTTGTTTTGGAAGGATTTAGCTGGTTTGTATGCTACAGTGATGCCATGTGGTTGTAATAGTTTGTTAGTTGTTTTGATGTTTTTAATATGTGACATTGTTATCCTTTTCAAAACTTGTTTGGTTGTGCATTTTTTTCAATATGTCTCTTTATCATCTTTTCCAGCCACGTATGTATCTTAGTCCAGTATCTCTTGGCATCTGCGCAAGTCCACTGATCTGTCCTCCCCCTTCAGAGACCCACAAAAACACAGCCAGCCGAGGGTTAAGAATCACTTGGCACACTCCACAGTTCTTATCTCAACCTTGGCAGCGATATGCACACCGTCTGCCAAGGACTTTATTAGGTTACACAAACAAGAAAATCACCTACGTAGCTTTGCCGTTCATCTAGCTTCCAAGACTACGAGGTTGCTATGTTTGTTTTGCTTTGTTCGTCACAAACTTCTTGACCCACCATCCTGTCTTATATAGATGTGGTCCAGTGGGTGTGGTCCAGTGGTCCAGTGACTCATTGATCCTGTGACTCCAATCCAGTGACTCAGGTCTATTTCCTCATACGTCGCAGCTGCAGTAATCTTTTCTCTCGCCTTCTTTGGCGTGCGTCCAGGAATGACGTCTCTCCCTCACTCTCATCTGAGACACCTGTTTCCCCACTACTTGGCTCTCTTTCAGCTGGCACCTGAGACGGTGCCAGAGGGGGGGGGGGCTGGGAGATCTGGCTGGCTCCTCTTCCTCCTGCTCAGAGCTTCCTTCCTCCAATGGGATAGGCTCAGAGGACGGGGCCACAACATCCACCACATATGGTAATATGATCCTGGGGTCTGATGACACTTCCAACACTGCCCTGATTTATTCTTAAACATTCTGGCTATTCTCGTTGGGGGTAGATACCACCTGTAAAACATCTTATACAAGTTCTCTTTATATGCTGTACACATTGTCATCTTATAGTTATATGACCACAATTTTTGCCATTTCTCTAAATCAATGCCATGCCCAAAGTTTTTCCCCCAAGCTATCATTGGTTCTTTAACTTGTTCTTCTTCCAGTTTCATCTCTAATAAATATCCATATAGTTTTTTAATTACATGGTCCTCAGAACCCATTAAAATCTTATCTAAATTAGTCAAAGCATTATAAAAACCTTCTTTAGAGTCTTCTTCATATCTAGAACGTATCTGCATGTAAGAAAACCAATCCATCTTATATCCCTGATCTTCTAATTCTTGCTTTAACTTAAATTCATCCTTTTCATCCAGTAATTCACTATATCTAACAATTTGTTCCCTTTTCAATACTACCAAGTAAATGAAAGCTTCAATTGTTGATACCCAGACTGGAATTTTCAAGAAATAATGTTTTTTAACCTTCTCCCAATTCAATAGTATTTGAAGTCTTCTAAAATGTTCTGTATTTTTGCTCCTTTATACCACAAAAAAGCATGCCATCCCATCAGCAGATCGTGACCCTCCAAATTCAATAATCTAGTATTTCTCAAAGTTATCCACTCTTTAATCCACATTAAACATGTCACTTGATAATATAATTAGAAATTGGGCACCCCTCATTTTAGCATCTTGTAACAGCTTTAATTTTATCCTTGCCTTTTTTCCCTGCCAAATACATTTCAATATTATTTTATTCAATTCTTCAAAAAATTCCTTGCTCAACTTAATTGGAATTGTCTGAAATAAATACAACAATCTAGGCAATGCATTCATCTTAATAGTTGAGATCCTACCAATCAAAGATAACTGCAAGTTTCCCCATTTCCCCAAATCCTGTCCAATCTGTTGCTTCAACTTATTGTAATTATTTTCTTTGAGTACACTACATCTTGTTGTCAAATGTATCCCCAAATATTTTACCTTATTTGTGACCTGTATCTTTGAAATCTCCATCAGTTCCTCTTTTTGCCTTTTCAACATATTTTTGGTCATTATCTTCGTTTTATCTTTGTTAATTTTCAGGCCAGCTACCATCCCAAACTTATCAATAGATTTTATCAATTTCTTTATAGTTGTTAATGGTTCTTCAATAATAAAGACCAGGTCATCTGCGAAGGCTTGCAATTTATATTCTTCTTTCCGACTTTTCATGTCTTTTATCTCTTTATCTTCTCTTATATTTCTATTTAGAACTTCCAATGTCAGAATGAACAACAATGGTGACAACAGGCATCCTTGTCTAGTGCCTTTTTCTATCTCAATCGGATCAGTCAATTCTCCATTTATTATTACTTTTGCAGTTTGGTTGCGATATATAGTTTCAATTGTGGTCAGGCATTTTTTTGATAAAGTTATGTGGGTATCCATTTTGTTGGAAGATGTATTGATGATCTGTTTCCTTTTCCTGATGTTCAGGATTGCTGCAATGTATTTGTGCTTGACTAAATAATGTCCTTACACAACTTCTCCTGTAGGAGGTGGCTTGTTCCTTTTGTAGTGAAACACTTTGTTAGTGTGGGTGGTTTCATGATAGATTTGTGTCTTTAATTTGCTAGCATTGCCTCTGCTAATGAGGATACCTAGGAAGGGTAGTGTGTTGTTGTTTTCTTCTTTCCCTTGAAGATGTTCTTGATAATGTCATGTGTCTTATCTAGTTTTTCCGTTTTCATTACAACAAAGGTTTCATCTATATACCAGATCCATACTTTGGGTTAATTGCATAGGAATGCTATAGTTTCTAGACATTGCAGTATAATCTTTGCTATGAGTCCAAAAGTTATGATCCCATGGGTGTTCCTCTGATTTGTTGATATATTTTTCCATCAAACTACAAGTAGATAGTAAGGCAAAGGTTCATGAAGTTTCCGATTCTGGCTATTTCAATCTTACTTTATTGGGTTAGATCAGGTAGTAGTGTAGTAGTACTGCCATGGATTCCTACACTCATTCTGAGTCTATGGGTGTAAAGAATGCTGTGATATTGAATGAAACTATGATGTCAACTTCTACTATCTAAGGTCTTTGATCTTTTGTAGGGGAGAGTTAATAGAACATTTGCTCCCCTCTATGAGATGCCCAAGCTTTTTGTCAGTTCTTCATCAATGTTGTAGGTTGTGGTCCCTGATAATGATGCAATCGGACAGAAAGGTTTGGGGGCATGCATAGAAGAGATGGAGAATGTGTCCACTTTTTATCCACCATTGTTCTTCTTTTGTCATTTAGGGTTCTCTTGATCCATTATCTGTATTGAATGGTTGAATGGTTTAAACAGGATGTAGGTTTCTTTGTCTTCCAGTAATTCTTTGGTTTTTTATGTATATTGTGTTCTGTCCATAATAAATGTGCTTTGACCATTGTCTGCTAGTAGGATGGTGAAGGTTTTTGCTCTGTCTACTGGTTCTGTTCTTGTCTTCTTCTGGACTGTGGTATGCTTGTCTGCCTTGTGTTTTCTTGGATCTCTGCTGGAAGTCCTATGGTTTTAAATGCTCCTTGTAAGAATTCCAAATAACTAGCATCATTTGTGTTATAATTGTAATCCATATACTCTTCAAGGCCAGCCCCATGGAGATTTGATAAGGACACAACTTTTGCTGACATGACTGTGACCCTATTATGACAATATTCTCACTACATAACCCTTGAATATTTATTTATACTTTCAACATTTACACTTGTACCCATACATGCACAACCTTCGCAGACTTTGACTTATATAATATAGGTGTGTGTGTGTGTGTGTGTGTGTATATATATATGTGTGTGTGTGTGTGTGTGTGTGTGTGTATTTGGAAACCTGCTCTCATAAATAGACGAATCTTAACACAAAGTGTAAGCCATAGGTCAAAGGTTCATCAGGAGACCTGTGTTGCCACCATTTCCAACATATCTTATCCATCAACCCACATCCCAGCAACAGTGCTTCCACCCAATCAAAATACAACTACATCATCAGCCAATCAGAATAAAGCAGCACTGTCAACCAATCAGACTACACCTCTGCCTCCTTTTAAAGAGGGATATCAGTTAAGATCACACAGTTTGCCCATAGGCACCAAGCCGAGAACATCAGCCAGAAGATGATGAATGAGATTTCATCGAAACGTCGCTGCAATACTTCCAAAGATATGTTTGCAATTACACAGGAAGAAACCCGAGATATCACCTGTACACACATATATACCCGTGAAAACTTACACAGACATATATATATATATATATATATATATATATATATATATATATATATATATACGCACACCTATATTATATAGGTCAAAGTCCGCGAAGGGTGTGTGTGTGTGTGTGTGTGTGTGTACACGCACAACAACAAAAAGTTTTCTTTATTTCCCTGCTGTCAAATAGTAGCTATCCATTTTTTTGCAGCCCAGCTATGGGAGCCCTAATCAAAATAGCAATTAAAAGCCAAGTCAGATGATACAGAGATTAATTTATATTAAAATATTTTTAAAAAAACAACTATAAAGAAAAAAGTCCAAATAACTTACTGTGGCTTGGGAAGACATGCTATACAGTGCACTTCAAAATTATTATTATCTTTTTCACTTGTTCCTGTGTTGATGTGATACTATTATTGGAGTAAAGAACAAAGTATAATCTTGAAGGTTAATATTCCCTGTGTCCTAAAAATATAGAAGCAGGGGTGACTGAAGTTGCTGAGTTTTTAGGATCTCTGCTCTCATGCTGCCTAGCAACTAGTTAGTGTCAAGGAAAGGACTTGCAGGTTTTCTTATTGTGGACAATGTGCACCTGCACTATTGATCTAAATAAGGGATTTACAGCCATGCACACCACAGGTGAATGTCAGATGTAGTCAAGGTGGCAAATCAAACCACCAAAATTATACTTGGGTTTTTTTAAAATATAATGCAACAATAAATATAATAGATTGCTAGTTAAGATATGCATGTCCTTCTTGGAGAAAAAAAATGGTGTTGTTTTGTAATCTTAAGAAGAACCAGTTCTTTGATGGTGAAACTTAAAATATGAACATGTGAAAGGCTTAAATTATGGCTAGCTAATCTTTTCAGCCCCAATTAATTTTTGCTGCAATTCCAGAGCACTTTGTTTTGAAACTGTTAATAATTTTGTAGAATCATGGGATAAAATTGCATCACAATTTCATTAAAAGGTACTTAGAATTTTCATGAAAAAAAAATGTCTTAAAGTGTGCTTAATTATTGACTTGAAGCAAAGGCTACTTCCCAAATCCTCTAGCAGAACTGTACTGATCTGTTACATTCAAAACTCCACACCACGTTTAATATATGGCTATTCAGTGTAGAAATGATTCACTTCTGGCTCTCAGAGTTTTGCCATCACTTCATCAAAATAGAGAGTAATCTGAATATTTCTGTTTTTGTCAGTTTGGCTAGCTGAGTCCACTGCTTTAGTAGCGTCTATCGGTATACCTAAAATTTTCATAGCTGTTCTGGTGTCCTCAGAGTCACTTTTGGTAGAATGGTTAAGGCATCAAGCTAAAAATGAATTATAGTCCTGCCTTAGGCATAAAGCTAGCTGGGTGGCTTTGGGACAGTCACTCATTCTCAGCCTTAGGAAGAAGAAGGCAGTGACAAATCTTGCTGAAATTTTTGCCAAGAAAACCTTGTCCAGGATGTTTTCTAGGTAATCATTAAAAATATACTGGCATTTTAAGGATGCTTAGGCAGGAAGAATGAGAAGATGGTTTCATGAATGAAGGCAAATATACATTTCCCAGGATAATGCTGCGGGATCCAATCTGGGCCAGTCACCAGGACCAGAGGTTTTGTCTTCCGAGTTTTCAGACTCATGCTGGAGCCCATTCTCAGACCTCGCAACACTCCCAGGAACTCCAAATAAACCTCGCTGCAGTCAGAAGACGATTACTCAGGTTAGGCTTTATTTCGTTCTCTCTGGTAGCTGCGGAAAATGCTGAGTTCAAGGTATGGATCACACAACGTTACACACCCCCGCCACCATTAGTGACTTCCTTCTTCCCAGGTCAGTAGTTATTCCTCCGTTCACTTCATCCTCCCAGGTTGGATTTCTTTACTGCTCTGGGTTTTTTCATCGCCCTGGAGTGTCGAGCAGAGGTGCTCTCGACACCCATCTTCAGGGAATTTCTCTCTACTACCTTCTCCAGCAGAGAGAATTCCCTGAAGATAGCCTCCACCATGAGATGAGGGTCAATCTAGGGACATTTGCTCAACATAGACCCAAATTGTTGGAAGGTACTGTACAATTCTTGGATCCAGAGGGTCCATCTGCTGCCATTCCTGGGTTTCCTGATATGCTAAAGAGACACAAGGATTGATACGTTGTTCCTTCCCTATTAACTCTTAATATTTATTCAATGACATCTTTTTGACATTTCATTCTGGTTTGAGTCGATTGCTTCTGAATCCTAAAGAGCTTATTGGTTCCTGACTGGTCAGCAGGACGCCAGCACAATAGAGTTGTATAAAGCCATGAAAGGATGTTTTGCTTCTATTGTTTGAACTGGCCAACCCTTCACGAAGCAACATGGCCCACTTACTTCTCATGGGGAATCTGTAGTAAAATCAGAAGTTTGGTTACACAATATGGATAAAATGGTTATCACATTCCCCTAGGACAGTGTTCCTCAAACTTCGCTGCCAGATATTTTAATCTTCCTTTCCCATTGTATGTACAGTATGTTAGCCCTCTGAGGTAGTCCAGACTAGAAACACAAGTTACATGAGTACTAACTTCACTTTTATATAAGGTTACATTAACAAAATCTTGCAAGGCTGAAAGTATTCCCCTCCTCCTTTCCTTTTACTCCAAAACATTAGGGAGGCTCCCCTCTGAACTGCTTCCCACACTCCTTCTCCTTTTGAGGGCTGAGAAATCTTTCACGTGCCAATCTGCACCACTTGTCCAATCTGCACCACTTCCTCCTGTCTCTCAGGGTCATTCCCACATACCATTACAATTTAGGAGAAAGTTGATTTGCACTCCCTCTTTCTCATTGAGGAAGATAAACTTCTCCCATCCTTCCCTGATAATGTTTGGAACCAGATGTTTATGTCCCTGAAAAACAAATTATGGAGGTCCAAGGCGCATCATACCATGGAAGAACTACCAATTTCATACATCAGATGGGCAAAATATATATGTTTCTACTGGGCAGTTTTGGCCCAGAAACTACCAGTTGCCTAAAGCTTAACTTTTCATGTGAAAAGAATATAAGATTTTTTTTCTTCATCTATGTCAGGCTCCACTGGACTCAACTGCTTCATAATTATGTGATATGCTGCCATTTGATGCCCTAAGGAAACAAGTAGAATCTTACGATGTGTTAAAGAAAGTGGTGCGTATAACATGTCATCAGATTCTTGCAGTGAGATCATATGGAACAGTAATAAATATACTGTATTGGTGGTTTTATTCAGAAAGAAGTCAGAGGCCAGGCATCCTTATTAGGACTCTATTTTCACTTTTGGTGGAGTTCATAGAACAGGCTGGACTTCTCCTATTAGGAGACCATTTTTATGCCAACAGAGAAAAGTCTTTTGGGTAAACTGCCCTTGATCTCCTTTCCCCAGGAGAAGCAAACTCATGGCGAATGAAGCAATTCTCACAAAGAATAAACTGTGAAATGCATTTTTAAAAAGTGTTTTATTGCTATTCTGATTTTAGGAAGACCATGGTGTTGGTGGTCATCACCCAGAGTCCCAATTGTTACTAACTGTGTGACACAGCAGGCAGTGAGGGGTCAGGAGGAAAGTGAAAATTGGTTTTCAGGATTGTCTTAAGAGGGAGTTGATTAACTAAAAGCATTGCCATATATTGGGAACGGGCGGAGGGGGAAACACTTAACACTCTTTTTATTTCAATACTAATTGAATAATTTTATTAATGGTCAAGTTGTGAGGTTAGATAGCAACCTGGTATGCAGAGATCAATACTGTTTGGGAACTTTGTAAAGTGTATATGCACAGTGCAATTAGCAATGTTCAAGTCATTCCCATGTATGACTGCCCTGTAAAATTAAGTTGTTGCATCTTATTTGGATTGCTGTGACTAGAGCAGAAACAAGCAAGTATTTTGCAGCTGAAAACTGCACTTTTTTAAAAAAAAAGTTTAATCTCTCTCTCTCTCTCTCTCTCTCTCTCTCTCTCTCTCTCTCTCTCTCTCTCTCTCTCTCTCTCTCTCTCTCTCTCTCTCTCGCTTTTGGCCTTCAACTGCCACAGAATCATGCAGAAGTTCTTGATAGAAGGTAGAAGCAACACAGCCAATATCTTTAGACTTAAGAGTCTGAGAAATTTTGAGGAATGTGTTTAATTTTTCATCATCAGGAGACTTACAAATTAAATCCATAGTATTACAAACACTATATTCAACTATTTAAAAAAACAGCTAATGCTATTAAGTCCAGAAGGCCCAAGAGTGAAAACATACAAAAAAAAAATCTTATCCATCCAACACTAAAGAGTACCGTGTCCTTTAATATTTTTCCTCAACTGAGTGCCAATAAATAAGGGACTTCTTTCCATTCATGATTAAGCCAAAAAAAAAAAAATGGGGGAAAAATCAGTTTATCTACCACATGGTTCTCACACAATATTCCTGGATAGCCTTGCTCAACTCAGATGGTCTAAACCTAGACTTACACTCAAATCCAGAATGAGTCCCAATCTCAAGTGATAGTTGAAGGCTAATATTTTTTTAAAGTAATTATAAATAGCATGCTAAATAACAGCTCTAATGCACAGAGTTTTGAGATAAAAGCAAACTCCCCATTCTTCCCATTCCTCAGAATGTCCTGCAATTTCCACTGTATAAATCTAGCATTGTTCTTCTTACTTATGAAATAGATACCCAACCATAATAGACATTATGCCACTGATGTCTCCTTTTCTTAAAAGAAATATTCATGCTGAACTCCAAGTTGTCCAATTAACCCAGTCTCTTCCCTGATTACTGTGCAATCCCAAGACTCAAACAAACAAACTACATTGCAAAGTCTTGTTTAAGATAACCAAGATAGCTTAATAATTATGTTACGGGACATTGAGACATCAAAACAATTAGAATAAACCAATTTTTGCTGCAAGATGATATAATCATTATTATTATTGGTTCATCACACAGGCAGCCAGATGTTCAGACTGGATTTGGCATTTTTGTGTGCCTATCAAGTTCTTTCCAAGAACTTGATAGGTACACTATAGAATAGAATAGAATAGAATAGAATAGAATAGAATAGAATAGAATAGAATAGAATAGAATAGAATAGAATAGAATAGAATAGAATAGAATAACAGAATTGGAAGGGACCTTGGAGGTCTTCTAGTCCAACCCCCTGCCCAGGCAGGAAACCCTACACCACTTCAGACAAATGGTTATCCAGCATCTCCATTGCTTCTCGTTCTACCCTCAGGTGCTCTGAAGAATAGTTTGACTCCCTCTTCTTTGTGGCAGGGCAATTCCCCTGAGATATTGGAATGTTTCCCCTAGTCCTTCTCTTCATCAAATTAGACATATCCAGTTCCTGCAACCGTTCTTCATATGTTTTAGCTGTTCTGTCCCCGTCTCACACATGCACCCCCACAGACGGCCTGGAGTTAATAAGACACACGACAAAGTCTTTGAAGATAAAGCTAGCTGCAACCTAGTGGCTGGCTGCCAGTTCAAACTTTACTCACATAAACAAAGATAAGTCCACAAGCCTTCTGATAAGGCAGAGCTTCAGCAATACAAGAATTAATCCGAATGCAGTCCACTTAAGCAAGCACAGTTTCAGCAACACAAAGTCCATGGATGATTTCTAGTTTTGCTCGTCACAAATTGAGCCGGCCACCACACCCACATTTATACCCTGTGGGGTGTGGTCCAGTGACTCAGCTAATCTCTGGCACGCCTTGTCCTCTGCTGCACACACTTCTCCCTGCACCGCTGTCGAGGATCCAGCCAGCACTTATCTCCTTCGTCGCTGTCCACCTGGGCCTATCTCTTGGCCTTCAGTGTCCTCCGGAGGCATTGCCAGAGAGGAGGGTCCTGGAGAGGGAGGCCTTGCCAACTCCTCTCCCTCACTCTCACAGTCTGCATCTGTCGATAGCCCAGGCTCAGGCAACAGAGCCACAACATTAGCCTCCAGTCCCCTAATCATCTTTGTTGCTCTTCTCTGCACTCTTTCTATAGTTTCAACATCTTTTTTACATCGTGGCAACCAAAACTGAATGCAATATTCCAACTGTGGCCTTACTGAGGCATTATAAAGTGATATTAACACTTCACGTGATCTTGATTCTATTCCTCTGTTTATGCAGCCCAGAACTGTGTTGGCTTTTTTGGCAGTTGCTGCACACTGCTGGCTCACATCTAAATGGTTGTCCACTAGGACTCCAAGATCCCTCTCACAGTTACTACTATTGAGCAAGGTACCACATATATGGTACTTGTGCATTTTGTTTTTCTTCCCTAAATGTAGAACCTTGGTTTTTTCACTGTTGAATTTCATTTTGTTAGCTAGCACCCAATGTTCAAGTCTGTCAAGATCCTTTTGTATCTTGAGCCTATCTTCTGGAGTGTTGGCTATTCCTGCCAGCTTGGTGTCATCTGCAAATTTGATGAGTTCCCTATCTATCCCCTTGTTCACGTCATTAATGAAGATGTTGAAAAGCACTGGACCTAAAACAGAGCCCTGTGGTACTCCACTGCATACTTCCCTCCATGTAGATGCAGTTCCATTGAGAACTACACATTGAGTGCGGTTGGTCAGCCAGTTACGAATCCATCTGGTGGTGATGCTGTCTAACCCACATTTTTCTACTTTATGTAGTAGTAGATTATGGTCTACTTTATCAAATGCTTTACTAAAGTCCAAGTAAATTATATTGACAGCATTCCTCTGGTCCACTAATTTTGTCACTTTGTCGAAGAATGCAATAAGATTAGTCTGGCATGACCTGTTTTTGACAAACCTATGTTGGCTTTTGGTTATTACTTGATTTGCTTCTAGATGTTCAGTGATTCATTGTTTTGATTATCTTTTCCAGAATCTTCCCTGGTATTGAGGTCAGGCTGATAGGTCTGTAGTTTCCTGGATCTATTTTTTTTTTCCTTTTTTGAAGATGGGAACTATATCAGCTCTTTTCCAATCTTCTGGCAGTTCCCCTGTGATCCAGGAACTTTGAAAGATATAGTTCAGTGGTACTGAGATCTCATCTGCCAGTTCCTTCAGAACCTTGGGGTGTAATCCATCTGGTCCTGGTGATTTGAACTCATCTAGGGTAGACAAGTGTTCACTTACTATTTTCTTCCCTATTTTGAGATCTGGATGTTTGATGATGTTACAAGAATCGTCGCAAGATGGAAGCTGTTTCGAGTAAAGCCATGTTTTGCAATTGACTGATGGAGAATTTGTCAGTGTCAATCGTGATATTGTTGTTGTTATTATTATTATAAACACAACAATGTGAAATTACAGCAGCCAATTTTTTTACAGGTGTTGACCTTCATGAACATCAAGTTCTTCCCATGAATCTAGAATGTTGTAAGACCTAATTTACCTTTGAAATAATTGTCCTTATAGACTCTGCTGTACTTGCGGGGTCTTTGATGTCATTTCCACATTTCCAAAAACTGTGACTCACAAGTCGATTTCAATCCTGTGATCACCTAGTAAGGAGCAACCATCTAGAGAACATATGGCTGATCTCTTGGATTCTCCTTCTCTGAAAAGACCTCTGAAAAGACTCTGTCACAACATCAACTTCACTCTCCAATCAATATATCAGTAATTAGAAATTGGAAATCCAATAGTAATCAATATATCAGAAATTGATTCTAAATCTTCAAAATTTCCTAAACCCATACAATTTTCTACCTTTCAGGAATTCCTTCAATACAGGTAGTCCTCATATAATGACCACAGTTGGGACCGGCAACTTGATTCTGAAAAGAAGTAGTCATTAAGTGAAACTGTGAGTGTGCCCATGATTTATTTCAGCTTTCCTACAGACCTGCAAAAGTTGTAAATGTGATGATCAGTCAAAAAAATTACTTTTTTATTACCATTGTAACCACAAAGAGTCACTGTACGAAGTAATTTCTAAACAAGAACTACCTGTACAGGTAGTCATTAACTTACAACCATAGTAATTATTCGAAGTTATAGTGGCAAAGTATAAAGTGACTGTTTTTCATATTTAAGATCATTGCAGAATCCCCTTGGTCACATGATCAAAATTCGGGCACTTGGCAACTGGCGTGTACTTATGATAGTTGAACTGTCCTGAGGTTACATGGTCACCATTTGTAACCTTCCCAGCTGGCATCTGACAAGCAAAGTCAATGGGGAAGCCAGATTTGCTTAACAACCACACAATTCACTTAACAACTGCAGTGATTCGCTGAACAATTGTGGCAAAAATGTGATAAAATGGGGCCAAATTCACTTAACAACTGCTTTGCTTAGCAATGAAAATGTTGGACTCAATTGTGGTCATAAATCGAGGACTACCTGCAATATGCCTAACTAACTTCCAGACATGGTGCATTGGATAAAGGGGAGGCATATAACTAGATATAGGATGGGAATGAAGAGGACCAGAGCAATTCTTTATTTTTCTTTTATTGAGAAGGATATACACTTCATGTAAAACTTGAGGAAAATAAGCGTGAGCTGAGAATAATCATCCAGAGAACAACTTGGAGAGCAGCACAACTATTACTGATTGGCTGGGCCAATCTCCAGCTATTCCATTATTCTACTTCCACTCACCCGCAAAGTGGACAGAATGTAGCATTATTAATGTCAGTATAGAAATAAAAAGGTATAAACTAATCTGCTTGTGAACCCTTCGTTTTCATGGCCTGGATACAGAGATTTAGCAATAATTTTAAGATGCCATGCTAGCACACAAAATTACATTAGAAAGAAGGCACAGTGAATTAATGGTACTGTTAGTTTAATCAGCTGCTTAGCTGGCAAATTGGAGTTGTTTGTAAGATTTACATATTTTTAACTGCCTGTAACCATCTATTTGCTAGCAGACGTGGTTACAACAAACAGCAGAAGGTGCTCTCTAACTGAGAGGTATGGCAAAATGAGATCCAAATCTCCACACAAGAAGAGGAGTGTGCCAAGGAAAAAGACCTCACAGAAGAAAGACATACATTATGCCAGAAATATGTTTCCATAACAACCACAGAACACTGATTGAAGGATTTAAAAAAAAATCCATGAACACAATGCCCACTGAGTCAAGCTGAATGCTGGAGTGGGTGGATTATACTAGCTCTGATATTTTAAAAAATATATATATAATATTTATGGATTTATTGTGTATAACATATACTTAGTGCTATTTATGTAAAACACAGGGCATTTTGTGAGCAGGTACATATTACAAGATGACATCAAGAAAGGTTAGTAAACAGTAAGAAAAAGAAAAATAGACATTGACAAAATATCAAATAAAATCATGTACTGTAACAAAAATTAGTACCACTTGCAAGTAAATGAAGATGATGTATTTTTCTTTCATATTTAATTCAATGACAGTGACAGATTTGCATTCAGGGGCAAAGTGGATATATATGCCCCTCTGTTTATTATGAATTTAAGATACATACTTTAAAAAAGTAAACAGTAGCAGCTGAGAAGAGTAGATTGATAATTACCTGAACTGTAGGAAAGTTTTCCTACAGTTCAGAACTTCTGAAAGTTCTTCTGAAAATACTACATGCATTGAAAAAATAATCCTCATTAGAGCACCTTGAGGTGAACAGATTTCATCTATATTTACATTTAAAAAAGCATTCATTCACTTTACATTATTTATTATATTTTTAATCATTCCCAAAAGGAATAAAAATGCAAAATCTAGAACAGATACAATAAAATTTAGAATAAATTGATAAGAAAATATGTGACTACTATGCAGCACAAATAGTTCTCATTTTTTTTATTGAAAAGTTTTACAAAAAAAAATTTTTCCCCAGTATTTCCCCCACCCTTTCCCGCCCTCCCCCCCCAGACTTCCCAGAGCAAAATACAGGGTATTTCAATTAACAATCATAAGCTAAATTAACCTATCTATCCTTAAACTACCAAATCCCCCCCTGAAACCTTAACTCCACTATAGATAACATAATATTTCTAAAATTTAACATTCATTCATAAGCTGTTTGATATTTTCTTGTATGATACTTATTTTGAATATAGTCAATCCATCTTCTCCATTCCTGTATATATCTTTCTTGTGTATAGTCCTTCAAATACACTGACATTTTTGCCATTTCCGCTAGGTTTGCTACTTTCAATGTCCACTCTTCAATAGTAGACAAAAAGTCCTTCTTCCAGTATTGCGCTACCAACAGCCTAGCTGCTGATATTAAATTTAAAATCAATTTAGTCTCTAATGCTGTACAGTCCATAGTTATACCCAATAAAAACAGTTGCGGAGTAAATTTCAACCTTTTTTTCAAGATATTCTGCATCACCCACCAGATTTTTATCCAAAATGCTTTGATTTTCTTACAAGTCCACCATATATGATAATAAGTTGCATCATCACAGTCACATCTCCAACATTTAGCTTTTAAATTTGGGTACATACATGATAATTTTTTAGGATCTAAATCCCATCTATAAAACATTTTATAAAAATTTTCTCTTAAGTTTTGTGCTTGCGTAAATTTAACATTTCTAACCTAAATCTTTTCCCATGTTTCTATCATCACTGGTTCCTGAAGGTTTTGTGCCCATTTTATCATACAATCCTTAACCAATTCCGTTTCTGAATCTATTTCCAATAATGCATTATACAACCTTTTAATATGCATTTGGCTTTGATCTCTAATCTGTTTTACCAAATTTTCCTCATTTTGCATAACACCAATTTTTTGATCTTCCCTCCATCTAGCTTGAAGCTGACCATACTGAAACCAAGTGTAAATTATCCCTTCTTCTTTCAATACATTTAAAGGTTTCAATTGCAATTTGCTCCTTTCCATAAAAAGAAGCTCTTTATAAGTAATCACCTCCTGTTTTTGTTCTTTACTTATATTTTCTATTGCATGTCTGGGATTTGCCCATATGGGTATCTTGTAGTTTAACTTATATTGATACTTTTTTCCAAACCCTCAACAAAGCATTCCTAAGTATGTGACCTTTAAACACCTTATCCACTTTTTTCATATAACAAGTAAGCATGCCATCCATATAACATATCATAACCTTCTATATTTAACAATCTCTCTTCAGTTAGATTAAACCAATCACTAATTTGTGATAAGACAGATGCTTCATAATAAAATCTTAAATTAGGCATTTTAAGACCTCCTCTCTCACATACATCCTGTATAATTTTAAATTTTACTCTTGGTTTTTTCCCACCTCAAATAAAAGTATTAACTCCTTTCTGCCACTCCCTCAAATTTCCATCTTTCTTAAGCACTGGTATCATTTGAAACAAAAATAAAAACCTGGGTAGCACGTTCATTTTTATTACTGCTATCCTTCCCAATAGAGATAGTTGTAGCTTTTTCCAATTTTCCATTTCTTTCTGCACTTTTTGCCAAAGAGCTTCATAATTGTTTTTAAATAATTTCATATTTGAGGCTGCAATATTTACTCCTAGATATTTAACCTTTTTAACTATTTCATTTAACAGTAACAATGGTGATTTTAAAAAAACAGTAACATTGTGACAGTGGTGAAGTCCAAATTTTTTTACTACAGGTTCTGTGGGCGTGGCTTGGTGGGTGTGGTGTGGCTTGGTGGGTGTGGCTTGGTGGGCATGGCAGGGGAAGGATACTGCAAAATCCCCATCCCCACCCCACTCCTGGGGGAAGGATATTACATAATCTCCATTCTCATCCCACTCTGGAGCCAGCTAAAGGTGGTATTTTGCTGGTTCTCCGAACTACTCAAAATTTCCACTACCGGTTCTCAGAACCTGTCAGAACCTGCTGGATTTCACCCCTGCATTGCAACTAATTCTTGTATTTATTACTTTTGCAGGTCTATTGAAAACAGGAAAGCTGAAATCAGATAGTAAGCACAATCATAGTTTCACCTAGGGATTACTTTGCTTAACAACCTAGTTGCTGATCCCAACTGTAGTTGCTAAACAAGGAATATCCATATATAAAAATACTTCCTACCGTATATCCTTTAATGCAGTTGCATGCCTGAGTTTCTTGAGCTCTTGTGAATGACTGTTGCTGGCTGTGGCTGTTGTAGGTTGGATTTCCAAAAAAGTGAACACCAGGGAAGATTTATTAAAATGGTTCCTATACTTACAGAAGCAGAGATTCAACCCTCATATAGTGAGTATGGAGTGCAGTGAGATAGACATGATTCACAAAAAGAGTCAATATCCGGGATAGAAAAAAAGAAAAAACTGCCTTTAGTGGAAAGTTCCCAATAAATGCTAAGTAATATCCAGTTAAGCTTCAAGTTGCATTATGTCTTTTGAATCTAGATCTCTATTTTTAGTGGAACAGCCCAACTAATTATAATTACTGCCTTGCGGATACAAATATGAAATGTGAGAAACAATGTTGACTTCACATTGAGTCCACCAGGTAGAAGAATGAATTCTTTTAGCTTGCTCTATTGCAATCCTCTCCTAGTTGTGATGACACTCCTACTCATTAATAAAGGATGATCATCTGATGTAAATGTTCCACTTGCTGACGCTATAAATGCTTCCATTCCAAAATCTTATTCATTCTTAACTGACTTTAGGTGAAGGCTTGCTTAAGCAATGGTAATCGCTACAACCCTTCTCAAGTAGCTCTTGCCAAAAGAGCAGTACCAGTAATTCAGTTCAGACCTTCGTAAGTCACTGAACATGCAGTTGTTCACTGGTTTTTCACTTCTTCAGAGCTGGTTCCTGAAATATTTTTTGATTCCTTATTTTACAACCAGGAAAATAGATCTTCATCTGGGTGACAAAGAGCCTTTCAGAATCTGGCTGCTTCATTTTGTGGTAATATGGACATTTAATTTGGTAAGAAGATCCTTCCTTCCTTCCTTCCTTCCTTCCTTCCTTCCTTCCTTCCTTCCTTCCTTCCTTCCTTCCTTCCTTCCTTCTATATGACCTGGGATCCTTATGCATGATTGATAAGTATGTTTCTAGAGGAATAGTTTTATCTCGTATCTCTGGATCTGTTTTGGTTAGAAACCAATATCTGTATCCATCTGCTAAATTCAAAAGCCAAAGTTATTGGAACTTTAAGACTTCTCCTCAAGACAGTACACTAGAAATGAAGTTCCAGAAGAATAGAGAGCTCTCATTGAGAATAATTGCTTAATGCATTTAATGTGAGTTGAGGAACAGTATGAGAGACTGCCCCAGGAAAGGAATAGAGTGAGGCAATCTCAGATGAAGCTTGTCAGACTAGTTTGGTGGCATTAAAAAACTCCTGGTTGTAGTAGATGCTTTTTGGCATGCCAGATTTATTTTTACTTTTTATCCATGTATGCTACTTAAATATTGAACTAACCTGTCTTGAAATGCATAATTCCTAAAAGCCATGAAGGCCTGGCTTTCTCCCAGACCTTAGGCTAGGATGGGATTTGAATCCATCCATCACCTGTGTACTTGTTATGGGATTGCTACAGCATCATATTTTGATTGCTACAGCATCATGTGTTTATTCTGAGGGGGAGATATTTTTCTATGTGGTGATCATCATTTACTCAGAATTACAGTATATTTGTTCAGGAAGTCCTTGACTTAATGATCCCAATGGAGCCCAACATTTCTGTGGCTAAGCGAGGCAGTTATTGAATGAGTTTTGCCCCCATTTTATGATCTTTCTTGCCCCAGTTAACTGAATCACTGCAGTCATTAAATTAATAATACAATTGTTAAGTGAATCTGGCTTCCCCATTGACTTAGTTTGTCAGAAGTTTGCAAAAGGTGATCACACAAGCCCATCATAAGCATGAGTCAGTTACCAAGTGTTTGAATTTTAATCATAAGACCAATGGTGGATTTCAAATAATCCCACCACCAGTTCACCAAAAATATGAGCATGCGTGCATGCGTGCAGGCACGATGAGCCTCAACCGAGCGGCCTTTCGGGGCCTGCTCCCCTCCATCTCCAGGGCAGTGGCTGGGATGGAGCTGTGATGGTGAAGCAAGCCAAGCAAGCTCCATGGATGGTGCGGGGAGGGGGGCAGCTAGCTAGGCCGCAGCACTGTGTGGGATGGAGCAGCAGCAGTGAAGCAAGCCAGGCAAGCTCCCAGGGATGTGGGGGGGGCAGCTAACTAGGCCGCAACTCACAGGCTTACTTACCCAGGCAGGCAGATCAGGGCTGCTCAGGCAGATCAGTGACTGAGCGGGCTGGGGTGAGTGGTTCTGTGGGGTGAATGGCAAGCTGACAAGTGGGCGGGGGAGGGGGAGGGGCCAGCCAGAGGTGATAGTTGCCGGTTCTCCAAACTATTCAAAATTTCTACTACCGGTTCGCCCGAACCAGTCCAAACTGGCTGAATACCACCTCTGCATATGACCATAGTGCTACTGCAATGGTCATAAGTATGAAAAACAATCATAAGTCAATTTTTCAGTTCCCCTGTTACTTCAAACAGTCACTAAATGAATGGTTATAAGACAAGGACTACTTGTATAAGGTAGTGGACAGACATATATTTTAAAGTAAGTAATTTAATTCAATGTGGTAATGGAAATGCCTACTCATAATTATTTTTAACACAATACTGTTTGTTATTTCTACCCAGAGGAGTAGAATCAAGATCACGTGAAGTGTTAATATCACTTTATAATGCCTTGGTAAGGCCACACTTGGAATATTGCATTCAGTTTTGGTTGCCACGATGTAAAAAAGATGTTGAAACTATAGAAAGAGTGCAGAGAAGAGCAACAAAGATGATTAGGGGATTGGAGGCTAAAACAAATGAAGAACGGTTGCAGGAACTGGGTATGTCAAGTTTAATGAAAAGAAAGACTAGAGGAGACATGATAGCAGTGTTCCAATATCTCAGGGGTTGCCACAAAGAAGAGGGAGTCAAATTATTCTCCAAAGCACCTGAGGGTAGGACAAGAAGCAATGGGTGGAAACTAATCAAGGAGAGAAGCAATTTAGAACTAAGGAGAAATTTCCTTAATAAGTGGAACAATTTGCCTGCAGAAGTTGTGAATGCCCCCAACTCTGGACATTTTTAAGATGATGTTGGATAACCATTTGTCTGAAGTGGTATAGGGTTTCCTGCCTGGGCAGGGGGTTGGACTTGAAGATCTCCAAGGTCCCTTCCAACTCTGTTATTCTATTCTATTCTATTCTATTCTATTCTATTCGATTCGATTCGATTCGATTCGATTCGATTCGATTCGATTCTACCTGCATATTGTGGGTAACATTTTTTTCTGGAAAAAAGTGATCTTTCAATTAAATGCTTATATGTTAAATTTTAGAGTATAACTTTTAGTTAAATTAGAATTTAATCTTGTGCACACTAATTACTCTATTCCAATTGACAGAATCTTAGGAATTACAGTCTGCCTTGAATGGGTTGAAAACATTGGTTCACAGCTTTTTCCAGCACTGATTATTAATGCTCAATAGCAGCAGTGACCAAGAATAATGGATTTCAATTACTTAAAATTTCAGTTCATTAGTCCAAACTCTCCAGACACTCTTGAACAAAACTGGCCACAATCACTTGCACCAATGGTTATCAAACTTTGTAATCCATCACCCCTTGAATTAATTTATAAATCATAAGATTAGACTGTGTTGACTATACTTGCACCCTCCCAGCCCAGAGCTTGTCATAATGGACTCACATCAACAGCTCCTGCAATCCCAGATTACCACCAAAAACTCAGTAGAGGTTGTCCACATCCATAGCAATAGTAATTGCACTTAGACTTACATATCTCTTCATAGCGCAGTGATTAAGTTATTTACAGAGTCAGCATATTGTCCTCAGCAAGTGTGGCCCAACACTTACATGTTCTTGATTCACTTTCATGTTGAATGAACACTCACATGGAGTTTCATTTTTGACAAGAGATTGTATTGCCTATATTTCTAACCACTAGAATCAGAAGAAATAATAATAGCAACAGCAATAGCTCTTAGACTTATATACTGCTTCATAGTGCTTTACATCCCTCTCTAAGTGATTTACAGAGTCAGCATATTGCCCTTAACAATCTGGGTCCTCATTTTACCCCAAAAGGATAGAAGGCTGAGTGAACCTTGAGCCAGTCACAATTGAACTCCTGGCAGGGAGCAGAGTTAGCCTGCAATGCTGCATTCTAACCACTGTATCGCTATGACTCATTACCACCAAATTCATGCAGAGCAAGTAGGAGTGTGTTTTGTCTCAGATTTGTTTACCGACCCCCATCCTCCCAGAGTTTGGAAAATCCTGAAATTTATGAAGGTTTTTTTAAAAAAATGTTCTCTTATGTTCTGAAGCTGTTCAGACAAATATATATTTGTCTGTGTAAATTTTCACGGGTATATATGTGTGTACAGGTGATATCTCGGATTTCTTCCTGTGTAATTGCAAAATATCTTTAGAAGAATTGCAGCGACATTTCGACGAAGTCTCATTCGTCATCTTCAGGCTGATGTTCTCGGCTTCGTAATTCCAGGAGCAAATGGAGTCTTCCAGGAGACTTCGTCGAAACATCGCCAAGACACTTCCAATTTTACGTGGGAGAAGACCCGAATAATCAAAGACCTACATATATAGATATATAGATATATATAGATAGATATATAGATATATAGATATAGATAGATAGATAGATAGATAGATAGATAGATAGATAGATAGATAGATAGATAGATAGATAGATAGATATAGATATAGATATATATAGATATATATATATATGTTTTCTGAGGTTTTCGCGGGTGTTTGTATGTAGGTCTTTGGTTATTCGGGTCTTCTCCCGCGTAGAATTGGAAGTATCTTGGCGACGTTTCGACAAAGTCTCATTCGTCATCTTCAGGCTGGTGTTCTCAACTTCGTTCTTCCAGCTTGCTCCTGGAAGAACGAAGCCGAGAACACCAGCCTGAAGATGACGAATGAGACTTCGTCGAAACGTCGCCAAGATACTACCAATTCTATGCGGGAGAAGACCCGAATAACCAAAGACCTGCATATATACATACATACATACATACATACATACATACATACATATATATATATATATATATATACACATACATACATACATACATACATACATACATACATACATATATAAAACTTGATTTATATGCCGCCCTTCTCCGGAGACTCAGGGCAGTGTACAATGCGTTAAGCAGTAGCCTTCATACTTTTGTATAGTTTATACAAAGTCAGCTTATTGCCCCCACAAACTGGATCCTCAATTTACCTACCTTAGAAAGGATGGAAGGCTGAGTCAACCTTGAGCCTGGTGAGATTCGAATTTACAATAATTGCAGACAGTAATTGCTGGAGTTAATCACAATGCATTAGTCTGCTGAGCTATCCAGGCTCTTAATATTATTATATTTATATTATAATTATAAATATTGCTGCTGAGAAGAGAAAAAAACCCTTGCGTTGAATCAGTTTGAGTATAATTACCACTAGCACTTCATGCCCATCAAAGTTGTGCAACAAATGAATAACTTTCATCAGTTAAGATTATCATTTATTTTAGAATTTGTTGTAATTATTTTTAATTCATAATTTCTAATCTACCGATCTTTTCTTAATGTAAAACAGGGGAAGATTTTTGAGAAATTGGGCATCTGTGGTCAAATTAAGTTTGTGAGATTTGCAATGGGTTTAGTGCCGCAGGTGAAGGAACCAAAGCTCTACATTACAGATACAACGTTTGAAAGTGTACCAGTAAGGATTTACCAGCCCAAAAATACAATTCCTGGCCTAAGAAAAGGACTGCTCTTCATACATGGAGGATGTGGCATGTTTGGATGCAAAAGTAAGATATTTCATATAATATTAACTTTTCTTTTTAAAATCCACATAGAGAAAATATAGTTGAAATCAGTCAGCATTATGGGAAAAGTGAGGGAGGAAGAAAGAAAAAGGACGGGTTTCCCAGAATTAGGAACATGCATAGCTATGCACTTAATCAATCATGCTACATCCATTTTTGCTGGATGTCCAAACAATTTGAGTACAAAAGCCTAACTGGAATTGGAATGCAGACACAAAGTCTCAGCTGAGAAACAATTATAGAAATATACTGTCGTGCAAATCTAAAGTTAATGCCCAGGAAAAGATCCTTTTCCATCTGTTTCAAAAGTGATCTTTTGCAAGCCAAGACTTCTTAGGTGGCCTGGTTCTGAAGATCTTGATTGCTTGGGATTGCTCAAGATCAGAAGCTGCCTATTAAATTCTTAATCAGCCAGATGCCATCTCAGATAGATAGATTATAACCCAGATAGGACTAGAACTAACATCTTTCTTTAGAGCTTAGAAATACATATGTCGTATTGACTCATTGATGCTTTAAACACTATAATAGAAAGGAGGAAAATAATTTCTCTGGCTGATGGCTTCTTCCTAATACAACGGTATAATACACAATTTTGCATAATTTTGCATAATTTTGCATCAACCTGCTTCCAAAAGGAACAGCTCTCAGAGTATAATTAAAGTGTCCATTTGTATCTGTATTTTCAAAATGACTCAATTAAGTAGTTCTTGCATTACCTTTTCTTACTCAACTACCAAAATACTCTTGCCCAAGAACACTTTCAATGAGGTGGCCTGTCCAAAACAGAAAACACAATTCAGAGAAGAAATTGGGACATTAGAAATTGGAACAGCAGCATCATATCAATAAAAGATATTTTACCTAATTTGGTAATGAAACATTTGCAAGAAAATCACTAAGCTCAGAGAGCACTAAGGACCCCACAATACAACCCGCAGATACAAATACTCTCTTCTATCTATATCAGGGGTGTCAAACTCAATTTCATTGAGGGTCATATCAATGTTGCGTTTGACCTTGGGGGGCCAGAGTGGGCATGGCCAGCTTGATGTCACCTGTGTTGGGGGCACCGATGGTGGCCCGAGTGCTCTGCCAGTAAAAATGGGCTCCCAAGCTCCATTTTCAGCTGCGATGGTCTCCTGCAACCCTCTGTCAGCGAAAACAGAGCTCAGGAGTGCCGCCTGTTTTTGGCTGTGATGGCCTCCTCGCAAGCTCCGTTTTTGGCTGTGATGGCCTCCTGCAACCCTCTGCAAGCAAAAACTGAGGAGGGCTGCATGCAGCTGTGTTCTTTAATCAAAGCTGTCAGTTTAGCCATCTCTGCTAACTCCATCAACTTTTGCAGCTATTCCTCCATTGCAGGAATCATAGCTTCCTTCCATTTTTGTGCATAAAGTAATCTTGCTGCCCTCAACATATATAATATCAAAATTCAAATTTTTCAAGTTCTTTATCATAAAAGAAAAGTCTCTTGTTTTATCTTTATATTCACTTTCAGAATCTTCTATTTTACGATGTGAATCCTACTCCAATATTTCTTTGCTTTATCATGTGTCCACCATAAATGATAAAAAGTTCCTTCTTTACATTTACATTTCCAACATTCTTTAAAATTCCTTTATATATTCTTGACATCTTATCTGCTGTTAGATATCAACGATACTCCATCTTATAAAAATTTTCTTTTACATGATATTTCAATGTAAATTTTAGATCTTTCGTCCACAATTCTCCCGTAGTTCAAGCATTACACTATATACAAAATTCTTTGCCCACTGAATCATACAATGCTTTACATCCTCTTTCTCTAAATTCAAATTCAATAACAATTTATAAACTTTAGCAATAAAATCAGTGGTGAAATCTAAATTTCTTTCCTACCTGTTCTGTGGGCTTGGTGGGCGGGTGTCATGTGACTGGGTGGGCGTGGGTATGTAACAATGTGACTGGGTGATCAAAAGACAGAAACTCACTAAGAATGTCCTGCTGGAGGAGGGTTGGACTAGATGACCTCCAGGTCCCTTCCAGCCCTGGATTATCCTCTGAAGCTCCGTCTAGTGCCAGGTTTGTAGTCCTTCCTTCCTCTCCTTTTTCTTTCTTTCCTTCCTTCCTTCCTTCCCTCCCTCCCTCCTTTCTTTCTTTCTTTCTCTCTCTCTCTTTCTTTCAAAAACATACCCGCCACCTCCTGTTTTTTGCCTACACACCCCCCCCCCGTTTTTGGCCTAGCAGGCTTCAGGGAAGCCTGCTGGGAGCAAAAATACACCCCCTACCCCCCCACCCCATTTTTTGCCTACACCTCCCGTTTTTTGCCTAGCAGGCTTCAGGAAACCTGCTGGAAGCAAAAATGCACCCCCACCCCACCCCCATAAAAAATGGTTCTGACGATTGTGTGTGTTTTTACTACCAGCTCTGGCAAATAGGTAGTAAAAAAATGATTTTAAAAAGTGGGGGGGAAGGCTCTGATAATCCTGCGGCACAGCTGTGATCATTGGAGCCTTGTTTTTACTTTTTTAAAGCATTTTTTCACTACCTATTTGTCCGAGCCAGTAGTGAAAAAATGCCTAAAAAGTAAAAAACAAAAAAACAAAAAAAACTTCCAATGATCAGCTGAGCGATGTTGGAACTTTTTTTTTTTTTACTTTTTAAAGCATTTTTAACTACCGGTTCTGGCATGTTCCTCTCCATGTGCAGAGGGTACAAAACACATTTCTTCCTGGTTAAAATCGGGCAGGTGGGCGGAGCCTCGTGCCAGGATCATTACCGATTCTCCGAACAACCCGCCATGCTTGCTACCGGATCAGGTGATCCGGTCCAAACCAGGAGCATTTCACCCTGGATAAGATGCTCATCACTGTGTCACAGGAGGATATCCAATTCATTTTTCACAAAATCAAACTCTTTTTATCTAATTTAAATCTTTCTTTCAATTGTAAATATGTAAACCAATGGCAAACACCTCCTTTTGATTCTAACTCCTCTTTAGACTTGAGGATAGGGTCACTGTGATTGAAAGAAATTATTTGCCCATAAGTCAAAACAATATCAATAACATGTCTGCAATACGGAAGTACCTGAAACATTAATACTAATTTTTCTTCCCATAGGAGCTTATCATGCACTATGCTGCTATCTTTCTCGAGAAAGCGATTCAGCGGTAGTATTTGTAGAGTAAGTGATCTTACTTGTATGCTTTGCCTACTTTATTTTTATGGATCTTTTAATGTTTTTGCATTTTATTTTGTATTTACATTTGTTAGGCTTGGGCACTGTTTGATGGAAAAAAGGGGGTAAAAATGATAAAGATAATAATTAATAAGTTTGGCTGCAATTCTGTCACCCTGAAAGATTGTCCCAGGCACCACAAAATATATTTTCAGCCTCAAAGAGAGATTCAGTTCCTCAGTTCTCTCTTCCCGCATTTATTGCACAACCATCAGTGACTATTTGCCTCCATCAGTGGTGTTTCAACATCAGGAAAGGATCAAAGGAACATTTGGATTGCCACAGGACACAGTTTTGCTGTTTTCCAAAATCTCCTAGAGAAGACTCTCTGCCCTAGAGGCATCATTCATTTCTTTCCCACTCTTCCAATCATAAAAGTAAAGAGGGAGAGGAGAGAGAAAAAATGGCTAATTTCTCCTCTTTCCAAACTGAGTCAGAAAAGTGGGGGGGGGGGAATCAGTGCCCTGCACCGATCTTTGGTCTTTGTCAAGAAAGGCAGAGTAAATTATGCAAAAATACTTTAAGGATCTGCAGAATACTGCACATTGTGCAACTTTGCCAAAAACTGCCGTATGATTGCATCCTTTTTGTCTTGTGAAAATCAGGTTCACAGATCCAAATTTATTTTATCTCAGACCACTCAGATCTGTTTTGAAAGAATTACCTAAATTAGTTTAGGAAATCAGGAATTTCCTTTCTTCTGCCCCCTGGTGGTCCTTGAAAAGAAATTAAGGAAATACAGGTAGTCTCAATTTACGACCACAATTGAGCCCAACATTTCCGTGGCTAAGTGAAACATTTGTAAAGTGAGTTTTGCAACATTTTATGACTTTTTATGCCCTGGTTGTTAAGTGAATCACTGCTTTTGACAAGTTAGTAACGCGGCTGTTAAGTGAATCTGGTTTCCCCATTGGCTTTGCCAAAGGTCAGGTGATCACATGACCCAGGGTCACTGCAACCACCATAAATATGAGTCAGTTGAATTTTGATCATGTGACCATGGGGCTGCTGCAATGGTAGTAAGTGTGCACAGTCATAAGTCACTTTTTCCAGGGATATGGTAACTTTGAATGGTCAGTAAATGAACTGTTGCAAGTCAAGGACTACCTGTATTTAGCAACAGAAATAACTGTAAACACTATATCATCATGATAGTCTTTTCTGTTTAGTTTTCTTGCTTATTTTGATCTGATAATATAATAATGCAATACAGGTAGTCCTCACTTACAGACCACTTGTCTGGCAAGCATTCAAAGTTATGACAATGCTCCAAGTTTCTCCAAACATTCACACAATTATGTGATCACCATTTACTACCTTCACAGCCAGCTTAAGGCAAACAAAGGCAATGAAGAAGTGGACAGGAAGTCACAAGTTGCGGTCATATGATATCTTGCTCGACCATGTGTGATTCACTTAGCAGCCTTGGCATAGGTCCAGGTTACTTGAGGGACCATCTCATAACACTGGGATTGGTCCATACCACTAATGCCAGCAGGGGAGTCATTCTGCAGGTCTTGTCAGCCCAATTATTCTGGCAGACAGGGTCTAGGAGGTTGCTGTTGCTCCTGCCCTCTGAAACATCTTGTCCCCTGATGTGAGGTGGGCCCCAACCCTCCTATCTTGCCATAAGGGCCTAAAGATGTGGCTGTGTCAGTCGGCTTGGGACTCCAGTGGGAGAACAACACAATGGAGGTGGTTGATTGAGAATAACAGATCCCACGTCGGCCCACACTCTGTGTCCGCCCTCCCCGTGTGTCTTTGGTTTTAATGTTTGTTTTTTAATGTTTAATGTTTTAGCTTTTATGTAACTATAAGCTGACCAGACTTACCCTATGGTAAGATGGGGAACAAATGGATGGATGGATGGGTGGGTGGGTAGGTGGGTGAGTGAATGAATGAATGAGTGAGTGAGTGAGTGAGTGAATGAATGAACCACAGCAGATCCCACATTGTAAGTTGGCACAGCTACATGACATTTCATTTTGAAATGAAATTGCCATAATAAGGAGTAAAAACTTATTGTAGTCAGTAAGGAGGATAATATTTCCTCCTTGTTTTCTGTATGTGGCTCTGTAGCCCTATCCTTCTGATCCTTCTTTTGCTCTGAAGCAAAGTGGTGGAAGGAATCTCCAGAGCAACTCTGCACTGGGAGAAGTAGTAGAGAAATACATCCAAGGAGAAGGGAATTGCTGTTCCTATCAGCAGGGAAAGTACAAGACGTTCAACTGCCATCTCCTTATCAGAATAGTAAAAATATACTAAAGTTAAACAATTGATACAGTACATCCTTTCACTGGAACCCAACAATGTGTTGTCTTCAGGAACTATCTCAGAATACCTAATTCCTTCCGAGAAAATTTCAAGGTCTGACAAAGTCTTATTGTTCTTGCAGCTATCGTTTGGGTCCTGAGCACCAACATCCTGCCCAGATATCAGATGTCCTAGCTACCACCCTTTATTTTATGAAACATGCCAAAGACTATGGAGTCGATCCAAATCACATTCTTCTTGGTGGAGATAGCAGTGGTGGAACAGTGGTTGCTCTGGTTTGTCAAGAATTGATCAAAATAGGGAACCAGCCAAAGATCAGAGCACAGATTTTGATATATCCTTTCCTGCAGAGAATGGATCTCATGCTACCATCCCATTTACAAAACCAGTATGGTCCTTTTCTAACTAGAAAGCGGTTTATAAGCCTTGCTTTAAAATATGTTAACCAGGAATGTGTAGACAAAGAAAAACTGGGAAGGAATGGCCATGTTCCTGAAGACCTGAAGCAGAAATGCAAGAAATGGATTAGTGCAGATCTTATCCCCAGAGAGTTTAAAGCCCGAGGTTACAATCCCCCAATGCCAGCTCCATTTTCAAAAGAACTGTATGAAAAATCTCAACTGTGGAATAAGACAATGCAGTCACCAATTATCAGTGAGGATGACATCATAAAGCAAGTTCCAGAAACATACATTTTGACCTGTGAATATGACGTAATTCGGGATGATGGACTGCTCTACAAAAAACGACTAGAGGACAATGGAGTGCCTGTGACTTGGAATCATCTAAAAGAGGGATTCCACGGATTTATAACATTTATTGACAGTGGACTTTTTGAATTTTCATTTACAAAACCAGCAGTTGGAAACATAGTTTCCTTTATTAAGGGGCTCTAAAAATGGGGACAGGAAAGTATCCTGAAATCACCCATTTGTACTTATATAAGGAATAATTTAAAAATATTGCTTAAATCTTTCATTTCTATGACAACTTCACGATTCCCTGTAAAATCCTTTATAAAATTCAATGGCATTGTGTTGAGTATTGAATGGCAGATTTGAACAGACCAATCAGGAACAGGAGCGGGAAATTCAGAGTAATGTCAATGGCTGAAGCTGCGGACAGCTCCTAGCTATAAAAGGAGCTGCCACAGCCAGCATTGCCATTGCAATTCACAAAGCTAATAAAAGTGTTTGCTTCTACTGCGTGTCCAGTCCTTCTTGCGCCCAGGATCTAACAGAAAGGAAAGAGGAAAGAAAGAGAAAGGGGAAGGGAGGGGAGTGAAGGAGAGGAGAGGGGAAAAAAGAAAAGAAAAAAGAAAAAGAAGAACCTTTCCAACTGTGTATAGTTTTGTGCTGGCTTGTGCTGACCATATTGCCTCCTGGATTTAATGCTTTTTACACAAACTCAGGTACTTTGATTGACTCCCAGATTGCTACCTTCCACAGCCATTTTATCTGGGGCTGCTGAACTGGATTCCTCATTCACAAATACCTTCCCTGGGTTTATTATTGGTTTTTCTTGTTACATATATATTGCTGTTTATAAACTTAAAGCAACAAAATTTATTTATTAATCAAATTTATACACTTGATTCATGTGAGTGACTTGAGTGATTTACAAATAAAAAATCCCACAAAGTTACTTACAAAGATAATCAAAGTTTAAAAGGCAGAGAGTGCCCTCCAGCCACCAACCACCCCCAGGATTGTCCACAACTACTGGATCCCCATTCTAGTTGACAGACCATATCTTAAAGCTTTTCTGGAAGGCTAAGAGAATGGGGGCCAACCTCACATCTGGGGGCAAAATATTGATAGGGCAGGGAAAGCAATAGAAGAGTTTTTTTCTTCTAGACCCTGCCTGACTAAATTCTTTGGCCAACGAGGTCCATGACTTGTACTTCCTTCCTGCCTGATTGAATGAGATGAGTCGTTATACTAGGAATGAAACAATTCTCAGTTAACCCCAGACCTTGCCATCAAGGGCTTAAAGGTCCTTGAACCAACATCTTGAATTGGACCCAGAAACAAAGGGCCACCCAATATAGTTCACCCAGCAGAGGTGCTACATCAGGTGCCCTAATGGTGCCCAAGATTGCTTGGGATGCCTCATTCTCACATGTGCTATGCTTCTGGATATTTTTCAAGAGTAGCTTCTCATAGTGTGCATTGCATTAATCCATACAGGAGATAACCAGGGCATGAGCAATTGATAGAAGGGCTTTCCAATCCAGGAAATGGTGTAGTTGATGCACGACACAAAGTTGAGCAAAGCCCACCTAGCCGTAACTGCCACCTGCTTCTTGAGCAGAAGTCCTGAGTCCAGGAGAAGGAGCAGTGCAACCCCAACCAACACCAAAGATGGTAAGCCGCCAGATACAAAAAAAAAACAACACTATCCACAGTCACTCTATCTTACCACTGCAAAAGAACATCCACAGCATCACTTAATTCATCTAGGATGGAGATGTACAATTGGGTATCATGTGCATACTAATGATACCTCATCCTATGGTGATGGATGATCTTATTCATCAAGTTCATGTAGATCTTTTTAAAAAATCAGAGAGCGCACCGAGCCCTGCCGCACCCCACAAAGCAGGAACCATGGACTGGATTTGTTGTTCCCTATCAAAACCAATTCGGACCAAGCCTGGAGAAAGGAGGTGAATCAGCACAAAACTGTTCTCTTCACTCCCAACTCTCACAGCTTACCAAAAAGAATACCATAATTTACGGTATCAAAGGCTGACAAGAAATCAAGAAGAGTCAAGATGGATACATTACCTTCATCCTGCTCCCGCCATAGATCATTCGAAATAGAAAGAGAAATGCTATTTCTGTTCCATATCAAGGCCTGAAACCTTGATATGGAACCTCTAAATTAGAAGAGATTGAGATAATCTATTACATCCATGATCCTCTACAGCTGCAGTGCCACCACTTTCTCAACTCAAACATGGAAGATGAGAGTAGCCAAAAGTTACCTAGAATAGTGTGGTCCAGCAAAGTTGAATCTGTGTCATGTTAAATGATACTTGAAACATGCCCACCCTCAAGGATAAATTAGCCATCATTAGGACCAACCCACATGTCAATTCCCAGGCAGCCTTGATAAGTCAGCAAGGGCATGAATATAGTTCCAATCCCAAGTCCATGTCCACTTCCTTGGGTCAGACAGGATCAAACTATTCCTAGATAACTAGGTAAATCCGCTCTTGAATGCCTACTGAGAATAAATCTGAGTGATTTAATTCACCAGATGGACAGCAAATTCTACTGCACAGCCCTGAACCTCCAGGCCCCCATTACCCAGTAGGATCCTAGTAATCTTTTAAAAGGCTAGCAAGCCTATTGTGAAGCCAGGATGGAAAATTTATATAGCAAATGATAACAAACAAGATATGAAGAGCACCAAAGGACTATTTTAAAAAAAGAACAGCAAAAAGTAGGCAGGTCTGGGAAGGAAAAATAATAATTAAATAAAATGTTTCTTCCAATTAACATTCTGGAAGTAGGTAAAAGATGTAACCACTATTCTGTAGTAATACCTGCAGCAGAAATTAGAGAGTGAAACCTGGGGAAATGCAAGAAGGCAGCAAAGCTAATTGTTGTGCTTGCAAAAGTATGCAAGCGCAACATTTTTGACAGGTTTGAGTCAGGGGTGGATTCTACTTACCTTTACTACTGGTTTAAATGGGGTTGCATGCGCACGCTCGCTTCTATCGCATGCACATGCGGTCTTCTGCACAAGTGCTTTTTGATGAGGTCAGGGTCAGTGGGCGGAGCCTCACGATGATTTTACTACCAAATCGGTGCGAACTGGCGGCAACCCACCACTGGTTTGAATACAATCAACCATTGTAGAGATTCTCTGATGGATCTGAGCTTTAGCAGCATTGATTTTTAGTGATTCTCATGTGCCAAAAATAGACGTGGGTGTACACCAAATCACATCTCAATATCTGGTCTATGGTGTCCAGCAGGTTTTGCTCTTCTGTCCTGTAGTGTTTAACATTTACTTGGAACCAAACTAGATGAACCATTAGAAACTCTTGTACTTCTTGTCATATAAATGTCAGTATGTCAAGGTAAACCAGACAGGAAACACTACTAGATGAACTAATTCTGCTTTATTATAAGGGTACATTAACAGAATCTTGCAAGTCTAAAAGTAGAAACTTCTCACCGTCACTTTTAACTGCTTGACTCATTAAGGCAGGTTCTTCCTAAGTTTCTTTCTTTGATCATTATGCCACTGGGGGCTCCAGCGTCTTTTGACTGATTGTTTCATAGAAAGCATCATTTCCCCTTATTCCCCAAGGTCATCCACATTTTCCATTACATCAAGTCAGTAATGAGTATTCTTTCATTATCACTGGATGAAAGAAATTAAATCCATTAAAGTTGTTCTTGATCAGTAGAAAGCCAAAGTTGGGGCATTCAACCTATGCTGGCTAAAACCATATTATTCCTAAAAAGAGCAATTCTGTCTGGAAATGTCCCTTGATAGCCAGTGATCAATCCCATTTAGACTATTACTTCTAGTGTTGCAGCTTGGCTCCAGTTTGTAAACACAGTATGTAAATGCACAGGTATCAAGAGTAGGACAGCACAGAAGAAACAGTATCTTGTCTGGATTCGATCACAGATACTGTCCATGGTGTCACAGAGAGCAGAGCAAGATAAGAAAAAAGTTATGGAATATGATAATGTACCCCCTGTCATGGACCCATCATTATCTCCTTCGGCTGGACTTCCATTATGCCACCCCCCGCCGCTGGGATGCGGGACCGACCACCTGGTTCTGCCCCAGGCACCTGATGGATCCTGAGCGGTTCCAGATGGAGCTTGGGACTATACCTGTCTCTCTTTCCCACGCTCCAGTCGAGACTCTGGTGGATGCTTGGGAAAAGGCGGCCAAGGGACTCTCAACTGGGTCATGACTTTGTGGCCTCTGACTTGACGCAGATCCCGGTTGGCCCCTTGGTTTACTGAGGAGCTCCGGGGGATGAAGTGGCAGAAGAGAGGCCTAGAGAGCTGTTGGAGATCCAGCCATTCTGAGTCTGACCAAGCACAGTTAAGATCCTTTACGCAATCTTATCTAGTGGAGATGGAGGCAGAGAAGCATCTTTACTTCTCTGCCCTCATTATGTCCACAGATAATCTCCCAGCTGCCCTGTTTAGGGTGTCCCGCTCCCTTTTGAATCAGGGAGGAGGGCCGAGGAGGGGGATGACCCTATGCAAGGGCTGAGGAGGGAGATGACCCTATGTGGGGAGGGCCGAGGAGTATACTCAACATCTGCTGGACAAGATCACTCAGATTCAGGACAGGCTGGACTCTGACTGGGCAGGGTCATCCCGTTTGGGAGTAGGGCGGTATACAAATTTGAATACAAATTTGAATAAATAAATAGGGTCAGTTGAGGGGGTGATGACAGATCTGGTTATCTGGGATGAGTTCGATCCTGTTATTCCCAAGGAAGTGGACAAGATCATTGGGATGCTGAGTACCACCACGTGTTTGTTGGACCCGTGTCCCTCCTGGCTTGTTTATTCAGCTCGGGAGGTTACACCTGACTGGATCCAGGCAGTGATTATTGCTTCCTTGGGTGAGGGGAGCTTCCCTGCCGCCTTGAAGGAGGCAGTGGTGAGACCCCTCCTCAAGAAACCTGCCTTGGATCCAGCCATTTTGAACAACTTCCGTCCTATCTCCAACCTTCGCTTTATTGTGAAGGTTGTGGAGAGCATGGTGGCACATCAGCTCCCATTGGCCCTGGAGGAAGCAGTATACCTGGACCCATACCAGTTGGGTTTCAGGCCTGGGTACAGCACGGAGACGGCATTGGTCGCGCTGGTTGATGATCTCTGGAGGGCTCGGGACAGGGGACATTCCTCTGCCCTGGTCCTGTTAGATCTCTTGGTGGCTTTTGATACCATCGACCATGGTATCCTACTGCGACGCCTCGAGGAGTTAGGGGTGGGGGCACTGTTTTATGGTGGTTCTCATCCTACCTCGCGGGTCGCTCGCAAGCAGTGTTGGTGGGGGGACAGAGGTCGGCCCCGAGATCCCTTATGTGTGGGGTGCCCCAGGGGTCAGTCCTCTCTCCCCTATTGTTCAAATCTATATGAAGCCGTTGGGGGAGATCATCCATGGTTTTGGGGTGGGGTATCATCAGTATGCTGATGATACCCAACTTTTTCTATCCACCCCGAATCAACCCAGCGATGCCCTCGATGTGATGTCCCAGTGCCTGGAAGCGGTGTGGCTCTGGATGGGGAGGAACAGGCTTCGGCTCCACCCTGCCAAGACGGAGTGGCTGTGGGTACCAGAATCTCGGTTCCATGGGGATGTTCCACCGCTGGTTATAGGGGGTGAGGTGTTGCCCCCTGTTGACAGGGCGAGCAACTTAGGTGTCCTCCTGGATTCACGGTTGTCTCTGGAAGATCATGTTATGACCGTGACCAGACGGGCATTTGCCGCGATTCGTCTGGTGCACCAGTTGCACCCCTACCTGGACCGAAATGCCCTACTCATGGTCACTCATGCGCTGGTTACCTCCCGGATTGACTACTGCAATGCTTTCTACATGGGGTTGCCCCTGAAAACCACTCGGAGGCTTCAGGTGGTGCAGAATGCGGCCGCATGGCTAGTGATGGGAGTGTCCCGATGCTCTCATGTTACACCCCTCCTGCACGACCTGCATTGGTTACCAGTTGCCCTCCATGTGAGATTCAAGGTGCTGGTGATTACCTATAAAGCCCTAGGGAGCGGGCCTTTTCTGTGGGCACACCTACCCTCTGGAATCAGCTCCCCCTGCAGCTCCGGATGGCCTCCGACCTTCGCTCTTTCCGATGTGAACTAAAAACGTGGCTATTTCGCCGTGCCGGCCTGGACTGATGGGAGTTTTAAAATGGATTTTAATTGATTTTAGGGATTTTATGTGTAACTTTTAACCTGGAGTTTTTGTTTTATTTTTCTGTTTTATTGTTGTGAGCCGCCCTGAGTCTTCTTGGAGAAAGGGCGGCATATAAGTGTAAATAAATAAATAAATAAATAAATAAATAAATAAATAAATAAAAACTTTTTTATGAATATGATAACTGCAGCAAAAGATTTGTATTACCAAGGATGGAAAAACTGAATACTACCCACAATGGAGTAATAGTTGGTGAAGATGATGGAAATTGTTGAGATGGCTAAATTGACTTCTTTGATCATTTTCAGTATTTTTTATGAAATCCCTAATGGACTTAATGTGAAAAACAAAAAAAATGAATTTATGATTCATGGTTTTGATATTTAGGTAAGACAGATTGTAGAAAGAAGAGGGTTATGTTGTAACCATAGTGTAAAAGGTAATTTAAAGTTGTACTTATAATTGCTCTGTAGAAGTTTGGAAACCACTTTTTTGTATCTTTATAAATTGTACCTCCACACCCAGTATGGACATCCCAAATTCCAGATGTTTGAGACCCAAATCCATTCATTATGGATCAAATCACAGTTTTTACCTCAAACCAGCTTTTTATAATGACCAGTTTTGGGGGGGAGAAAATTATGAAGGCTTGCTTTTAAATGTCAAGTTAAGACTAACTTCTCTAAAAAGAGTATCAGGAAGTTCCCCCAGCTTTAGTTTCCCTAGATGCTTTCATGACCAAGGAAACCACCAGAACAAAGAGAAATTATACTTCACTTCATTTTCGCTATGATAAATTAGCAGCTACAATGATTAAGATAAGACAGCTTAACAGTTACATAAAATAAAAAATAATACATTTATTTATATTAAAATAAGATGTTTACCGATTTGCAGATCCTTAATTGAAAAAGTGTTTTGTTGAATATCACAAAAATGCAAATCAGCACAGCAAGAGATCACCAGAGACCTTGTGAAAATCTGGTTCAAAACATTCAGTCATATCCAGGCTTCTGGATATGAAAGGTCCAGGCTTCTAGGAGCCATCCTTTCCAACCAATATCCCTGATTCCTGATTGGTCCTTCTCAGGCTAGCCGGAACATTCTGAATCATGTGTTGCCACCTTTATATTTCCAATATGTTTATATCAGTAGTTAATATGGTCTTGCTTTATATGATATGACAAGTTTGTCCACTTTATAGAGGCCCACTCACTCTCAAACCTATCTAGATTCTATAAAGAAATTTCTATTCTGCCTTCTCTGTCCTCTTATTTTAACTTTAATTAAAGCAGACTTGCTTGTCAAGGCCTAGGCTTCCACATAGGGCCTAAATCAAAGTACCAACTCCATAGTATGCAAGCATTATTTCTTAATGTGAGTAGCCTTCCCCTGTAGACATTCACACTTGAACTGTGCAACCCTCAGGAGTCTGTGTTACTTCATTCCAAAAAGCTATGTTCCTTCACAAGTTTGGTTTATTTCATGAGCTTACTTCACACGTTCTATTTTATTTCACACATTACCTCACAAGTTTGGTTTACATCTGAAATTCATTTTCTTTAGACATCTAGGGACAAACTGAATGTGATATTAAACACAGGATTAAATAGCATGCTTTCTGTAGTTGATCAGGAATGAGATTGTTAGGAATGAGAAGGAGAAAGTCTACAAAGTAGGTATATTCTAAAAGATCTCCATTTGTGGATAACTGAAAGGAAGGATTTAATGTTTGTTACATTATCTCAGTGCTAACAGGGTGGGAAAGTTCTTTTAAATGCAGATGTTTAAAAAGACCTATTAAGTGGATTAAAAGGATCATATGGTATGCAACAAATCTTTCTGAAAAAATAGAACTTCTAATGCCATGGTGAAAACATATATTAATAATTCATATTATGATATGCCTTAATAATCATGCTAAGATTCTAAACAGAGTAAGAACTGCAACTTAGAATTAAGTATTTGAGATTCTCAAAAAATGTAAATTTGGAGAAAAGTAGAACTAATTTTAATTATTGTTTTTTTTTTGAAGTTTTATGACGCTAATCTCTCTTGGAGTTGTGTAGTAAATGTTTCTGAGGAAATGATGTTCTTCAAATATTTTCAAAATAGTTTTCTTCAATTGAAATTATTTGATTGCATTGGTTTATCAATTCATATAGAGTGGATTTTAGGAGGAGCCCCTATGTTAGACAGCACAGTATCAACAGTAGGTCCTTCAGGTTTTGGGATTCTATGATCTTCCAGGATTTGAAATGGACTCCTAACATTAGAACAATCATTAAAAATGCTCTACTCTACTCTACTCGGCACTGCTCGGCTCGGCTCGGCTCGGCTCCGTTCCGTTCCGTTCCGTTCCATTCCATTCCATTCCATTCTATTCTATTCTATTCTTCAGATATCAGGCAAGTTATTAAAATTGAGGGAATTACAATCCCAAACATCTAAAGCAAACCAGGTTATGAAAAATTGTTGCAAAATACTATATGTATTAAATTTCTGAAACTGAATTTATTCAAACTTGAATTATTAAATGTTAGGCCTCAGAAAAAATATTTTAAAAAATCTCTTTTGATTCAGTCCATTTCAGAACCTGATAATGTGATTTAGAGCATAATCTGAAATAGGATTAAAAATGCAAAATTTACTTCCCATTCTATATTTGGGGATCCACAAATGGCTATAAATTTGTTTTAATTACTATTGGATGAATTTCCAAACTCATCTGATGCATTAACTTTCTCTTATACTGTACCTTAAATGAAATAACCTTGGTAATAATAGTTGAAATCAAACTGAAACCAACCTGACTCAATAAAAACCAAAAGTAATCAATTTAAGTTACATGTTTATGTGATCGATTTTCAAATCTTATTCTGCAGCTTATTCTGCAAAATCCAGAAAGAGAATGTGAGGCAGTGTAATGTGGCTGTCTGTAGGTTTCAGAGAAGATGATATCCCTTTGATAATAAGAATAGCTCAGAGGTGTTTAGGAGTTGGGCAGGGCCTAAATCTAAATAAATACATGAATTTCCTTTGCAGGCACATAAGGGAACGGTAACCAGTGCTCAGAAGACTGCCAACCTTAGCATGAAACAAGCTGGCTATCTGCCATATTCAGAATTTACAAAGAGTGCTGAGCTTTAGCAGAGCAGAAGATATATTAATAGAGGGCAAGAGATCTGTGATTGGCAAAGAAACTGGAAGGAGACAATGAAGAAAAGGAAAGTAGTTCTTTTTATGTCTAAGAAAGTTTCAGTACTAGTAAACATTCAGCAGGTAGAAAACAGTTGCGTTCATTCATTAAAGACTATCCTGGAGGAATTTTATGAGTGCTTGAAAAGTTTTTGTTCTTTTAAAAAAATATAACAAGAATGGTGATTGCTTTAAATACTGGTCAGTATTTTTCTGGGTAAATTGCTATTTAGCCTAGGGAAGTTAGCATTCGCATGTGCATATTGACCAGTGTACAATTAAGTTTCTAATTGTGAGGAAAAGTTCTACCAAGTTTTCATTTAGAAAAATCTGCCTTTTTTCATGATTTAGCCTAAGTTTTCTCCTAGACACTGAAAGACAGCTCCGGTTTTTAGCAGATCTCATCTGGATCACAAACATTTCTGTACTGTGAAATACACAAAACCTTGCTTTGATTCTGTTCTGTCTTGTCCCTGTCGGGGTAAGTTTTCAGAAGCTGACAGTGCCTTTACAATTTAATTGGTGTTGACACCTTTTGAAGCAATGCCTTCAGGCGCTAGAAGTCATTGTCTTCTTGTTCTTGTTTGTCACAGGCTACTTTCAGTTGGCTACTTGGCAGCCTGTGATGCTGCATTGGCCCCTGCACTTTCCATTCATGTACGCACTTGTACCAGGCCCTTTTACAAGAACCCTTGTTAAATGCCCAGCAGGCAGTATTGAATAGAGATTTTCATTATCTTGGATTTTCCAAGGCCTTTGGCAAGAGCAGAAAATATACAGCAAAACACAAAACATCCTAGTTGAAGTCTGGGTTGAAGCAGGAAAGAACTAAAGATGGAGTACATCGGATTAGCTCTGCTTAAATACTTGGAGCATCTGCATGACGTTCACTCCAATTCTAATTAGGCTGAAAGTAGTGTTCTTTCTTAGCCTCTTAACAGTTCAACATGCCACACTTTGGCCTTTGACTATCCAAATGATTTTTTTTATTCCTCTTTTTATTCCTCATTCCCTATATCTTGGTGAATTTGGGCAAGGCCTACCGATGTTCACTTAAATAAATCAAGTTCCAGATGGTTAGCTGTGTTAGGTCCATTTCAGCAAAGACAAGTCAAAGAACATCTTCAAGATGAAGAAGTCATTATGGAATTGCCTTTGTTGGCCTCTTTCTAACTTGAATCACATCTGATAAAGTGGACCGTAGGCCATGAAAATGTTTTCTATAATACATTTCTTTGCGTCACAACACTGTTGCTTTTAAAATTAGTAGTGTTAATGGAATTTATTCATGAATTGACATGTAATATGCAATAGGAGGGAAAAATCTACTTCAGTCCCCTTTTAATGTTGATGAATATTCTCAATCATCAATCATCCAGGTTGATGATTGTCTGAAAGCTGAATCTTTCCAGCTGGACTAATTTTTTGTTGTTGGTTTGAGAGATATTACACTTCCCATCCAGGCAGCTTTCTCAGTCAGAAGGAGGCAGTTAGGCAGAGAGTTGTTGGAATGTACCAACTCCTGCCAAACCAATCTCAGGGGTTTCCTCCCCAAAGTGTGTTGCAAAATGTCAATGAAGATTCTCAATCGTTCAAGTAGAATTGTCTGAAGATTGTCTGAGGTTGTCTGAAGAACAAAAGATTAGTCCAGTTGCAATGCTTCAAATTTCAGACAACCTTCAGTCTCCTTTTAACATTCTCTCATTGAGTCCTGCTTATGACTACAAAGAAAACAATGACTATATTTGCACCATGCCTTTATCTATCCTGTGTGATTTTGTTACTTAGCCACAAACTCCCCACAATGGATTTTGCAGGGGAAAAAATTAGGTCTGGATGAAAGAGTAAAGTGTCAGATCATACTTAAACCAGTGATTTAGTTTCTCAAACACAATGATTAAACAATTATTAAAAATGCAAAAAACCATTTATCTAAAAGCAGGGAGGTTTGCCAATTCAACCACAGTTCAGCACAACTGACAAAAAGTTTCATTTCACAGCATGGGAGCTCTTCAAAAAGTTGGAGATGGGCCATTTTACCATTGTTGGGGATACGTCTCACTCCCTGTCTCTCTCCTCCCTTCCCAAAAACTTTTCGTCATAATAGTCCTTGTTTTCGCATCAAGCGTCTGTATTGCAAATGGAAGGTGCTGCAGCAACAGATGGGGACTTAGGTTTTTAGTTTTTGATGTTGCAAAGGGAAACAATGCTTTTAATCCTGTAAACCACCCAGAGTTAAGTTAGGTTAGGTTAGGTTAGGTTAGGTTAGGTTAGGTTAGGTTAGGTTAGGTTAGGTTAGGTTAAATTAGAATTAGAATTAGAATTAGAATTAGAATTAGAATTAGAATAGAATAGAATAGAATAGAATAGAATAGAATAGAATAGAATAGAATAGAATAGAATAGAATAGAATAGAATAGAATAATTGAATTATTCAAAAGAATTATTGGCCAAGTGTGATTGGACACACAAGGAATTTGTCTTTGGTATATATGCTCTCAGTGTACATAAGGAGAATAAAATACATTCATCAAGAATAAAAAGTTACAACACTTAGTGATAGTCAAGGTTACTAATAAGCTAGGAATCGTACTAGGAAACAAATAAAAACAATATAAATTGAGAGATACAAGCAACATGGTTATAGTAATAAGTGGGAAGAGATAAATAAATACACAATAAGTAAGGAAAAAGAATAATATTAATACAGTTTTAGTAAATTATTTGACTGTTGTGGGAATTAATTGTTAAGCAGAATGATGGCATTCGGAAAAAACCTGTTCTTGTGTTTAGTTGTTCTGGTATGCAGTGCCCTATAGCATCATTCTGAGAGTAGAAGTTGAAACAATTTATGTCCAGGATATGAGGGGTCTGTAAATATTTTCACAGCCCTCTTTTTGACTAGTGCAGTATACAGGACCTCAATGGAAGGCAGTTTGGTAGCAACTGTTTTTTCTGAAGTTCTAATTATCTGTTGAAGTCTGTGTTTGTCTTGTTTGGTTGCAGAGCAAAACCAGACAGTTATGGAGGTACAGAATACAGACTAAATAATTCCTCCATAGAACTTGTCACCTCATGGTTAGATTATTGCAATGCGTTATACATGGGGCTACCCTTGAAAAGTGTTCGGAGACTACAGTTGGTCCAGAACGCAGCTGTGCGAGCTGTCGTGGGTGCACCTAGGTATACCCACATTACATCAATTCTCTGCGAGCTGCACTGGCTCCCTATTGGTCTCGGGTCACAATTCAAGGTATTGGTTATTACCTTTAAAGTCCTACATACCTCAGGGCCAGGTTATCTTCGAGACCGCCTTCTACCGCATAGGTCCCAGCGACCGGTAAGATCCACAGAGTAGGTCTCCTCCAGGTCCCGTCAGCTAAACAATGCCGGCTGGCAGGCCCACAGGGGAGGGCCTTCTCTGTGACTGCCCCAGCTCTCTTGAACCAGTTACCTCCTGAGGTCCGGATGATCCTCACCCTATTGGCCTTCCAAAAAGCGGTGAAGACCTGGCTTTTCCGGCAGGCCTGGGGCCGTTGATCTCTGGGGCCATTGATCTGGCGAGATCCGGCCATGAATGGTATGAATGAGTTTTAATGTTTTAATGTTTTTAATTTTTAAATGTTTTTTTATTAGGATTTTAAATGTATTGTGAGCCGCCCTGAGTCTTCGGAGAGGGGTAGCATATAAATTGAATTAAATTGAAAAATTGAAATTGAAACTGAATCAGCAGCTCTTTGGGTAGTTTGAGCTTTCTGAGTTGGCACAGAAAGAACATTCTTTGTTGTGCTTTTTTGATGATGTTTTTGATGTTGCATGTCCATTTTAGGTCGTGAAATATGATAGAACCTAGAAACGTGAAGGACTCTACTTATTTGCTTCAAAATGGGCAGCAAATAAATTTAATAAATAAACAAACATAATGAGGGAAAGACAGGGAAGGGGTAGGGCACCAACTGATGGTGAAAACTGATTGTTTTCACTATCCCCCAGTGCAGCCAGAGGGAGTGCTGGTCATCTTGTTTAGACCTCTTGGTGGTTCCAGCTAGCACATTCATGGTGGAATGGGACAACTCACCATGGCCAACTTGCCATGGGCAACTTGCCATGGGCAACTTGCCATGGGCAATTTGCCATGGGATAACTTGTTGCAGCACAATTCAACGATTCAATTTAATTATTTAAAATTATTTTTAAAATTATTTTAATTTTTGTCATTCACATTTTATTTTGTCCCTCGTTCGGCCTTTCTTTAATGATTCCATTGGACTATTTCTTTGATATTAATGAAACTTTTGTCCCGCAGTAAGTTGTCTCACAGCAAGTTGGCCACGGTGAGTTGGCTGCAGCAAATTGGCATAGACCGCATTCATGGACCACAGCAAAAATGGATATAAAGGTGTAGGGTTGATTTGGAACATGACAGCACTTTTCCTTCTACCAAATGAACTGATCGATTTAATTCAGTTTTGCCCATCTTTATACATGTCTACATTTTAAAAAACCATGTACCATATACATTTAAATATGTATTGTTGAATCTATTCACTCTTATCTGAATTTATGTGCTTCTATAAGTTTTATCTTAAAGCATGTATCTTAAACACAGTGAATAGCTTGTTGATAAAATTCAAAAGAATGTGAAACGTGAAAATCTATGAAAATGCAAAGACGATGACAATCCAGAGATGCCATTGTTCCTGGAAGTGCAGAGGCATTCATTCAAAATGGAATTCAAAAATATAAGCCTTCAAGATCCCTAATGTGTATCTGATTAAGTAATTTTCCCTACTTTAGGCAAGGCATAGCTCTTCTTTTTCTCTTTTTGTTATTATTCAATATTAATGTCAGTATTTTTTTTAAATATATTGTATGTCTGTTGCTGGTTGATGACCATAATAAAGTTATATTCTATTCTATTCTTTTTGCTCATCCGACAGCTCAGCCACACCAGCACCCAGTCATTCTGCAAAGTACTTCAAGTGATCATCATTTCAGAGCCTGTTTTTCCCCAATGCTCCTACAGCCTCAGACTGGAAACATTTGAAAAGCACTTTCTATTCCCCACCCCCTCCTTTCTCAAAGAAGAAAAACAGCTCAATTCCTCATGCAGAGTCAAGTGAGGAGAAGCAGGAGCAGAATGAAGCAGTATGAAAAGCTTAAGAGCTGCTTAGCACAGCTGGCTACAGGCAGGAAAAAAGGAGAAAGAAGATGGTCAAAATCTTTGCATTTCAGCTGCACTATATATCATTTCAGTCTTGTTTTGCGGACAGCATTATACTGTAACCAGAATATGAGTCCAGCAATGGTCAGGGGGTACAGTTTCCAGCTGATTGATTCATGTCTATTCACATTGTACCTTCATCCTCTGGACTTTACAGCCCAAACATGGTAACTACAGCGTGAAATTCCAACAGGTTGAGTGGATAAATAGTGTGGGAAAAAAGGGGCAGAGGACCAAGGAAAAAGCTGCTACCACTGCTGTGGCTCCTATCTACTGCTACTGGAGGTGCTGGAGGAGGAGGAGAACGCTGAATATCCTAGTCACATGTCTTGTGCACAGCCTAAGAAAGGGCAGCACACAATTAATTCCATTTTTATCATCTTTTCTGCTCCTATGTACCAAAAATGCCCTAAACTATGGAACCTCTGTGTGGCTAATCCTTAAAAAGGGGCAGTTGTAGCTGTAGTCACCCGGCTGCTAACACCACTTTATATAATGCTACGACCACACTTGGAATATTGCATCCAGTTTTGGTCATCACAATATAAAATGATGTTGAGACTCTAGAACAGGGGTGTCAAACTCACATCGTTGTAACGTGATGTATCACAATTTTTTTTCCGCTTTGCTAAACCAGGGGTGGGAGTGGCCAGCACATGATGCATCCAGCCTGCAGACTGTGGGTTTGACACTCCTGCTCTAGAAAGAGTGCAGAAAAGAGCAATAAAGTTGATTAGGGGACTGGAAGCTAAAACATAGGAGCATAGATAGCTCAGCAGACTAATGCATTGTGCATTGTGATTAACTCCAGCTATCTGCCATTACTGTAAGTTCGAATCTCACCAGGCTCAAGGTTCCATCCTTTCTAAGATAGGTAAATTGAGGACCCAGTTTGTGGGGGCAATAAGCTGACTTTGCATAAAATATACAAAAGTATGAAGGCTACTGCTTAACACATTGTACACTGCCCTGAGTCTCCGGAGAAGGGCGGCATATAAATCAATTTTTTTAAAAAAAAAACATATAAAGAACGATTGTTGGAATTCGGTATGTTTAGTTTAATGAAAAGAAGGACTAGGGGTGACATGATAGCAGTGCTCCAATATTTGAGGGACTGCCACAAAGAAGAGGGGGCTATTCTCCAATGCACTTGAAGGCAGGACAAGAAGCAATGGATGGAAACTAATCAAGGAGAGAAGAACCGAGAACTGAGGAGAAATTTTCTGATAATTGTTGGAACAATTAATCAGTGAAACAACTTGCCTCCAGAAGTTGTGGGTGGAAGTCAGTGAAAGTTTTTAGAGATTGGACAATCATTTGTCTGAAATGTTAAGGTTTTCTGCTTGAGAAGGGGATTGGACTAGAAGACCTCCAAGATCCCTTCCAACTCTATTATTCTGTTACCAAAATAAGAAGTCATGACCAGGAAGTGTCAAAATCAGAAGACTTCCAAAAGAAGAAGATTAAACTTTCCAATTGTTCATCCTATATGCCTTAGCCTGTCTTTAGAAAAGCCCAAAGCTTACCCTATCAGGAGCCTGCCAAGGAAGAAACTGCACCAAGGTAACAAGGTTGTGGATGAAAAAAGCAAGACTTGGCAAGACTGGTATATAAGAAACACACTGCTTTTAGCTTCCACTTTATTTGCACTTTTGCCTTTTTTACATCCAAAAGATAGATGCTACATTCTGATCACAATTAAAGCTTTCAATCACAGCTCCTACATGGGTCTTCTGAGGGAATAACAATCACCTCTCAAGGGCTCTGTAACATTCAGGCTTGCTTTTTGAGAACCTTCTTAATGCTACTCAGTTGTGTAACAAATGCCATATTCCTTTTAGCAATAGGGTAAACCCCAATATAAACCAGGACAAAGTGAACCGCAGCTAAAGTCTGGGTCAAAATGTACATGTTCCAATATATTACAGAATTACTTTTTTTAAATCTTGTTGACAAGCCATTTATTCAGAGGTGGGTTTCAGCAGGTTCTGATCAGTTTTGGAGAACCAGTAGCAGAAATACTACCTCTGACTGGCCCCAACCCCATCTATTCTCTGCCTCCTGAGTCCCAGCTGATCGGGAAGAAATTGGGATTTTAGAGTATCCTTCCTCTGGAGTGTGATGGGAATGGAGATTTTACAGTACCCTTCCCCTGCCATGCCCACCAAGCCATGCCACACCCACAGAACCAGTAGTAAAAATGTTTGAAACCCACCACTGCATTTATTAGTTCCAGGTTTAAAATTACATCTCAGAAAATTAATCAAATTAACTTCTCTCCACATCACTGACTTCAGTTTTTTCTTGTTGTTGTTGTTGTTAAATAGGCTGGGATATAAACTGGCAGGAGCTGATTAGTAAAGCTAATTTACTCTGTTCTCCAATTCTTTTTTATTATTATTAGTATTATGTGCCATCACATCATTTTCAGCTCCTAGTGACTACACAGATTTTCTCCATGATAATCTAGCCTTAACCTGTTCTTTCAAGCCTCCCAATGTTGCACTCACTGCCACAGTAACTGAGTTCATTCAACTTGCTTCTGGTCATCCTCTTCTTCTCTTTCCCTCCATGTTTCCCAATATTAGAGCATTTTCTAGAAATATAGACCTTCACATAATCTATCCAAGGCAGGATAATTTGAGCCCGGTGATTTGTGCCTCAAGTGAAAATTCTAGGTTGATTTGTTTGATGATCCATTAATATTTTCTTGGCTGGCCATTTTTACATACTCAGGAGTTTTTTCAAACATGAAAAGTCCAAATTTCACTTCCAGAGTGTCACAGGGAATACTATTGCTTATGCAATTCTGAACCTTGTAGGAATAGATACATCACAGTATTTGAATATATTTTCCAATGCCTTTATGGCTGTTCTACACACATTAGTGTATACAAACCTTAGTGTGTTCCAAAAATTGCCTAGGGATGTAGTTAACAAACAACATTTATTTTAATTAAGTGTGTAAGGAAGTGTTTTTTCAGGTGCATGGGAGTTGACAAACAAACAAACAAAAAACAGGTTTTTAAAATCTGTTGGTTCATATTTACTGTATTTTTCAGAGTATAAGATGCATTTTTCCCCCCTTAAAAGAGGGTGAAAATTTGGGTGCGTCTTATACACCGAATGTAGCCAAAAATGTGAGGCATGGAGAAGGCAATGGTCTATGGCCATGATGGTGAACCTATGGCACGCATGCCACAGGTGGCACACGTAGCCCTATCAGTGGGCATGGCAGCTCAGCTCTGGCATGCATGTGCGCCGGCCAGCTGATTTTCAGACCTTCTGGGCCCACCAGAAGTAGGGAAACAGCTGTTTCCTGCCTCCGGAGGGCCTCGGGGGGTGGGGAAGGCCTGTTTTTCTTTCTCACCTGGCTCCAGATCCTCTCTATGCATCTGGGGAGGGTGAAAACAGCCTTCCCCATCCCCTTGGAGGATCTCCAGAGGCCTGAAACACCCCATTTCCCAACTCCCAGTTGGACAGGAAGTGATGTTTTTTGCTGTCCCCAGCCCCCAGAGACTCACCCGCAGGGTGGGCTACATAGAACTATGGGTGTGGGCACACATGCGCATGAACCTCCCTCACCCCCCCCCCCACCAAAAAGGTTAGCCATCACTCATCTATGGCAATCCCTGCAACCTAGAACAGTTGATTGGTGGGATTGGTGGGAGGCCGATCCACCTGCCAATCAGCTGCTCATGTTGAATCAGGCTGCAATAATGTGCTGAAGCTGACCTGACTGTTCACTATTTGCTGCAAGAACTGTCAGAGTTTGCAGCAGCAAGCAAAACATAAGCAGAGGAGATGAGTTTCAGTTTTAGTTTCAGAGATCAGCACAGCATGTAGCTTTAGAACAATTGACCTAAGCCACGCCCAGGCTCCTTGCTGTCTCCTTCCTTGTTGCTCACACAGCAAATACTGTTTCAATTTCCAAACAGCCCTCAACTCTTTCACACAGTAACAGGATGCTAGCTAGATGAATATCGATCGATGCTGGTAGGCAGAGGCAGAATTTTTTTTTTCTTATTTTCCTCCCCCAAAACTAAGGTTATTGGTTATACTCCAGAGCTTATACTCCGAATGTCTTATACTACGAAAAATACAGTATATGCTGATTCATTAAGCAGTGTTCCTGTAAAATTTCAACAGTAATTTCCCTTTTCCTATAGTTTTTTTCCAGCTAGTCACTACAGCAGGGGTATCAAACTCATGGCCCATGGGCCAGATGCATCATCTGTTGGCCACGCCTATCCCCAGTTTAGCAAAGGGGGGAAAAGTTGTGATACATTACTTGACAACAATGTGACACCATGATGTTTGATACCCTGCACTACAGCAACAATCCCAAATTTACAAGGCTTTAGAATATGAGGCAAGTATCTCCTGAAACTTACCAACCCTAACCATTTTCTCCCAGCCTCTAACTTTTCATTTTCTCTACCTCTACCTTCCTAGAAGAGACAACGGTTACAAGCAAAAGCTGCTGGGATATAAAGACCAAGGTTTCAGAATTATTACATATCAAATGATTAACAGAAACCACAAGTTTTGTGATCCCTGCCACATTGCCACTGGTTAGATTTGCAGGTCATTTTCAGTTCACTGTAACCCAACCATCTTTGTTGTCACAAATTGTGTATTGCAAATGACTTTGGGATCTTGTTACTAAAAAAGTGAGATGAGACATGATGAGTGGTCAGTCTCTCCAAATTAAAAAGAAACAAAGCATTGGGGAAATGTATTGAAAGATGTGTTCCAAATACAATGTGAAAGTTTAAGGGCAGGGGGAGCTGGAATGTTTGCAATTGAAAGCAAAGGACCCAGTAGCCAATGCTTTGTCTTGGGGAGAGGTTGTAAGAATCCTTGTGTGACTGTTTTGTCACCTAATTCTGCCTTTCACCTGGACATGGTTCACTCAAGATTAGCACTTCTCAGGTGTCAGAAATGAAATAATCAGTTGGCCAACTCTCACAGGAATAAAATAAAATCAGAGGCCTAAGAATTGAAAGCCCTTGATATGGTACCTGGAGAACTGAAATTTTTACAAGTAATTGACATCTTACATTTGGATACTCAATCTTAAATGGAACATTTTATCTTAAAATTTAAGGAGCTTCAGATCCATTGTCCTTTCTTTTAAAGTTTGGCACTCATCAAACATGAAAAGTTGTTAACTGTCCGTGTCAACTACTAATATGCTTATATTTTATATGACACATCAATGATGTACTAATACTGTTAAGTGCCTGTTATCAAGTACTAAATACTGTTGTGATGATAGTTGAGTAATGGATTTGCATTTTATGCCAACTAACTGAATGTTTAACAATTGGCAAATAATATTCAGTATTTGTGTCTAATATTTATCATTGTCTACAACAAATACTAAGTCAGGTCAGATAGAAGCATCACATATATGGAAGTTCTAGAGAATGGTCAGTGCTAGACTGACATCAAACAAGTAACAAAGAATTCTGTAGCTTCTTAACAAGCAGAATTTTTATCATGTTACTACATTTACCACCTTAAGTTTTTGCACCAGCCACCCAGAGTCACCTTGTACACTTATAAGTTGGGAGGGATAAAAAAGAAAGGCTTCCATGACCATCCTCAATTTGTTCACCTCTGTTTTAATGAAAACGTAGGTTGTAAACCTGATTTATTTTTTAAAACAAGATAATTTCTTATTTTTGGCTAGGGCACTGTGACTTGCTAGCTTAACCTATAGGAGGAAAGCATATTGTATCAGTACTTGCCCAACACCTGTAACAGGTGATTACAAATAAGGGCAGAAAAACAATATAAACCAGTATCTAAACAGCCAAGAAACCCGAGTGTAAGTAGAGATGCTCTTCTGGCACAATGCTACAAGTATTTTCTCAAAAGTAAAGTTTACTAAGTTCAGTGATCTTTTTGCAGAGTAAATTGACATAGGATTGAAGCTGGAGGGATTACAACTGGGGAAATGTCAATTCACTTAAGCTTGCAAGGGAAAGCGAAACATCATTTTGGCAAATACATTTTAAAACGGTAAATGCATAATTGGCTGGCAACAGCTGTAGAAGATGCAATTTCTTATATGGCCCAAAGAGTGCAAGTAAGTCATTTGGGGGACTCCCTCTCTCCAATCCACCATCCCATCAGGACTGACATAACATTGGCATGTTGTGGGTCTCATACATGAAGGATGTATTTGAAGGGACACAGGGGGAGAGCCTCTTCTGCCATGGCATCCACCTTTGGATCATCATTTTCCCTAAAGTCAGACTGGCCCTAAACTTCTTGTCCTTTTACAAGAGCCTGAAGACATGGCTTTGCCATCTGGCATTGAGGTCTGGTATTGGAGATATGGAGCCAGCAAAATAGCTGTAATGAAATGGATAATACTACAGCTGTGTCAGGGGTGCCGAAGCAGTTCCAGGTTGACCGGATTATTATGTTGCCTGGGGAATGCCCATTTGTGGGTGGGGCCTTTTCATGTCCTAATTAAGCTGCCTACCAAAGTGGTACCCATCCATCTATTCATGATTGCCTATTTTCAAACTCCTGAATCAGCAAGAGCTGAAGCAAGTGATGGGTGCTCACCTCATTTTGCAGTAGCAACCAGAACTCCAGCCTGCTGATTGCCAGCCCAGCATCCTAACCATATGAACCCCGGTTCTCCTAATGAAACGGATTGTGTTCTCCCATATATTATAGGATTTTAATGGTTTTAAAAGTTTTTTATTGTGTTAATGTTTTAACGGGCTTTTATTGTTAACATTTTGGTAATTTATGTATTTGTGTGTAGGTGTGTATTCTCTAAGCCACCTAGAGTCACATATGTGAGATGGGTGACTATATAAATTGAGTAAATAAATAAGATTCCAAGATCCCTTCAACAATTTAGAGGCACCAACTTTCTTTTTTTCAATATTTTCTCAGTTTTTTTATTTTCTGTAGGTTTCGGCTTATATATCTGTTAGAAACAAAACATATGGGTGACACACACACACACGCACGCACACACACACACACGCAGCTCCTTTGTGGGAAACAAAGATCAAGGGTGATTATGCAGAAAAACATGTCCTTTTGTTTATTTACCATAGCATTTAAAAAGACATTCTAAATATGGTTCAGTTTCTGTAGACTTATTTTTATCAAGCCGTCATTGGGCTTCTGGGGTCATAATTATGCATTGCTCTGGGTGAAAAAAAAAGAAGGTTGATTTTTAGGGGTGAGCATCACATGTTTGTTTGCCATCAGTGTGGTCAGGATTTACAGATTTCTCCCAATGCATTCTCTCTTCCCTTCCCTTCCTTTCCCTAGGATTTTAATTATCCAGCTTGGAATTAACTCATTCAGTCCCTGTTACAAAGAGAAGGTGCATCGCCTATCAGACTCGCTCCCTATTCCTTACTGAGACCAGGCTGGGTGCTCCACTGAGTAGACTCTGTGTCAAGAAATCAGCAGCTGCTCATATATCACGTTAGTCATTAGTGGAAGATCATTCTGGACCTTTGCCCACAGCACCTTGCTGTGGCAGGAAAAGGGCTATAAAACCCTAGGCCCTGTCAGCTGTTGTCATCTAGGTGAGAATTTATCTGGTCTTGGGGTGCCCTCTGACTGGATTATTATGAATAATGAATGAAGTTCTATGCCACATTGAAGCATTAATAAGACTGGGAGAAATTCTACACGGGGAGGAAATAGCACCTGGGCTGGTCAAGTCGGAAGCAGTGGCAATGTTTCCCAGGATTCCAATTTAGAGAAGAAAGGGAGTTCCTCTTTATCATAAAATTTGGTGGTATTAGAGTACTTTGGCTTTGTTGATCGGTAGTCACTATCAAATCATTTACACTGCATGGCTTTTATTTTGTAAACAGAAATTCTAGTTCACCCTGTTAGTTTAGAGACATTACTGTAGTTCATAATTTCCTATCCAAGGAGTCATCCTCTCACAAAAGCAAGGAGTATTTTTGTTAATGAAATGTGGCCACTTGAACCTCCGTCAAGGCTTAGAACACAAAAAGGTGTCCCAAGAAGTTGAACGTGAGGGCAGCAAAAGTGAGGATTCTTGCAAAGTTACCTCTTTATTACCCCTGCAAATGCAAATGGTTGCTAAATGAGGCAGTTGCTAAATGAGGACCACTTGCAGTTTAACATTAGAAAGCAATAAGCTAGAGAACTGGACCACTGCCTCCTCTAGTTCAGTATAACATCTTCTACACTGTTTGACAGCAAATTTCTGTTTTTAGAGAGAAGTTTCTCTAACAGGATTAACACACACTAAATACCTTAAATACCTTATCGTACACACTAAATACATAAACACATACTATTTACCTTATAATAAATATATATTAAATAAATCAATATACACACACACTAAATACCTTACAGTGGCTAAGACGTTGAGCTTGTCGATCGAAAGGTCAGCAGTTCAGTGGTTTGAATTCCTACTGCTGCATAAAAGGGTGAGCTCCCATTACTTGTCCCAGCTTCTGCCAACCTAGCAGTTCGAAAGCACATAAAAAATGCAAGTAGAAAAATAGGGACCACCTTCGGTGGGAAGGTAACAGTGTTCCGTGCACCTTTGGCGTTTAGTCATGCTGGCCACATGACCATGGAGAAGTCTTTGGATAGCGCTGGCTCTTCAGCTTTGAAACAGAGATGAGCACCGCCACCTAGAGTTGGGAACGACTAGCATATATGTGCAAGGGGAACCTTTACCTTTACTTTAAATACCTTAAAATGCACACCCCCTGCCTCAACTCAGTCTCAGTAATCAAGTTTCAACACTGGCATTCCAGGAGAAGCATGGAATAGGAAATCTGTTTTACTTTTAAATTATTACCACTTACAGGCAATCCTCTACTTGCAACAGTTCATTTAGTGACCATTCAAAGTTGCAACGGCAGTGGAAATATTGACTGATGACCAATTTTCACAACTGCAATCTTTGCAGCATCCCTATGGTCATGTGACAAAAATTGAGATGTTTGGCAACTGGTTCGTATTTATGACCTTTGCTGTGTCTCAGGATCATGTGATCACCTTTTGCGATCCTCTGACAAGCAAAGTCAATGGAGAAGCCAGTTTCACTTAACAACCGGGATACTAATTTTACAACTGCAGTGGTTCACTTAACAACTGTGGCTTAAAAGGTTATAAAATGGGGCAAAATTCACTTAACAGATGTTTCACTTAGCAACAGAAATTTTGGGGTCAATTGTGGTCGTAAATTGAGAATTACCTGTATTATATTTGTGTTCCAAGAGCAGCATGCAGCAGACGAACAACTCCTCTCCCATTTTTTCTTTTCATAATCTTCACAATAATCCTGTCCTGAACAAAAATGTCATCCATGAATATTGATGAATTGAGATTTGAAGCCAGGTATCTATCTACAGATAGGCAAACTGCTGCCTTCCAGATATTTTTACATTACGATTCAACCAGCTTAAATATGAGTTAGTATTTCAAGCATTCCTATTTCAACCATAGCATAAGACAACCTGTTTTAATTGGTTACATTCTTAATATCCATTTTGGAATATATATTCATACATACATATATTGTATTTTTTGGAGTATAAGATGCACCTTTTTCCCCCCTAAAAGGGGTGAAAATTTAGTTGTGTCTTATACACCAAATGTAGCCCCGCCCATCCACTGGCCCCCACCCTTTGGCCTCTGCCTCCCAGCAGTTTACCTCCCTACAGCAAGCAGCAAGAACAAACAGCTCGTTTCAGCTTCAGTACAGCCTAATTAGCACAAGTTGATTGTCCCTTGGATTGGCCTCCCAAATCTCAGCTGTTTTGCTTGGGCCTCTGCTGCTTGTTGCAAGGAGGTAAATTGCTGGGAGCAGTTGTTTTTTTCTTGTGCTAATCAAGCTATGCTGAAAACAAAAATGAAAGTAAAGCAGGCTATTTGCTGTTTGCTGCAACAAGGTAAAATTGCTGGAAGGCAGAGGCAGATTTCTTTTTCTTGTTTTCCTCACCAAAAAATGTAGGTGCGTCTTATAGTCCGGGGTGTCTTATAGTCTGAAAAATACAGTATACATATTTTAAAAAGGCATAACACTTCTTACATGGTGGGGCAAAAAATGTTTTCTGTGTAGAAACAATGGAGAACATCAGATCTCATGAACAAAGATAGGCAGCCTATCATCTGTGAGTCACATATATCCATCCAACCAAGTTTGGTGGCAGTAAGGATGTCTGCAGGTAAAATTTGACACCAAAATAGCTATTTGTCATGGCATAATCATTGCCCTCTTTTTGGTAAATTAAGCCGATAATGGATAAATCACCCCAAACCTCAACATAGAAAAAAGAGATGAACATTTCACCCTCCCTACCATTTCCACACCTCACAAGGCTAAATCAGAAGCCATTAAAATGAAGTGTCCTCTTCCATGAGGGAAAAGTATGTTCTCTCTTCCCTCAGGTCCAGCTGCCTAAGGAGGATGAATAAGAATCCTAATGAAAGGGATTCTTTATTCTCTCATTACTGTTCAAACCCAACATTCCTCAGAATTTAGAATCATTAACAACCTTAAAGCTTCTTTAATATTTGGATTTATGACTTCTAAGAAGGGGGAGAAATGAGTATTTTACATGTTTTAATTCACAGGTCTTTTTTAGACAACCCAATCCCCTCCCCCGCCCCAAACGGATTTATTTCCAGCTACTTTCCTTGAGGGACCTTTGAAATGCTATATTGCTACTTTTCATGTTTTTTATTTGCCCTTTGGAACAATAAAAGCTCAAAGGTTCATAAATATGCATTCTGTAAATGTATTATGCTGACAAAGTGTTGCTCAGATAGCTGTTCTCGCCTTCAGGGAATGAATAAGTTTACAGCATGCTTAAACAACAGAGGAAAAGGAGGAAAGGGGAATGGGAAGAGAGCTGCGTCAGCGCAGGGGTAGAAAAATGGAACAAAAAGACGTCTAGGATGCTCACAGAAGAACCTGAAATAAAGTAGGAACGACGATGTCAAGGTGCAATAATGAGAAAAGGGAGCAAAAAGCATTAACTACTAATGGGTCGGGTGCTGTCATTGTTATTTTTACTTTGCTATCAATTATTCTTCTCCAAAAAAAGCCCTGCATAACTTAACATAAAAACTCTATTTTTTATTCAGCAAGCTTCCAAGGGAACTCTCATTCTCTCAGTTCAGTTCAGCCTTTATTAGCACCAATCCCCTATAAACCCAAATACAGTTTGCTGCTCTTTTTTTTTAATGATTCGGCCCTCAGGAATTTGATCGACTGATTATCAATATAGGAGACATTTGAATGGATGAGAAGAAAATATTTTCTCCCCATCCCCTACTCCCATCATTTTATATTCACTCTAAAAAGACCCCCACCAAGAAAATATAGAGCAAAGCCTCCAATGTTCCTTGGTAGCAAATGTCTGAATAATAGAACACTTCAATTGCCTAACTGCAAACAATTAGAGTATTAAATATATCGACACACTCAAATTCATTGCAATCGGATGATTTGGTTAAATTATACCATGGACGGAATGCTGCTTCCATTCTAACCAGAGCTTGTTGAAGCAGAAAATAAACATTACTAATGATTAGCATTATTGTGGGGAACTATGAGGACCAGCTATGCTGTTGTTGTCTATCTTTTATATTAAAATAAGGCAATTAAATTGGTTGGGAAAAGAGGAGAGAATATGTATCTAATATTTGTACTTCTTCGTGATACTTTTTGAGCTGCTAATTATTTATATATTTATTATTTATTTTATTTTTATTTTTACGTTAGCCTTTTATAAGGCTAAATCCTGGCTATGTTCCTGAGCCTGTGGCACTGAATGCAAGCGCCCCATTTTCTGGCCATATTGTTAATGGATCAAATATCTTACTCTTGTGTATCTTGAATTGGATGCTTTAATTGGATGTTTTCTACTGGTTCTATTGATTTTTATTGTTTTAAAATATTTTTAATTTCTAAGTGTAATACATGTTCTGAATTGTAAGCTGCCCAGAGTCATTTACTGAGATGGGCGGCTATAGAAATTGAATGAATAAATGAATGAATGAATGAATGAATGAATGAATGAATGAATGATAAATGCTGTTTTAAAACTTTCTTACAAATCTTCAATTTTGTTATTTACGTTCCTATTCAATTGAACAAACATTTGGCATATCATTACAGCACTACAATACCAGTGGCAAAATCATGTAACTCACAACATCTGATAGGATTCCAGAGTAGAGGGAAAAGAAGAAAAGTTGCCCCCAAAAAGTTGCTCATCAAGAAAAAAAAGAAAAGAAAGTGAATGTATCTTTGCTAGCATGTCACTCAAAAAGATGCACATTTTCAAAGTCCTCCATCTGCAAGCTCTGCAAGTTGCATGTGTCAAAGAACAATGTGCTTGGGGCAAACCCCAATCAGACCACAGTTATGGAAACATTAGTCAGTTTTCCCCCTACTCACTCCCCAGAGCTTTGTTTCACCTTAAAAGGAAATGCTGGGACATCCCCTACTCCCAATAAGAATAGAAGAGTAGAAACAACTATTAAATAAAAATCAAACCATAGGCAGCAGTAGTGGGTTGCAAATCCAGCCGCTACCGATTCGCTCATGGATGCGTGGGTGCTCGCACGCACGCGTGACGCTTCTGTGCATGCGCAGAAGTGACCAGTCAGGTGGGCGGAGGCAATTTATTTAAGGCACACAGAAAAGACACGACTAGGACTGAGTCTTGCCTTTCTGCAGTTGATGTAAGATTAGAATACCCGGCATAAACCAGTGTAACAACTGCTAGAGAAAAACCTCTGATGGCTCCCTGAAACACTACTATTCCTTTTCCTTCTTACTGGAAAATAAGATGAAGAAGCCCTCTTTGGGCTACACAAGCTCAGACTGTGACTGCTTTCAAAGGGTTTTTCCACATACGTATGTACACATACATGCATATATTTATGTATCACCAGAGGAAAAGGAGAAAAACATTATCCTAAGCTTTCACATGACATTATATTACTATAGGATTTATGGGAACAAACAAAAGGAGTATGGTCCACACACTGCTTTACTTCCTCAATCCCCCTTTGCAACGTTTGCTTTGAGTAATGTTCTTTTTTGTCCATCTCTCCCCCCCCAAAAAATTAAATAAATTAAATTAAATTAAATTAAATTAAATTAAATTAAATTAAATTAAATTAAATTAAATAAATCTGGCAGTGGAAAAGAGGTTAGCATTGAGATCTTGGTCCACATGGAAATCACCCTTTCCTCCAATCGAAGCCATTGTTAGCTTCAACAGGAAAGAACTGCCAATAGGTGTAGTTAAGATTGTAGAATTCTGGCAATATTGCTTTCAGTGGAAGAATTAAGTATATCATCATCACCACCACCACCACCACCATCACTATCCTCATCAATATAATAGAAACAGGTCCAGAACATTGCCATGCAGAAACAGATGGAGGTAACATATACACAAGTATCCATGGTCTCTCTTCTGCCAGTCTTATCAAGCAAAGCTCTGCTGACAATCATTTTCCTCTCTTTTTATCCATTGATAGGAGTTTTTTTCATCTATGTAAGTGTTTCTTAATCAAAAGAAAGATTTCCACACAGCTCCAGACATCAAAAGAGTACTTTTTTCTCCCTTTACTATACTTTTCCCTTTTTTGAAAGCTATTACGGTATCAAAGACTTATTCTGTGTGGAATCTAAGGTGAATCTCTAAAATAATCCTTCTGGGATACAGATGAAAAATGGAGCATACGTGTTGGCCAGAAATATCTAATGCAATCAATTTCAAGAGGGGGAAAGGAAGGGAAAAAAGGGAGGGGGAGCTCTAATACTTCCCTGGTGCAGAAACTGGCCGCTATCACATGTAGTTTTCTAAGCTGGTTGGCTTTCTGAATTGATAAATTTGCTTCTGCAGAAAATTTCCTGCTGAGTGCAACATAACAATAACTTCTTAAAATCTTGTCATAGCTGATTAGCAAGATTTAGATGGAAGCAATCTCTCATTGCCCAAAAAATTTTAGAGCCAAGTTTTTAGAGTTAGGAAAAGTGTCAGAAGAAAACAGCAGAACTGTAAATAACAATGATCAGGACACGTTTGTCTGATAAAGACACATGGAAAAGTTTCTGTTGGACACAAATGTGTCCAAACTAGTTACTTGAGCCTTCATTCCAAAACCTTGAAATCCGTCACTAAATGTTGGATAACAGAGTGGTTCTCCTCCCAGTGATATTTGGGACTCCTCGGGATATTTCCTTCATTAGTGCATTTTGGATAATTAGCAGATTCCCTCCCCAGCTGTCCGGAGTCATTGGGAGTCAGGCAGTATACCAATTAAATAATAAAATAAGTATAAAACAGAGTCTCCTTTGTACAAATTGAGAAAGAACAGAGGGGTGTATGTATGCCTCTATCAATATTGACTGATAACATTGATTTGGGAGTAGAATGGGTTTGGGGGAAATGTGCAGAAGGAGAAGCTAACAGGAAGGCTAACAGTTTTTTACTTGCACTTGTTAACTTGTTATATAGCTTTAGCTTCTGCAAAATAAAGGTGGGAAATATTGATCAGGTGTGCAGGAATTATTTCAGAATTCTCTACAGTAAGGACAAAAGCAGTGCCTTTTTTAATAGTGGTTAGTTTTGATTCATACATAATGTTCTAATTTGCGCATGGCACCTGAATTTATATTAGTACAAGGGCCAGGAGAGACATTTAGAATTTTAAGAATACGACTTGAAACTTTCACAAAGTGACTGCAATGAAGAATGTGGTAACCCATAAAATACCCTCTACAGAGACTGAAGGTGGTGAGAAAGGATCCAATGGGCTCATGACAAAAAGAATTGTCAAATAAACATTGAGCAAGTCTTCTCTATCCCTGTTCTTTATTTGTTACTGATGTTTTCTGCACATCCTGAGCAATTAAAGACCAGACTAGCATTAATTGTAAATGGGCAATCGCAAACAAAACCACCTTGCAGAATTAAAGGCATCTGGTACATCTCCTGTGATTTTGTTCCAAGCTGCAGATGACATTTGTTTCATTAACCTCTTAGACTTAAACCACAGGTATCAAACTCACCACGTCATGTTGCCATCACGTGACATTTCACAATGTTTTTCACCTTCGCAGAACTGGAGTGGGTTTGGCCTGCACTTGATGCATCTGGCCTGTGAGACACCCCTGACTTAGGTGAGGGCGCCTATGGCAGCCTGCACACTCTGCCAGTGAAAAGAGGCTCTGATGCTCCATTTTTGGCTGTGAAAGCCTCCTGCAGCCCTCTGCCACAAAAAAAAAGGAGCTAGCGAGTGCTACCTGTGGCCCTCGCGAGCTCCATTTTCGGCTGTGATGGCCTCCTGCAACCCTCTGCCAGTGAAGACGGAGCTCAGGAGGGCTGCACTCAACCCTCACGAGCTCACTTTTTGCTGGCAGAGGCATTGTGGGCCGGTCCTTCGCTGTTTCCAGGGCAGTCCTGTGGGCCAGATCTAAGCATCCCGCGGGCCAGATCTAGCCCCCGGGCCTTGAGTTTGACACCCCTGGCTTAGACTCTTAATAGCATACTGAGATACAAACTTAGTGATAAAGGAATATGTAACTATCAAAAAAGTCTCAAAACCATTTCTCCTCTTACAAGATTCTGAAAAATAAGATATTTCATGTAGTCCATGTACGTCTTGATTTCTTCCTTACTTGATGAAGTTGGCCAGGAACATGGAAACATGGACTAGGAATTCTGAGAGTGCAGTCACCACACACCTCAAGGGTAACAGACTGAAGGTGAGTGCTCTCGTTGAGTTCAGGTGTTGTGCAAAGCCCTGGTTTTTAGATCATACTTTTTTGATGAAACTATAGTTGGTTGGGGTCACAAACTGTGCTAAGCCCCAAAACACAGTAGCAAAATTCTACTGGTTGGTTTACTCAGCAACTCAGCCAATCTCTTTCTGTTTTAGACTTACAAGTCATAGGTTATTATTTCCTGATTTTGGTCTACAACAAGCAGAAATAGTTTATGTAGTGAAAATCTAAACTGAGTGTGAAGCGATAAAAGCAAAAATGCCTATTCAACAGTATAAAAAGAGGTGAGAGATTTAAACCAAAATAAATAGGAATCAACAGAAAAAAACAAATATTTGTCATAGTCTAAATTACAATTGCATTACACCTGGCAATATAACAGCAAACATTCCATGACAGAAAAAAATATGAACAATGTATCAAAGAGAGACAGAATGTATTGCACAGATTTTTGCAAACCAGAGATGATAGCTGTAAATTACTGTGTTACATTTCATGGTTTAAGGAAGCAGAGTCATTATATCAAAGTTGGGTTTTTGGTCATTCATAATGTACTTACACAAGGTAATGTTCACGTCTTAAAACTGGATGTGGAACTAAGGACTTCTAATGTTCAAAATTAGATCTGTAAACCATTTAGTTTTATTGCTACTGACAGTAAATACAAACAAACCTGTAAAATAAAACTTCACTCCAATCTGGTCCAACCATTTAAACAAACCCTTAGCTGACTGCTGCAAGAACTAAATGTTTACTAGGGGAGTCTTTACTTGGATTGGCTGTACAAGGGATTCCTTAATCCTTTGCTTAAAGTTATAATTAGGAAAAGAACAATCTGAACAGATGGTGTTGTTCAATATACTCATTAACGATGTGGAAACAGAGGGTGAACAATTTGCAAGTGACATAATTATTTAGGGTAGATATAATTAGAGGCAAATGGGCCTTTAAGGCCAAATAAATGGTTGAATTCATAACAGCCAATCGTAGGGGATGGAAGAATCTGTATGGATCGGTTCAAGATGGCATACATAATAATATGGAGTTGAAGCACTTTCGTACAGGGAGTGATAGGCCCAAAGTGACTGTACTAAAATCAAAGTAGAAATGTTAGCATGTAGCTCTTGATTCAGAAGAGGGTGTATGTGTTTTGCTTTGAGTGATTTATTTTGTTTTTTAAAAGCAAGGTTTATGCCTTGGCATAATAACATTGCACAACAACAACTAGTTTAAACATGAGATGAACGTCTAAAAGATATAATGTCAAATTTTAACAGTCCGACTTCAGACTCTAGGCACAATGTAGTTGGAATCAAAGGATAAATACATCTTGGAGATAGTTTATTTAGAGATGAAAGTCAAGGCAGGGAATTTTTGTAGCTGCAGATTATAAATGTGAATAAGGATCTGTCAGAAAGACATGATGAGATTAGCATTCTTGGAGTTCATTAAGGGGATCTACACACTTATAATTGGAAAGTGCCCCTGTTAAATCATGGGTGCAAGAGGGACTGGACACGTAGTAGAAGCAAACACTTTTATTAGCTCCGTGAATCGCAATGGCAATGCTGGCTGCGGCAGCTCCTTTTATAGCTAGGAGCTGTCCACAGCTTCAGCCCCTGACGTTACTCTGAATTTCCCGCTCCTGTTCCTAATTGGTCCGTTCAAATCTACCATTCAATACTCAACACCCCTCCCCTCTAGTTCAGCATAACCAATCCTGAAATCTCTAGGCTACGTAGTCACATAAGTAGTCAGGTCATCTCGAGGCGCGACTAGACCTGCGCAGATCAGTCATCCCAGCATTCTTGGAGTGAGAGGTTGACTTTTGTGGCTCTGCTGGCTCTGCGTCCGGAACTCTCTCAAACTCGCTCGCTGGTGTGGAATTATTCCCTTGGATGTTACTTCCTTCCTCCCCCTGACGACATGGTGGGCTGTCGCTGATGTTTGGCTCCTCCTCCTGGACTTCAGGTGAGTGTCCACTGTCTCTTCTCAGGCTTGAGTCTTTTCCTGTGCCGTCTTGTGCTTGTGCCTGTGGTAGGGTCTGGTTCCTTTCTGTGTATTATTCCTTCCTTTGCTCCTGGGCATCTTCTGGTGGGTCTTGTTTGTTTCTGGTCACCCGGCCTATGATCTGGTCGATGTGCTGCTTCCATTATCATCCATCCTGTCTGTAGTCTGTAAGACAGTGGTCCTGTGACTTGGGTTATTTCTCCTGGTATCCATAGGGGGTTACCACTGAAGTTTTTTGCGTAGATTTTGTCCCCCACTTGGAATTGCCGGATCCTGCTCGTGGAGTCAGTTGGCTTTTCCATGCTGTACTACGGGTGCAGTCTGTCTAATAGGGATCTTAACTTTCTCCCTATTAATAATTCAGCCGGGCTTCAGTGTGTACATGTGCTCAGCGTAATGTGTTGGATAGTCACCAGCTTGTCTATTTTGGCCTCCATGTCCCCGGGCCCCAGCCTTGCCAAAATCTTCTTGGTCGTTCTCACCATCCTTTCAGCAAGCCCATTCATGGATGGTTTTCCAGGGGCGGATAATGCATGTCGGATTCCTTGGCTGGCCAGGAACATCTCGAATGCATTAGCCGTGAACTGAGGCCCATTGTCTGACACCAGCAAGTAGGGTAACCCATGTGTTGCAAACAATCTTCTTAACACTCAGATGACAGTTTCCGTGGTTGTTGATGGCATCAGATACATCTCCAGCCATTTGGAGAATGTGTCCATAATTACTAGGAACATGTTGCCCTGGCATGGCCCTGCAAAGTCTATATGTATTCTTGACCAGGGTGTTCCTGGATTCTCCCAATCGTGTGTGGATGCAGTGTGCGATGCTGGTCATGATTCTTGGCAGGGTGTGCATGTCATCACCCATGCCTCTATCTCCTTATCCATTCTGGGCCACCACACATAGCTTCTTGCCAATGCTTTCATCTTCACAATTCCCAGGTGCCCCTCGTGTAACATGTTTAAAATGTATGGGATATTGTTCGCATTGTTTTATTCTTTGTTGTTAGCCACCCAGCAACACCCTCGGGAGTTGGGCAGCATAAAAATGTGACTAATAAATAATAATAAATAAATAAATAAAATCAATGTCAGTCAGTTGCAAGTAGATGCATTCCTCAGAATTTATCCTCAGTGGCTGGATAAACACTATTTTATCAACTTGAAAAAATGATTTCAAAAATTTAAACCAGGAAAGGATAGCCTATTTATTGTTGAAGGCCTGGCTCCATCACAGCTAATCAGGAAATGGTTAAGCCTTCAACAAGGAGTAGGTTGGGCAGAATCAGAAACAGATGAATATCTATGTATTATACTAACAACCAAATACTCAACAATCAAAGAAGATAATTACTTGAAATTACTTCAACGAACAGAACAGGACTTCGAGAAATGGAAGGACCTTCAGACGTCTCTATTAGGTAGGATTGCGATTATAAAATCCTATATCGTCCCAAAATGGACGTATCTATTTTATACAGCACCAGCTAGATTAGATAACAATTTCTTTAAAAAGTTAAACCAATGTGTCCTTAAATTTATCTGGCAAAATAAAAAGCCCAGAATTAAACTCAAAATGCTTCAAGAGGTGAAAGAAAGAGGGGGATTTGGTTTACCAAAATGGGAATATTATTATCAGGCTGAACATTTAGTTTTGGGTAAGGGAATGGATGCTGCTGAGAAAAAGATGGTTGTTGATACTGGAAGGTTTGGGGTCATATCATGGTTGGCACTATTTCCTTTGGCAAGATAAGGTTTAAAAACATATGAGTTTTGCAGGACATTATGTAAGGAATATCCTAATTGAAACATGGAGGAAAATTAAGGGTAAACTTTACTCCTCGACCCCTTCTTGGTTGGTCCCATTAGAAGCTACAACATATAGCTAGCTTTATAATAAAGAAAAACACCTTTCCTATTGGGAACTGTTGGATGCCCAAGGCCGCTTAAAAACAAGAACTGAGTTAGAGCTTCCGGAAATAGAATTGGACTGGTGGTTTTATGCCCAGATCAGCTTTAAATATAAGAAAGATAAGGAACAAGGTGGTATAGATGTGACCCAGCAAGAAATAGACAATATTATACTAGGAAAGGAGGAAAGAATGTTATCCAAGATTTATAAATTTTTAATAAATTATTGGATAGGGGATGAGATTGTTAAAGACTCAATGATTGCCTGGGGGAGAAATATTGGTTACTCAATTGAGTTGATAAAATGGGAAGAAATATGGACGAAACAATTGAAACTCTTGATGGCAACCACTTACAAAGAAAACTTGTATAAGATGGTGTTTAGATGGCATCTCCCTCCTGCCCGATTATCTAAAATGTTCCCAGGACTCTCCCCAAACTGTTGGAAGTGTGGGGAGATAGGTACTTATTTTCACATATGGTGGACTTGTCCTAAAGCAATTGAAATTTGGAGATCTATACAGACGTGGATATTAGAAATCACTGGATATAAATTACAATTGAAGCCAGAATATTATCTATTAAATATTAGGCCAGATAAGATAGGCACGAATATATGGTGTCTGATTATATATATCACAACCGCAGCAAGAATATGCTTTGCTCAACATTGGAAGGGGAAAGACCTACCAGCTGAAGATTTGATTTTGGGGGAAATCATTGAATACGCGGAAGCTGACAGGTTAACAAAAACTTTGAGAGATCAAAAGGATTCCACATATTTTCAATGCTGGTTCAATGGTATATTTGGTTGAATAATAGAACCAAAAAAAGGATAAGGTTAGTATAGATTTTATTTTCTATTTGTATATCTTGACTGAAGTTAATATATTGTGTAAAGCTTCCGTTGCGATCTGTATGTGAATAAATATCTTGTTGTAAAGAAATAAATATTCTCTCTCTCCTCTCTCTCTCTCCCCTCCCTTCTTTCTTTCCTTCCTCTTTCTTATTGACATTCTTTTAGGCCAGGGGTGTAACCTTAAATACTCAAAGAGCCATTTGGACCCATTTTCCACAGAAAAGAAAACACCAGGAGCCACAAAACCCTTTTGACATCTAAGATGAAGATAACACTGCATATATCATTTTTTACCTTTATGCTATGTATAAAAAAAACTATAGTGTGTTTCATTTATGAAATCAATGAACTGCTACAGGAAAAACAATTTTTTATTTCTGCGTGCAACAAAAACATTTTGAACTCTGAAAAAAAAGATGGGTTGAAAAGCTCAATAAATCACGTGCTGGTGGGTATTGCACACTGGCGGTTGTGACACATATTTTGAGTGACAGGGAGCCGCAGTAGAGGGATGAAAGAGCCACATGTGGCTCCAGAGCCACGGATTGCAGACCCATGTCTTAGGCCTAAAAAAAAATCTGAATTGTCTGCATTGCTTTGCTGCCATTTAGTGGATGTACTGGTTTTGCAATCTAGGTACTATAAGACCTATGCCTTCTTTTATTTCTTTCTCTCAATCTCTCCTTTCTACACACCCAGGCAGAATGCTCCACACTACAAGGCATCATGTTAACCAGTGATCTGAACTCATCTCTTGAGAAAGGTTTTTGAAATTAAAGGAGATTAATATGAGAGCCATATAAATCCCTAAAGCAAGGCTATTTCCCTCTGCAATAATAAGGCCAGTTGATCAGCTGATGGAGAATTCTCAAGAAAAATCTGATCCCTGGAGTCAGCAGTTAGTGAAATAGCAAAAATCCACTTGGCAAGACACTTATGTCTGTAAGAATGATCTGAAAAACTTCATTGGGTACAGACATTTGAAACATTTTTTTCCCTGACATCCTATTTTTATAGGGAATAAAGAAGAAAATTATTTAAAATGTTTCTGCATTCACACATATGGTAGCTTTCATTCAGACATTCCCGTATTCACACGAACATCTCTCAAGGATGAAAAATGAGGACACCATTCCCAAAGAACACATCCAATAATGGGGGTGGGGGGATATTGTCTTGCCCGACAATCATCTAGTCCAGACCTTTAAAATAGACATCAATAGCTAAGTCATTCCTTTTAGATTGTTGCTTAGCTTGATTAGTAAGGATATGAAGTAGAATAAATCATCATGAGAATAAAAGAACAATATTAGGTTATACTTGAAGACCTTGATCTGAATTTGAGCTGGACTGAAGACAGAACTAGATGCTACCAAATAGCTGTTTTTAGAATCAAAGAACCACGTGAGATGTATGCCAAACGTTCTGATGTTGGATTGAAACTCACCACTATTTGGGATAACTTCAAATAATATGAAATATTTGAACTGGTATATAAACTGAACACAATGTCCCAGGCATTTGGTAATTTGAATCCTACCCATTTACTTGTAGATGTATTGCACCTCTCTATTTAACAATTACTTGGGAATGTTTTAAAATAGGACACAATGAAGCGGGTGTTTTTTAATGTCCTCTTATGGAGTAAAAATAATGGCAAGATATTTTCTAAAAAGAATAGTCATCCTATCATATAGATAATTTTCAATGCATCTCCAAGGACTCTTTAATAGATTAAATGACAAGAACCACACACTTTGCCAATATATGAAATTATACTAAATATAAAAAGGGAATAATTGTGATCTCTGAAAAGTGCAATTTTACCCACCTCTCAAAAAAATCTAATGTTCTATGAAAAGTAAATACATACGCATATATATTGCATACTCAGAAATATTTAGCAGTACTGGAAATTAACTGTCTAATTTAATTTTGGGAGGTGATCTTGAAATAAATCTGTATGTAGAATTCTTGGATAATTGTAAGGTATCTTGCTGTCTTTCAAATCACTGAGACCTATCCCTCTTCACTTGTGCCACACAGTAACTGAGTTTTGAAAAGTACACAATATGCATTAAACAGATGGCATTGGGAAATGCAGTTCCATAAGCAAGATTCATTACTTTGAAGAGCCTTTCCCCATTAGTCTTCTGCCACAGGTCAAAGGTTATGGGCACGTTATAATCATTATAGATACTGAAGCTGTTCTTGCTTCAAACATAACGTGGAAAAAGTGCTTCAGCATTTCTCTGCTACTAATTAAAGCAGTCACATCTTTTTTTAAAAAAAATGTCTGCATGAAAACATACCGTTGCTTTAAGGAAGCTGCTCATGCAGAAATCTGATAAAAGATATGCTTTAGTGAATAACACAGAGATGCTTATGATATAAAACTCCTCTTCCAATCATTTTGAAGGTAGCAAACCTTATAGGTATGTTCAGTTCCTTTCCCACATTTTAAGGTCACTCACTGTTTTGTAATTCATACCTAAAAGGGAGTTACACTCATAGAGACATTCTACATGGAACATTTTGCCTTAACCTATTTTAGAAGGGCTTAGATGCGTTTATAAAGAAGAGGTCACATAAGAAAATAGAATCCCTGTCAAAGCCATTAGCAGGCCATTATATAGATCTAAAATGTGAAAAATGGATGGATATACAGTATATGAAGCTTTATTAGCCTCATCTCCACATGGCTTTTTGTTTGAATAGGCTTCAACAAACTGAAAAGTAAAACTTTGATGATACAGCTTAAGTATACCTTCCCATTCTTGGTGTCATGTTTTACTGGAATCACTAGAACCTACTTCTGTATAGAAATATATCTCATTTAGGTCCTTCTTGCTCTGCTTAGTCAGGTATGTATAACAATAAATGCTTGTTTTGGAATATGTTATTTTCTAAAATTTGATTTAATTTTTAGAAAAATTTAATTGCAAAAACAATGTATTTTCCAAGGCACCTGAAGGCCAGACAAGGAATAATGGATGGAAACTGATCAAGGAGAAATTCAACCTAGAAATAAGGAAAATTTTTCTGACAGTGAGAACTATCAACCAATGGAACAGCTTGCCTTTGAAAGTTGTGGGAGCTTCATCACTGGAGGCTTTCAAGAAAAGATTGGACTGCCATTTATCAGAAATGGTATAGGGTCTCCTGTTTGGGTGGGAGGTTGAACTAGATGATCCACAAGGTCCCTCCCAACTCTGTTAATCTGTATTTTCCACTGGTCATTCTAAATCACAATGTTTGGGGAGATTACATGGAACATTTCTTATTCCTACAGTAGCTAGGGCACACACAGGACATTTGCAGATGAATTTTTGATTTATTTAGTGTTAGCGATACTGCAGCTGTTAATTAGGCCACCTTTCCTATTAGTTATATGTAACAAAGAACTGCAGAAGTGGCAATCCTTGCAGAATTGAGATTTGATTTACAAGGCTAGCAATCAGACTGACAATTGAAATCAAACCGCACATTAGTTTCTCCACATTCTGGGCAAACAGGTCAATTCCTCCGATTGGTTATCCCTAGAGGGAAGTAAAGCATAGTGAAAGAAGAACATATTATGGCATAGTACACCTGTGCTAGCTATTGGATCAATAGCCTCTATCAGCAGGACTCTACTTAATGAAGCTTAGACTGAGTCATAAGTCTGCTAACAGCTGTAAATTAACACCAATTCCAATAGAAACAACCGTTGAATCCAAATAATTGCTTCATTTTTTTTCCTACCAAAGAGATTTATGAAGAAATTGCATTATGTGCATAAGACAATTGGGCATCAAATCTGCAGCAGTTAAAGGAGAAACTCTCAGGTCATCTGAAGGACAGCAAACTAAAATGCAAGACAAGAGTTGATATAGCTGCTTATTTTACTTTCCATAGCCAGTAAGATTATAATCTGTTGATTTTATGAGCCATATAATATATAGCTAATTTACCCTCAGTTTATGTCTTACATATGAAGTTGGAAGGTGGCACTGTAGGAACAGCCGTGTGTGTGTGTGTGTGTGTGTGTGTGTGTGTGTGTGTGTGTGTGTGTATGAGTGACAATTGTTATCTAGAACTTTTGTTTATTCTGTAGAAATAGTGATGATGAAAAGACCCCAAGTTAACTGCACTGCAAGAAATTTCTGAATACAGGTAATGCTCTTAAGTGTTTTTCAGTGACACTGTAACTTTGAATGGTCACTAAATGAACTGTTGTAAGTTGTGGACTACCTGTATTCAAACACTGATAGCAATAGCACTTAGATTTATATACCACTTCATAATGCTTTACAGCCCTCTCTTAAGCGGTTTACAGAGTCAGCATATTGCCCCCAACAATCTGGGTCCTCATTTTACCAACCTCAGAATAATAGAAAATTGAGTCAACCACAAGCCTCTCAAGATCGAACTCACACTGTGGGCAGTTTGCCTGCAATACTGTGCTTTAACCATTGCTCATATTACATGTTAAAAATATCAATTTTTAAAAAAAAATCTATTGCTGTTTACTTAAAAGAAAACTATTTCTGATGGAATTCTTACTGATTAAAGTAATTTTATACACTTCCCAGAGTCCGTCTTTAAATTCACACATATATGAAAGCCAAATGGTATGCTTATTTGCAAATGGTGAAGAGTTAGAAAATGAATGTAAATGAGCTATATATTAGAAAGGTATGATGTTGTTGCTTTTAAAACAATTCTTTCTTCATAATTAGATGTGATGAAACCTCTCCATAAGATCTGACTGTGGTTTGGAAGGCCCATTAAGGAAGGTTTCCAAACTAAGACCAAGTTAATTATACAATGTAAATCCAAAAAGTAATCTGGAAATAATCTGTTCTATGTTAAAAAGACCCTACTTAAAATCTTTAATTACTAGCAGCCTTTATTTTTGCTCTGGTCTTATTGGTTCTTGTAATGCAACTCTAAACTTAACTTGACATCATTTGAATGTCTTTTTTATAATTTAGCTTCCCACCCTTTTCCATTAAAAAAATGATGAGAATAATAAACTGAATCAGGACAACCCAAAAAAGGGTAGTAAAGGACATAACTCTTCCCTCTGACCCAACAGTCATTTGGGTTTAAAAAACATACCCTTAGCTGGCAAATATTTATACAAAGTTATTGGGGAGAAATAATTAAACACCATCACATGCAAAGATAAATAGAATTCCAGAAAACAGTGCACATAGAACTATGCCCTTTTAAAAAATAGCAGTGTGACACAGCAAACATCACTTGAAAATAAAGGTGAGAGTTCTTGTGTATGAGCAAAATGTGTAGTTTGCCAAATTGTTAGGAAAGTTCTTTCTGGAGCCATGCTGTTCTTCTGAAGTTATGTTGATAAGATCATAGGAAGGTATTTTTTAATCTATACTTACATTTTTCTTAGCCAAATCCACTGCGATTTGCAACCAAGGACATATTTACTGAATGCCTTTTAGATCCCAGAATGTTGGAAGGGGCAGTTCTCTACTTTTATCCTTTGAAACAAATTTTCCTGGAATCCTACATAACAACCAATGTAAAAAATTTATAAAGTTGTAAAGTTGCATAAGGGAATTGGAAGACTGTGTACAAGTCAGCAAATGGAACAAGCACAATTTTCATTTATTACTTCCTTTGGGACAGTTCAGATGGAAGCCAATGTGTTCATAATATCCTGTTGAAATCACTGGCATGGAATGTATGAAAAAAGTAGTAGTAATAGTAGTAGTAGTAGTAGTAGTGTAATAGTAGTGGTGGCGGTGGCAGCAGCAATGTTGACAGGAAGGTGCGTATTGTGGAGCATTTCTAATGTGGCAAGAAACCAATAATCATTTATAAATAACAATATTGTATAAAGATAAAGGTTTCCCCTTTCCAGTCATGTCTGACACTGGGGTGGGGGGATGTGCTCATCTCCATTTCGATGGTCATGTGGCCAGCATGACTATACTCTGAGGAGCATGGACTATACTCCGAAGTTCCCACACCGGTCTTGAACCCAGGCTGTCAGCTTTCCAGCTGTCAAGCAGTGTCTTTAATCATTGAGCCATAGCATCTATTAACAAGACTGTATAATCAATTAAAATATATACTGATGTAGTTTACAATGCTGAATGATTACAGCACAAACAGGAATACAAATCCATAGACTAGTATAATGTATAGAGGATATGTAAGTGACAGCATTCATGTACTATATACGATGCATGTGGCAGCCTTTGCTTTTCTGTTCCAGTATATGTATTTTTCAGCGTACAGAACTGCATGCAAAAATTATTTTCTTGTGCTGGAGAAATGTAGCATTAATATTTAGTAACTCTTATGATTATGGAAACAGAAATTTAAACATGCAAGGGGTTGGTATATTACATTCTGGTTAGAGTGAACCTTAGGAGAACACAACCTATTCTCTAAAAACTGCAAATAAAAATGCTTAATTTTCACATCTTCATCACATCAACATCAGCATTCTAATAAATAGGCAGATTCAACAGAAAATAAATTTAGGTGGGTTTATTTTACCATATATTTCATCTGTGTTCTTTATATTAAGATATTGTACAACATAAAATTCTGAACACCGAGTACAATCATTGTGCAAGAGTATATTTAGAAATCAAACACAACACAAATATTCATAAAGCCAGAAATATTACAATATTACTGAATATAAAACTATGCATATTATGTTCAGTTTTGTTTAGTATACAGAATACATTTATTTCAAAGAAGCAAACAGCTTGGTTAAAATAAATACAGCAAATGTATTAACAGTACCCATATATGGAATCTAAAAATATATATATTTTCTTATAGTGCAGAGGAAAAATTAAGGCATCTGTTACTTAGCAATTGCTAAATATGTAAAACAGTTTAGCGTGGACAGAGTTGGGCTACCCGATTTCTGCTGTAAAAATCAACATTACTAGACAATACAGAAAAATGCTCTTTGCTGCTTTCTGGTAATTTCCAGATATATGCAACCCAGATGCAGTAATGCAATGATGAAGAAAACTTGAGTACGTTGTTCTCCTGGATCTTGCTAGAGAACCCTGTTGGTCCTGAACTAGAACTAGATCTGCCAAGAATGAAGGTTCAGAGGCAGAAATGGCCCAGTTGCCATCCTCCTATCTTATGCTGTCAGGAACTTGAGTTCTTTTTGGCCTCTTATGCAACTTTCTATTATTTCGGTGAGATCAAACAGGTGGTTGCAACACACTCTCCTCCTAGTCAAATCAAAATATTAAGAAATCTATTTTATATTCCAAAGCATCATTAATAGTTCTAGAGACTACAATTTAATGGCTCCTACTCTGCTCTAGCATTGTTTATGGGTCCTTCCCTTAGCAAAATATTATGATCCAAAGATGGCTTTGGAAGCTGCTACACTGCTAGACTTGAACATCTAGCCTACAGAGATTTGTCTTCCCACATTCCCTATTATGGCCACTAAACATGCTTACTGTGGATAATGGAAGTTGTAGTCCCACATTTGGAGATAACTCTTCTCGGTATATCAATGTTCTGATGAAACATTACTATTTACTGCAATGGATTAATGTTATTTCTGTGTCAATGCACAGTGACTTGATTCTTGAGAAAGGGATTGTACTAGAGCGGAGAAAAATTATCTTGATCATGATTTTGCTGGTATGTAGTGGGATTGGAGCAAGCTTGCTCCTTTTAACAAGGCTTAAAATCCGCTATGTCTGATGCTAACATTAGATACAGTATATGAAACCTGTAATTTTTTCATACATGTAATTAATTTACATACACTGTCCACATATTTTTATCAATACCAGATAATTTTATAAATATGTCTTTGGTTTACATTGGAATTAATGTCATGATTATTCCCAACATTTGTTAAAACAACTGTCCAAAGTATTTTGTGTAAGGTAGTCATGCATGTGTGTGTACACATACATACACACGCACACACAATTAGTGATACATACTTGGAGTGAATTCAGTAAACCTCTTTTTCAAAAATGCATGCCAGAAGGCCACATGAAGATTATGCTATTTTAAATGCTACAGCTTCTTTTCAATGGGGAAAAAAATACAGAATTCTGAAATGTTTTTGCATAGGAAAGCATGAATGTTGTGGTGGGAACAAGGGACTGGGATATTATTTTATTCAACAATGTTTTATTATGTTAGTTTTATCCCTAGCAAAAAAAAAAGAGGAAAGAATCTTACAGACATTAGCATTTTTCATTTTCTTTGAATTTTCCTGCGAAGTCAAACATGCGCTAAGGGAAAAGGCAAAATTTCAAGTTTCTCCCTCATGGCTTCTATGACTAGATGTTGTACTAAAGTTTTAACTATACTCCAAACATTACTGGACATAGAATTTAAAATCACATTAACATAAGCTGATGCAACAAAAAAGCATGTGTTTCATACCTGTCCAATTAGTGGCCATAAGACCTCATTATTCCCACTAATCTTGTATTAAAAAATCCTGATTAAAAAAATCAGTTTATCTAGCTAGAAGAGAACAGCAAGAGTAGAGAAATGGACAGTGCTGCTACACCTTTAAAAGACAACTGGGCATGAATCTTTTTTTTTTTTTTTTTAAGATCACTGCAAAGGGAACAGACCAGGGCTGGTTGTAATCATGAAATGACACATAGTTTTATAGTCATGTATGTGATTCAAATAAATGGTGAATCGGTACTAATCTGTTAATATTTATATTCACAAAGAAAGGGTGAAAAGTTTCCTTTTTTGATTACCTCTGTCTTATGATATTATGGATTTCAACTTTATATGTTCCTTTAATTTCAAAATGTCTGCAATATGTTAGATTTTTGATACTTCTGATTTAAGCCATCTGTTAGGGAGATAGCAGAGACAACCTGTGGTACAAATGAAGCAGGGAACTGGACCAGGTGATCCTCAACATCCCTTGAAACCTGATAACTGATTCTAATTCCTAGACATTGTGCAAATTCTCTCTGTTCCTGAAATCAAAATTAGGGATCGGGATTATAATACAGTACAAAACTAGATTTGACTAGACAAACCATTTGACCAGATTTCTTCTCCTTTGTTTCCCCAGTGTGGGACAATATGCGAAAAAGACCAATTGAAAAAGTCACATTTTCACATTCAAAAACTGCCTTAAAGCTCAATGTCGAATAAATACACATTTTTTTACAAGCAAAACTATACATTGTTTTATATAATATTTTTTAAAAATCCTGGGAGAGGGGTAGAACCAGCAATAAATTTACTAATGAATAATAAATTCAGTAATTATGCTTTCATCATATTCATGTCCATTTTGCTTGTAGGAAATAAACAGCTATTTTCCTAAGAAAACCTGCAACTCAGACATGTTAGATAAAAGTTAAAAATATATAAAAATGTTTCTCCTTTATTCAATAATTGTATAGTATATAAATGAAGTGCAATTATCTTGATACATAAGTAAATTTAAAGCAATAGACAATAAAAAAATTGCGGAGAAAGCATATCAGTGCTTAAATGTTCACAACTTGTTTTGGTTCCTCCCACGGGGCAAATCTTTTAGCTGGTAGCTGTGTGGGCGTGCATGCGTTTTGCTATGTCATAAACATAGGTTATATCTGGTCGTTTCTCTGGATCTGGGTTGATGCAGATGTTAACTAGTTGTCGGAGCTAGAAAAAAAAGGGGAAAAAACAGCATATAAAGAACAAAGAATTAAAAAGAAAAAAAAATACTCCTGCAGGCAAAATTATGAGAATCCTTTTCTACTACAAGTTCAATGCAAGTTATAAATGCTGGAAAAGGAGGGGGGGGGGGGCAAGGCTATACTTTCTTATAAAAACAGTATTGTTTAAATCACTGCATTTTATTTTATATAATTCTCTACCTAGTCACATTAGTATCAACAACAGTTTTGCAGGACTCCAGCCTGTATTTAATAGTACAAATCTCCTATTACATATCTGAGTACAAGATTTGTACAAGGGCCACACTAGATAGCAGGGTGCTTAATGATGTTTCCATAATGGATTTTTCACTAATCTTAAAATTGCTCAAAACTATCATGGAAACATAAACTGAATTCTCTTTTCAGTGACTCTGCAGAGCGCTGAGGAATGCCAAAATGGAATGGAAATATTGTCATGGCTTCTGAGAATTGCTAAGCAAAAAGGAAAGACAGCTATGATTTTGATGAACATCATATAATGATTATTTTAGGCTAAAAAACTATTTACCCAAAACCACCGAAATCAACACAAACACTGTTAGCTCTTTGGTCTAATATGTGATGACAGTACCTAATCTTGAGTTTTATTTTAGATATATAAAATATTTCCACAAAATAGACTCTTTTTCCACCTTTTCTGTTTTCAGTATAATAAAGCAGCAAGGAAAATTTGCAACTTGTGATTAGAAAACATATTCAGTACATTTAAAAAAAAACTTTAAAAGAGAGCACTGTTAAAACAAATTATATAGAACTAGGAGCACTTATTCTTCTAATTGTTCATCTGCTAGGATTTCCAGGCTACCGCAGTCCTAGACGATAGGAGGGTTACAATATAATGATGTAAGTAAAACATTTATATTTTAATCTAATAATAAAACAATCTCCTTCAGCAACATCAATAAATCACCAAATAACCCAGGAGCATTTAATAATATTCTTGAATATCAATAGAAGACAGTGATCCTAATTTTAGACTGATTTCAGAGCAAGGAAGCCATTCGCTTCTGGTAGCCACCCTGTATCTTCTGGAGAATAAACACAAAGACAGCAGTATACCAGCCCAGGTAGTACATACTTGGAAATGACCAGATGTAGCAATAGCACTTAGATTTATATACCGCTTCACAATGCTTTACAGCCCTCTCTAAGAGGTTTGCAGAGTCAGCATCTTGCCCCCAACAATCTGGGTCCTTATTTTACTGACCTCAAAAGAATGGAAGGCTAAGTCAACCTTGAGCCTGGTGAGACCCAAACTGCCGGTGATCAGCAGAAGTAGCCTGCAGTACTGCATTCTAACCACTGTGCCACCGTGAGTCATTTACCCAGGACCCAAGACATGTACAGTTTACAAACAATAACCAGCGTCATCATTTCATATGCTGCCCAATTCCCTTGACTTGTATCTGGAAACAAATTGCAACCAATGTATTTCCAGCATCAAAATATTATCCAGACTTAAAGGCTCTTACCCATTAGCACACAGACAGCTGCACTGTGCAGCTGCAGCTTTTGAGTGGCTTTCAAGTACAAACCTATATAGATTGAATTACAGTAGTTCCAAGCATAAAAAGTGACAAGGGCATGAACAACTGTTGCCAGTGCGTCAAGAACAAACATGCATAGCATAACACCATTCCTATTAAATAGGTCCACAAATTTCGTAGCAGTAACTCTTCAAGCACTGCAAAGATAGGATATGATACTGAAAGTCTAACATGCCTAACACAAATCTCTGCTTTTCCCTTACTTTTCAAAGTCAAGCAAGCAAAGAGAGCAACTTATTGCTTAGGTTGTTACAGAATAATGTGAGTCCCTTAATTAGTTCAGCTAGCTCCAGAAAGCCAGTTATGCTTTCTGCATTTCCATAACACTTTGCTTAAAGAAACAGGATATATACTGTGGACCTCCTCAAGCAGCCATATCAAAGAAGAATGTGAATGTGTGCAGGAGAGAAAATATATAATTAAAGTATATGTTATTAAATCTTCACTAGTGAAAATACTGTTTGTCAGCAATATCTCCTGTAGTAAAGTACAGTAAAGTTTGTAGTCAAACTTTCAGCTGAAGTTGAAGGCAAGGAACGTGTATACAGACGCATATTCTTAATACTATATTCCGATCAAAATATTACCTATGCTGATTAAAAAAAGAGAGAGAAATGATATAATTTTGTTTCTGTTCGGAATATTGATTCTGGGTTTGAAAACAAAAGGTTGGTTGAGTTCTTTAAAATTGGAGTAGAATGAGGCAGATATCATGCATTTTAACAGCTGTGATTTGGAAGAAGGGCCTGTAGATTTGATTTAAACCATTCTAAGTAATATCTCTGAAAACCTTGTCAGCATATGAGCATTTCCACTCTACTCTGTGAATGTCACTATGACCTTGATAAGAAGACATATTGACTTCATTGGTGAAATTCAATTTTTTTTACTACCAGTTCTGTGGGCATGGCTTGGTGTGTGTGGTCTGCCTTGGGGGTCATGGCAGGTGAAGGATACTGCAAAATCTCTATTCCCACCCCACTCCAGAAGAAGGATACTGCAAAATCCCCATTTCCTCCCCACTCCTGGGGGAAGGATATTGCAAAAATCTCCATTCCCACCTCACTCTGGGGCCAGCCAGAGGTGGTATTTGCCAGATCTCCGAATTACTCAAAATTTCAGCTACCGATTCTCCAGAACCTGTAAGAACCTGCTGGATTTCACCCAATTGACTTCTATAAGACCATGATTTTTTGCCCAATAGCACGATGAACAAAGCCTACACTGTTCTAAGAACTGTCAAGAAGCTATTCTATTAACATGGAGCTAATGGCATCATCTGTATCTGGCTGGCTTCAAAAATGGTGGCTGCTTATTTCTCTTAGCTTGTTCTATGAACTTTGCTCAGTGACAGCATTTTGCCTGAAGCTGAACCTGTTGGTGGGACAACTTTCTTTTTGACATTAACAGGCTTGTCAGTCTCCAAGAGAGAGAGAAGGGGAGACAGAGTGAGAAAAAGTCCATGAGATAACAAAGGAGGACTAAAGTACCCCGGCCATGACACCAGCCAACAAGATATGGAAAGCCTCCAGTTAAAGTACCAAATAAAAGAAACAAACATGCATGCTCATTCTGGTGAGGATGCAGGGGTGTACTCAATGTATTACTCACTATAAAATAGTGATTAAAGTGTAATGAAAGGGTTTAGTAGAAGCACTGTCAAAGTGACAGATATCGGAAAACCCACATATACTGGGAGAGTTGGCAGGAGCCTCTCAGAAAGGGTGAAGAATTTGGAATTTCAGCCCTGTGCATGGAAGCAGTAAATATATCTAAGTTCTGTCATTTTCTTTTCCTGAATGTTAAATTTTTAATAAAAATCGTAAGGTTATACATTTTTTACTTTTCCAAAAAAATCTCAATTGAACTTTTCTAATTTCCATATGGCTTTATTGCCCCTTGCTGTGGAATTTGTTTGAAACTTTTAGTGAGTGCTGAAAACTGCAGGGTATTATATAGTCTAGGCAGCCAGCTTTGAATCAGAACACTGATTCAAAGGCACCAGCCCACTAACTTAAATTTCCCGTTTTCTTACTGTTAAAATTAATTTAAATATTAATATTTTAATTGCACAATATTACAAGATTCATTATCTAAATATTTTAGTTAATAAAAAGAAACATCTTGTAATATTGTGCAATTAAAGTATTAATATTTAAATTAATTTAAATATTAATTAATTTATAAAAATATGTATCATTTTATGGTCTCAATTTTTCCTTTCAGTTTGCATACAATAAATGAGAAAGGAATTGTAACTAAAACTACCAATATCATATACACATCAATTTATGAAATATATTTAAAGACTGTATATACTTGCAGTCAAAATATAAAAATGTCCTAAGAAGAAATGGAGGATAGATTTGTAGTAAGTATTAAATACCTTGGAGAAACTTATTTTATATATTTATATATATTCACATTGAGTATATTCTGATTTGATTTATATTTCATAGGCTATAATACTTTGTTTTGAAAATTGAGCACTCTAGTTCATTCAGCCACAATGCTGAAGAGGGCCACTATATTCTATTAAAGGAACTAAAAATAAAAGGGATTGAAAATAAAATTGATAGTATTTAATTCCACTTAAAACTGGAAGAGGTATAATATGTAGCATTGATTGACATATATCCAGACTTTTTGGAGTTGGAAATGATACCAAAAAAGGGCAATTCTCCAGATTTTATTTTATGGAACTTTTTGTAGAGAGAAAGCTTATTATTCACCTATCATAATACCATAATTCTTGACCAATGGATTTTAATTGAGGCAAAAGCTGGAACAATGAAAGCATAGACCAAGATTTTTAACCTTATGGGGAACTGCAAGAAGGTCAATTAAATATAAATACAAAGTTGGAAGAAACAGAAATGTTTCCTTCCTATGAACTTCCCTTCCTCTCCCTGAATATGTATGTTGTGGGCCATTTCCCAAAAGGATGCCCTATATCAAGACCACTTATGTTCTCCCCCCCCCTCTCGTACCGATACAGACACACACCCACACCTCTACAACTTGATCTGTCCCCAACTTGTTGGATATTTAATTAATTCTAGGTCTAACCTATGCCATATAAATATGGAGAGAAAATAAAAATGACGGTCAGTTAAAATTCATGCTTTAACTTCTGCATGCCCATAAAAAGGACAAAGGTAATCTAGGTTGCAAACACATGCTACAAGACGACCAGAATAAGGAGCCTTTATGGTAACAGCCTAAGCAGCATAAAGGAAAAATGCAAAGTTTTGGGGAAGCAAACTTACTATTATCTTTTTATTTCTATATCATCATTAACGAAAAAATAAAAAAGTCTCCGAAGACAAGGCTGTCAGATTTTTCTGCTAGTCAAATTCTCATTAATGAGCTGACCTTGAGATCTAGCACATATCTCTATACTAGTCTTTGGATGGTATCTATTCATTTGCAGCCAAAGCCAGCCTTAGATAGAATCAGTGAGTTTACTAGAACTATAGAGAGACAAATTGTATATATAAAATTACTGCCCAGAACACACATTTGTAAAACATCGGTTTGTCAATTTCCCTCCTTCCTCCTCCAATCAAATATTTTTAACAACAAAAACTGAAAAACAACATGCAGTCTTTGAAACCAATATAGTAATTAGGTAGTTTCAGAATACTGAAATCAGACTTCCCTTTTCATCAATTAGAAGCACTCTAATTGTTCAGACATTAAAAGAAAAATGGAAATTAAATGCAGTTGTCAGCCTAAGGGTCTAAGGAAGCAGTGGAACTATTCACAGAAAGGGCTTCAGATAAGGAAAGAAGTAACATTATCACATCATACTGTGTTGGCATGTGAAATGAGGAGTGTTACATGAGAATAAGAAACAAAAATGGACACCCAAAGTTTTGTCCAACTAGATCCTCACTTAGGAAGTTTAAATTTAAATGCTGAAAACTAACATACAGTGGTTGAAATGCTGAAAACTTTCAAATGGAATAAATCTGCACTGTAACTACCTACCAAAGATGGAAGTACATTAAAACAGATTTTAATTTTAAAAATTCTTTTCTTTATCTAAAAGCCTTGTGTCAAAAATAGGCAGAGGTTGATGCAAAAAGACATCTTTGTATATATTCCTTTGTTCTGTAATCCTTAAATTCTTCTGTTCAACTGGGGTGAACCTTTCAATCTACAGAAAAGTTTAGCCTACATTTTCTAGAAGTCTTTTGGATGTTGTGGTGGATACAATACCACTTTTGTCTCTTCTGTAATACAGAGCCTGTGCAAAACATAGAACATTAAAATGTACAGTTAGCAGGATCATAACTATACTCTTTATAAAAAAAAAACCCCAGTTTTGTTCTAAGTACAATTTTGGAACATTGAACTGTTCACAGTAATAGTACATCTTCTATTACTGAATCTTTCGCTTTGTCAGGAAATTATTTCCATACCTGTAATAATCAGGGCTTTCCTTCTTCCAAATGTTATTGTATAGAAAAAGGATTTTAAAACAAAGGCTGTGAAAATAGAGTCCTTGTTTCTGAATGAGGGGGAAATGCAACATGATATTTTTAAAATCCCCCTTTTCCTATCTATGTAATAATAATTATTGTTATTATTATTATTTCCCTTTCTGAATACCAAGGCTTCCATCAGGCCTGGACTTTGATATCTGCCCCTTGGCTGAGAATCTATATATCCAACTTCACACTTAGCTGCAGTGAAGTAGCCCTCCAGGCAGGCCGACTTCAACGAACCACTAGTGGTATCATCATTAAAATCCTGCTGAAGGTCACCATGGCAACCGCCTGCTGAGGCTTCACTGCTGCACGCGGCATCTCCTAATCAGCTACCATGTGAAATGCAAATTCAGACAGTCTGAAAATTAGTCAAGAAGAATAGAGGATGAGGATGCAGGTACGTGAAATATTCATGCGCTTCGTGGAAAAAGGAAGACAGCATGAATGACACAACAAAGAACGGCCCCTGACATTCTTGCTATCATTTTGCATTATTGTTCACACCCTACTGTATTTCTAGGCCTCCGGTTCTGAAATTGCCTATATGAAATGCCATATTTATATTCTGCACAATTGTCATAATTAAAAATGGCCACTGGAAAAAAAACAGTTAATTGGAAAAGCTACATTAAGTCAATGCTGCACACACCAGCAAAGACCATCACATCCACTTCATCGTCTTCCTAGTCATCTTTAAAAGCATACACCGAGAATTTCATAGTCAAATTCTCCATGTAATAAAAGTGCAAATATTATACAATGATTTTTAATGAGACCCATACTTCATGGACCACAGTTTTTAATTAATATATAAAATCTCTAAAAGCAATGAGATTTGGGAGTTTGGAGTTATATTATTCCCCAATTCCATAAAAACAGTGAATTTTTACTGTTTACAAAATATCAGGATTTTATATGCATTTCTGCACAGTGTAATTTACTTTTCCTGCTACTTTGCTGTGTCCATACATGGTAAAGGAATCACACAAGCACAAGTCATCTTTGTATTAGTTACAAGAAACATTAACTTATCCATCCTTAGCAGAAATATTAAGTCTTTCTTTGCTGTGTGTAAAGTATCTAAAGTTTTTATCCTAAGCCTTTGGGGGCATAACTGTTCCTCGCCAGGGCACTGCATGCTGATGGATAAGATAAGCATATTATCTATAAATAATATAAGCATTTTTTCCTCTCGTCTGCTATTATGTATGGTTATACAAATAAGTACTGCATTGTCACAGAAAGTAAAAGCATTTCCATTCTCTGCCACCTTTGTCCAAACTTAACCAAAATTGCTTGAGAAAGAATGGAAAGTATACATTGGTGCCCATTTTATTGCAGCATGTTGTGGTACTTCTATGTACATCTCTGAATGCACACTCAAAACAAAAAACAGAATAGTAAACAAGTTTATTGTGGTTCCTCTATATGTAAATCCATGAAGAAGTATATCATGTTGGAAATACACCTTGCATTTGGAATACACTTGGTGATATAAAAATGTTTCCAAGGTTTTTTCGTATGTGTGATTTTTGTGGGTTACAAAAAGCACACATACAGTACAGTGCACACATATTCCAAAATTGTTATTAGAGTTACATAAGGCATTTCAAAAGGTTGGTTTGCAGAACCTTAAAACAGCCAATGTATTTCAAAACAGTCAGTATCTTTCATTGTCTTCCCATGCCTCTGCATGCACAGCCATACTGCTTTGTTCATTGTCCCACTGAGACAACCAACAAGGTAAGTGTTTGAAACAGCCATGCTGAGCTTTTCAGATGACACAGTTGCTTTAATGCTTCAAGGAATTTTTACTTGCAACAATGCACTTAATGGTGTTCATAAAGCACCCCTCTCAAATACTATGCACAGTTATAGTCATTACTCCTGAACAGAGCGTAACTACTTTTTCATCACATCCATGTAGGCACTTAGATCACAGTAAACTGAGGGAAGAGTTTCATTCTTTCACAATGTTTTCAAAAGGGTAAATAAGAACACCACAGGATATATCATTCAGAAGATATTCTATATCGCTGAAAATCAGAAATTCATGTTGTTCACTGTGGTGTAACCAATCTAAGCAAAGAGGATTTCAGGGTTAACTGCACTCAGTTTAAGCAATTTTCCCCTTATAGCTTGAATTTTAATGCCTTGCAAAGAGTTGCAACTATAAAGAAAGCACAAGTAGAAGATATAAAAAGTACTATGTAGAACATTACAGCAGGTCTTTCAAAGCCATGGCCCATTTAAGGTTCACATTTGCAGCCATATTTAAGCAGCAGACTATTTTTTTTTAAAGAAAGTTCGGCTTCCAGGAAGAAACCAACTTCTCTCAAACTGAAATTAATGAGAGCTATGCAAGAACAACCCAGCTGTGGAAAACTGCATACCAGATCCCAGGAGAAATAGGATGCTTTTAAAAAGTAAAGCAAGTTCAAACAGCCCACCAAAAAGGAAGTTACTTACTTCTTCTGAGTAGTGGTCTGATGGAAGGGGTGGATAATCACATTGTTCTATCTTTTTACATAAAGAATACAAGTTCATTTTGTCACCATAGAAGGGGCTTTGCAATGCAGCCATCTGTATGGAGTAATAAAAAGGGGTATAATTTTAACTGGTGTGGCAGAGAAGACTCAAATACAAAAGCTTGGCTTTATTTTTAAAAAATACCAGTTTAAATTAGAGGCAAATACTTATTTTCTCTCTATGCTTTTGGTTTGAGTCCCTTATTTCTCATATCTGACTTTCAGCATATTGGATTAGATTGTTTCTATAGCATTACACTCAGCTTACATTCCTGTTGCATGATTTAAATTTATTATATACCCAGAACATTACTCATAAGTTTTGACTAATATAATATTTTCTCTGTATAAAATCCAAATGTCATTTAGAAACACCTATACCACGAAGTTTTAATCAGGAATCAGACAAGCTTTGGTAAAATTCACCTACCTCACAAAAGCTCTGATTTTGTTTTTCTCTGATAAATTTTATGTTCCCTATGACCCCCTTTGTAGCAAGAAAGCTATGATATTCTACATTACAAATTTTCAATCAGCAGGTAAAATTATATTCAAAATCAAGAGATGTTTTCTGCATCGCGAATGTATCAACTGCTATGTACTCAAATATATTAAAAATGTATGTAGTCATCCATTAAGACTTAATTTTCTGCAACTATCAAGAAGCTGAAAACACCAATGAATCTGATAAATGAATTATATATTAAGTACTCTGTTTTTTATGTTATTGGAAAAATATAATATCTAAGGCAGAAGGTAATTTCCTATTTAGAAAGCACTTTGCTGTCAACAGAAGACAAGGAATTCAATTCCCTGCAAAGAACTGTTTGCTTTACATCCCTCTGAACATATTAAACATATGCACTGAAAGGTTTGTTTAAATTATATTTCTAGTATTTTTCTTACAAACGATTTAATCTATTAGAGCAGCTCATTTTGCAAACATGATCCGGGTTTTACCCCTAAACGCTATATATTTTGGTATAATTATTTTTAAAATGTTGGAACATTAGTGTCTACACTGCTTATTTTAAATGTTATTGCTTGTCTTTTCAAAAGCAAACAAAAAGTGCAACACACTGCTAAGCTTCAAGAGATTTGTACAGAAATGTTCACATTGCCTCTGAAAGCCTTTAAAACTCTGAACCACAGCAGCATGAGCATTGCTCAGAGTGCAGTGCTGCCCCAAAGCCAGTCACCCTTTTCTATATGTGCTAATAAGTTTGATTTTGGAAGGACAATGTGTACATTCCCCAGACAGGCAAAGCGTGTGTGAAACACGCTAGTCCATGCTGAGCTACTCAGTGAGCTTCAGCAGGGACAGGACAAGCTGAAAATGGCTCTCATCTGTCTTGTGGTCTTTGAGACAGAGTGTTAACTCCTTCATGACCAAAAAAGGGTTCTCATTTTGATAGTCGTGCATACAGAAATAAAGAAAAAAATGAAGAAAAAAGAACTAATTACGGATAAATTATTAGCAAGATTATCAAAACTGCATACATTAATTGGATATCATAAATGCTGAAAACTAAAGGTTTGAGGCTATCAAGGAAAACAGTGATTTCCAATTGTATTACTGCCATAATGTAAAATCTTGAAACCACCTAATTCATGCAGTGTATTTTCATTTCAGTGCAATTTAAATACAAAATTAGAAAGTTTCACCACCCAATCAACATGCATGCACAATTGCAAAATAAACACAGATACTCAGCATGGTACAAAGCAGGTTCATTAAAAAGTAGTTCTGTTTCGATGCTTTAAAAAAGAGAGAGAAAAATGAAGGGGGGGCGGGGGAGAGGAAAAGCTGAATGTCCCCTAAGGAGTTAAAACAGGACTACTATATTTTCATGCATCTCCTGCTTTGACAGATGAAAAATGTCAACTGTCCTGTTTTTATTTTCAAGCTTTTGCACTATTCATCTGGTTCATTAGTGCATCTTGCTGCTGCCCCTGACAGCTGCTCGCCCTCTCCTCCCAGCAGCTGAATTTTTCAGGCTAATTTGATCCTCCACACTGAGACGATCGCTGGAATGATTGACTTGCTCCCTGACCTCCAGGGTCTGACTTTCCTGATTAGTATTCTAGGGGTGTCTGAGGGACGAAAGCCCACTGTCTGTCTTCAGGGCTGGTGGCAATGCTCTCCCCCACCACCTCACTCGCTCATTCTCTTTTTGGGGGGAGGGGGACTGTAAGCCACCAACCTACGACCCTGTAAGGATGCAATTACTGTGCTGAACAATAAAGGAAATGTGTAATATCTACTTTTTCATGTAAAGGTCCATGTAGTGGAAGCATGGCATGTTGATTTTAATTAGTAAAGTCTATCTTGTTGCATATCAATTAACACAGGGTGCTTAGAGTATTTTGAATTGTTTTTTTAAGCATTTCCAGAATATTTGAAAGTCTAATTTTCTGACTGTAAAATTAACCTTCAACAACAACAACAAAGGTAAACAGTTAAGGAAAGAGAGCAATTTTTAACAACTGTAAAACCAGCCTTCTCCAATCTGGTGTCTTCCAGATGTGTTGTAACTTCAACTTCTAGAATTCCCAAGCAGCAACTCTGGGTGTTGCATTCTGAACACATCTGGAAGGCAGCAGGTTGAGGAAATGATATCCCATAGAATAGCAGTGAATAGAAAGCACATTTAATTTTAGATTCAGATAAAGCCCAACCAAGCTGTCAGCTATTAATATTAACATTCAAATAAAACCTGAAGAATTATTTACTAGGAAGCTATGTAATCTAGGAAAATCTCATGCACATGCAAATATTTTTCTTATTGCCGATTTGAAAAATAATATAAACCAATGGAACTAATATAAGTAACTTAGAAATCCTTAAATGCATTTTATGTTGAATATATTGAGCAAGTCAAGAATAAATTTAAATATTAAAATTGAACCATAATTAAGTTACAATATTCATGCTTTTCAATCCTCCTATTATTGGAGCTATATTGAATAAAACCTTACTGTTCTCTAAACTGCCCTACAATTATTTCATTTTTATTACAAAACTAAGGGTCCACAAATTTCTGTTTTTTACAGAAACAATGGCTCAATGGATTTTGAGTAAGTGAAAACTGAGGAGTGAAATAAAATATATACCAGTTATAGTGTAACAACATTTCTTTATTATTTTGCTGCACAATAGGCCATTAATGTGCCCCCATCCTTAATTTGTTTGCTAAATTTTAAGGAAGGTAGAAAAATTAAATTCTTTAAAACATGATCTTACTATATAACGATAACTATCTGTCAAAAAATTAGGTAACATGGCAACTGTGAGAAAGAAAAGAATAATGTAAATATAAATCCTAGTTACAAATTTCACAGATAGCATAATTATACAAATACCGGTAGCAGCATCACAGATTTTTTTTTAAAAAAAATCCTAGTTTAAGATATAATTACTAATAAATCTCGAAAGAATGAGATCTCATTAAATGTTCATTTCTTTTATAATTCAGTCATCAAGTGGTAGTTTATTTATTTTATTTATTTATTGGTTCGATTTATATGCCGCTCTTCTCTGGAGACTCAGGGCGGCTTACAATGCGTTAAGCAATAGCCTTCATATTTTGAGGCTATTAGTTGACATAAGCAATTATATATAGCACTAATCTAGACCAAATAGTGCTTTCTGTATACATGAGTCTGAGAGAAAATAATAATTTTAGCACTGAATTGTTTTGTTTTATTTAAAGAAAACCTTGTTATAGTACTCAGAAAATCCTAATATTGTAGGGTTGTTGTTTTTTTTCCTTGATAGAGAGCTTTGGTGAATTCTGCTGAGCTGCAGTGAAAGTGGTTTGCCACTTCACCTTGCATCTGTATGACAGAAACTTTTCTAGAGAGCATTTGAGTGAAAGACTGCAAGCCAATGGGTAAAATTTTTAGAACTTGTTATAAACATCCAGAAGGTTTGGGTAGAATTTGGTTATCTTGCTGATCTCGTTATAATTAACATTTTACAAGCTAGAATTACGACTAGTATAAACAAACCAAATGAAGGAATATCTTTTCCTGATATTATTTTTCTATAGATCCTTTACCTCTGTATTAAAATATTAACGATCTTGTATTTAGTCAGTTATATACAAATAGATAGCCCCTGATATACCATATAAAAAGGACAGTATACTAGTTTCCTAAGTGATAATCCAATTTAGCAAAGTTTAAAGATAAAGTTTAAGATTCTGAAAACAAAAGTTTAATAATTAAAGAAGTAATAGATGATACTACAAGTGTTGACCTTGATAGGTCCATTTCATGCAAAGATAATGTTTTCAATTTCAAATTGCCATCTTGGCAGTTAACCTTGATATTGAAAAATGAAGACCTTGAAAGAGATTATTTTGAGAAGTATATACCCCAAATTTTACAAATATTTGTATTACATTCTCTTCATATTTTGAGCTAAGGCAAATGTGCAAATTTCACCAGATATTATCTGTATCGTGTCAGAATTCTTTGCTTTCAGCTAGTACTAATTTATGAAATTAATATTCAATAGAATCATAACACAAGTAGAAAACACTTTGATCAACAGAACATATCAACAAACAATGCTCATTAAAAATTGTCAGTATTACCTCATATAACAGACATCCTAGAGACCAGATATCTGATTTGAAGTTATATCCATTTTCATGGATTCTTTCTGGAGACATATAATAAGGTGTTCCCACTACAAAAAATATAAATACATAATAAACAAAAAAAAAAAATAAACCAACTTCAAGCAATGTATATTCCAACATTTGTCTTGAAAAATTACTATTCAATATTTAAATGCAAAAGAGTAAAGTTCAGTAAATGAAAAATCATTCCAAATAATTTAAGCTTTGTTTTATGAAATTAATTTCATGATAACCTATTTAAAAAGTAGCAAAGTTTCCCATAATTATCAATAAACCATTTTTTTAGCAATTTAGTAATTTAATATTATATTAACATTACTAATGTTGTCAAACTGATAGACTGATAGAATTCTATATGAATATGTTTATGCAGCATTTATTAAATAAAAACAAAAACATATATTGGTTTTATAACTACAAGATTTTCCTATTTATTTTTGTTTCCTTCATGACTGAAACTTGCTAAACAAGATTTTGGTATTTATTTATTTATCTTATTTATTTATTTATTCAATTTCTATACCGCCCTTCTCCCGAAGGACTCAGGGCGGTGAACAGTTAAAATGACATACATATAGAATGTGAATATAAATAATTAAGCCAGTTTGGCTCAACAGTTAAGAATCTTCAGCATGTCTACATCCTGTCTTAAAAGCATAGCCAACTTCCAATTCCATCTTTACATTATTTAAAATAAGCAGAAAAATGTTGTTTTAAAGATAATCAATACATCTTTTAAAAGGAAATGGCATCCTCATGTTATTAAGGCAAATCTTTTTTAAAAAAGACTTTTTCCTAAAAGTGTGGCTTTATGTGTATGGGGATCTGTATGTCTATCTATAATTACTTTTAAAACATTCTAATATTTGCCAATTAATAAAACAATAATCAACTGTAGTTAATAGAAACAGAAATGGAAAAACATAAAAAAGACAGAAAAGTTTAGTAAGGCATATGTCATCCTGTTCGAAGAGATATTTCATATGGGATAGCAGCATGAATAAGGTCTCTTATAAAACACATACACCTTGGAATATTGATTCATTATCCCAGTTTCAGAAATAATTTTGTATATTAGCTGTATAACTATCAGCGGTGGGATTCTACCAGTTCTACCCGATTCGGGTGAACCAGTAGCAGCGGCGGCGGGAGGCTCCACCCACCTACCTGGACATCATCACAGATGCTCTGCGCATGTGCAGAGGTGGTGCATGCAAGTGAAGCAAGCGTGTGCGCTCACATCTGCAAACTGGTAGCGAAGGAAAGTGAATACCACTACTGATAACTATGTACCTAAATTTTATTTCCACATAAGATGAAATGTATTAGAAATTATTTACATTTCCAAATCGATAACTGATGAATTTGTTTTTAAATAAGTAGGGTAACATTTCAGTTCAAAACATTGCCACAGAACATAATTTGGAATGTACAGTAACTTGAAAAATGTTGAATATTCTAGTTGTAAAAAACAATGGTAACTTTAGAATAAACTTTTTTCCTTTGCTTTTCACAGCCTTATAGCAAATACTCATATTAAGTAATAGAAACTGCAATTTTAGGACCTTTTTCAAAAGCGACAACCTCACACCAAGTAAAAACACAAATTATGAGGAAAAAAACCTACCTCACCAAAACTAAACAAATGAAGTTAACATTTTTCCCTCTGCATTCTTAAATACACTCTTAATTACACATGGCCTCATTACACACAGGTGAAGGATCAATAAGCCAACCACACCAACACAGTAGAACCTTTAATTTAAATGCATTTTAAAAACAAGATACAAAAATATGCTCTGAATATAAATTGCAAACACATCAAATCAGTTAGTCTATTATTTGCATTAAAAATGTATTATCTAAACTTTCAAAATTAGCAGCAATTCTGTGAAGCATGATATTGTAGTGTAGATATAAACTTTTGCATTTACCTAATGGTTTTTTACATGGATTTCAATATAGCATAAGTACCATACTTTTTCTTTCCAGGTAAGCAAGAAGTTGCAACTAAAATAAATTCCTTATGTCTGGCCTGGAAACTGCTATCCAGAAAAATTTCCAAGTTAATATTATTTGTATAGTAAGACTACTCTCAGAGCAGTCTCAGGTCCAATACACTCTGCTCGATCCAGGTGACTTAATGACTGCTGGCAGTCAATGAAGGAACAAGCATTTTTGGAAGAAGGGATGGATGGATAAGGCATGGAGAGCAGCTCCTGAATGGTTTTGTGGCTGAAAACCTAACCCAAGTGATTCCTAGACTGAGTCTCCTAGTGTCCCAGTGGATATCACTCAAATGTTGTGAAACAGAAATTATGCTTGAATCACTCAGGAAAGGGAAGGATGAACGACTGCCATGGTGCTGCAACATTCGTAACTGTGCCATAAATACTTGGGGGGATTATGTCGCAACTTCGAATGATTACTAAGTGAACTGTCCTAACTGTGGGATTACCTGTATAAAGGGTAGTAGGGGGAAATCTTGACAAAAGAAGATCTCTTCTTGCTTTGAATCTCACTGCACCAATAAACACATTTCTTGTAGAAGTAATAAGTTTCTACCATAGGCTGCATTAATCAAGCATTCAAATCAAAAAATAAAGACTGACACATTTGAAAAACTACATAGTTTTGTAAAGTAATCTATTAAAATTCCATTCAACAAGTGTCATCAAAATCAGTCATAACAAAAACAGCTTAATTTTGAATGAGCATTTTTCAATCCATAGACATGAAATTTATTTATTAAACATACCTATATCAACAGACAGCTGAAATTCTTTTAGTTAAAAATACATCAAATAAAAAGCTTGCTGCATATACAGTACACTAGATATATAACATTAACTTCCATTTTTAACTATACAAAGAAATCTTTCTCACCTAGGGAATGTGCAGCTGTGGTTTTAGAACTGAAAAATCTTCCCAATCCAAGATCTCCAAGTTTTACTACTCCTGTAGCAGTAATGAATACGTTTGCTGGCTTAATGTCTATAAGAAGAAAAAAAGTACTGTATAATACTCTACCTTTAATAGAAGAGATTATTAAACATTGTATTAAGTATTATTGTTTGATCAATGTTTGTTTCCTTTTTAAAAAATACAACAAAAATGTTTTAAATTATTTGTTTCATCTGGTGGTTAAGATACCAAGCTAGAAACCAGGAGTGTGAATTCTAGTCCCGCTTTAGGCATAAAAAGTCAGGTGGGTAAATTTGAGCCAGTCAGTCTCTCTCAGCTCAGACCATTACACAGAATTGTTGCTGTGGAGAAAATAGGAGGAGGAAGGACTATTAGATGATATGTTCACTGCCTTGGGTTATTTATAAAAACCATAAAGATGGGATAAAAGTATCTAAAAATTGTGAGCATTTATATATCTATATTATATCTGTGACAAATAATATTCAAACTTTACGTACAGTTGAATTTAACATGCAAGTTACTAATTAAAATAAATGTGTTTATCCCTGCACTAATTTTAGGCTGAAATCCTTTCTCCTCTTTTTAGGGAATAAATGCTATGAATCCAAGATGACTTGCTTCTGTAAAGAAATGAATTGAATTCCATAGTTCTGTTTAGTTTTATAGATAGTGAAAACATGGTGCTCTATGGGTGGTAACAATGACTTTACTAACCATGTATCAGTTTCATGATGGTTATAAGAATAATCATGATAATATACCTAGTAACATAATTCATTCCCTAAATGTTTTGGGACATTTCCAAGTTTATTTGGACAAATATTTAATTATTAATGAAAGCTATGCTTCTAAATGTTCAAATAAAAAGTTTATGCAAGGGTTGATATAACAGCTTAACCAGTGGTGGGTTGCCCCTGGTTCGGACTGGCTGTATAGAACCGGTAGTAAAACTAGACGGAGGCTCCGCCCACTGACTCGGATGTCATTATAAGCGATCTGAATATGCGTGCAGGCATGATGGGAACCGGTGGTAAAGGTTAAGTAGAACCCACCTCTGAGCTTAACTCATTTTGAGACCGGATTATGCAACTATATGGTTTTCTCTATTATTTAACTGTCCACTCAAATTACCTTTGATCTTCCTGTCATGTCCTGAACATGTTGTAAGTTGCTTATGACCAAATATGGAACCCTTCTCTTCAGCCACCTGTCTGAAAGCTACCTTAGTTATAAAACAGGATTGAGACTAAATTGGTTTAATTTAGTTTCTATTTTAAATCATAATGAGATCATCTTGCTAATGTCAGAGGCAAATGAATTTAACTAAGCTACTCTGGATCCACTTCACAGTGATTTTCAACCTCACCAGTATGTACACGTCTTGCTGTCAGAAATTGTTTGCTCTTATGTGCAAATTATAATTATGTATAAAATTATACAATTTTATAAACAAACTTAATGGCAAAGGGTGAAATATGCATTTTTAATACATTACAAGATACTCTTATTTCATTGGCTGGACTTCCTATCCTTCTAGTTATCCAAGAAACAGAAAGAACTGAAATTACAGAACGGTGAAAAATTCCAAACAAATTTTACAAAATCAGTCCATTTGAAGCCCTATTCTAGGATGGAGAGGAAGTCTTACTTATTCAGTCACTGTGACTATAGCACACTTTCCAGATACGTTAATAAGTTATTATGACTTGACTCTCATCAAATTTCTGTCCTTGATGACAGTTATCTTAATCAGCAATGGATAAAACTCTCACAACCATGGTGATTTAGATGAAATTTCTATACAAGAGCAATCCCTAAGAAATAATAAGATAAATAATAATAATGAATTTTCTGTCTCCATCCAGGGCATCAATGACAAGGAAAAGACAAATATGCTGCATCTATGGCCAGTGATCAAGCAATTACAGGAAGTATGCTTCCCTTCGTCCTGCAAAAAAGAAAAGTTTGATCTAAATGCAGGCTGTTGGTTTAAGAGCTATAATCTGGCCTCCAACCACTAGCCACAGATACCATCAAGAGAGCTATTGGATTTGTATGCATACATACATTTGCACAGACTGAAATGTTTCAGTTTTGGAAGTGTTACCTGTTTTGTATAGGTCGCCCCATGTAATCAAAAGGCAGGGTACTAATCTTCAAGATACATAAAAATAAGAATCTACCATACATAAAACAGCATGCATATGAATGTAGATTACTTATTTTAAGTCAAATGGTATTATATATACATAAACATATATGTTTGTAACTTATTGGGGCAGCCAATAAATCTCATTAAAAAATAAACAAAATATAACTAGAGAATAGAAAATATGTTAATGGTTTTTTTAAAAATTACATATATAAAAATGTCCTTTAGTTGCCTATTTTAATAGATAAGAACAACTGGAAGGAGCCTTCACTTGTCTTTGTAACTCATGTAATATATACTGCAGTCCCTACAATTTGTACAACATAGTTGGGATGCAATGCAATTTATTACCTCGATGCATGACACGCCGGGAATGCATATGTTCCAAGGCACTGCACAGCTGAACAAAATATTTCCAAACTGTCCTTTCCGGGATCAGCCTCTTCTGCTTTTTAAAATGCTTTGAAATAATAAAATAATACAACAATCTGGATTTGATATTCAATAATGATGCAGAGGATTATTAAAATGAACAAGCCTTCAGCTTTTCAATCAAGAAATCATTAACATAACTGAGGCGGGAGGACCATGTTTAACAAAGAGAGATACCGTATTTTCCGGCATATAAGACGACTGGGCGTATAAGACGACCCCTGACTTTTCCTGTAAAAATATAGGGTTTGGCCTATACTTGCTGTATAAGACGACCTCTCTTCCAACGCACACCAAATAAAAATTAAAAAACATCAACTGGCTCACCCACAATGTAAAAGCAGCTGTGCTAGACCCAAAATGGCCCCTGCAACAAGCAGGAACCTCAAACAGCCACAAAAAGCCCAAAAAAACAACTTTCACACTTTACACACACAAAATTCCACATACAGCTTTGTGAGATTTTGTGCGTTTGTGTAGTTAGAATGAAGCACTACAGAAACACACTAAATCTCAGAAAGCTGCACAAATATTATTTTATTTTTATTTTTATTTTTATTTATTTTTATTTTTATTTTTATTTTTATTTTTATTTTTATTTTTATTTTTATTTTTATTTTATGAAAGCTAAATTTAAAACTTCCAAGCCTAAAACTTAGACCTAGCCTTTAAATGGCTAGGTCTAAAAAAGAACAACTAAAAAACCCCCCAATTAACTATTTTTTTTAAAGCTCCCAAAGGGGAAAAAAAACTTACCCAATAGAACAGGGGTCTCCAACTTGGCAACTTTAAGACTTGTAGACTTCAACTCCCAGAATTCCTCAGCCAGCTTTGCTTTGCTGGCTGAGTAATTCTGGGAGTTGAAGTCCACTGCTTGATTGCAGGCAGGGAGATTTAGTTGCTTGCTGATGCAATGGATTGCAGGCAAGGCAAGGCAAGGGTTGCGGCTAGCAGCTAAGGTAAGCAAGCTGGAGGGGGCGGGATTTTTGCTAGGTACCAATTAGCAGGCAAAAATTAGCAGCTGGGATGGCCAGCGTTGTGTAAAAGGGAAGTTTTTCCCTTTTACACGGGGCTTGCCTGTAACTCAGCTGATTAGCGGCAACTCAGCAAGCAATTCAGCTTGGCTTCTTAGAGCCATTTAAGGCTCGTCAAAGCCTTTTGGGCTGGTCTGCCTGTTACAGGAGACCGACACCAGGCGTATAAGATGACCCCCAACTTTTGAGAAGATTTTTGTGCGTTAGAAAGTCGTCTTATATGCCGGAAAATACGGTAGTTCCTCGGGGATGCGCTCTGGATGAAAAGAACAAGTATTCAAGAAAACAGCTTGGACCAAAGGAAAAGTCTGATAGGTCCAGATGAGACTGGGAACTTATGTGTATCTTAAGATGAACCCTTACTTTCACAGGTGATAAACCCTCGTTTGATTATGTCTCTCTTCTTCCCAATTCTAATGAATATAATTAGATCATGGCTTAGACTAATATGAATGACATAGGCTCGCAGTCTCCTCCTGCATTCTTCAGAACAGCAGCATGTAAGAAATAAGTTCCTGTTTCACTTGTTTAATTAGTCATAATTTAACGTTTCTGAAACTTAAATTGCAGTTAATCTTAGCAATCATTGAAATTACATAGCGTCATAAACAGTGGTGGGTTTCAAAAATTTTTACTACCGGTTCTGTGGGCATGGCTTGGTGGGTGTGGCTTGGTGGCCATGGCTGGGGAAGGATACTGTAAAATCTCCATTCCCACCCACTCCATGGGAAGGTTACTGAAAAATCCCCATTTCTTCCCGATCAGCTGGGACTTGGGAGGCAGAGACTAGATGTGGGCGGGGGCCAATCATTTTTACTACCAGTTCTCTGAACTACTCAAAATTTCTGCTACCAATTCTCCAGAACTGATCAGAACCTGCTGAAACCCACCTCTGGTCATAACCCATGATGTAATCTACAGTGTGATTTAAGTCTAACCAGTGTTGTCTCAATTCTTTTTTTAAATAAATATATTTATATATAATAATTCCTTCAACACTGTCAAACTATTCACATTAGGCTGCATTACTATTGCTATTGGTCTTCTCATCGTTCCTGTCGTCCATCTCCTCCCACTTCTGACTGCATGATTGTAACTTTGTTGCTTGTATCCTTGCAATTTAGATTGATATTGATGGTTTCCTAGTATGATTTGATTGCTTATTGTACCGTATGACTGTCATTGGGTGTTGTGCCTTGTGATTCTTGACGAGTGTATCTTCTCTTTTTATGTACACTGAGAGCATATGCACTAAAGACAAATTACTTGTGTGTCCAATCACACTTGGCCAATAAAGAATTCTATTCTATTCTATTTAAAATATATATTGCCCTTCCTCCAGGAAATATACATGGGTTTGCTCCAGTATTTTCCTCTCAACATCCCTGGAGGAACAGCTTAGGCTAAAAGAAAAAATGCAATTAAGTCTATCCGTATATAAATACCAAAATGATTCTCATTAGATAGTATTTAAAGTGCACCTACTTTGGCCACATGTATGTTCATTTACATATGTACAGGATTTGTGTGTGTGTGTGTGTTTGTGTGTGTGTGTGTGTACACATATATTAAGGAAGTGAATGAGAGAATTAAATGGTGAAAGATCAACTTAACTCCAAAAAACTAAACTAAAGTAGGAGTATTTGAGAAGTCCATCTGAAACTGAAACTAAAGAAGTTTTGCTATTCAGAATTCAAAAGGACACAGAAAAGTATGTGACAAATATTTTCCTCAAATTTTTCATTAGGAAAGTGCCAATGGAGAAAAATCTAAAAGTGGAAGGACGGGAGTTGAGACTATCTGATCATAACTTATCTTAGATCTTCAGTAACAGCATTTCAGCAAAGATTATTCCAGTATTAAGTGATTTATTCAAAAAACGTTTGTAAGAATCTATAAGAATCATGAGGATATTTGATTGCTTGGAACTGCTGGATGTTCATGCCTAATCTATCATTTAAGCCATTCCACTCTGCTTTCTATGACTTCAATATTTACTAAGAGGAGCAACAAAGAACCTTGAATTGTTTTTATTCATTGTAGTTTCCTTTTTCCTGCACCTGGTACAGGCCAGAGCGTGATAGATAAGCCATCTAAGGATTGCATTTTGGGCCCTCTTGCTTCATTAGCCAGTTTGGTCTAGTGCAGTGATGGCGAACCTTTTTCTCCTTGAGTGCCGGAAGTGTATGTGTGAGTACACGATAACGCACGCACGTGCCAGCACCCATAATGCAATGCGGCCCCTGCGCATGTGCATGCGCACACAACACCCCCACGCATGCGCCCCACATTATGCACACTCCCCCATGCATATGTTTTGCATTGCGCATGCACAGTCCCCCACATGCGCTTCGTGCCTCCACTACCATGACCTGTTTTGGGCTTTCAGGGGCAGGGATTGAAGCCCCCATTCGCTGCTTCTGGCAGCGCAAGAACCGGCTCCGCTGAGTACAAGGGGGTGGGGAAAAGATCTGCTTTTGGGGCTTCCCTTCTCCCCAGCCCAGCAGGCTGTCCAAGGGCAGGGATTGAAGCCCCAAACCAGCGCAAGAACCGGCTCTGCTGAGTACAAGGGGGTGGGGGAAGGATCTGCTTTCGGGGCTTCCCTTCTCCCCAGCCCAGCAGGCTTTCCAAGGGCAGGGATTGAAGCCCCCACCAGCTGCTTCTGGCAGCACAAGAACCGGCTCCGCTGAGTACAAGGGGGTGGGGGAAGGATCTGCTTTCGGGGTTTCCCTTTCTCCCCAGCACAGCAGGAACGCACTGCAACGAATTAAGAATGGGGGGTGGGGGTGGGAGTGACCCACTTAGTCTTTTTCTGGAGGAGGTGGAAAGGGGGGTGGGGGTGGCGTTGTCTTTGTTATTCCCAGGCAGGGCTGTTTGGGCCAGCCGATTCTTGTTGTGCCACAGCGGCTTGTAAAGCTTGGGCTGAGCCTGCGGGCTTCCAGGTCTGGAGCTGGCAGCAGCTTTTTCCTTCCCCTGGACAGCCTGCTGGGCTGGGGAGAAGGGAAGCCCCGAAAGCAGATCCTTTCTCTACCCCCTTGTACTCAGCAGAGCTGGTTCTTGTGCTGCCAGAAGCAGCGAGTGGGGGCTTCAATTCCTGCCCTTGGACAGCCTGCTGGGCTGGGGAGAAGGGAAGCCCCGAAAACAGATCTTTCCCCCACCTCCTTGCACCCGGCGGTGTTGATTCTTGCACTCCCCTTCCCCAGAGGTGGCAGGAGCAACTGGCGGGGGAGAGAGGGTGGTGGCAGGCTGCAGCAGCGGGCTGGTCGCGCTGGCTACGAGTCAGCAGCGGCTCCTCTTCCTGCCACCTTCACGCTCTGGATAGCGTCCAGGCAGCCATATCTGTCCTCCCCCTGCGCCAGCCCACGTGGATTCCAGGCAGTGCAGCTGCAGGGTCTTTCCTCGCAGTGGTGGTGGCGGTGATGAGGCAAGCATGCAGCCGGGCATCAGGGAGTGACTGGCTGGCAAGGGGTGGATATCCCGGGGCTGTATGCAGGCAATGATGGCATGGCCGGTGCGCACCCACACTAAAGGCCAGCTGATTGTCATGTACGCATGCACACCAGTAATCCGCAGACTAACTGGCTGGTGCGCATGCGTGTCCTGGAAACCTGGAAGAGGAATGGGCAATGCCATGCGTGCCAGGCAACATGGCTCTGCGTGCCACTTCCGGCACGCGTGCCATAGGTTCGCCAACACGGGTCTAGTGGTTGAGGCACCAGGAGACTTTGAGTTCAGATTCTGCCTTAAGTATGAAAGCCAACTCGGTGACTTTAAGCCAAACATTCTCTCTCAGCCCAGTTTACGTCATGGAGCTGCTGTTGTGATGAAAATAAGAGAAAGGAATATTATGTATGTTTGCCACTTTATTTATAATAATAAAAAGATAAAGGTTCCCCCTCACACATATGTGCTAGTCATTCCCGACTCTAAAGGGCAGTGCTCATTTCCATTTCAAAGCCAAAAAGCCAGTGCTGTCCGAAGAGGTCTCTGTGGTCATATGGCCGGCATAACTAAACGCCAAAGGCGCACATAATGCTTTTACCTTCCCACCAAAGGTGGTCCCTATTTTTCTACTTGCATTTTTTACGTGCTTTCGAACTGCTAGGTTGGCAGAAGCTGGGACAAGTAATGGGAGCTCACCCCGTTAAACAGCACTAGGAATTCAAACCGCTGAACTGCCAACCTTTCGATCGACAAGCTCAGCATTTTAGCCAGAGTCACCGTGTCACTTTTTATTTATAATAAAAATAAAAAAAAATTGTTATTTTTATTTATAATAATAATAAAGCAAAAAAAAAAATCTTAAAAACTCCCTCAAGGAGTTTTCATTCCGGCCCATCAATTTCTTTCTTAACCAATAAAATAAATCAGACTTTGATCAAAATCCAGATCTGAATACAGGTATTACTGATGGTTTGATCAAATTAACTTTGAAAGCAAATCTCGTTAGCTTGGCTTGTGGCAAATGAAACATTTATCAGTGGGTAAAAGAAAGAGTAGTAGGGAGAAAGTTTTATGCAATAAGAAACAGGAAGGCAGAAGGTTCAATCCTGTAACTTGTTTTTTTACCCCTCAGTTGCCATTTGAGAGAGCAAGAGAGTGATATTATGGCTGCATTTTCCTTAAGACAAGCAGCAGCATAAAATATTTAAAAGTATTTTATATTTATTTTAATATCATTTCCTTTTACAATTTTTAAAAGCTCAAATGAGGCAATTAAATGCCAGTTCCCTGAATGGTGCCATTGCTGAGACCTGGATTGAATCCAAACAAATTCTGTGAACTGTTGTCCCTATAGCTGAAATTTGCATATCAGAGAATTGTTTGATGTTGACAAGAAGACAGAGACCAGAATTCTTTTTATATACAAGTGAATACACAGCTTCAAAAATATGAATATAAAGCGTACTTCGTTTTAAAAATTATCCCTGAAGATTTTAGCATGTACTTCTAAACAAACGTCCCTAAAAATAACAACCCCTTACAAAATGCTTACCTATCTGAATATCCCATCCCTTGCTTACATCTTTAACAGTATAATATGCACTTCTGTATTTGTATCTGTATTCTGCTTTGTGTTTATTTGTGTTGGGATACTGCATGGAACACAATCACTATTACCACCACTCAAAATTGGCTATGGTAAATTCCCATTGTGGTAAATTTAGTACCATAGAAACTTCATAGCAACTTCAAATATACATTTGTTAACCAAATTTCTAAATCTTTATTTGCCTGACCTGAATGGAAAATGTTTTTTAAAAGATCTGCATAGCTACTTCTTTAACCTGCAAAAAGGAGCTGTTGGATCAGGAGACAAACTTAATTTGAGCCAAAGGAGGCAATTGCATCTTCCTTGAAAGCATGATGAGGAAGGGTTCATTTCCTAACCTGAATCAGAGGCTAAACTTTGGGCAGTTTAGTAACACAAGCTAACTTGGACAATCATTTGTTCAGTAAATGTTTGAAGTGATGATGGTGCTGAATTAGAAGATTTACAGCCAGTCCTTGAAGTTTTGCCTGTTGCAGCACCCTCCCAGTTACCAGATTTGAGAGCTTGGCAACCAATGCACATTTATGAAGTCGCAGAGTCCCATGGTCATGTGATTATCATTTGCAACATTCACTTCCAGCTTCTGTAGGCAAAATCAATGGGCAAGCTGGCAGGAAATTGCAAGGCATAGTCACGTCATTTTGCTTAATGACTACATGAAATTTGCTTAATGATAGGAACTGCCGGAAATGACATCATAATTGGCACCATATGCTTTCTCGCTTTACGCCTGTGTTGCTTAGCAACAGAGTTTGCAGTCCCAATAACTGTTGTTAATGGAAAACTATCCGTACTTCCATCTTTGAACTTGAGTGGTTACTAGCGATACAGCTAAGAGGAATTCAAAATTGACTGAGGAGAGACAACAACAAAAAATTGGCTTCACTGACTGTGGCAATACAAAATTTAAATGACTATGCCATTTACAACAAACTAACCATTTTCATTTGTTTGTTTTAAAGATAAAATCCACTGCATCCAATAAAATAAACATAGAACACCACAACAGAAAAACCACAACAGAAAAATCCAAAGCCTAATCTCATAATGCACTATATAAAGCAGGCGTGTCAAACTGGCGGCCCATGGGCCAGATGTGTCACATGCAGGCCATGACCACCCCAGCTCTGCGAAGGCAAAAAAGTCAGAATACGTCACAATAAGTCACATGATGCACCCATGATATAGTAGAAGTTTTAATAACGAGGGCATACTTTGTATGGTTTTATGTTTGAGCATCAAGGAAGGAACATGCATTTTTGATCCGACAAAACTGCTCTTAAAATCCTCCAATGTTTTAATTTTTAGAAAGGTTAAAAAAAACACAATCAACCATAGCATGATGAACAGTGGAAATGGCTGGTGAATTAACGTAACTCTGTTATTAAAAAAAGTAACGTAATACGATTTGGTAAAATTGCTCCATTGTAATAGTAGGAGCTGGAAACTAAGTGGTCAGAGATTTAGGACAGATGGTGATAGATTACTGCCTGACCTAGCATATCATTTTCGCACTTTCCGCCGCGAATAAAAAACTTGGTTATTCAAGTCCCCCCGGCCTGGACTGATGGGGTTTATATGGGTTTTTAACTTTTATCTGGTTTAATTAGGTATTTTAACTTTGTACTGTGGTTATTGTGGATTTTATTGTTGTGAGCCGCCCTGAGTCCGTTGGAGATAGGGCGGCATATAAGTTAAATAAAATAAAATAAATAAAATAAATCATTGGATAACATTATTTTCATAAATTGTAGTGCTGACCTTTGCATGAGGGGCACATATTTTGAGATACCGATAGTCCTTGGCTTACGACCATTCATTTAATAATAATACGAAGTTGAAACAGGATTGAAAAAAGTGAAATTACAAGTGGTCCTCACACTTATGACCGTTGCAGTGTCCTCATGGTCATGTGATTAGAATCCAGATGCTTGACAAATAGCATGTATTTATGATAGTTACAGCATCCTGGAGTCATATGAATGCCATTCATAACCCTCCCAAGGGTAGAGCCCAGTGGTGGGTTGCTCCCGGTTCTGTCTAGTTCTTGCGAACTGGTGGTAAAAGCAGTGGGAGGCTCCGCCCATTCGCCCAGATATCATAATTGATGATCTGTGCATGCACAGAAGCTTGTGCGCATACACAGAAGTGTGTGCGCTCCCATTGCGAACTGGTAGTAAAGATAAGTTGAACCCACCCCTGGTAGAGGCATTCATAACCTTCTCAAAATGAGAAGACTAGACACAACTCACCATGACTGCATCACTTAATGATAGAAGTTCTGGTCCCAATTGTGGTCGTAAATTGAGGACTACCTATGTTATTTATCTGAATCATTTTGGTGTTGCAAAATAGAAAACTGGGATAACTTGCCTTGGTAAGGATTTTCTTATTCAGTGCCCCTCTGTTTAGTTGGTAATTTACTGTATTGGTAATTTATATGCTTGTCAGAGTCATTTTGGAATTGGATGGCTGGAACAAATCCCATAAATAATTTTTTAAAATGATACCTTTGATTTAAGCTAAAATTTTTGGAAGAAAAAAGCAGCTTAATGGCACTTGACCATCAAGTACTGTATACCATTCCTGCAAAAAGCAAGAATGTCACAATGAGTTTACTCCATCTGTCACAGGCTTTGAGACACAAACTGGAAACCCAATAGTACTGTGAGATATTTAAGGGGACTTCTCTAACCTAACACCTTGCAGATGTGTTGAGGTTTCCTATCTGGAGAATACCAGGTCAGATAATATTGATTTAACAAGACAAAGGAAAGCTGGCAATTTAGAGAATTCAAATTAAGTGAGAATATGCTGAGAGTTCTAAACAACTTAAAAAGAGCCTTGGTGGCACAGCTGATTAAAGTGCTGTTAAGTAACACCAGCTGCCTGCAATTACTGCAAGTTCAAATCTCACCAGGCTCAAGGGTGACTCAGCCTTCCATCCTTTCGAGGTAGGTAAAATGAGGACCTAGATTGTGGGAGCAATAAGCTGACTTTGAATAAAAAAGAACACCGCTTGGGGGGAGGGCGAAAGTCCTACTAAGTGGTATATACAAAAGTATGAAGGCTATTGCTTAACACACTGTAAGCTGCCCTGAGTCTCTGGAGAAGGGCGGCATATAAATTGAAGGAAGGAAGGAAGGAAGGAAGGAAGGAAGGAAGGAAGGAAGGAAGGAAGGAAGGAAGGAAGGAAGGAAGAAAATAATTACAAGAAAGGGAGAAATGTGGCATTTTTTATATAAATTAACTGGGTTTTCTTGAGTTAGAACCCAACAACATGTGTAGGGAAGACAAGGGGGTCATAATGCGAGCAGTATTGATGCACGAGCCCCTCCTTTTTTTGTGCTCTTTGTAACGCTGCACAAATGCCAACAAAAGGGTGAAACTGGCAATCGCAGCACTGCTGTCGTCATTCTGAACAAAACAGGAAGATCATTATATTAACAGCAGACAAACAGGTTGGCAAATATTCCTTTTAGCACGTAAGTTAAGAACTGGCATTCAAGTAAACAGAAATGGTGTATTATCTGCCGTGCCCACAAATCTCTTTGAAATAATGGCTATTTAAAATTAAACTAAACAAAACAAAACCCAAAAAGCTGGCCTAATAAAGACACAAAAATCAACATCAAACAATAATTAGAGATAGCTTCAGAACTCTTAGCAACAAATACACAAGTAAACAATTCAAGGAGTTATTTTTATCTTCCTTAGGAAAATCATCACCATCTTGAGGGCTTGCGATCTAGTTTTATAGCTGCTTCATGCAGTACAAAAAATATTTTAAAAAGAAGAACTGAGAGTGAATTTGGAGGGGTGTGAGGCTTGTATGAATTGTGATTTGAGGAGGATTGTGGAATTGTTTCCAGATGCAGAGGAGAATGTAAAGTTAAGGATATGTGAGTTTACAGGTAGTCTTTAGTTTACAACCACAATTGAGCCCAAAATTTATCTTGCTAAGTGAAACAGTTGTTAAGTGAATGTTGTCCCATTTTACAATCTTTCTTGCCATAGTTGTTAGGTGAAACACTGCAGTTGCTAAGTTAGTGACATGGTTGTTAAGTGAATCTGGGTTCCCCATTGACTTTGCTTGTCAGAAGATCACAAAAGGTCATCACATGACCCTAGGGACACTGCAACCATCATAAATAAGAGTCAGTTACCAAGCACCCGAATTTCGTTCATGTAACCATGGGGATGATACAATGGTCATAAGTGTAAAAAATGGTCATAAGTCACTTTGTTCAATGCTATTGAATGGTGACTAAATGAACTGTTGTAAATCAAGGACTACCTGTATAGGAATTGAAAGGAATGTAGTTTCCTTCTGTAACCCCTAGTGGACAAAATTGAAGCAGGGATTGAGAGTTGGAACAGGAGTGTTAAAGAGCGATCAGGAATCAGGATAGGCAGAGGAAGATATGGTGGCATAGGGTGCCACAAATTGGGAAGGAGGTTAATTACTTGAGACAAATTCCCACTTTCAGCCCTGTCTTCCTCCTATTTTGCCAGATTCTCAGAAGAGCTAGTGGTGTATTTTGAGCTGTTGTGATATCTGTCGTAGCTTTACCACTAAACTGAAACATTTTTCTCTACACTGTCTTTAAGGCATTAAAATTAGATGTTGCTGCAATTTCTTCTTAGTGCATCAGAAATTGGTATGCCACCAGAAAGGTACAAAATACAACAGGCACAATTTACACCTGTCCAGAAAGTCCCTTTATAAATTTCCCATGTACTGGAAGCATCTCCAATGAAATGCTGAAATATCAAGTAGGTCAGGTGTCGATGTTGTCTTTAGAAATTCTCCTCCAGGTGTTTCCAAAGTGTAAGGCATTTAAGTGACGGCATCAAGTTTATGGCAATCACTTCAAAGTGAAGTGTGCCTTACTTTAGTTAGGTGCCAGATAAAGCTGCTTTCCAAGTTGAATTGTTTAAATGAATTATTTTATTTGTGCAGTAAGTTAACAGATTCTAATAAGGTTTTCTTTTCATTTCTTTTCTTTTTTTGTATACAATTATATATATATTAGAAAAGGAAGGGAAGGGAGCTGGTTTTAGTTTGACAGTGGAGCCACAATATAGCTATAGCAGCGGTACTTTACAAACTGTTATTCAACTCTCACATCAGTACAGAATTGTTCAGATATCAAGATGGATTTACACAAAAGGGTAATTCAAATACATGCCTACTCTTTCTGGTTTCTCTTACAGCCTCAAACCTACTCAGGCTTTTCAAGGATTAAAGTTTACCTAGACTACACTGTAAAGAAAGAAAAGAATTACTTTTTTTATCCTATTATTGTGATGGGTATGAGTAATTTTACCCTGAAAGTGCTTTGCAAATATTCACAGCGGGCATTTGAGGTTCTCTAAAATAACCCATGGGATCAAATTAAAGGAACCCCTTAAGCACTCAAAACAGTTTTACTGGACTGTGCTATGCCAATGCAATATCACTGGAAAAATATTTCTTCTTTGTATTGACACAGAAATAAGCTAAGCTCTTAAGCTATGTTTCCTCACACTTGGCAGGAGTTTTTCCCCATCTGCATTCTGAGTATTATTTTACTAAAGGTATTCCTCGACTTATGACCACAGCTGGGGACAGAATTTCTGTTGTTCAGTAGGTCAAGCCCGATGTTATTACCTTTTCGCTATGGTGGTTAAGCAAATCACTATAATTGTTAAGTAAAACATGTGGTCATTAAGCGAATTCAGTTTCCCCCATTAACTTTGCTTATCAAAAACCAGATGGAAGGCCGCAAATCATGTTCACATGATCCCAGGATACTGCAACAGTTGTAAATACATGGCAGTTGCCAAGCACCCAATTTTTGATCATGTGACTGGGAGGAATGTTGCAATGGTCGTAAGGCAAGGACTGGTCATAAGTCACTTTTTTCAGTGCCATTGTAAATGCAAATGTTGCTGAACAAATGGTAGTACTTTGAGGAGTACCTTATATTACATCACCATACAGCCCAACCTCTTGCTATATAGAAAAGCCAAGTAAATTCTATTTAGTAACAATAATTGCATCAAACTGATCACATATATTACTCTGAGTAATTTCTGAATTCCATAATAAAATCAGTACTCTATTGGAAGAGTCAAATATGGGGACAGGGAATTTTCAAAGTGTTCTCATACCCAGGATCCATAAGGGATCCATCTTTTTAGGCCATTATGCTCGTAAGAAAGAGCACTGCCATTAATATTTTATAACTAGAACATGAGACTGGATACAAAATCCTTTGCACCATTGATGTCCTATGTTACTATATTGTACTGGTATATATTGTACTGGTTAATTAAGTGACAAAGAAAACCAGGGTACAACATTCAAAGCAGCCATATGCTTTGTTTTAATACTTCAAAGAGAAATTTTTCATTCATATAATGCACCTTGCAAGACATCTTTTTTGTACATTTTTCATGGCCCTATTCAATAGTATAATAATAGCATACAGTCACAAGTATATTCTGTTTTGCACATTAAGGTAAAATGTTTGGTATATGAGGGCTGTGAATATTTAAAAATCAATAGGAAGGCATACCTGAATAGCCTGATTTCTACACTTTTTCCCCTTTTCCTCTAATATATGTTTCTTAGTTTTGTTTGCTTAATGGATTCCCCCACCCCCCCACCCCAAATATTTTGTTTGCTTATTCTCCCTTAGGTAGCCAAGTGCAAAGTTTCTTTTTTTTTAAAAGCCATACAACTAATGGTGGGATTCAAGTAATTTAACAACTGGTTCTCTGCCCTAATGATTTCTTTCAACAGCCAGTTTGCCAAACTGCTCAGAAAGTTGACAACCGGTTCTCCCGAAGTGGTGCGAACTGGCTGAATTCCACCACTGCATAAAGCTATAAATTAGAAGATATATAGTGCAAAGTGTATAAACTTATTTATGTTAATAGAGTTAGTAAAATAGATGTATGCATTAAATAATAAATATTTATTACAATGTTTTAAAGCACTTTGTTCCTATGTCTATTTTTAAAGGAACTTTCTAATCTTAAGGAAGAGTAGCGCTTTCCGGCTGATCATTAAAAAAACAAAAATCTGATCTTTTCCAGACTTCTATGAAAGCCTGAAAAAAAAAATGCCACTAATTTAAGAAATCCACTCATTACAGTTCAGGCAAGTCTTAAAACAGTACCTTTTTTTTCCCAGGCCTGCCCAGCAGCCTAACAGAGATTGGACTCTTTAATGAATAGCCAAGAGGTGTGATGCCTGCAGTCAGCAGAGCTTCCAACTGTTTTCAAAGAATGCACAGTGCTACTAGGTAGCAACAAATCTATGCTAAATATACACCAAAAGAATCTAATGAAAGTAGGGACAGAAGCCTATTAATACCTTGAGTTTAATTACTGCTTCTTGAGGTTAATTATTGATTCTCTATATTCACATAATAAGCAACACACATTTAGAGGCCTTATCGTTTTTCTATTGTGTTATATATCCTTTCTCGTCAAATTGTCACCTAAAAGGTAGCTGGAAATGCATTTCCTGTATTTCCCTCCCTCCTATATTTCTAACATAAATTCAAAGTACAAGAACTAGGAAAATGTTACTATACCATGACACCTTATGCATATTTAAACATAGCCAGATAAGCTGTCATTAACTTCAAATGGTAATCTGAATTCACTACATAAAACATGATGTGTATGTTAAGAAGCAACTGAAAATACCATGGAACAAGAATGGGACCGGGCGGGGGGGGGGGATGGAATCAAATCTGACCATGAACAAAACCTGGATTAAAACAGAAGAGGTAAAAATTAATAGAGTTGAGTACAGTAACATTAACTGGTAAATTTACTAACCATAAATTCAAACTGTGATTTACACAAGGACATGATTACATTCAGAACAGAGGTGGGTTTCAGCAGGTTCTGACCATTTCTGGAGAACTGGTAGTGGAAATGTTGAGTAGTTCGGAGAATTGGTAGTAAAAATTCTGACTGGCCCCGCCCTCATCTATTCTCTGCCTCCCAAGTATCAGCTGATCAGGAGGAAATGGGGATTTTGCAGTAACCTTCCCCTGGAGTGCAGTGGGAATGGAGATTTTACAGTATCCTTCTCTTGCCATGCCCACCAAGCCACACCCACAGAACCAGTAGTAAAAAAATTTGAAACCCACCACTGATTCAGAACTGTCTTCACTGAAGAACTACCTAAGAGGTAACTGTACTAAAAGTAAATCAGCAATCCCATTCTGATTCTTTCCAAAACTTGGAATGAAATCCAACATCTCTACTGTGAAATATTATGGAAAATTCCTGCAATATGTAATTCTGTAAATCTAGAAAACTATATAAAATTATTTTTACTTTATAATTTTACAAAAGAAACTGCTAACCATATCACTGGAACCAAAATAGAAGAATCTATATTAAAAGCAAGGCAACTATTTAATACCTTGTTTCTGCCAAATAAAAAAGGCAAAAATTAAAAACAGGTAAACAGATTATATTAATATGTATTATACATTTAAAAGAGAAAAACACACAGTATAACTTAAGCAAATGCATTCAGTTTGGTTAATTTACCAAAACATTATCCATCTATGTATCTTATTAATTAGCTTAATTTAAAACTATCATTTTGGCAAGAAACATTATTCAAAGTAAAAATAAATAAGTTTATTGTATTCTCTTCCAGGACCTTACAATATAAATTTCTATTTTCAAAGTATAGTAGCAAAATAAAATTGTACTTCAACAAACATGTATTTAATTGTTAACTGATGTACTCTGAAGAACAATGTTATTGTGTCAGAAGGAGAATTAGAATAAAATGAAATAAAGAAATTGTATAGCCATGAAACACATATTTGCTTTCTGAGGTTTTCGCGGGTGTTTGTATGTAGGTCTTTGGTTATTCGGGTCTTCTCCCGCGTAGAATTGGAAGTATCTTGGCGACGTTTCAACGAAGTCTCATTCGTCATCTTCAGGCTGGTATTGCTCCTGCAAATTGCAAATTGCTCCTGGAAGCACGAAGCCGAGAACACCAGCCTGAAGATGATGAATGAGACTTCGTCGAAATGTCGCCAAGATACTTCCAATTCTACGCGGGAGAAGACCTGAATAACCAAAGACCTACATGAAACATATATTACATACACTCATTTTATAGCTATTTACTTAAATATACAAATCGGAAAAATTAATATTTGACTTTTGGGCTTAATTTTTAAAAAGCAAGAAGCAACTGGACTTTCTAGTTTTTCTTTGAAGACGTTTTGCTTCTGATCCAAGAAGCTTCTTGGATGAGAAGTGAAATGTCTTCAAAGAAAAACCAGAAAGTCCAGTTGCCTCTTTGGGACAACCATGGCCTGAATGAATAAGAATCTCCATAGACATTGAGGGAATTAGAAAGTAGATTAATATAGGTGAAGAAAGAAGAGATCATGATGGGCTTCTTGCCTAAGTACTGATTCCAGTTCTGCTTTAGAGAATCCAAAAAAGTTTTTAAAACTCTTATCAATTGCCATACTGATTCCTAATTCATCTTTTCCCCACTTCCAAACAATAGAGAGAGTAACTTATAGAACCGTGATGGTAAACCGGTTTCTGCTCCTCTTCTGGTTTCTGATGCGCAGCACTGGCAATGATCAACTGGCCGGCGCATATGCGCACACGGAAACCAGAAGACCAGCTCTTCCAGTTTCCGGCACTGCCATGCATGCAAAGATCAGCTGATCGTCACACACACATGCGCGCCAGAAACCTGGAAGAGCAACGGGTGAGGCCGTGCGTGCCAGGCAACATGGCTCATTGTGCCACTTCAGGCACACGTGCCATAGGTTCACCATCACGGCACGTGTGCCTGAAGTGGCACAATGAGCCATGTTGCCTGGCACGCACGGCCTCACCCGTTGCTCTTCCAGGTTTCTGGCGCGCATGTGTGTGTGACGATCAGCTGATCGAATTATAGAATTTTTGTAAGCAACTCCATCCAAATGATAACCTGGAGAAAGTGTCTACATGTCTTTTGGAGGTAACATGCAAACACAACTGTTCCCAAATATAAATATGTCTGGTGGACCCATTCTTATTTATCATATGTTCAAGTTCTAATTAGATTTTATAATTGATACTGGGTAAAACATGAAGAGAACAGGAATCCAATTATACTATTATGGCTCCTGTGTCAAATTTGGGGAATAATTTACATTTTTCTTTGATCTATATTTTCTTATATAATCTATTTATAAATTTATAATTTATTTGACAATGATATATAATGTTTGGCAGCTGGTTATATTCTAAAAGTCTATTATACAACATTAGCTATTATTTTTATTTTTTAGATTGAATGAAATTTACTCCTGATCATTATCTGTAACTCCTCCTAACAAGAAAAACTCATACCTTGATCATCCTAGAAAGGTCTCCAGCATCTGCTAATTCCAGCACAATGTTTAGTTCATTGTCTTCAATAAATGATGCATAATATTTTATTACATTGGGGTGGTTCAGTTGCTAGGAAAACGAATATATTTCAGTCAACAGACTACTATTCACAAATACAATAAGCCAGTAGTAAAAATTATAACATATATGCTCTGCCATTTAAATCTCCCCAAGTGGGAAAAGAACTTTTCTTATTTTATAATTAAAACATTCTTTTCATATTCATTCCTTCCATTATCGCCAGATTTAAAAAGAAGAAAACACTTGAAGAACCCCAACTTACAAGTCAGTGCAATCCTTGTTAAGGGAGCCAAAGTAAACCAAACTCAAGTTTTCAGGATCTTCTCCTCTTTTATTATAAAATTAAATATGTTTTCTTTTTAAATTTTAATTATATTTATAATATTTATTATAATATATAAAATGCATTTTGTTTTAAATATATAATAAAATTATAATAAAATTAAACATTATGTTTTATTTATAGAGCTAGTTTAGCATAGAGGTTAAAGGTACTGGGCTAGAAACCAAGAGAGTGAGTTTTGCTTTAGGCATGAAGCCACTTCATGAGTTTGGGCCAGCCATTTTCTCTCAGACCTAGGAAGAAGGCAATGGCAAAGCACTTTTGAAAGCCTTTAAGAAACCTGCAAGACTGCTTAGTAACAATTAGGAAATAGGTTTTCTCTGTGCTGAAACCTGCTCTGTGCAAGGGTCTACCCCTTGCCAATGCCGAATGATGGCATTTTTTAAAAAAAACAATCCACTTATTTTCCTGATAGTGTCCAATTCCAATATGAACTCTAGCAAATGCTGTTGTTTTCAATGGTGGCATCATATGTAAAACAATACATAAAATAATTTGAAACCTAAAGACGTTAGCTTTTCCAGTGCAAAGTGCAAAGGTTTGATGTATCATTTCAAGCACGCCGCAGAAGAAACTTTTGAAAAGATAAAATTATGAATAGGTTAATGTACACTTGTACAGGTGACTTATGACTGTAATTGATCCCAGAATTATGGACATAAATCATGTTGCTCAGTGAGTTACCACAGGACTATATCCAAGTTTACGACCTTTTTTGTGCTGGGTTGTTATACAGATGTGGCATAAAGCAAAGACCATTGTCATTAAACACGTCCACTGTCTGAAAATTGGTATTTTTGGCTGAAAACTGAAGTAAATGCCAGGTTTTGGCAAAAAAAGGATTGTGAATTATGGTCACATGACCATGGAACACTGCAAATAATCATAAATGTGGTCAATTTCTGAGCATCCAAAATGTGATCTTGTGACCATGGGGAAGTGACCTAGCCACCAAAATTTCAATGAGCCATGAGTAGCCTGGGGGAAGTGTGCCGCAACTTACATGGTCGCTAAATGACTAGACATAAGTTAAGGACTATCTGTATGAATAAAAATTGTAAATATAATAATTAAAACACAGGTTCCATACCTAATTTTTAAAATCATGTTACAATAAACATTTTTAAAACAAGCAACAGAGATTTTCCTCTGGCAAACACTATCTACTATTAGGAAGATTTTAGAAACATTTTAAAAATAAAGCAAAATGGAAATCTATTACTTTACAAGGTTTGACAACAAAAAATACAGTAATTGGTTCAAGTGTAATACAATATATATAAATATTCTCTGCTATGCATTTTCCTTTTTGTGAATATGTTTATGTTCCTTAGCCAAAGACTTTATCCCTTTATCACCACCCATTTAACAAATACATTTCAAAGTAAGGGAAGACGGTAGAGAAAGGTAATATGTTAAAAAATATATAACCCATAGGTGAACTGATCATATTTAAAATTATAGGTAACTTAAAATAAAATTTAAGTTATATTTTAACTTAAAGTATAGCATATAATCTATTCCCATGTGGGGTTGAGATCCCTTAATTTATGAAATATGTATGTTTAAATTAATTTCTAGATGGAGAGCCAAATTAGTCTATAGAGAAAAATCACAAAAATTCATATAGGATCTTTGGATTAAAGGTTGGATTAATTTATTACTGGGTAAAGTCCTTAAACTATGGCTCATTTCATCAAGTATATCTGGTGTACAGTAAGATCAGTAGGCAAGGTCTGTTTGTTCAGTCACAGTTTTAAGCAGCTGGAAGGCCTTTCATGATTCATTCTCCTTCCCCCAGGAAAAAAGTCACTAGGCCAGATTTAGTCTGCTTCAAATTCCATAGATGAATGTGAATCTGACATAAAATTTTAATTCAAACTTTTTTATTGACTATTCAGTGAAGCTCTAAGGTATGACAGCTTGCTACTTATATGTAATAACATGCACAAAATTACCTATATCTGATAACTCATTACTTCTTTTATTTATTTATAAGTTTGGTTTATATGCTGCCCTTTTCCGGAGACTCAGGGCGGCATACAATGCATTAAGCAATAGCCTTCATATTTTTGTATATTCCTGTTTAGTAGGGCTTTTGCCCACCCCCCGCCAAGCAGTGTCCTATCTATAGATGTGTGTGTGTGTGTGTGTGTGTGTGTGTGTGTGTGTGTGTGTGTGTGTGTTTGTTGTATTGAGTCATCCTGGATTACCACGAATGGAGGAGATATCACAAATCTCCAATTTTTGCCTTTCAGCCCAATCTCATGGGCCGTCCAGACAGTATCATATAGCCGACAAGCTATTTTTCTATGTTTTTTAATATTTTTGCTGATAATTCTATAAATAAAGGGAGGCTGTTATAGATCTATTTCGAGCTTATTTGCTATCGTCAGACAGTCATACCCTTACTGGGATTTGAACCTGGGCCGTCTGCCTGCAAGGCAGTTGATTTAACCCCCAGACCACAGGCTCTTATCCGATTACCAGCTCATTTCCAGGTAGATTTATGTGTATGTTTGTTGTATTGAGTCATCCTGGATTACCACGAATGGAGGAGATATCACAAATCTCCAATTTTTGCCTTTCAGCCCAATCTCATGGGCCGTCCAGACAGTATCATATAGCCGACAAGCTATTTTTCTGTTTTTTAATATTTTTGCTGATAATTCTATAAATAAAGGGAGGCTGTTATAGATCTATTTCGAGCTTATTTGCTCTCGTCAGACATATATATATATATATATATATATATATATATATATATATATATATATATATATATATATATATATATATGTATACACACATACATATACATATACATATATATATACATACATATATATATACATACATACACACACACACACAAAATCAGCTTATTGCCCCCACAAACCAGGTCCTCATTTTACCTACCTCGAAAGGATGGAAGGCTGAGTCAACCTTGAGCCTGGTGAGATTTGAACTTGCAATAATTGCAGGTAGCTGGTGTTACTTAACAGTGCTTTAGACTGCTGCACTACCAGTGCTCTTATTATCAAAATTATAATGCCGGAATATATTCATTCCAGAAAAGAAAGAAAAAATTACCTTAAGAAGATCAATTTCCTTAATACAGTCAGCACGAGCCTTTGCATCCATTAAATCAAATATCTTTTAAAGAAAATAAAGGGAAAAATTACTAAGTGATAATACATTCACAAGAAATAATGTGTTCAATGCTTTCTCTTTAACTGAAAATGTGCAAGGTAAGAGCAACCCATTGCATTAAGAACAAATTCTCAAGTAGTGAGCCATGAGAAATGCATTACACAAATTAAATTAAAGCCTCATGGAAGCCCAAGATACATATTCGTGAGACAGCACAAATCTTTGCAGCACCTCAGCATAAATTGCTCTTCCAGCTCTGCCTCCTTCACAGCAGGAGCGGTGAATAATTCTGCCCAGCATTTCTGAATGAATGGATCATTCAACCAAAGTGATGTAGCAAAAACACGTGTTCTTAAAAAGAAAATCCTGGAGTCAGTGCTCTATGATCTCTTCCCATTCATGAGAGATGTTCAGAAACTCACATTATATTCTATCACAAGAAGTTCTATATACCGTCAGTGTAAACTTTCCAAAATCATTAAGGGAAGTGCCTTGAATTTTAATTCGGAAAATGAGCCTATCTCAGTTGCCTGACATTTCAGAAACACTGTCAGGTACAAATTATGAAATGTGACATTCGTGCTCTAAAAGCATTTGGGAATATAAAACAGTGACATAATTCTGCAGCTGGTTTTCCATGATCCTATTTCATGTAAGGAAATTTTTTAAGATTGACTCCAAGGCCTCACTTGGTGGCCCCTGTAAATAAGGGTCAAAGGCAGCAGTGGTATCTACAGTCTTTGGGCAAAACAAAAGACACTATACCCATGATAATGCGCCAAGTGGAAAAAGTCAATTCTCATACATCTGTATGGAGTCATAATTTTTCTACTTTGTTTGTTTGTTTTTAAACTACATTAGGACTACTTAATGCTTATACTGTTTTTTTATATGTTTTTATCCAAAATCCCTCAAATGTTGATAGGCTATGATGGCAATTTATCCATTCCTAGTCTAAAACTAACTTTCATGGTAATGGTTAGAAATGTAATTTTTTTAAAATAATCGTGAAACAACCAGGAATAAAAACTAGAAATGTGGGAGGAAATGCAAAATATGCAATTCATTTTCAGCATTATTGTAACTTCACTTAGTTATTAACTACATTGATTTGTTCATAAAAGTATGTTCACTTTAAACATTAAAAAAACACTCTTTGCTCAGATAATAATTGTAAACCTACTGTTTGAATTTACTTTTGAGTATTTTTAATTTTTGTTATAAATGAACTACAACTTATTTAAAAAATGATATTGTTTCATTTTCCTATTTTAGGAAAACACAGACAAAATGTAATGTTAAAAACATCAGTAAACAACATCACATTAAAACAAAGAGACATATTGTTAAGAAATATAGGGAGCGCTAATTGACAGAGGTAGGTTAAACCAAAGCTTAAAATACTTATTTTACCACATGAAGCACTGCATAATCAATTTTAATTTCTGACTATTTTCTACTGCTTTCGTAAAATATATCTATACAATATTAAGAACCTTTCTAACCTTTCACTTGTTAATTTGATTTAGTGTGAAAATTCCAAATATAGACCAACTTCCTTCTCATCTTAATTACCTCACATAGTATTTTTAAAAATTAGGAAATATTCATAATATTTTTTAATCTGACAGAACAAACAAAAAAGACCCTGTAGCTTTTTTTAAAAAAAATCCAAATATTTCCTTTTTTCCTCCCATTACTTTAATCAAGAATCTAGAAAGCCAAACATCTTAATAATTAGTTTCTACACAAGATAATCTAATTCATTTTACTATTTTGGTGTATGCATAAATTATAATGATGCACAGAACATTTACTGATATAAGGATCTTTAAGTTCTTTTTAAAAATAGCAATGACAAATTTAGTGTTCCCCTTATATTGTAATTTTTCTAATAAAGATTCTTGTGAGGTTCCAATGATCAAGAAAGACATATAGTAACACTTCCAAGCAGATCTGTTTATTGTTCCACATCTATAAATAGAATCTTGCCTAACTAAAGCAGACTTATTATCTACAGGAAGCATATTTTTGGAACTATTAGGGAGGATTACCTTCACCCTCTTTCTGCCACATGAAACTACCTAAAGAATTCCCTCTTCTTCCTCTGGAATGCACCCCCTCCCTCCTCGGAATCCAGACTACATTCCATCACAAACTCCCTAGCCATAAGAAATCAAGGACAGTATTATTCCAAATGTTCTCTCCTTCTGACTCCATTCCAATTTCTTCTATCCTTAACAAGTGTAAATTTTATTTCATTTTCTAACTATTACAAGATCAATAATACCATGTGTACACATTCAATCTTTAAAACTAAAGGAGTAAAACAGAAAGAATACAAATTCAAAAGACAAGAGTAACTGCATTCAGTAATAAGTAATCATTAACTTTCAGGGGTAACAAACTTATCCACATATTTTAAGCTTTTTAATGTATTGCTTTTTATATTTTTACTCAAATATCTATTAGATTTCAAAAACAAATATTAAAATACAAACTAACATAAAAGGAAAAAGGGAATGTGTTGGGGGGGGGGTTGTTTAAATGAGATTTACAGGATAAGTTAAACAGTGATGGGAAAAATACATCATATTCTTTATATTGTAAACTATTTTGAGATGCTTCAACATAGGATACACACATACACACACCCACGCATACTGTCTTTTACTGGTGTTTTTTAAAAACACCTTTCACCTCGTTAACAATACATCCAAATGTGTCAGTAGAATGTTCCTTTTAATTTCCAGAAATTTTAAACAAATTGTATTTCAGAAATATGAAATTTCTGATTACTGAAAAGGCATTAGGGTGATGAAGGACTCATAATCAACTTTCAACATTCAACTATCGTATTTATTTTTTCCCTCAAATAGCCTGATGCATCTAACAGAAAGTATTATGAATATATTTAAGTCATTCTAATTGTTAAAAAAATAACAAGTTTTGAATTTTATTTATCACCTTTATACATTACAAATTCTATGATGGTAAAAAACCCCACCTCTAATTTGGAAGTTATGACTCAGAAAAGAGACTGAGTAATATTGCAATACAATAGTAGGATATGTCAGCCAAATGGAATGTGAAGATTAAATCTTGACAAATGGAAAGGGGGTGTATATTCAGGGTGTTTTTTTAATGCATACTTTATAGGAGGTTAATGTAGATGAAAAACATAGAAGTATAGATGTAAACTTCAGGTTTACAAGTGAACACATACAGTACCTGTAGTTACTGTAGTCCTTTAGACAAGAATGCAAAATATTTTGTCTTAAAATCCTTTGGCACCAAAATTCCAAGATTTGGCACATATAGCCAGCTTCCAAAGATCTGCCTGCCTCTGAGAAGACCTAATGGGCACACATCGCTATTATTTGCCAAGAAGAGTTCTCTGTTGAGAATTTCACATTTGATCCTTAATTTTTCAAATTTATTTGTACACAATGTTCTCTCTAACTTCTTGATCCATCACTTTAAAAAACATGGGAAGTCAGATTTGTTCAAATAAAGTCAATGAAGACTGAATGGGAAGAAGTATCCAAGAGAAGCTTCTAATAGCTTTTTGAAGTTGAAATTTTATTTTCTCTGTTAGGCAACTTCTGAACAGCCCCCAATGATAAGCTAGAAATAAAAGGTCTGAAGTTCATGAGAACTCTCAGTAGCTTCTGGCAGGAAAATGACATAGATGAGATATAAAACTACTCTCTTCTACCTCATGGCCTTGAACAGTTACTCTCATTCTTCTTTTGGTTAAGAGAACAGCAGTAGCAAACCCCAGTTCATTTTGAACTATCCTGTTTCCCCGAAAATAAGACCTCCCTGGATAATAAGCCCAACTGGACTTTTGAGCGCATGCGCTAAAATAAGCCTTCCCCAAAAAATAAGCCCTCCCAAAAATAAGCCCTCACTGAAACTATTTAACCACATGTGCAGCACCACCATTTCCTCTGGTTAGGATTAGGGAGACAGATTTGGAAATCAGGTAAAATCGCAAGAGGAACCCCATCTTGCTCCACACTAATAATAAGACCTCCTTGAAAATAAGACCTCCTTGAAAATAATAAGACCTCCTTGAAAATAAGACCAAGCGCTTATTTCGGGGTCCAAAAAAATATAAGACAAGGTTTTATTTTCAGGGAAACACGATAGTATCGATAACATAATGTATCACTTTTACCTAAAATGCAAATATCAATTATGCACATGACATAAAGGAATGACACACAAATAATCAATTGACAATCATAATAGTCCAGAGTCAAAGAAAGTTAGAAAGAAACAGTAATCTGTTTTGCAATATTAAATGTTTAATAGATTAGTGCTTAATTATATCAAATATTAAATTAAAACAGGAGATCAACAAATATTTGATTATCATAGATTAATAAATACATGATTTCTAAGAGGTCTTGCATTTACTCCAGTAGAAGCCTTTTCCCTTTCAAAACTTTGGTGCAATAATATAAACTGAACAAATTATTTTATTTGGTTTAACACCTAAATTTTATGTTGTATAAATTATATAACATGGATTTTACAAATAGATTATTGAAAAAAAATCCTGAAAAAGTAACTTTTCTTTGCAAAGTACAACAATTTTAATTTCATCTTCCAAATTGAAAACTAGAGCTATGTACAATCAGTTCATAAAAGGTAAATTACTAAAAAGGCAAAAGTTTCTTGCAGAATGCCCACAATAAATTCCAATATGATACTAAGAAAATTGCAGGTACCTGTGCTACCCATCTCTCTTATTTGAACCTTTTTCCCAGCATGACAGAATTGCTTATAAAAGCTACAGCCTTGAAACAGATGTTGGAGGAGATGTTGCATGGTTTGCAAGTTCTGGACCAGCACTCAGAGAAAGCAGGTAAAAAGAGTTTATTTTATTTATTTCTTAAATTTATATGGCCACCCAACTCACATACAGGTGACTGAAAGGTCTAGAGGAAAGCAAAGAGGTGCAGCCAATCCAAACCCAACATTGGGAAGATGCCAGTGTTTTTCCTACTGCCCATTAGAAAAGAAGAAAAACAGAAGACGGGGGGGGGGGGGGATTTAAAGACAAACCAGGGTTTGTAAAAGTTAAAACAATGCTGTATACTAGTTAATAGTAGCAATATAATAGAAATCGTAAATATGGCACAAAATTACAAGTTATAGAGTCGTGATGGAGAACCTATGGCATGGGTGCCACAGGTGGCACACGGAGCCATATTGGTGGGCACGCGAGTGTTGCCCTAGCTCAGCTCCAGCGCACATGCGCGCACCAGCCAACTGATTTTCAGGCCTTCCGGTCCCACCGGAAGTTGGGAAACTGGCTGTTTCCGGCCTCCGGAAGGCCTCTGGGGGGGATGGGGAAGGCTGTTTTTGCCCTCCCCAGGGTCCTAGAAAGCCTCCGGAGCCTGGGGAGGGGGAAAAACAGGCCTACTGGGCCCACCGTGCCATTGCATGCCAACAGCAGGGGGAAGTGTGGGGGGGTTACGTGCATATGCGGAGGGCGGGGTGCACTGAATTATTGATGTGGGCACACGCACCCGTGACCCCCCCCATGCTCCCCACGCAACGGCAAAAAGATTAGCCATCACTGTTATAGAGTGTAATAATAAAATAAAGAATGGAGAACAATGTATAATTGAAATAGAGTATAGAAGGCTATAGACGTAGAAAGATTTTGCGAAGTATGTTTGTGTGTTTTGATTTTGTACCTTGGATATTTTTCCAAAATAAGACATCATCCCATTCTTTATAGGGTGATATAAAAACCAAGTTGTCCAGGGTTTAGTACTTTTGATGGATCTTTTGAGCTTGAATCAATCAAACTTGGGTATAGTTTAAACAGAACCTGTGACAAATAGTGAGTTCCCCCCCCCCCATTTAGATAGCATCTAACGAATATTAGATCCTATTGGTATCTGAATTATCATTACTAAATGATGTTTCCGTCCAGACTGATGTACATTGGGTTCTTATTAGCCCATTACCATTCTTTCATTCTAATGATTGTACATAAATCTGTTAGTCAGAAGGAATGGACCCTTCTTAATGTTTATTTTACAATAATTCTTTGATTATCCAAGTTTTCCATAGTGGTGGAAAAGAATCATAATAAGGACACTCTAGTCTAACTGGAACAGTCTGTGAATTGCTTTCATGCATGCAATTCTCTTTTCACAGCAAGACACATGCCCTGCTGCATACAAATTTGCTATTTATGTAGTAGATATACCAAGAGCCCTATCAATTGGAATAGTTCCTGCATAAACACCCTTAGCTTTTAGTACCTATAATCTATTGGGGTAAGCAACAGATGAAAGGACACTAAACGAACAGAGAAGCCAAAGAGAGCAGAGACAGACTTGCTTGCTCTTGGGATGAGAGTCAGAAAATTGGAGGGTGAGAATAGACAGGTGACACCCCACCCACCCACCTAAGTGGGTGAGTCAGCTCGACGGGAGAGAGATGAATGATAGATTTGGGAAGATTATTGAATTGGTAGCAGGTGGGATAGTCAGACTTGTTTTTTTAGCTGCAGCTGAACCTTACTTAGGTGTTGTATCTGGCAGTGTTGGATTATGAAGGAGGCTAGGGAGACAGGGAGTGAGGATAATGGAAACAATGGAAAAGGAGAAGTATAGTAGAAGATGGGGGTGAGCAAATCCAAGGTAAGAGAGGTTAGAAATTTGGCATCATTCTATGCTTCAGCTCACCTACACTATTTTATTTTTTTTTGAATCAGATATCCAAAATACTGAGTGCTCTGGGCTCATATCGATGCTTTTGATCGCCCAGTCTCTTTGCAGTAAATCTAATCTCATCTGCAATGAAGTTGAACACAAGAGGGCAGCCTTGGTGTGTGCACCAAAATCTGGCAAGCTAATGAGAAAGCCGTATTCACTGAGCTCTGTTTGGCTAGGTTTTAAGTGGTACTTTAAAAAGTCGTGACCTTGGGATTGGTGCTTAAAAATCATGACCCTAAAACAGGAGTAGAAATCGCAAGCTGTGAGTCCAAGAGTTGGGAGGACTACTATTCTGCAAGTTCTTCTACTATTCAACTATTCCGTTGAATGTTGAGGCCATACTTCTGAGTTTGGATCAGGGACTGAACAAGTTGGGGTTGCTGCTATTGTGCATCCCTGATACAACACCTTCTCTTTCCAACTGCTTGATCTCACTAGAGGAGTGGTTATGGAATCACATAAACTACCTATCCGTCCTGGGTGAGTTTAATCTCTTCTTTGTGAAATTATTCATTAATCCATTCTTGTTAAACCCTTAAGGAAATGTTGGGTGGAAAGATCTGATTTGTGTAACTTGCAACTGTTTGCCTGACTACTTCATGGGAAAAAAATAGTAAAAAGCTAGGTAGATAGAATTTAATAAGGTGACAAAGGCATCTTCCAATGTTGGTGGGGGGAGACTTTGAATTTGAGATGGACAGGCCTCTGTGAGTCGGCTCTGTCACAGGTAGATTAAACTCCTGCCCACCTACTTAATTAAGATGATGTGTATAGGCACAGGTAGTTGAAGCCAGGTGATAAGCAATGGCTTTGAGGGAGGAGACAGTTTCAGCAGCTTTGAAAAAGCATTTGCTAGTCCACCTGCTGTTCAAGAGACCTGCCTAAATCCATTTTGACTTGTGAACTACCATCCCATCTCCAACCTTCCCTTCGATGGGAACGTTTTTGAGGATAAAAGTTATACAATTGCAAGGAGACCTCAGGATTCAGGCAAAACTTTAGGGTAATAGAAATGGCACTGGTTGTTTTTTTTTGTTGTTGTTTTTGTTTGTTTGTTTGTTTTAATTTGATTTATAAGCAGCCCTTCTCCGGAGACTCAGGGTGGCTTACAATGCGTTAAGCAATAGCCTTCATACTTTTGTATATTTTATACAAAGTCAGCTTATTGCCCCCACAGACTGGGTCCTCATTTTACCTACCTTAGAAAGGATGGAAGGCTGAGTCAACCTTGAGCCTGGGGAGATTCGAACTTACAGTAATTGCAGACAGCTGGTGTTAATCACAATGCTTTAGTCTGCTGAGCCACCAGGCCCCAAGTTTTCATGGACAACTTGAGATTTGGATGAAGGAATCTGGGTGGAAAGAGCACGCCCATCTTTGTCTTGCTGTCTTAGTGTTCTTTAAATGTTTTGACTATGACATTCTAGATCATGTGTCAGTATTGGGAGTTAGCACTATTTTATGGTTCTGCTCCCATCTGAATGGTATTATGGCAGTCATTCTGTGTTAGGTTTTCTCCCCATTCTATAAAATCACAAAGTCAAGATGAGATATTATCAATATATTGATTATATACATTTGAGGCCAATGAAGGATACTAGAATATCTTGATTAGAAGCTTGGAGACTGTTCTAGTCCTTTTTCTAGGCATAGCTGACTTATTTCGAGCCAATTATTCTCTCTGAACACAAGCTACATCACAGGGTGTTGTGAGGAAAATAGGAAAAGGAAGTATTGAATATGGTCTCATTGATCAAACCAAGGCAGAATAAAAATTAAATAAAAACGTCACTAGAAAACAAGCACAAAAAGAGGGCACTTGTCTGTCCCCCTCTTCTTGCTCTTCTCTTTTTCTAGTCCTCAGGCAGCACAGAAAAGTGTAAAACATGACATTCAAATGTCATTTTTCATGCAATTGATTACTAAGGCAAAGGGACTCCATATTTCCTGGGATCTACGACTGGAAAGATTTGGCCTTAAGAACTAACTCAAATTGCTTTCTAAACAGGTTTACCCTCTCTGATTATCTGAATCATTTGGGGGGGGGGGGATAGGAAGCTTGGTGTGCAATGATTAGAATGCAGTATTTCAGGCTAATTCTGCCAACTGCCACCACTTCGATCCTGACCAGCTCAAGGTGGATTCGGCCTTCCAACCTTCCAAAGTTGGTAAAATGAGGACCCAGATTGTTGAGGGCAATAGTCTGACTCTGTAAACCGTTTAGAGAGGGCTGTAAAACACTATGAATTGGTATATGAATCTAAGTGCTAGTGCTATTAAAGACGACTAGAAGTCCTATAGTGAAAAACCCATTACTGTATCTTTCACTCATCATTCTACAAATACAACTGCATTATGAATAGTATTATTGCAAGAATGAAGGCAAATATATGTCCCAGGATAATGTTGCAAGATCCAAGCTGAGTATTACAGGTAGTCCTTGACTTACAACAGTTTAGTGACAATTTGCACTTACATTGGCACTGAAAAAAGTGACTTGTGGCCATTTTTCACACTTATGACCATTGCAGCATCCCCATGGTCATGTAATTTACATTTGGCTGCTTGACAACTGGTTCATATTTATGACAGTTGCAGTCATGGGATCTCCTTTTGAGACCGTCTGATAAGCAAAGTCAAGGGGAAAGCCAAATACACTTAACAATAGTGTTACTAATTTAACAATTGCAATGACTCACTTAACAAATATGGCATGAAAAGTCGTACAATGGGAAAAAACCCATTTAACCAATTACTCACTTAGTATCATAAATTTTGGGCTCAATTGTGGTTGTAAGTCGAGGACTACCTGAGCTGCATTTCTCTTCCAAAACCTTACCATAACTAATAAATGAAAAAACAACATTCCTGTATACATTTATATTTCCTTCTCATTAAAATGTTTTATTTGTATCTTAATGGGACCCTGGAAGGGCCCATATGATTTGTAATGATTTAATACTAAAAAGCTGAGAATCACTGTCCTAACGAAACCTTAGCAGCAGAGCAAGAACCACTTTGTGGGGGTTTAAATCTTGTCTACTCAGCGCTTTCATCTGCCTCATAACAGCAGAACTGTCAGAAAATAATGGGGTTACCTTGTCTTTGCTGCACGCATGGGAGTTTTATGCCTCAGCTGAGCAGCCTGGGGTGCAGGAAAGGTTTGAAACTTCTCCTGAGGATCTATTTCCCAGTGCCTTCTCTAGAGGTTGCAGAATGACTATATTCAGCCTGTCACTTCAGTTATGACTTTAGGCTATCGCTCTGGCCTCTGGACTTGCCCTCTTCATTGCTTTCAGGTCACTTCTGGTTTTTCCAGCAGTTTCAACATCTTACCGGATTCCAGCTTTGTGAACCTGAGAGATCTTACTTCTGCGACTGAATTTCTTCACACAAAGTTGGAGAAGCTTCCTCATCCTTTAGGATCCCTGATACAAATCAGCTCCAAAGCAAACATGGGTAAAAGCTATTTAAAAGCAATTGAAAGCACAAATGAATGCTTATACTGTTATACTACAAGCAGCTGCGGAGGGAGAGGTATTGTTTTTGGCAAAACCACAAATCATTTTTAATTATAATTAATCTCCAAGCCACCGTGGCTTTATTTGTGATGATGAAAAATAGATAAATTACTTTCATGTGTTTAAATGCAATTTGTTTAGCCTGCAAAGCACACACATAGAGAACACTCCAATTTCTGGTGAAGAACTTACGATGTGTTAAAGTTGTTGGGATATTAGGATTTTGATCAAAGTGAACAGACTGTTTGAAGAATGCAAGCCAGTGATGACTAATACCGATACACTGTGTCTTATGCATTAAGAGATGCTCTGCTCTGAGAAGCAGAATATTATTTTTCAAAAAACTAGCATAAAATATGTTTAAATGTTGTTTTTCGGAAACTGAAGTTATATTCAATTGTTGTCTCCCTTACATTATTTTCAGTATTTTTGACTGATCAGATTTAAAGGAGGAAGCTATGTGATAGAAATAAGAAATGAGTACATGTTAGCAGTAGTAGACTGAATAATAAAACTAAAATGATCATATTGGACATGTGGAAATTAAAAGAATTTTGAGCAGAATTTTTTTTCAGGTTTGTCCAAGCAATACACAGCAGCTTGTACCAATTAAATTGATTGCCTTGGATAATTCTAAAAGTTAGATTACTATTTTAAGAGAAGTTGATTGATTGACAGTAAACGAATCCATTACACATTATTAATAAGACTACATTCCTGGTTTCACCAGAGATTCTAATTATCCCAACCTACTGACCAGCCAAATGCATCCACTTTTCTTGCCTCTTCATCAGCTAAAAAGGCGTTTCAATACTTTGATGTTATTCTTGCCACCTTTAAAATAAGTATCATCCTTTGTTATAATTTTCTGCATCAGTTTAAAAGCCAAATTTAAAACTTTCTGAAAACCATGAAGGAGGCAAAGGATGGAGAGCTTGTAAAAATCAACACAATTTCATGTAAGGATATAATCTGATGATTGAATATTTGTTTCATTATCTCTCCAGTGTGGAATAACAGTTCCTAGGTCCATAAAACATTAATGACAAGATCCTTGAGCACTAGGTAATGTGACTATAGGAATTTTGTGAAAAATAGAAAGTTAATTCTTATTAGATTCCTGAAGGGATTCAGAGGGGAAAACTATTTTAGTATAGGTTTGTAGGGAAAACATAATTAATGAGCTAGAGGAAACAAAGACTCAGAAAAAGGGGAATTTTATCATGAGGAATGGCTTAGTCAGAGTGAAATATTTTTGCAGTGAAAAGTAAAGAGTTGAGAGGGGATTTATTTTGGGTTCTGTGACAATCTTGTCTTGTTGGATGAACAGCAATATCCACCTTTATACAATGCATAAGGAAACAAATATATAGTTTAAAAGCGGGAGTTTTGAGTTACTAGATTGTATGTTTAGTTTGGAGTCTAATCTTTTGTAGGAGATAAACTTTAATTGGATCTAAACCTAGCCCAGTTACATATACAGTTTCAGTATATTACTCCAAGTATACAAATACAGTAGAAAAAGTAACAGTTACAAAGAAATATTACTAGACATGTGCAGTTATTGGGATGAGAAGGATAATTCTCAACACCTAGAGTCTTTCAGTAGTGGTCCAATATAAAGATGGACAAATTTTGAACCAGACAAGCATCTAACACGAGTAGCTGTGACTTCTATCTTTTTTTATTACAAGCTTTATTGTCCCACTTTCCAGCTTAATACTGATTAGTCGAATTTTTAAATTGTTTTTAAAAAACTAACTAAAAATTGTGTTTAATCATTTAATCAATTCATAATTTTAAAAGGCCTTAGGGTTACACTATTTGAGATGCAAAAATCCAGACAACCGCTCCAGACTGCTGCAAAAAGAGGTTTCTATATACGTTTATTGTCATTTAATAGTCAATTTGGATTTTTATAACCTACATATGGTAGCTCTACTTTAAGATGAATTGCAAATGAGATCTCTCAGGATTTGAAACAATATGTTTTTCCCTATCCTGAAAAAGTTTCAAACTTTTAATTAGTGGTTACTATTAATTTATTTAACATGAGCTTCCACAATTAAAAAGCTTTAAGGCTGCTACAGAAATCCTTATGTTGGGAATGTTAGGAACTACAGTCACAGCACTAGTAGAGGCAACCCACCATTTAAATGTGCTTACTTTGGCATCTTAAAAGGTCTTAATAAGAAATAACCAGAATATATAATAATTCAAGCAATTCAAATAAAGTAGCAATAGCACTTACACTTATATACTGCTGCTTAGTGCTTTATAGCCTACTCTAAGTCAGAATGAGGACAACCTGGGTCTTCATTTTATAGACCTCAGAAGGACGGAAGGCTGAGTCGGTAAGTTGGTGAGACTCAAACTGCTGGCAGTCAAGAGAATTAAACTGCAATACTGCATTCTATTTAATAAATAATAAAACTATATACAGATATTTTCCTGTTCCAGGTAATTTTTGTGTATATTTTAGCATCCAAGGCTCTTAAAAGCCAAACTCCAGAGAAAATGCTGCTAGAGCTACTGAGTGACCTTCATATTTTTTTTAAAATGAAAACAAATATATCAACCAAGTTAGAAGCAAATCAGATATTCACTTCACCAAGACATATTCATAATAACATTAGGTAGATATTTCCAGTTTTTAGTGCCTGCATAAAATACAAACAGCATTAGCCTCCAAACAGCCTAATGCACTGAGGGAAGAGCATAACAGAAGTTAATTGGCAATCTCTCTATGAAGAAAAAAAAAGTGAGGGTGAGCATATGAGGACAATATCCAAACAAGATATTTAGAAGCTTCATGTTGCAAAGTAACATGGTAGTATTTCAGGGAATGAAAAGATGAGTCCTTGCTATTTACATATTAGGTATATAGTAAATTAATTAGACAAAGAAGCAACACATTGTGCTGTAGTTAGAAGTAGTTCTAAAGAGGCTAAAATGCATAGTCAACTTGGTTTTCAAATCCAGAATTTATTTCTCTTAATCCAATGAGCTAATTTAAACCTCAACTTTTGAAGACACAGAATGTACATCAATTAATCTATAGATACATTGTTTGGAAACACCTTGCACGGAAGCAATTACAACACTCCTGTAAAGTCACAGGTATTTAATTTCAAAGAGCAATGGCCTTTTTATTAGAATGTACAGGTTACAATCCAATCTTTAACCACGTAAGTATTAGAATCTTAAAATTAAACAATATTAATTAGGTTTTTTTAAGGAAGGTGGCACAATCTAATAGGAATGTAAAATGGTGTAGCAAACCCCTTGGAATTGCTAAAAATACATAAACTGTAACAGTTGTCATACATTAAAATAAAATGGCAAGGCATTAACTTTATGAAATTATGATTATCTCTCTTAAGATCAATGCAATCCTCAAGAGGCAGTTCTCTGACAACATAAAATAAATAATTAATCTTGCTCCAGGATAAAAGCAACCCTTAGTTTGCACCTTCTGAGAAAAACGTGGAAGTAAATGGAAGAAAACACTAAATTCCCTAGGATATAAAATACAAGGCAGTTTCTGGCGAAGTTCCTGGGCAGACCAAGCATACTAAAAACTGCCGCAGTGTACAGAGAGCAACACATCTTAAACTTTGCTTTTTTGTTGCTGTTACTGGGCAATTCACAATCCTGCTAAGCTCCTAAGCTTAAAAATAGTTTAGTAAACACTACAACAGTTTACTCTGGCAGTTCTCTTTTTGACTCATTTATGGGATGATTTAACACTATTGAACCCTGCTCCACCATTTTCTGTTACACCTCAGTAAAAGGGTTTATTTAACTTGGTCAGACAACTTTAAAAAAGGGAGAGGAGAAAGAGACTTTGAAACATGACCTACTCAAAAATGATTAAGAATTAAGCCTTAAGAATGCTCTATTGATCTACAGACTTCCTGATGAGCATTGGGCTAACAATTCCATTTAAGAAGTGAATAGCCTTTGTTAAATAAACTGGCCTAGAAAAACAGTGAGATTAAGCTATATAACCATCCTGTCCAAATTCTACCATGATCTGTCACAGTATACCACATGACAGCACATGGGGCTTAGAAAAAAAATCAATACAAAGAAAACAAAGAAGCACTGACAATACTTTATAAATATTAAGTAGAAAGGAAGGAAGTAGAAAGGAAGGAAGTAGAAAAAGCAACCTAAAAGTTGGAAAACGAGGTGGGAATCATTGAGCTTTTGTTCTCCCTCTTAACCTTTATATCCACACAATCCTTCCTATCTAGGAAAAAAGGCTTAATTTCTGACACCTTTATCTACGTATTTGGTAGTGCAAGAACCTGTACTAATAATCTTAGGCTTCTCTACAAATTTTGGCTTATTCGCTTTAGTCTGCAACTGCAAATACGTTGGAAAATTTTTTATTGACACCAATGCCTTAGCACCACAAAACACCATAGTTATCAGCAGAAAGTCAGACAATAGTGTGGAAGGGTCAATTTCTTATTTGAGTCCATAGCCTGGCTTTACAGTAAGAAGATTGTAGAACCCTTATCCAGTGGTGGGATTCAAGTAATTTAACAACCGGTTCGCTGCCCTAATGATTTCTTCCAACAACCAGTTCACCAAACTGCTCAGAAAGTTAACAACTGGTTCTCCCAAGTGGTGCGAACTGGTTAAATCCCACCATCACCCTTATCCTTCTTTTCTATCCATTTCACGGCTATAGCTAGTAATGCTATTCATCGCCAGCCATTATCTGCTACCAGCATTCATTAGAACTCATTTTCTAAACAATGTTAGTGAGAATTAAAGCAAGTTTACTTGACTGCTCCAGTTCCACAATGAACACAGGAGTAATAAAATGATCTCATTACAGATAGAATTTCTTATGATGGTTGTTCATGATGTTGAGTTGAGATATAATTTCTAGGCATCTCTAATGCTTCAGATTCTTGCTTTGAACAAGCAGGAGCACAAACACGGCTTTTAAAGCAGCTGTATCTTTTTTTGTATGGCAGCTGCAAAAAAAAAAGCCATACGAGCTTGGAAAAGTTTCATAATACAGTACAATTTTAGTTAATTCCATTATAAAATGTGGTGAATGTTAGGTGGAAACATATTTAATGCTGAGAACCTAAGTGCTTCTTAAAAATGGAAGGCCTTTGCTGATAATCATTTTATGATTTTATCACAACACTGTTTCAGCAACCTTATTTGTTTTTTTACTGTTTATGAACCATTTGGAGTTCTTCAATCAGAACTGAGTCTAAGTGATAAGGTTTGGAAATTTATACATGAAATAATATTTAAGCAACCATATCAGAATTGAAACAGATGTTTTTCACTTCCTAAAGATGCTTACCTGCACTTTTTTTAAAGCTACTGGCACACCATCCAACAAGCATGTAGCTCTGTAGACTTCACTAAACTGTCCACGGCCAATCTTCTTTTCTATCCGAAAATTGGCTAAAGTATTATAGCCCATGTCAGGTCGTAAGGCTTTCTGCAGTCCAAGAAACAAAAACAAACAATTAAATAAACTTTCTTTTATTTCCAGTGGAGCCAGGTGCTCTGAATATTAACCCCAGAAAAATAAATGTGGGAGGAGATATTCATGAAAAGATAAACTTGCATGTAGTGGCAGGAACAAGGAAATGCTCTTTATTGGCAGCTAAATTGAAGTGGGTGCTTGAAAAACACTGAGCAGTGTTTGTTCTGAGTTTGAAATGTTCACTTGAGAAATGGAAATATTATACAAACTCGAGATAATATATCTAATTTTAAAAATGAATGCTAAGTGTCAGTAATTTTGCACTTAAAGATCTACAATTCCCGCTATCTTTTTAAAACTGACAAACATGTCTGCATTAACAATGAAAGGTTTGATACTTGCAACAGACTTCCCAGTTCAACTGAAGAAACTAGCTTTGGTCTTCAAAGTCCTAACAGCCCAGGATTATGGTTCTGAACAGGGAAGCAGGGAAAGGGAGTACAAGTTCCAAATCAATCATGGAGTTCACTGGATAACCTCAAGTCCGTCTCTTTCGGCCCATTTATGTTACAAGGCTGCTCAAGTATTTGGTAAAAATGTTAGCCAATACAATAAGGTGCCATATGAAGTAGTAAGTTCTTATTAATTAGAGGTCTTTAAACCAAAGCTATAACATCATGTTTAAAAACTGTTCTAGTGGTTCCTGCCCTAAGCAAGGGGTTTGATTAGATGCCTCTAAAGTCCTTTCCAACTTTATGATCTAATGAAAATCTATCTTGCTACACATTATACTTAAGGACAATTTAAGGACAACATTAAAGGTGCCTCTTGATCTTTTCAGTTACCATTCTTTGCTATTGCTATTTGCCATGTTGGGTGGGCTTAGTGGACACTGAACTCCTAAATATCTGAGGATGCCAGACATGTGCCTGGTATACTTGGTCTGTTGTGTGGATGTTTGGATGGTTTAGGGGTGGGGAATTTGGGGCAGGGGTGTTTGGGGATTGTTATGTGTGTTGGACCTGGTCTTTGGGTGTTAAGTGAATTTAATTGTATGAGTATACTGTATATACACGTACAATGACAATAAAGTTGTTGTTATTGTGTGTGAACAGTATACACACATGTGCAAATTGAGAGGAACACATATATTATGTTCATCTATTGGTCAGTTTAATATTGTTCATATAGGTCTTACATTCAGAAGACAAGTTTCCTTTGGGCTACAGCAGATGAAGAAGAAAATATGAAGGAGACATAAAACTCAGCATAATGTTTCATTACTCGAGAAAAAAACTAAAACTTTAACTCATTACTGATACAAATATATGGAAGAATATGTACTGAACCAAAATCATAACCTGTGTGAAAACATTACAAAAGAGATCAATTTAGTAATCCTTACTGTACTGCTTTAAACAAAATCAAGAAGGTAAGTACAACATTAGAATCTACAGTTTCCCTCCACTTCTGTTCTTGATGTTCTTTTACAATTTACTATTTAAACACACACTTGATTAATACACAGCTGATATTTTATATATACAAGGCAGGATATAGGTAATAGTCCAGACTGCACTCTGTTCTGTTATACTGTATAATGGTTGTACACTGAAGTTTTACAGATTTCTCCACTAAATACAACAGGCCAAGTTGAAAAAACAATAGCAACAACAAAGATCTGGAGGAGAACAACAACTTTCTCATTTCTCGAGTTTATATTGATTTTCCAAAAAAGAGTGTACCAATTCAAAATGATTTGGGAACAAAAATACTCCCTTTAAAATTTCAATGGCTACTAAAAATCAACTTAGACTTTTGACTCATTGGTTACTCAGTCCCACAATCAAAAATATTCACCAGATGAAGCAGAGTCCAAACATGGAGCTGCTTTGATAGGAATAGCAGTGTACCAAGTCAGGAAAAAATATATTCCAAGTGCCTATGCAGGTTTAATGAGTTCAGCCTTAGCAGTTAGAGAAAAACATTCAAAGTTGGGGAGCTCTCTCTTATTATGCAAATGCTCAGGCTACAGAGAAACAGGATGTAGCTTCATTAAGTTTGGAGTATTTCTGTGGTTGTTTAACCAGCATATATTTCAAAATTGGAATAGCGAATTGCATCCTCTGTCTGCACAGCAACTTGACAAACATTAGCATGAACTACTAAGGCAGTGTGACAGCCGCATGCTGAGAGCAAAGTCTCCCTAATGTGTTTTGGCATGCAGGTTTGTAATCACACATTTACATATGCAATGACCTACATTTGCATGTCAGATCACACACTGTCTGGCTTTATTAAGACCGGGCACCTCTCTGTGTTTGGCGGCCAGAGTGGCGAGAGAGGGCCAGAGGGTGGTGGGTTTTTTTGGCAGTTGAGAGATGAACTGCCACTGAGAATTAGACTGAGATAGCCTGAGCATTAGACACTTCATTAGAGGTAATCTGTTTAACAGTGGGCACTGTATGTAAACTTCACAGCCCATTTGCAGCATCTTCTCTGCCCACCCAACCCCAGTGGTCTTCCTTCAAAGGGCAGTGTGGCTGACTGACAGCTTGTCTCATCTGCTCCCTTGTTCTGTCATACAATTCAGACACAGAGACCTGACATGAGAAGCAACATAGCTGCACATCTCCAACTATATAGCTGGACTCCCTCCCAGACATAAAGGAATTTGGAAAAGGAATAAACTCATGGATAATAATAGGGCCATCAGTTGGTCAGAGAACATATTATATAGCAATGATTAGACTGCATTACAACCAGGCATATTTTTTTGAAATGGCAGTATGTTCTATAGTATCTAACAAGGGGATTTTGATTTTTTTTTCCAAATAAAGCAGAAATTCATACACTGGACTAAAATGACCTATTTTAACTCATTCTGGTGTTCAAAATAAATCCATAGTTTGCAAGATGAGAGTTATAAGAACAGACTCTTATTCTCCTTGCCTCTTTTGACATCAATTCTTCCCTTCTTTCCTTTGTCAGAATACAGTATGATTTGCCTGGCACGGCATACAAAGTCCATAAAAGAGACGAAAATGTGCAAAATGCCATCCGAAGTGTAATCAAACAAGCACCCACCGCATAACAAGAAGCACATATTTTCACACTATACTTATAGGGAGGAAAACATAACCACTATGTAAAATGTATTTTCAGTCCAATTTGGTGCCTGTCAACAGCCTTTCCACTCCTTACTAAAGAACTGAAGCTATAGATCAGGTTTCAACATTTTAATTAAATGGCTGCATTCCACCACAATGGAGGTCCATTCTTCCAACAATAGCAGGGCCAAACACTTTTATGAATCCTTGAAAATGATGCTCGCAAAAGTGAAAGAGAAGCACATTCTTGCTAATGATTTCCAAAATCCAAGAGGCAACTTTGCTTTGTTAACTATTACTTTCAATTATTTATAGCTGCACTATTTTGTACTGACTTAACGTTCTGTGGACCTAACATAGTACATTTTCTCTTCTAGGACAATAGAAAAGAGTTTCCCTTGGGACTATGAAAAAACATTGAAGGGATAACAGTTATATTAGCACATTATCTAAAAATCACCTTGCACACTGCCTTTCTCCTCATTACACTATTTTTACTGCTCTGATTCTTTATATTCCAGAGTCTTTATTTTTATCTCTGGTATTATTCAAGCACGATAGAGGTCTTTTTTCAGTCAGCTTAGGTGCCAACATCTGTCTGACGCAAACCTTGTCACAAATCACAGAGCAAGGACAGTCTTCAAATTTATGATTTAACGTTCTGCTCTGCAGCAAAAGCCACAAGGCCACATCATCCCTTGCAGATGTTTAATCACACTTTCCCCCTCCAGAGATTATGATTGCAACTGTATATTAAGCTAGTTTTTCTTTCATTACATTTATCTTCACCAGTCCTGAAGCACTTTAAAGAACTGTCCTGTTCAAAACAGAAGATTTAATCTTGAATCTTAGATTGTTGAAAAATAAAATGTCTATGTCACTTTCAATATGAGGGGTGGAGGGTGGGGTGCTGGCAGAAATACTCACTTGCAAGCACAACCTGAAGGTAAAAATGTTTTTGTTATATTATGTTCAGCAACTTCAACCCATTTGTGCATTTCTATTCTTCTCAAAATACAATAATCCTGAAGGTTTGAAGCAATTCTGGAGACTGGCTGAATACTAACATGAGAACATATCACTAGAAATCAAAATACCTTCGAAAAAAATATACATTTTATTGCAAGTAAGCAAATCTATTCCTATCCACTTTAACAGATAGGCAATAGGTTCAGCTATAGGAATATGTTGAAGGATTTGTCCTTAAAAAAATCTGAAAAAGAGAGGATAGACATAGAATAAGATTGGGTTATACAAATTGTGATTTAAGGTTTTTCCTTGGAAATACCATTGTGGAAAAATCCCTTTTCTCCATAACCTGATTCTTCCAGGGATAAACTGTTAGCTTTACAACTGTTTATCCAAGGATAAATAGTTAGCTTTACAGATTGAGCTGAAAAATCATCAATCTCCAGCTAGGTAATTTTACTACAATTTCTCAGCTTAATTTGGTAGTATACTCACAGACAATGCTCAGCTAGATGAGAATCTTCACTGCAGACAAGACTGAATTCTTACCAACAGATAGAAAGCCCACTGTAATGTAAAGGTATCAGCGACTTGGTATTTTCTCAACAGGCTTTTTCCTACTGCCCTTCCAAATAAACTTAAAGTTAATTTAAGTTAACTTGGATGGCCACCCAATCTTAGAACACAAATCTGGGCAGCTCACAACAACAATGTATTTGTCACCTCCCTTAATGGCCTTGGACAACTGTGATATATTTGCAGAAAGCTCCTCTCTTGCCTGAGAACCATCAATTCCCACCTCATGAGCTCAGATCTCACATTATGGACATTTTTGCTGGAGCTGCAGTATAGATAAAGTCACTACATCCAAAGAAATTAATTGAATTGCATGCTTCAGTTTTCATCCAAAATAAAAAATAAAAGAATATAGAATCAGGGATTTAATTTTAAGGCAAGGAAATATTTCTTGAAAATGTAAAATTGGTATAATTTCTGTTAAGGTGATTGTTAGTTTCAGGAGAATTATTTAAATTTGGCTTAAAAAATAGAAGTATATCAAAAGTTATACTTTTAGTATGATCAGTTTTAGTTATATAAACCATGCAGTGATCTCTGTATTGGATGAATTACAATTTTGATATAAGGCTTCAATTTTGCAGTGCTCTTCTCTTTCCTTTCTTCTTTCTTTTTATTATTATTTTTTTGACAGTGTTCTTCATTATCCCATTTCAGCCCTGTCCATTTTCCCCCATTCATGTTTCCACTGGTTTCAGAAAAGAGAATCAGAATCAGAGTCTGGAATAGATAATAACATTGCATTCAAAACACCTTTCAGTCTATACAATAACAGTTCTTTTAATATTAATGTACTCCTGACTGACTGCTTGTACTAGATTATCCAGATTTGCTTACCTGTGGTTGAAACTGAGACACAGGAGGACCTGACAGACCCTGTGATTGTTCATCCATTATTTCAAATCGCAATCCTTTTGAATGACCTGTATTAAAACAGGATACAATGAAAAGATGTTTACTTGCATTTTTATGAGACACTTTACAGGGTTAACATGAGCAAAGGATTATAATCATAGTACTGATAAAAGAGGAAACCACAGAAAAAATAGTGAAGTCAATGTGTCAATGTGTTTACATACAGAGAGAGCAAGTTCAGTCAGCCAAAGAAACATCAAGTGATCTTTTGTATGTAACCTTTAGTCCAAGCTTGTATTTAAATATCTGTGCCCTTTTCCTTTCCTTTTCTTTTCATTTCATTTTCTACAGATGAAAGCTGGTGGCTCACAATGTCATCTATATAAGAGACATCTGCGGGATCCAAGGCATTCATCACAATCATTAAACCAACATTGTGTTGTTCATACATTATAACATACATACAATGCATTCAGACCTTCCTCACTTTTGTTAATTTTGTTATGTGATACTTGGCATAAGTAGTCAGATCCTTCATTCAATACTTTGTTGAAGCACCTCTGGCAGCAATTACAGCCTTGAATCTTTTTGGCACAACAAGCTTTGCACACCTGGATTGGAGGATTTTCTGCCATTCTTCCTTGCAAATCTTCTCAAGCTCAGTCAGGTTGCTTGGCGACTGTTAGTGGACAGCCATTTTCAGGTCCCTCCAGATGTTCAATAGGGTTCAAGTCAGGACTCTGGCTGGGCCACTCTAGGACATTCAGTGTTGTCCCTAAGCCATTCCAGTGTTATCTTGGTTATGTGCATAGGATCCTTATCATTTTGGAAAGTGAACCTTCAGCCCAGGCTGGGATCCTAAGCACTATAAACAGGTTTTCACTGAGTGAATATCCCTGTACTTTGCTCCATTCAGCTTTCCCTCAACCCTGATCAGTCTCCCTGTCCCTGCTGCTAAAAAACACCTCCACAGCATGATGCTGTCACCATCATGCTTCACTGCTGGGATGATATTGGGCATGTGATGAGCGGTGGCTGATTTCCTCCACACGTAACATTTAAAACTGAGGCCAAACAGTTCAGTCTTGGTTTCATCAGACCAGAGATTCTTGTTCTTCACAGTCTGAGAATCCTTCAGGTGCTTTTTTGCAAACTCCAAGAGGGCTTTCATGTGTTTTGCACTGAGGAGTGGCTTCCATCTAGCCACTCTGCCATGAAGCCTAGATCAATGGAGGGTTGCAGTGATGGTTGTCCTTCTGGAACTCTGTCTCATCTCCACACAGGATCTCTGGAACTCAAGTCAGAGTGACTACTGGGTTCTTGGTCACCTCTCTTACTAAAGCCCTTCTCTCCTGATTACTCCATTTGACTAGGTGACCAGCTTTTGGAAGAGTCCTGGTTAAGACAAATTTCTTCCACTTGAGAATTATGGAGGAACCTTCAGTGCAGTAGAAATTTTATTGTAGCCTTCCCCATATCTGTGCCTTGGAATAGTCCTGTCTCTGAGCTCCGCAAGCCTCAAGGCTTTTGCTCTGCTACACTATGCAATGCATTGTTAGCTGTGAGGCCTTCTATACAGAGGTGTGTGTCTTTCCAAATCATTTCCAATCAATTTAATTTGCCACAGGTTGACTCCAAACAAGGTATAGAAACATGTCAGCAACTATCAAGAGAAAAATGGGAAGCACCTGAGCTAAATTTCAAGTGCTGTTGCAAAGGGTCTGAATATTTATGCCAATGTGATATTTCCGGGGTTTTTTTCTTTTTAATAAATTTACAGACATTTCTATAATTCTGTTTTTACTTTGTTATTATGGGGTACTGAGTGTAGATTAGTGAGAGAAAAAGTTCCAGAGATCATTTTTATTGCTAGAGAAAACCTGTAAACATACTAGATATAAGAGTTCGAGTCTATTCATTCTCATTCATAAATAAATGAGATCTTCTCAAAAGTAAGCAGATGTGTAATTCTGCTTAACAAACTTTCTGAGGTAATCTGTAAACCTCTTCATGTAAATCCCAGAAGGGTGAGTTAGTACTGCCAATGATACACTTCTAAGTAAGTGTACGTAGGATTGTAGATTTGGATGGAATTTTTCCTGATACATGTGACTATAAAATAATAAAAGGTTAAGTATATATACAGATTTGCCCAGATTTAAATCATGTGGACGGGTTCCCAGAGGAGCAGGATTTCTTCAGTTTCTCCTACTTCCAGAACTCCCAAAGGCATTAAACATTTAAATCAGCTTGACAGTTGGTCCAAATATATTTCTTCCCATTGGAAGCAGTAAGAGGAAATATTTTTCCCAAATAAGAAAAAAGGCAGTGACAATGTTTTTATCCTGCCAGTCTTGTTACCAAATGGGCATCTGAAGCTTTTGGAGAAGGATTTGAGAGTTCTGTTCAAACAATAAGAGCATTCTGCCACTAGCAGCATGAAATGACAATTTTTAAAAGGCACATTTTAAAAACCATAAAGATAATTCCTTATTATCCATTCGTTCAAGAAGAAGCTAAGATTGAATGTCAGCATTGAGTAAAATGAAAAAAATGAGTGTATTTTACTAGCTATAATTTTTTTCTCAATAGTATTACCTCAGGTCATAAACATCTGAATTAACTTTGAATGTGAAAACACTACGGAGGATATAAGATATAAAAACATGTTGCAAAGAATGGTAACAACGGAAACACATTTCTACAGTTCCTTGTTAAAGCCAAGCCAGAAATTCAAATATATTGGACGCAGAAACACTGAACAAGTCTATCCAACAGAACAATATCACATAGCAGAATTACTGACATAATAGTTGCACTTTTAAGACTGAAAGGTTCTTTTTAAGGTGTTCTAAATAATGTAAGTTAAACTATAGTACAAATAATCTTTCCTAGACATTTTTTCAGCAACTTCTCTATTTGCACCTTTTAATTCTTAAACCAGAAAACTGTTCCACAGTAATTTCCTTCTGCTTTTGATCTCAAAATAATTGTAACTGATGCAAGCAGCACACATCTTAATAATAACCTCTACACTCAAAACCAGTGTCTCTGTCAAAGAGAGGGGGGAGGAGGGAGGGAGATGGAGAGAGTATGGAAATATGAATCCTGGGGTTTCTTAGAAAAGTTAACTATTATGATCCATAGCATTTTCCTTGAAGACACGATCCATCTTCCCTCCACTATGTTCAATACAGGTGCTTTAAAAAGAACAGTTCATTTTCACTGATTTAGACCGATGTGTGTTCTGGAGAGAGAGAAAGGGGTCTTGCTTGAACTTGATGTGCTGAAAAAGCAACTCTTAGAACACATTTCAGAATGTTCTACAATCTAAATAATTCCATTATTAATATGGACTTTTAGAGGCAGAGAAATTTTATAAAAATGTATACACCAAACAGAAATTAAAAATACATTATATTCCATCCAACTTTAAAAAGAAAAAACTATTTAATGCCTCCACAAAATATACCAATCAGGTCCAGAAACTTCTAATGGACATAATGATGGTAAAAACACCGGCATTAATTCTAGAGATTTCCCAATTCTGGTAAGTAGCATATAACTGTCATATGAGAGCAGCCGGGATAGTTGTAATTAGAGGGGAGATTAATTCTGCCCTCCAAAAATGATAGATATGGTATTTCAGAAGCAGGTGTGCTATTGTCTCAATTTCAAAGTCTGAGCAGAGACCAATGCTCTTCATATGGAATATTATTGTATCTTTCTATTAGGACCACAGAGTTAAGAGCATCCAAATGTGATAATATAAAGGTCCTTCTGTGAGACAAAACCAATAAATGATAATGGGGGATTGTAAAATGGGACTCTGTAAACACTGTAGCAGAAGATAGATAGATAGATAGATAGATAGATAGATAGATAGATAGATAGATAGATAGATAGATAGATACACACACACACAAAACCTAAAATTCTCTGCTTGACTTCTTTCCAGGTTTCAACCAGGCGTAGCATGGCGGGGCGGGGGGGGGGGACGAGGGAGGCAAGACTACTAGAGTGAACCATGCCATCCATTATTTGTTTCTTCCAACAAGACTGGTGTCTGTCAGGACTTGTTGGGGTACTAATACATCTCCCAAAAATTTGTTTAAGCTAATACTTCAATTAGTTCAGACAAAAGAAAAGCACTAATTGGGTAAACTCTACAGTGTTAACGAGCCAGAAGAACAAAATACTGGCCTCTTTTCTTACTTGCTCTAAACAGAAGCAGTTTCAAGCAATGCTAGTGCACTTCTCCAGCCATTTACTAAGACATAGTATCTCAATCCAAACTGAATAAAATATATAGGTATTTGTAAGGGGAGGGGGAGATGAGTAGCAGCTTCTGCTAAATAGCCTGAAAACTTAGCCCTCCCTTGAAAATTCCTTTAGAAGTAAAGATTTCTCCAAACGCAGTTCAGCTGGTTTACACACACTGATCAACTTAATACTCCAGGAAATTTGATCACGAATGTCATTTCCTTTTAATTCCTTTAGTAAAGAGCCTGAGAAGTTTGTAAAAAACAACCGGAAGTTTCCCCCTCCTCCTCCTATCTCCCCCACACCCTATTTTTGACTAAACATAAACTATTTTGGATTCGTTGGCAAGTCTCCACAACATACAACGTGTATTTTTTTTTCAGTGCAACGCTTTCAAAACTGCATAGAGCTGAGAAGTCAAATTCCCACGGACCTCAGTGGGATTCGTTCCTGGATAAAACGAATCTAGGCTTGCAAAATCTGGCACCATATTCATCGTGGAGGTGGGGGGACACGATCTCTGCTAGCCTCAGCCTGATAAGGCTGGGTTCAATACCTAAACGACCCTAAGGTTTTGCCTTATAACCAAGATGCGGAGCAAGATTCGGGCTGGGATGCATCCCCACTAAGAACCTCCACTTCCAGCCAATGAGTCGCGGATGCCGCCTCCAGCAAATGTGGGGAGGATACCCTGTCGCGTGCTTTCCTAACCACTTTACTTACTAGCTACTTACTACTTAATAATAATTCTTATTAATCTCGTTTTCTTGCAAAAGCCAAAACCAACCCCAGCCCGGCACTCTTTTTCGCTTTTCAAGCTACCCTCCCAGCCGGCTGCACTCTCGCAGGAAGTCCTTTCTGAAAAGTGCTGCCGATTGGCAACACTAGGGGCTTGAAAGAAGGAAGGGAGAAGAGAGAAAGGCAAAGAAGAGCCGCTCCCCACCACCACCACCCTTCTTTCCAGCCAGAAAGAAAACGAACCCACAGACCCACCCACCCCTCCCGCCGGCCACCACGTGAGCCAGGAAAGCCGGGCCACCGTCTCAGAAAACAGCAAGCCCGGAGAACGACTACCTACCGCCCGAAGAGCGGCGAAGGGCAGCCAGCGGGGAAGAGTCGCGGAGGGAGGAGTCGGGGAGTCTCAGCAAGAGCGCACGCGCTACGGGATGCCCGGGACTCGCGCGCTGGGTCGACCCGGAATGGTGTTTGGGGAGGGGCAACGTGGGGAGGGGGGGCTAAAAATTCCCCGGTCCCGGGTTGGCAGCTACGGAAGCAGAAGCGTTTTGAGGCCCGGAAAGTTCTTCGTGTGAAGAACTGAACTTTGGTTTTTGCTCTGAAAGAGCGGCCATCATAGATTGTAGCCGCCCGGCCCTGCGCTTTTTTTTAATTATTATTTTCCCCCGGATATCCCCCGTGGTGTTGATTTCCTTTTTGGAGCCTAAAATGTGTAGGAGTCGTTACGTAATTCGGAATTTCTCGCGAATGCTTGCGGAGCTTCGCTAAGATAATTGAATTTGGAAGCTTTCACCGAGCGGGAACTTGGGCTGGATTACCTAATATGACCTCTTCCAGTTTTTGTTTGTATACAAATGAAAATTGGAAAAGTCTTAAGTGAAACCTGGACCTTCAACAATTACGATTCACATTTAGAAACGATTGATAGCAAGGGACGGCCTAAGCACACAGATGACCTAAGCACACAGCCCTTTGCAAACATATCATTTGTATATTGTTTACACATAATTTTGCTCATTGACGCTCTTGTTAAGTATCAAGTATCGCTTACATAAGTTACATTCTAACTAAAATCCTTATCTACAGCATATCTCAGCCTGGTGAAAGGGTTTAAAGGATTTCTAAGCATGGTGACAACTACTTCCTTATGGTTGTAAATTTTGATTTGTTTTGCTTCAGAAATGTTAATTGGCTTTCTTAATACAACGTGTAAAGGACAAGGAGATACCACACCTGTCCCTAACTCTTTTATTCCTCTGCTGGTATACTTCCATATCCTTTCTTAAAATGTAAATGAATTACTAAGAAATCCGTTCTTAACTGAAGATCAATCTCAGGATAAAGGAGGTGTCCTTTCTGTCTTACTTTCTTGAATACTTTCTTGAATCTTTCAACAATCCTGTAGAGGAATTTACCAAAGGATGTCATTTCTGCAGCCTTTGACCCCATATCCTTCCTACTAACATATAAGTCAACTTAATATGCTTTCTATGATTTGTGTAGCATGGGTACACAAAGTATGTGTAACATCTTGCATAAGCAGTGCTGATTACTGCTTATGCAAATGTGTATTATTAGAAGCTTTATCCAAATACTGTGTGGCAATGGAAATGTGAGGGGTGCTATACATCAAACAGAATACTTGGGACCCCTGAAGTAGATAAATGCTTGCAAACTTCCTTTTGCAATATTCTGGAGACTGTTTACCTACATTCACTGGAAGCCTTGTCCCAGCACTTTGTAATATGGGTATTGGGAACTCTTTACTTACATCTGCATTATTATAACTTTATTTCTCCAGGTTCTAAATAGTAAAGGGGTATACTGAACTCTGAAGTACAGAATTGGGTAGTTAGATCCTACCCTGTTCCTTCCAACTCTCTACCCATATAGGCACTAACTCCAGCAAACTTTGGGGCGTGGCAAAGGGGCGGAACAAATTGCTACATCCCTATGGATCTAACATCTAGTTAAGCAATATTATTTGGCCTCAACTGTATTGATTTACAATACATAAAATCTCTTTCCTCTTCAAACTTTTGTGAAACACCTTGTGTGATCAGTTCAAGGATACAAAATGACCTAGAAAAGCACCTCTGTTTCTATGTCTATTGGAGGATCTCAAATACTTTTGAAAACTCTGAGAAGTTTTTTAATGAAATCTCAAGACTTCCCCAAATCCCTTACTAAAATTTTATAGATAGTCCTTGGCTTACAACCACAATTGAGTCCAAAATTTTTGTTGCTAAGTGAGACATTTGTTAAGTGAGTTTTGCCCCCATTTTATGATTTTTCTGCCACAGTTGTTAAGTGACTCTGGCTTCCCCACTGACTTTCCTTGTGAGAAGGTTGCCAAAGGTGATCGCATGACTCTGGGACATTGCAACCATCATAAATATGAGTCAGTTGCCAAGGGTCTGAATTTTGATCGCACTTGGAGATTGTTGCAATGATCACTGTGGGAATGCTGAAATGAACTTAAGTGTGAAAAATGGTCATAAGTCACTTTTTTCAGTGTCGTAACTCTGAATGGTCACTAAATGAACTGTTGTAAGTCAAGAACCATCCAGAAAGATGGCTGCTTCCTTGCTGAAAATCACATTGTTGGAACAAAGGGAGTGGTAAGGACAGCTGAGAAGATTATAGGAAGCTCATTTCCTGTTATTCAGGATACTGCTTATAAGCGCTATGTACTTAGATCTCAAAGCATTGTTAGAGACCCACACACCCACTTCATGATCTGTTTCAGTTGTTCCCCCTGGGAGGAGGTTTTGAAGCATTTATAGCAGGTTACTAGATTCTGTAACAGCTTTGTTCCTTATGCCATTTGTCTTGTAAACTTGCAGAATTCTTTTTTTTCCCACCATGTACATTATACATTCAAACTAGATGTTGCTCTGTGTCATATATGTGTGTGTATATGAACATTTGCATAATGGTTATCTTTTGGGAGCTGAATGCAACAAAATTTCATTTTAATATATGCTGTTTAATGCCCATTTAAAGTGACAAAGTTTTTATTCCAGGGGTGTCAAACTCATGGCCTGCAGGCCAGATGTGTCACACGCTGGCCATGCCCACCCATTTTAGCAAAGGGAGTGGGGAGTCGCAATACATCATGTGATGACACAGGTTTGACACTCCTATTCTATTCTAATGTTTGTTCCCAACAGTAAAAAGAGAGGTTTTGCTTATAGAATTTTTCAAAAGGAGATTGGATGAATTTTTGGGAAGAGATCTAGTCTTCTGGAACATGAGTGTTCACAGGACCTTGCTACATTCATCAAAATGATATAAACAATGTTCCCTTGTACTGTAAGCTGCTCCCATTTCATATGTATGCAAGCATCACTCTGTCTACACTGCTTTTGTATTCTGCCTCTCCCATAGTTACTGCTGGTCTTAAGATGGTTAGTCATTACAAGAAACAAAATGCTGAACTAAGATGACCCTTGACTTGATCCAGCAAGGCTATTATTATGTACTTATTTCTGGACTCATCACTGTCATCTCAGTGACTGTGAGTGTTTATATACCAGTTTAGACTGATACACCAGCCACAACTCCATCTGGAGAAAGACATCCTTGCAAAACACTCCAGTGACTTCTAACTGGATTATGCTGAACTGGTATTGTGACTGCAAATGGTTTCAAAAACCTCAATTACTTCAAAACAAAGCAGATGAACTACTAGCTGGGTACAGTACAATCAAATGCCACTGCATTGCAGCCTACCAGTTTCCACTACATTTCCAGGGCCTGTCCAAAGTACTTGTACTTAAAGACTTAAGTGGTTTAGGATCAGATTACTTAAAAGGGCATTTCCTCTCACCTGTTTCTACTTGGACAGTGAGATTTTTGCCAGTTCTCCAGGTTCCCTATACAGGAGTTCTAAATCTTTTTGTGCCATGACTGTCTTTGTGAGTCTGGTGGAATCTACAAGCCCCTTCTTATAAATACATATTTAAATGCATAAAATACATGGATACATATTCATTACAAAGGAAACAATAATGTTCAAGTGCAGTTATCAAACATTAAAAATAACCCATGTGTAATATTGTAATATATATGTTTTATTCATGCATTAAATAACAAGGCAAGCTAAATTTCTGCTAGAGCTTAGTGAAAATAAAGTTATAATTTTTTTCCCCATCTAAATGCATGGACCCCTTGAAATCTATCTAGAGTAAGGATCTCTGCCCTAGAGAATGTGATAGTGATGAAAGAACATCTTTAATAGTGATGTCCTATTTCAAAAGTTCACCTGACTGCATTAGGAACTTTTTGACAGCAGTCAAATACCTTTCTATTTTTGCAATTAGTTTTACTGTAGTGATTGCTAGTTTGAGTGAGCTCTATCTCCTGTTATGTGACTGTTGTTATTACTGAGGATCTTATTGCTTTGCCTAAGGCTGCTGGTTTATTGTTTATAACATTTTAATATTGCAATTCTGATTATATGAACCAAATGTCTTTTAAACTATAACAAAATAAACAGTCAATAAATGCAGACATTCTATAGGTTATTTTATTATATTGTTGGAAGAGATATCCATCTGGGTTCAGTTCCAAGTGGCGAAAAAGACACTGGAAACATGGAGACTGCTTGGAAATATGGTTTAATGGTGGACAAGATCACATGGTTTGAGTTCCTGAACAGAAAAGGCCCGAGATGCTGAGCATGCCTTGGTTTTATGCCCTCTCTAAGTTTTGAACTTCCTGGGGCACAGGAAGAGTATCCTGATTGGTTGTCAGACTCCCAGGGTGTGGGGGTCTTAGCTAGCCTTGCTGGCTGATATAATCTTCCCAGGTGTCATGTGGTGAGTTTCTGTTGCTAAATGGATCCTATTGTGTTGCAGATGGCCCATTGACAAAGGTGGGGGAATGAGCGAGCATGGCTGAGGCCTTAATGGCCCATTGACAAATGTGGGGGGAAGCAGAAAGCTGCTTTAAAACATGTTTCTCCATTTCTCATCCAGGGAAACATAATATTCTTCCAATATTTCCTAAAATATTTTATTCTTCTAGGAGAGGGGTGGGTGCTAGCTTTCTACAATACCTTAATATGTATGTGCTTTGCTCAAAGGGTTATTGGTAATAGTTAGTTTACATATATAATTAATATAATATAATTAATATTATATTATACAATACAATACAATACAATACAACATAATATAATATAATCAATACAATAGACATTCCAAGTGGATACAGAACATGAAACTGGTGGACAGTTTTGAACTTTACAGTTACAGTCATTTATGTTAAATCACAGTAAGTGTCAATGGAAGAGTTTTATCTAACTTTTACTATAAAATACTTGTGAGTAATTTATAGCAGTTACATATTTTTTTCTCTATAGTAGTTTTACATAGTAAGACATCACAGTGTTCTGCCTTTTGGGGTCTAGAACTGAATCAGGCACTTAGCTCTAAGACATAATTTGTTTAACCATGGCTAACAAAATCATAATTGTCTGAACTCATACAACATGCAATTTTTGAACATACAGTTTGCAAATCACAATGGGTGAATTGATTAAGATGTTAAGACAAAACAAAATGAGACCTATTATGTGATAGAATGTTGGTTTGATTCAGCAAAGGAGGGAAGATACGACTGAGTTATTAGAGAAAAGAATATTTGAGTAGTGGGCAAATAGAAAATGGGGTGAGAAACCCCACATAACGCTGCCTTAGAGCAATGCATTAGGTATATGCTGAAATAGAGAAGGGCTTCAACAGGATTTTCTTACAATATCCAATTACATTGGATATTGAAGTGCATTCTAAGAGTATGAGCAATATCTGTTTCCTGATTTTGCTACTTCAGAAGACTGACATGGTTTATAACGATGCCTTTTTGAACAAAGCTTCCCCAGGTTTCCTTGCTGAGACTTATATAACCCTAACTTTAAAGGCAGGTAAAAATTCAGCTCATTATACAAACAATTTCCCAAACCCCTTGTTCAGTGTTGATGCCAACATTTTGATAGTAGCACTAGCACACAGACAACAGACAATATTACCTTTGATTGTCCATCTTGCACAAATTGTTTTTATAAAGGGATAATAAGCATAATATTGTATTATTAATTGATATTTTGGAAATGGATTTTTAAAAAATGGCAACTGTGGTCACAGTTTGAAATAAATAAACGGTAAAAAAACCCCTAGGGAATTATGCGGGAAGGTAAATATTGTAAAAATGGATATAATTTCAAGATCAGTTATCAATTATACTTAGAAGTATTCTGCTGTTAATAACTTGAAAGTATTTTAAGCAAATCGATGAATTATTAGAGTAACATCTCCATTCAAGCTTTGGTGTTGATTCTTCTACAAATTCCTGGGTGCAGTTGAATTGAATTGAATTGTAAAAATGTTTATTCTTGCACAGACTGTGGGTAAAGCTTTGATAATCCTGCTGCTGAATCTAGAACATCCCCAGAAACAAATAGTTGATATTAACAATGGCAGGAAACTGAATGCAAAACATGTTTGCTTTTCTTCAGATGGGAAAACATTGTTTCCATTCATTTCATAATCCTATTATTCTTGATGAGTCTGAATATCCTGGCAGCTCATTCAGGGGGCACATTGTCTTTTGATTTGTCACATTCTTTCTTCCAATCCTTTATATCAGCCTTATATTATGCAAGATGGCAATCCTAAATACTTCAGGCAAGATGGTACAGTTGGCTTACATATTACTTCAGGCAAGATGGTACAGTTGGCTTACAATGCAAGATCCACCCTGTTCTATTCTTGCCTTGCGATAGATACCATCTTCCCTGTTTTAACACACAGAAAAATCATAGATGTTGTTGACCTTCTCCAACCTGATCCCATTAAATGTTTTGGAATTCTAGGAGTCTTTGGAAAAAGTTACTCTATAATATGCTTTTCATTTTTGGGGGGAACAAATTAGCATCAGGCAAAGAATGTTTCTTCAGATATGTGGGTATGGATACAGATATAAATTAGGTATAAAGATAAATTGCCTTAATTTCAAAATTCAACCATTTCTTCTAGATGCATGCCTTCTTCTACCCTTTTCTGACAAATACATCTCAAAGGAAGTGGGGGGAAACATTGTGTACAAAGCAAAACACAAGCAAACAATGATTTTATGTCATTCAGAGATGTCAAAGCTACAGGCTACATGTTTTCTGAAGCTTGGGCTCTTTTAGAAGAGACAAGAGCCAGACTGATTACTTTTAGAAGGGATGTGTGAAAATGATTTTTTAAATTCTCTGCTTACATAAGACTCCTAGTTTACCGTATCAACTTAATTATTTAAAAAAATTATATATGACTGCTAATTTTAGAAAGCCCAACTTTGGGCAGTTCGCAACAGCCATAAAAACCATGGAACAATCAAAACCAAACATCCAAAGGTTGTATCCTCCTCTGATGCATCCAACTCAGCCATTCTCAAGCTGCATGTTTATGACCTTCCAGAAGCTAAAGAGGGTCATGGCCTACCAGGTCTCAGGTAAAACTATGTCCCACAAGGCAAAGGCATACTTCCTGGATGTCACTAAATGGAACAATTTAAGGGAAGTAACGTAGTATCTGACATGGTTTCTGCTCTATCCGAGATGGTGGAATATGCAGATACTTTGAGGGAGAATTAGTCCTGCAAATAATCTGGCCCTGTGCCATGTAAGCTTTAAAGATGAAAAGCAGTGCATTGAACGGCATCTGGAAAGATACTGGGAGCCTTTGCAGCTTGCACAACGGATTTGCAATAATGGCAAAGCAAGTGGCACACACACACTGCACATATCGATCTGTTGTAACTTCAAGGACAGTCCCATGGAGAGCAGATTGCAATAGGCCAACCAGATGTGAGTGACCACGAGCAAAGCTTCTCTGTCTAGGAATGGTACATACCATACCATACCATCTTTTAAACACAGTCCATCTATAAAGGCAGACACTTTTAAAATTAATTTCTGTGTCCATTTTTTAAAAATATCCTTCAGTATGTCCAGTGTTAAAATATTTTGCTCTATTTTGTACTAGTAAATCAAATGTAAGTGTTCTTCTCCTTTAATTTAGGTTCCTTCTAGTTCCTACTTTGTCCAACTTTCAAAGTCCTATTCTACCGGATTATACGTTTGTTTGTTTTTTAAAAAATTCAAAACAAAAGCATTTTCCAAATATAAGAAGAGTCTTATATTTCCAAAAATGTATTTCAAATCCATCTGGATCTTAAATCAATTTGCAACTTTCCAAAATCAAAGTTGTAATCACCTTTTTTGCTGTTTATTTAAAAAAATTAAGTCCTTAACTTTGTATTTAAAATTTCATTCACTAAGGATTGAAGGAAGTGCACCCAGTGTTTTCAGACTTGTCAATCTAAAGGTTCTTAACCGTCAAAAGACATTTAATGAGCAATTTCCAAAGATTAGAAAAGGAAGGATGTGAACCCAGTGTCCTTTTGAAGCTGTTAATTATGGTTTGAACAAGATGGCTATTTCCTGATCTCCCAGAGTTCCAAACCTTGTAGTCTTCTCATGAGAAATAACTATCTGAAGCACTTGTGTGTGATCTCAAGTCCTCTCCTTGTCTGGAGAGGAATTACTTAGTACATGTCTGCTTATCAACACTTCATTCTGCCACCATCATTGGCTTTGCTTTTAGCAGAGCTGTCTTCAGTTCACCATTTCTTCCATGGAAGTCATCACTTTGAAGTTCCTTGTTTCTCCTTTTTTTCCCCCTCATCTCTCCTTCTGCCATCTCATTATTTCATGAAAACACACATACACATACACACATGCTTGAAATGTACTGCAGTCAGTGCCTTGGTTTGCATGAATGTTGAGTTCTTTAACATCCTATTCTTCACTGCCTAAAATATTAATTTGTAGTTCCTTATTGGGATGATAGAGAATTTCATCCTGTGACAGCGCTTTAGCGGGGTAGAATAAATGACAGGAAGGTATGATATTGGTGAGAATTTAAACTGTCAGATTCAGTCTACTTCTAGAACAACTTTTTTTATGCCTTGCTCTGTTTACCCCATTCACTATGTTTTTAAAAAAGATTTAGAACTAAATGTTCTTCATTTGCAAGCTTCCTTTCTTGTGTTATCTTTTCCCTTCACAAAAAGTTATTTTAAGGAGGCCAAAATGATAATTGCACAAGACATGTTTTGACAGTAGCACTTTTGGGCAAGAGCATCAGTTCAATATCAGATAACCTTACACAGAAGTACAGATGTAATGAAAGGCGGTAAAAATCTTAAAAGATTTCTGGTGCAAAGGATTTTAATTGGAATCCATTCTTACTACTAGGAGAAAACTTTAGAACAAAAGAGACAAGATTATTCTGGATATGCATTTTTAAATACATTCAGAACATTTATTCAGAAAGAAGTCTTTGGTAATAACATGAGGGGGGGGAAGAGATATCTTGGTTTCCACAAATAATAGTAAAAAAGGCTTCATTGTTTTTAACTGACTTTTAATTGAAGTAATTATGATTTCTACATCCACAATTTTTTACAAAACCTTTAGCAGGTTTAATAACATTGATCATTTCAAAAACATGCTTTCTATCAAAAGTAAATAATGATTGATCAGAATATTTTTAACAACATGAAAATATAAAAAGTAATTTATAAAACAGTTCCTCTAATGTCAATTTAGTCCTTTGGAAGTGAAACTGCTGTCTGTAGATGTCAACTTAATTTGTATATTGTAACATACATTTATTCATGCATACATACTTTAATAGACATAACACAAAGCACTATGTTCCCATCTCTCTCTCTCTCTTTTGTTTACTATTACATCATTATATGTCAAGATTTCTACATATAGGTATGTCTATATACTATACTCCGTGGTGGGATTCAGCCAGATCGCACCACTTCGGGAGATCCGGTTGTTAACTTTCTGAGCAGTTTGGCAAACTGGTTGTTGGAAGAAATCATTAGGGCAGAGAACCAGTTGTTAAATTATTTGAATACCACCACTGACTATACTAATATCAAGACATGCTTGCTTCAAATAACTACAGATAACTAATCTAAATACCAACTCTGGTGTTTCATTTTTTAAATCAAATGTATACAAGCATTTCTTCTCTTACGAAGTAAATTCACAGGATTTGAGGTATTCTAGGTAACATCATTCTACCTTAATTTTTATCCCCAAACTTGTTGGGTTCAGAGTGGTCATCATATACTGCAAATGAGATACTGTTATTCTCCTTTTCTCCAGAGAAACTTTTTAAAATTTATCCTCCCTCTAGCATCACTCCATTCTGGACTTTTAAAGTGTTTCTAAGCTGCCCTTAAAATGTTTTATTTCTATATTCCTTCCATACAGTATTATACAGTACAGGAATATAATCAGAGAAAGGTGTTTGCCTTTTGAAATATCAGATTATAATCTCCACTGTCCCTACCAACATAATCATAGCTCATGTGGCTTGGGGGTGATAAATATTATAATCCAACATCTCTGGAGAACAAGTAAATGAGAAAAGCTGGTGTAGAGCGTACTCATTACTTACAAATCACAAAAGTTAAGGAAAGCAACTTACACAAGGACTGTGCTTTGGGATACATCCCTGAAGTGGAAAGCTCCTTATAAAATATATTCAAACAATGTCTTCCAGACTGTCAACTTCAATTTCTGTGAGGTTTGATTCTGTCAAGTAACACACTTATGCTAAAATATTCTTGATGCTGGCATTAATCAATAACTATCACTGAAGTGCATCAACCATGACAGTGAAAGAATAAAAATATTGTACACCTCTTGGAACTGTGGCTTCGTATTGGAAAACAAAAAGAAGTTTTAACAGCTAATGGAAGTTGCAGACAGCCTGATGCAACCTCAGAGGCATATGGTTTCTTCCATCATTGAACCAGGGAGAAAAAATAAAATTAAATTAAGCAGCTAAAAAAATGCTATAATATTTTATGGTTACACACTATTGTTTATTGTTTATAAAATGTATAAGACATTGCAGTTTAGAGGCTTCGGGTACTGTACAAAATCAAAGCACAATGTAATAAAACACCAATAAAATTCTAAGTAATGGCACAGATCTTTTTCTAGTTGTATAATCTGGAAAAGTGGGTTTTAACCAGGGGTGAAAACCAGCAGGTTCTGACAGGTTCTGTCAGGTTATGGAGTAGCGGAAATTTTGAGCAGTTAAGAGAACTGGTGGCGGAAATTTTGAGCAGTTCAGAGAACTGGTAGTGGAAATTTTTAGCAGTTTGGAGAACAGGCAAATACCACCTCTGGCTGGCCCCAGAATGGGGTAGGAATGGAGATTTTGCAATATCCTTCCCCTGCCACACCCACCAAGCCACGCCCACCAAGCCACACCATGCCCACCAAGCCACGCCCACAAAACCAGTAGTAAAAATATTTGGATTTCACTACTGGTTTTAACTATATTTTGGAAGACTACAAGAGTAGAAGCTATTCTTGGCGTGAGGAGAGGCTCTTTCTTTCTTTTTTCTTTTTTTGGAAAAAGTTTTTTTATTTTTAAAAACACAAACATAAAATACATCTTTTCAAAAATGCTTTGATCCGGTCATAGATTTGTACAATTACTAACAGCTTAAAAAAAAAAAAATTTCACATCTCCACAAATTGCCATCTTATAAAATATAAAGAAAAAAAAATAAAAAAGAAAAAAATAGTTAAATGTATTCAAATATTCAAATCATTACAATTATTATCAATGTTTAAACAATATTTTAACTATTACTCCCAACATAACATCTTCATTTTAACTGTTTATCTGAACATATTATTTTACATTTTCAAATAACACAACTTGATATTTACTCAATTATTTCCCTAAATTCTGTCTGTTTAACAATACCATTATCCAAAAACCCGTTACTTAAATCTTTAAATCCTAGCATAATATCATTTCAATTTTCATTTCTTTTTGTTTAGATGAATGTATTCTTACAAATATTTAAATTATTACAATTATTATCAATATTTAAACAATATTTTAGGTATTACTCCCAACATAATCCCAGCATAATCATCTTTGTTTTGCTGTTAAACCGAGCATAATTGTTTCATTTTTACTGTTAATCCCAGCATAATCTTCCTTATTTTTACTGTCATACCCAGCATAATCATTTTTGGTTTTTGCTGTTAAATCCAGCATAATCATTTTTTGCTGTTAATCCCAGCATAATCATTTTAATTTTACTGTTAATCCCAGCATGATTGTCTTTTATTGTTACCATCCATCTATACATGACTTATTCCCAGTTAATCATATTATCATTATTTTTATTATGACAATTTAACATGAGACATAGTTCTTACTTTAAACACATCTTTGTATGCATTTATGAATCTCTTTTAACCTAATTTATTTCTCTTATATTCTAATTCCCATCTGTATTTCAATTTTATATATCTATCACATATTCTTCTCATATTCCTATTCATCCATATTTATCTATAAGAACCTCCTTTTTATTATTACTATCCACCTATACATTGTTTTTCCATTTTTAATCACATTTGTTTTAATCTTCTTTTCCTTTTTCCAGCCGTGTATACCTTATTTCTTCATATTCTCACCTGCTAGCATATATTTCATTTCATTTTCAAAGTCTTTACATTTTGTCCTCCATGTATCATTTTAATTCTTTTTCTTGCTTTTATTCTGGATAAAATATATCAAATTTCCCCTCCCTGTGCCAAACCCTTCTCTTATTCCTGCACCAGTTTTTAAGTTGTTATTACCAATTATAAGAGTTCCGTTATAGTTTCCTTTTCTTTTCTCCCAGGTCAAGCTGCCTGCAGACAAGGAAAAAAAAACCTCCTCCACAAAATCCCACAGCTATTATCTGTAGAGTTCACAATTTTCCATAACAAAAAACAGGTTACAATGTTCCTTTTTAAACCAGAAGGTGTCTCTCTACAATCCACAATTTCCATTAGTCATGCAAGTATCCATTTTGTTGCAATTATATAACAGTCCAAATTGATTACTCTTCTTTTAATTTTAAAAATATCAAATCGTCTTCTTTTTTAAAATCCAGCTCAAATTTTAAAACTCTATCCAGTCTTTTCCCCATGTCTCAAAATTTAATTTTTCAATTGGTTCTGTTCAAAAATCAATTGGGTCTTTGTCTCATTAAAGACTGTTATATAAATTTTCCATTGCCCTTTGTTGTACAGCCACTGATTTAAGGCTAGGGGTCTATGGTTGTCACTCACCCAGCTTCAAAGAGCTCCGTTTCAATCCACTTTCCTCCTGCACATCTCTTAGCCCGGTTGTCCCAGCTTCATGGCAGTCACCATGGCTGCTGCCCCCTGCCGCCAATTCACAGAGGGATCCCTCTGACTTCCAAGGAACTTGCCTGTTCCTCTTGGTCATCCAAGGTACCCTACTTTTCCCCCGTCCCTGCAGGAGGGTTCCGGTCCGAAGACCCATCGGCAGCAGTTCGGCAGCCAGGGTTTTTGCGGGACTCATCAGAGCCCGCTATTTCCCTGACTGTCTCGCCGCAATGCCAAACCAGAAGTCCCCAAGGAGAGACTGTTTCAAAAGAGGGGAGCAGCCACTGAGAGCACTTGCTTTCCCAAATGTGGGTTTTTCCTTAACATAACATTTTAATATATTGGCTTCTATTTGATTTGTTAAACTAGGGTGGAAATTTTGCATTAGACAGAAACTTTTTACTTATGTTCATAGTGGCTGAGAAATTTTGGAAGATGTTCTTAAAGTTGGCAGACTTGAGAGACACTGCCTTGGGAAGTTGACCATATTAGTAAGTAGCATATACTGGATAGATCCCCCATAGTTGCAAACTCCTGAAAGTTGCTTTTCACAGTTATCTCTGCATGTACAATACACTGTGCAGAATTTACTTGTATGTAAACTGCCATCAAACATATTAGGATGTGAGTTGATACATAAGAGGACAGCAGAGAGAAGTAGAGAGTCCAACATATAGTATGAAACATTTTTGTCAGCCTTTCTCCCGGCTATGATCTACTGTAGTTGAGATTATCAATGAAGAAGAATATCGTTAGCTCAGATTTGCTCAGACTAGCATTGATAATGTTACCTAGTTTGGGTAATGAAATATCTGCAAGATAACAACCAAGCTAAGAAAGGGGACCTCAGGTGGGATTATACCTATATATTATTGGTGTGGGATTAGTTTGAAATTTAAGGCTTTGAATTTAGAGATCGGTATATTGTATCAAATCTTGCCATGTTGTTTGTATGCCATAATCTTTCAATTTCGAATTTCATATCTTGATGCATTATGACTTTCTCCAATTCTTGTCTTCTATTCTATTATCCCTTGGTATTACCACATCAATTATCAACACTTCCTTCTTTTCCACCACAGTTAAATCTGCTTTGCTATGGGCCAAGACTATCAGTATGTACTGAGAAATCCCACAAGATTTTAGCCTATTCATTTTCTACTATCCTTTCAGCTATATTGTGCTATAACTTAATCAACAACTTTTGCCACTGCTCCTGCCCTTTCAAATACTGTGCCCCTCCCCCAAAGTAAGAACTGCACCCACTCTGAATTCACCCATTCTGAAAGGACCTGAAAAAAATGGCTTTGCCAACTGGTGTGGGGCCCCAAGTGGTTAACGGCTAGATAAGACTCCATCTCCCCACCACCGATGTGCATCTTGCTCCCATCTTTTTAAATTTTAAACTAATTTAATGTTATTATTTATTGTTCTTATTGGTTTTTAAATATTGTAAACCACCTAGATCAGGCAAGGTGGACAGCATATAAATCGAATAAATAAATAACAATATATTTTCCAACCAATTTTTCATTACCAGCACGTGATAATTTATTACACATGTTCCAGTGAATCATTTTGGTGACTGTGTTATTATTATCATCATTTTTTTCCTAAATAAGTAGTAATATTTTTCTTTCTCTTATGACTTTTGGCTCATGGCTTTTCTCTCTTTGGGCATTAACTATCCCATATATTGAAGCACATAAAAATCAAAGCCCATCAGCTTGCAGAGTTAACTTCTACCCTGAAGCACATTGTCTGCTGGGTAATTTACTCACAGAATATCCTGATCGGGGTGGATTCTACTTACCTTCACTACCAGTTTGCAACAGGAGTGTGTGCGCAGAAGCTTCTGTGCATGCACAGATCATTCATGATGATGTCCGGGTGGGTGGGCGGAGCCTCCCGCTGCCGTTACTACCAGTTCGCAAGAATCGGACTGAACCAGGAGCAACCCATCTTTGATCCTGATCCTCAGTAATCATTTCAAATGGATACCGAAGAGACGTATATATAGCTAGACCTTTAGCTTGGCTCTGATAATAGGGCTGAAGGATATTACAAATTACATGGACTTTATTTAATCATTTAATATGTCTGACAAATAAAAATAAAGAAGGCTCTTCATTTGTTCTTCAACTAACTTCCCCAGAAAATGATATTTTCTAATTGCTCCATATATTGTTGATAATAATAATTTTTACAAGTCCTCATTCATGTTACAGGTACAATGGAAATATTCCTGGAGTGGAAGAGAAAGCACACAAATAATAGAGTAGAATAATAGAATAATAAGTAGAAAAATCATTAACTACATTTTTAAAAAAATCTGAATTGTGTACCTGCCATGCATCAAAACTTTCTGAAGAATCCAAACTGAACATGCAACAAATAAATAGAAAAGCCCTGGGATAAAATTGGGAAAATAATTTAAATTTAAATTTTTTAATGACAATCATTCTGAAATACTTGCAGCAGAGTTAATAACTATCTTGTGAGCAAGCTACCTTTATTAATGAATTATTACCAGTTCTAGAAATAAGTTTCAGAGACATTACAGCATGCTGAGAATTTATCAATTATTTTGTTCATTATAAACAAATAGTGTTTACCTTCTACATCCACAATCCTAAGTAAACAGACATAAGCTATATTTATTTCTGACATTCCATCATTAGCTTTTTTTAAAGATGTTTGAAACCTCTATATAATAAAATTATCATAGTAAGAAAAATATTTTCAGTTCTCAAAAGGCAATAAATGATGGGCTGATTAAAGATAATTAATGAGTTTGTGCTTCAATGTTTCCCTTTGTTTCCTTGTTTAAAAAAGCACACAGAGAATGAAATATATTTATCATGTCAAAAAAATGTAATTTTATGGCATACAAATTTTATAATTGGATGAAAAATAACACTATTGCCACCCAAAGAAAGTTGTTAGCACATAAATCATTATAAGGAATCCAGCATTTTAAACATATTAGAAGATCTCCATGACTGCATAGTGATTTTAGTCTCTGGCTCTGCTGTGTTTTGTTCTTTCAGTCAGACACTCAGATGAATCAAGAAATGATTTGAAAGTAACATTAATAAAATTACATTTGGTATTCTTGGCCATTTCAGCTGCAACCACAGTCCTAGATATCAAGGGCAGATGAAGGTTGTACTGGTTTGCCAGTTTAATTGGGGGCAGGGGGCAGCCAAGAGCCAGCATAAATAAGGAAGATGGTATGCAAGTGGATGACAATGAAATTTCCAGATGAAATTATATTTTGGGGTTTGGAGAGAAAGGTGTCATTTTTGGTGGTTTAAAATAAGGCATATACAGTATAACTTATTAATCATTTTCCTGGTTCCTAAGGCAAAAAAAGAAAAAATCCTCCATTGATCAGGGTTTCCCACCCAAAGACATTAATGTAATTTCTTAGTACTTAGGGAAAGTCACATACACAAACAAATTCAATAGCCGTATTCAGCCTCAGGGCCATTGACTATCCTTCTCTACTTCTAAATTCCTTTATTTCAAGTATACATTTACGCTGAAAATTCAGGGATCTAATATTGAAAAGGATATGATTCTAAAAAGAGTAATTAGTAATTACTTTCACATACACAAATATGGTCAACAAATAATGCAGTGCTATGTCTCCTTACCCCCAAAGGCCTGTAGGACTAAGGCTGAAACCCTATGTATAGATACCTGAGGAAAAAAACCTCTATTATGATTTCTGGAATGTTGTTATGAGAAATATTTTAAGATCCAGCCTTCCCATACTATATCAGAACTCTCTGATGTTTCTAGTTTTCCCCTCTGCTTTCCTCAGTTAAGGAGGAACTTTTGGAAAGCTCATCTTTCAAGCAACAAGTGAGAGCTGTATGTCACTGGAGTATCAGGTCACCAGGAAAAGAATCCCAAAAAATGGAGTAAAAAAGAGCCAAATACTGTTAACAAGAAGTAGAAATAATAATGGAAAGAAGGGAAACTGCAAGGAAGGAAAGTGTAAGAATCTTACCTTTCCCCCTAAGGTTAGTGATGTTGACAGGCAAGATAGTTCCTAAAATGTTATCAAAGCCCAAAGCGACCTGCTCAGAGTATAAATGCTTTAAAAAAAATTAATGGTATTAATTATATTAGGATTTTATGTTATATAAAGCTTGTGAAGCAGAGGTGTCCGATAGGCATACTGATGAATGTCCATCATTGCCTACACCAAGGAGGTTTGGACCAGTTGTAGCTTCCAAGTAATCTTCAAGGACAGTTTCCTGTATAGTCATTGCAATAATCTAACTGTAAGATGACAGGGACACAGTGGCTCAGTGGCTAAGACTCTGAGCTTGTTGATCGAAAGGTCAGCAGTTCAGTGGTTTGAATCCCTAGTGCCACGTAACAGGGTAAGCTCCCATTACTTTCCCAGCTTCTGCCAACCTAGCAGTTTGAAAGCATGTAAAAAATGCAAGTAGAAAAATAGGGACCACCTTTGGTGGGAAAGTAACAGCATGTTGTGTGCCTTTGATGTTTAGTCATGCTGGCCATGTGACCACAGAGAGGTCTTCAGACAGCGCTGGTTCTTCGGCTTTGAAACGGATGAGCACCGCTCATTAGAGTTGGGAACGACTAGCACATATCTGTGAGGGGAATCTTTCTCTTTTACTTTTTAAGATGACTAGGGCATGAGTGACTCTCTAAAGTTCCAACAGCATTCATCAAAAAGTATGATTTCAAATTTAATTTAATTTTTTTAAATTTCATATATATGTATATTCTCACAATTTAAATACTAATCATTGCTGATTTTATGAAAATTGTGATCATTGTCATTTTTGTGTGTGAAGTGTTCTTACTTTTGAAGATTGCCTAAATGATCAAATTATCAATACATAATTCACCTTAAACTAAAAAGCAGGAAATTAATTCATACATTTGGTATCCAAGTAAGAAGGTAATAAACAGAATGTTACTTTACACATTGTTACACGTTGCTACCAGGAGATTGTACAAAATTCTTTGAATTATTTGTGGCTCTTGGCATTGTGGCCATTCATACTTAAATGAGCATTTCACTGCAGTCTAGAAAACATACATCTCTAATCTTAAATTGCACATGTTTCTATCATTTCTGGAATGCCAGGAAGATAGTTTCTAACTATTTCAGAATTTTTAACCCCTATACAGATGGGAAAGTTGTTCCATGATGCAAAGTACTAGAACTGAAAAATATGCATGGAATAGATGTATGAACTTACTGCATATTAACAAACTAAATAGTAATCAAGAAGATGCAAAGAAATATACAATATGTGCTTTTCTGTATTTCAGAGAGAAGTAAATATGTGCATGCATAGCCATGGGCTAAATAAAAATAGTGACATTTTCCTGCATTTAAGATTATCTAGCAGAGGAATAATTTCTGCCACAATATGATTGCACATACAGTTAGAGATTTATGTTACTATGGTATTGCATTAGCACAACATTTTATCATTAGGAGCCTGATAGCTCAGTGGACTAAAAGCATTGTGATTAACACTAGTTGTCTGCAATTACTGTAAGTTCGAATCTCACCAGGCTCAAGGTTGACTCAGCCTTCCATCCTTTCTAAGGTAGGTAAATTGAGGACCCAGTTTGTGGGGGCAATAAGCTGACTTTGTATAAATATACAAAAGTATGAAGGCTATTGCTTAACACATTGTAAGCCGCCCTGAGTCTCCGGAGAAGGGCGGCATATAAGTCATTTTTTTAAAAAAAATAGGCTTGTGGCATTGAAATCTAAGAGCAAGTTATTCTTTCAAATCTCACTTGGCCCTTGAAAGGAAAATAAAATATTGGGACATATTATACATGGAAAAATGGTGTGCTTCATTGCTACAGACATGACTATGAAGAAAAAGCAATGGAGGTGAGTTGGATCTCAGGAAGAAAAGGCATCCAGACCATGTTTGACAAACCATTATAATCATCAATAGTATTAAAAGTTTTGGAATTTAGCCTTTGCCACCATTTCTCTCATACTTACTTATATACATGTGTGTATACTGTCGTTAGCAAAGTTAAAATGAAATTTATGGATATGAGAGAGGAGAAATAAGGCCAAGAAGAAAATTGATGATGTACTTAATATAAAATATAAGACGTTTAAATAAAAGGCAAGGTATGACGTGGTATATAGATATGGAAGAGCAAAGCAGTTTATAAGGGTAGGAAAGGTATGAAAAGATACATCAAGTGAGTTATGTGTAAACAAAGTTAAGCTATATTTCCTTTCTTGTTTATTACCTCATGCCTTTAATTTCTTTTGCTTATTGTTTTTAGTCCTTTTCTGTGCTATGCCTAATGTTGCCTACCCCAAATATATATGTAAATATAATATTATCCAAATATCTGCTAATAATAAAACAAGTGGATAAAAGCAATTAAAGTCTGAAAAGGTGAGTTCAATTTTCATTTTAACCACATATTCACAATAAAGGGGGAAAAAAGAATATTTCTCTTGAGTATGAAAATAGCATAGCATTCTTTCACTGGAAAGAATTACTGTAATGTTATCAAGCAAGCTAGCAGTGGGATGAATGAATTGGTATTCCTGTGTATTTAAATGAGAGTTATCTCCTTCACTTATTCTCATGAAAATATCCCCACAGCAACCTCTTTTAGTTTTTAGATCAGCTATTTATGCAGTATAGGCAATGATATCTCTAACAAAGGCCCAGAGGAAATTAGTAAGTCAGTCAGCTTCCCTTCTCTAGAGTCACAGAATCATCAATAATTCAGCAAACGTTGTATTTAATATCACATTTAGGTAATTGGGCACATTCAGCTGAAAGGAACAGCCTTGATGTTGGAAAAGATTGCAGTTCTGGTAGTGGAAGTGCCAGTTTTGCAGCGGTGCTTTTAAAGTGGTGCTGCCTCAACTAGCTTACTTCTTTCTGGAAGGACATCATTTTAAAATCGGTCATTGTGAGAGAAAAAAAGTATGGCCTATGTGCTGGATCAGATGATGTTTTTGCTAATAGAGTGGACACAGCTCAACCGAGTGTAGCCGGCCCTTTGCTAGTTAGGGTATTTAGCAAGGAGAGCCAATTACTGGCTAACAAGATCACCATTTATTCATTACATTTGGACTCCACTCTCAAATACACGTAAGAGATCGGTGAAACTGAATTGAGATTTGTTTTCAGATGAACAAGCAAATTTTTGCCATTTTAGTCTCATGTAGAAGAAAGTATATCCAGGCAGACAGATAATTACAAGTTTAAAGATATTCCATAGCGTTCCCCTTCAAATTTATTTATTTATTTATTTATTTATTTATTTATTTATTTATTTATTTATTTATTTATTTATTTATTTATTTATTTATTTATTTTGTGCAATATGTTTCATTATCATAGTGGTGCTTCATTCTGATTTGGTTTTGTTTTTTTTACAGATGCAAACACTTCTAAACCGCTTAGGAACTTAAGAAGTTGCTTTATCGATCAATCTTCAGCACTGAAATTTAAAACGTAAGTCTCTAATTGTATCATATGGTCCTCAGCAGCCCCCTATTTAATTAAATTAAAAGCTATTCTGGAGGAAGTTGTCTGACAATTTTGTTTTACTATTTCAATTTATATATCTTTTTTTTTTCATGAAAACACACCCATGACAACTAAGAACTATAAACTAAATGCAAAAAAGAATATTATGTAAGTGCAGATAAAACAACATAGTAGCCAATTAAAGCCAAAACCCTTTTAAAAGACACATTGAAAAGGTATTAGCAATAATGATGAAAGAATTTGTTTAAACTGTTGCTTTCTAACAAGAGAACTAGCATAGGACATGTACGCTAGTATTCGCTGCTTTCATATTTTACATATTATACCGTATTTATACTTCAGAGATGAACAAACTTTCTGAAGCTCAGAAATTATCAGTGTTCTAAAATAAATGGGAAGAAGTTCCCCCCCCCCCCCTCAAAAAGAAAAAGGCCTCTGGTGACCAGCAAAAAAATAATGTGCAATCTCTGGAAATCCCATTGACATTCAGTCATAGAATAGCAGTATTGTATGTAATATTTATATGCAATGCATATTGTAGTTTTTATATGCATTTCACATGAGAAGACTACACAGCATCTTCCCATCTTAGTCTTTTGAGTGGTTTCTTGGCCCAAGAAATATGATCTTTCCTAATTTTGTGTGTGTGTGTGTGTGCGCGCGCACACACACACGTAAAGGTTGCTTTCAGAGATTGTAATGGAATCAAGGGGAGAGGAAAAAACTGTAGAGGATTGGGGGAAGGAATTTTTTTCAATTCCCCTGCAGAACTATCAAAACAATAATCTTTTATAGCAAGTGTCCTAAGACGAGTTGCTATTATGCTCTGGGCAAAAGGCCACAGTGGGAAAGGACGTGCTTTGCATGCCAACAATCCCATATTCGATTCCTCCCTCCATCATCCAGTAAGGCTGAGAAAGGTTCCTGTATGAAACCCAGGAGAACCAGCTCCAATCAATGGAGCAAGCAGGACAAAAACAGATAAATCCATTAGGCTGATTCAGGATAAGGCAGCTGCTGCTTAGAGTATGTCCCTAGAATCCTACAGTCACAATTGACTGCTAAAGGCCACATCGTTCCTAGCAATAAAGGTTTTGCTGAGGTAGTAAAGTTCTCTCTCCTTGTGAATCAACACTTTTCTCAGCCAGGATATTATTTCTAGTGAATTCATAAAACATTTAAAATACCTTTGTGTTTTAAGTAGAAACATGTATCAAATAAATGATAATAAGAATTAAAGTATAGCAACCAAATTCAGAATGCATTCAGAATGCTGTATAGAATGCAGTTAAAAAGACAGTATCAGGCAAGACTATTTCCATTCAAAACTAGTTAAACCCTAAACTGGCCTGAAGGAAAGATTTCACCACTTGGGGCTCTTAACTTTGGAAAGAAAAATATGGTAAATGGAAGTGTTTCTCCTTCCACAGGTCCAGACCTTCAGGTCATCCACAAGGCCAAAGGCGGGCAGGTTCAAATCCAACAGAAGAAAACAACTTTTCAACCAATGGGTAGTCTGCAGAATGTACTGCCCCAAAATGAAATAATAGCATGCAATTTGATCCGATTTAAGGGGTGAACTCGGGAGGTTCATGAAAGATCAGGCTATCAAGAGCTAATAATATTGGAGTTTCTTCATTGCTTTTATAGGCAAAGGCTTTAAAATACTGGTTGCTTGCTAGCAGTAATGGAAGCAGTGGTGGAGCTCTGAAACCTTAAATATTCTATGAGCTTTTTGAATGGTGTTGGTAACTCTGTGATAAGGATGCTAGAACTATGGCCTGATCCTGCCAGATTTTTCTTTCTTATGTTGAACACTTTTAAATGCCAATTAAAAATCTACAGCACCACACCGTTCCTTTAAAATAGATTGTTATAACACCCCTGCCCTAAAAAAAATTATTTACTTCTAAAACAACTGTATCAGATCTAGGAGCTCCCCCACCCATGTTACACAGCAGTTTCACCTAAGAAGTTTTTCAAGAGGCAACTGGACTTTCTGGTTTTTTTTTAATTAGATTTATATGCCACCCTTCTCCGAAGACTCAGGGCGGCTTACAATGTGTTAAGCAATAGCCTTCATACTTTTGTATATTTTATACAAAGTCAGCTTATTGCCCCCCACAAACTGGGTCCTCAATTTACCTACCTTAGAAAGGATGGAAGGCTGAGTCAACCTTGAGCCTGGTGAGACCCGAACTGGTGCAATTGCAGACAGCTGGATGTTAATAACAGGCTTTAGTCTGCTTTATTAGCCTGTTGAGCTATCCAAGGCTCTTTTTCTTGGAAGACGTTTTGCTTCTCATCCAAGAAGCTTCTTCAGCTCTGGCTGGATGATGGGGATTGGAAGGATTTATACTCCTTGCAGGCAGCTGTATACATCCTTCCATTTCCCACCATCCAGCCAAAGCTGAAGAAGCTTCTTGGATGAGAAGCAAAACGTCTTCAAGGAAAAACCAGAAAGTCCAGCTGCCTCTTGAAAAAGTACCTTTGGAACAACCATGACCCAACTGACTGAGAATCTCCATAGACATTTTACTTAAGAAAGTACACCATAAAGTATGAGAGAAAATCCACAAAATTGTGGGGAGGAGTCTTTGAATCCACAACTATGCAATCTTGCAAGAATTGAGACTAAACCTGTACTACTCCATCAACCCACAATAACCTCCAGATATCAATGCAGAACTTTGATAGCATCGCTCAATTGTCTCAGGACTCAGATTTACAACTGGGTATCATCTGTGCATTGATTTATGCCTGACCCTATGTCATTGGATAAGAGGCCTCGTGTGCTAGTTAAGGAAGAATTAAATAGAAGTGAAGTTCAGACTCTGATGAACCCACGAAGGATTAAGTGCAGGACTTATTTGGATGAGTCATAGTTGACTTTAAAGAAACAGTAAATATTTAGCATTTGGAAAGACAAGTTAAAATTATACTAAAAAATCATATTTAGGATTTGGATTTTTCCATTCAGGAACATGAAACCACCATATAACATCAAAGTGAATCTATTCTATATATTTATGCTATCAGTTATAACAAATTGCATTTTAAAATAATGTAAAACTTAGTGTATTGTAAACGCTAAACAACTATGTGAATAGCTACTTTGATAAATATATCCTTCTATGAAAGGTTTTGAAGATGCTGGATCTTTTCCTTATATGTTCCAATGCTTCTATTTTGCTTTCCCAGCCTCTGCATTTGCTAGCAAAACCTATGATGACATTACATTCCAAGCCTTAAATATAAACAGTTTAATCCCCAAGGAACTAAGACTGGTTTTGCTCTCTGGATTAGCTGGCAAGTATGCTGAGGTTTGCACAGATACCCTCCACAGTGCTAAGCATGTAACTTCCAAGATACAATAAGAAAAGGGAAAGCTTGAGGTGTTCCTAAAGGTTGCATTTTGTTTGGAGGAAAAATGCATGAAGGAAATAAGACCAAATTGCATTTTATGTTTGAAAAGAACATGCATTTTATCGAATAGCTCCAAAATATCTTTAAAGCAGGGTTAGGCAGAATACATTTGTTGTTGTGGTGGTGGTGGTGGTGGTGGTGGTGGTGGTAGCTGTTGTTGTAGTAGTAGTAGTAGTTGTTGTTGTTGTTATTGTTGTTGTTGTTGTTATTATTATGTAGCTTCCAAACATGATTGGGGGAAAAAACTACATTTCCCATCATTCAGAAGAAGGGAAGAGATTAAAACAAGAGGGGGTCTTCTAATCTAACCTTCTGCTCAAGCAGGAGACCCCATACCATTTCAGACAAATGGTTATCCAGTTAAAAAGCCTCCCTTCCAAAACCCAGTACTATCTACATATATGGGCGCAGTGTTGAGATATGATCTGGGATGAGTTTGAGCTCATGACTCCTAAAGAAATGGACAGAGTTCTCTGTACTTTAAGCTCAATCAGTTGTTTACTGGATCTGGGCCCCTCCCAGGGCACAATAGTGTCCAGGGAGCTGAGCCACAACTGGGTCAAGTCTTTAGTGTTGGTCTCTCTGAAGAAGAGCCAGTCTGGTATAGTGGGGAAGATGTTGTCTTAGAAACCAGGAGACTGAGTAATAGTAATTAGGTACCATATGAATTAGGTACTGACTTTGGGCCAGTAATTCTCTCTCAGTCCAAGATTGCTGTTGTGGGGAAAATAGGAGAAAGGAGTATTAGGTATGTCTGTCTTCTTGAATTATATATTAAAAAGAGTGGATAAAGGAGGGAGGGAGGGAGGGAGGGAGGGAGGGAGGGAGGGAGGGAGGGAGGAGGAGGAGGAGGAGGAGGAGGAGGAGGAGGAGGAGGAGGAGGAGGAGGAGGAATCCCATCTTGAAAGGGATAATGGTGCATTCTGTCCTTGACAGCCTGTCCTTTGACTCAACAGTTTATGATAACTATCAACCAGTCTCCAACCTTCCCTTTTGGGAGAAGGTTGTTCAGAAGATGGTTGGTGGTCAGTCTGCAGGTGATGAAAGGAACCGGGTGAAAATGAATTATCAAGGTTTCAAAACAGGATTTTGTACTACTATGTGAGGTTATCCACCAGTTTGGAATTTGATATCATCAGTATGCTGATGATACCCAATTACAGCTTTCGGTCCTGAGCTAGCTGAAAAAGGTTGTCAGGGCTCTGTCCTTGTAGGTTTAGACAGAGAGGAACCATCTCCAACTCAATCCTACCAAGACTAAGTAGCTGTGGATGTCTGAACCTCAAGATCTGGAGATATTCCATCTTTGACTTTGGATGGTGTAGAATCTGGGGGTCTTCCTTGGCTCACCTCTGGTCAGGAAGGCCTTTGCACCACTTCATATGGTGCACGTTTCTTAGATTATAGACCCCTTCGGTTGCTAAAGCCCTGGTCAGCTCATGGCTTAAATGCTGCAATATGCAATGTACTGTACATGAAACTACCCTTAAGGACCACCAGGAAGATTTAACTGGTCTAGAATACAGCACAGCAAATAGTGATGGGCATGGCTCTATATGCCCATGTAACACTTCTGCTTTGCATGCTACTAGTTGCCACTTTGATTCTGAGTATGATTCAAGGTGTTGGTTGTGCATAGGGCCTGGTGAGACCACCTATCTCCCATAGTGCTTGCTCAAACTTTTCAGATTTGCAGGTTTGGCATACTCTGTGATCCTTCAATTATGCAATGTCATAGAAAGATACCCTGGCAGTGCACCTTCTCTCTAGCAGTTCCTGTCCTCTAGAATGAGGTTCTCCCTGAGATCCAGATGCCCACCCCCACCCCCACCCCCACCCTCCGTCTGCTGTTATTCAGAAGAATCCTGAAGACTTGGCTGTTCACCCAGACCTTTGCCAAGGGAAAGCAAGATCCTTCCCTTCATTCTATCTGGTTTGTTATACTTGCCATCCTTTATTGATTATATTGTATAATTTCTTTGTTTGATGGTTGTGAGCAGCCATAAATCGTTGCGAACTGAGCAATATACAAATTTAATTTAATATTATGGTATGCCCCTATCTCTAAAACACACACCCTTGTTAAATGAAGATGCTTGGTTACGGAAAAGTTTGCCCAACCATGTTTTAATGCCACAAGATGCAGTCCTATTGCTACAATTAAAGAGAACTGGCCATGTAAACTGTAATGATGGAAAATGAGAACCTCAAGAGCCCCAGTAGCACAGTGGTTAGAATGTATTATTGCAGAATGTATTAATTATGTCGACTGCCAGCAGTTTGATCCTGACCGGATCAAAGTTGACTAAGCCTTCCAAGGTCAGTAAAATGAGGACCCAGATTGTTGGGGGCAATATGCTGACTCTGTAAATTGCTTAGAGAGAGCTATAAAGTACTACAAAGCAGTATATACAGTAAGTCTAAGTGCTATTGCTATTGCTAAGATCAATTAGCCTTTCCCCTCCCACACCCCAATTTGACTGTTGTGCTCAAATGTTATTAAAATCACTAATATAAAAATGAATTATAATAATATATTTTGTTTACCCTTTCAAAAATCCCTTGTTTTCCACTGTCTTTAAAAAAAAAAAAGACAAAACAAGTTAACCATGTCATAATTGACAGTCAAATCTGCAAAATGAAAACAATTACTTGTTTGAAAGAAATCTGAACAAAACCATTTGCACTGACATTTAACTCATTTCTATGGTTACTTAGTTTTTTTTAAGTTCCATCAACTCCTTTAATCTGACAATGACCATTTTTACATACAAGATTTCCTTATAAAAGAAGAAACAGTTGTTTTTCATATCAAAATGTTTCTAACAAAGATGGAATGAAGTTTTAAATGTCATGGCTTACTGTCTAAGAGTGGGCATATTTTGCTATGGGATTTGCATTTTATGAGTTGATACCTCAGTGGTAAATATAGCCACTAACTGCCCATGGGTTTAAATGAAATGATTCCTTTAACTATAATGTTCCTGAAGCAAATATAAATTTGTGTTGCTTTATTCACAGATGGGTTTCTTATTAATTTATGAAGAACCATATCCTCAGCATACATTTTTTGTAAAGTACAGTATATGAGTCAAATGAATTGTCCATTTGAAACAACATTATAGAATGTGGATTAAAGAAGAAGGTTATTATAAAACTAAGGTATTGAGTCAAATCTGGTGCCAACCAAATTTAAGCATTCCGACCAACTATAGTTCAGCAAAAGTAACATTTTCACGAGAGGGTAGAAATTGATTAAAAATTTGCTCTATCCAGGGACTTGAAAGAGGCTTTCATTTATATAGCATATTAATGAAGTCCTTTTTTTCTATCTATTTAGTTAATTTTCAGTTAGCTGGTATGCTAAATACTGTAAGCTAATAGTGTAAGCTTGCAATGAATCTTCCTATAGCACAGGATATACTGTATGTCTTCCTATCTGTTCTACTGGGACAACTGAAGTCCAAGGTTAAAAAATTATTTAGAGATATATTTAAAACTGATCCAACATCCTTAACAAAAGAAATGAAATATCTTTGGTGGGATTGAACCCAAGATTGGAATATACTACGAAAGTTGCATTGTATGTAAAGAATTATTACAGCTGTACAGAAATACATGATACCAAAGATGAAATCCTTCTTGAAAGTATTTGGATGAATATTACAGGAAAAAAGAAATGAAGTTGCTACAGTCTGTACTACAGGCCACCCAACTAAGCAGATGACATAAATCAACTTTTGCAAAGCAGTTAGGAAATACACCATTGTAATAATGGGGGATTTTAACTATCCTGACTTCAACCAAAAAACAAAGTCTGAGGTGAACTGGAGATCAAACAAGTTCCAGACGCACCTAGCTGATAATCAACCAAAAGGTAGAGGAGGGAGCTAGAGGGTCAGCTATATGGGACTTAATCCTTACTAATAGGGATGAAATAGTTGAGGGAGTGGAAGTTGTAGGAATTTTCATGGAGAGTGACCATGTTTATAGTAGAATTCACCATAATATAGGCATAGGTAACTGAACAAAGTCAGACTAGTGTCCAGGGTTTTAAGAGAGCTGACTAACAAATTAAGAAATAAAATATGAAGGAATTTATGGATGGAAATTTTAGAGGGAAAAATAGTTCAGGATGCTTGGAAAACTCCATAAAGCAAGATAATAAAGACCCAAACAAAAACAATACCATAGAGGGGAAAAAAAATAAGAGACACCAAATGAAACCAGTACGGTTGTACAAAGAGGTTTCTGACAAACAGGGACAAAAAGACCTTCCAATGCTTGAAGAGCTGTCATGGAGAAGAGGGGGGTTAATATATTCTCCATTGTAACTGAGGACAAGACAGGAAGCAATGGGTGGAAGCTTATCAGGAGAGCCAACCTTGAAATATTCCTGATAATGAGAATGATTAATCAATGGAACAGCTTTTTCTTTTCAAACATAATTGTCATCCAAATGTGTTGTGGCCCGCCACTGTTCCAGTCAAGCAAAGAAAGAAAGTATCTTAATTGAAGATAGCTGGCTGTAGCCTGATTTATGAGTCAATCCTGACCGGAGTTTGTCTGTTGAAAATAACTGTCTAATCTCTTGCCTCCAGTGCGTCATTCTTGTGAATCCTGCTCATGAAAATCTGACCTAGGAGTAGCTGACAATTTTGACTTGGTTCTCTGAACTTCAGAGTGGAACTTGACTTCTTTTCTGCAGGCTCCTGTTAAAAGAAAACCACCCAGCCAAGTTTTCTTTCCTAGACACTTAGTTTATTTACATTCCTTCCCTCATCTACTGTTATTTGTCCACCTTAGGTATATTGCTAGCAATGACCACTAACAGTGTGTTATCATGATGGGGCTATTGATTATCTCCTTATTTTCACTCAGCTGGACTGACCTTTCCTCACCACCTGATTACCTGCAAATTAAACCTCTTTTTTCTCCTACTGCCACTAGTTCATGTTATTACTATCACCAGGTTCTATTCCAGGGGTGTCAAACTCACATCGTCACACCAGCATCATGTGACGTATCAACTTTTTTCCACTTCACTAAACTGGGCATGGTTGTGGCCAGCATGTGACGCATCCAGCCCACAGACCATGAGTTTGACAGCCCTCTTCTAAGTATGTGAATCCTGAACTGTAATCCAGAGCAGCAGTACTGCTCAAATTTGTCAAATGATCATTTAAGCCAACAATTCATTGAAGCTTTTCCTTTTTCTTAGTGGCCTTCTGAAATCTAAAGCAGTTCTGGACAAGTTGATTTGAGGGAGTTAATCTTGCCATCTGTTTATGCAGCTGTCCCTCAAATGCCTGCCTCTCTCATCGGTCCTTTTACAATCATTCATATGTGCATCCAATTTCACCACCACCTCCTCCTCCTCTTCTTCCTTTTCTACTTCCAGTGCAGCTTACAGAGCGTTATACGATACAGGTTTTAGAAAAACGAAAGAAATATAAATAGCAGGCAGCCAATCCAATCAATGCATAGTATCATTGGAAGCGTGCCACCAGTAAAGGCACAGGTTTGATAAGACAAAATAGAGCAGAACAAAGGTATCATCAGAGAATGTTTGCACCATGGTTAGGCACAAGTGAAGTGAGGAAAACAAATCAACCCTTAAACTGAGAAATACCTCATTCTTGCTTTCTCTTACTAGTGATTATATGCTTTATTTATGTCATAAACCACTTGAGATGTAACAGGTGAAATAGCTGAAGCCCCAGATAAACTAAAGTAATACTCTGACCTTTGTTTTACAAAGACCACAGCCTTGTCTTCTCTCCTAAGGGCAAAATGTTTTCTGCTTGTTAATAGTTGACCTTTATTTAACCCCTGCCAATATCCTGCAGCAGGTTATTCTACTGTGTCAATTTCTTAAGGAAGGTCCTATAAATACGTGAAAATTAACATAAGAATATGGTTACTTGTCTAAAAGTGTCTTACATTGAGTTGAAATGTTAAGAAGCTTGCCTTTCTTGGGGAATTTTGTGCTAAATGTTCTGTAGGGTAAAAAACTTTGTGTAATGTTTATAGCTGCATGTATGTGCATACAAAATATTCTCTCATGATAAACTTTAGTGTACAATACATTACTTAATTAACTCAAATTGTTGTGTTCTCATTATGTTCAAGGACCTTCTCTTCCAGCAAGTTGATGAAAATGAATCCAGGGGTGGGTTTCTACTGGTTCGCCCCAGTTCGGGCAAGCCGGTATCTCTGCCCACCTGCCATCAAAAATGCTCTGTGCATGTAAAGAAGTGCCATGCGCTCGCAAAGCGCACGCACTCACGCACACTACCGATAGCAAACCGGTAGCGCCAATATTTGAATCCCATCTCTGAATGAATCCCCAATGAACTGGCTTCTTCTGGGTTCTCACAACATTCTACAGAAGGGGTGTCAAACTTGCAGCATCATATTGTCATCATGTGACGTATTGCAATTTTCCCCCCTTGCTAAATCAAGAGTGGAGGTGACCACCCCCAATTTAGCAAGGGGGTGCATGATCGGCATCGTACCTGGAGCATCGTACGTGGAGCGTATGATGCATCCAGCCCGTAGGCTGCAAGTTTGACACTCCTGTTCTAAAGCATAAATCAATTACACAGGCAGAGTTTTTATAACATACTAGGTTAAACTAGAAGGACATTTTTGGATGGTAATGCTGATGGTTTTGAGTTGTACAAACGCACATCCTCCCAAATGGTTTCCTAGATCCATTTCTTACTAATTCCAGATTTTAAGCTCCTGATTTTTTGTTCCAATCCCAGTACAATGAACAATAAAAGATATAGAAGTAGCTTATATAATACCTACTGTAGATTATAGTTCCCAATTATAAGCTCTATAAAATTATAAGAAGTTTGGTAGCATCTTTTTGGACTAACACATTTTATTAACAAGCATAAACTTTAGGGAGCTACACCTCATTTCCTCAGATGGTCATGAATGCATAGGCCTTTTAATAAAATAGGTTATTCTGAACATATACTACTAAACCTCCTCTGATTTTTGGCTACCATAGACTAACACAGCTTTCTCCTAACAATAACTATAAAAATTATAGTACTTTAGTAACTAAAACACCGCCCAATGTATGTTTTAACACTATTACACCTAGAAACCAAATATCCCTAGGTAAAGGTTTCCCTGTCCAGTCATATCCAACTCTAGTATGCAATGGTTATCTCTGTTTCTTGGCCAAGGGAGCCAGTGTTGTCCAAAGACATTTTCTATGGTCATATGGCCAGCGTGGCTACATGCCGAAGGCACACAGAATGGTGTTACCTTCCCACAGAGGTGGTACCTATTAATCTATTCTCATTTGCTTGCATAATTCCTGATCCCCTTCACTATTGTTAATGTTGGTAGAACTTCTGGGAATTAATGAACTGCAATTTTTATATACCTTTATCATAGTTTCAAGAACCCCATCCTTTGTTTCTTCCTGCAGCCACAGTTGATATTCACAATAAAATGAATATCAGCCACTCTTTTGTCCATTTTTAATGTTTTTTTTTTCAAAAAAATATTTATTTTTCACATTTCTGTACCATCCATCTTCCTCAAAGAAAGACTCTGGGCAGTGTACAATGAAAAGTTAACAGTATATATCAAAGCTGTAAATTTTAGGGGGATGCAAGAGATTAAAATTAGTCAAAAAGGCAAAGAGCGGGCTTTCAAAGCATTAATGAGCTGCATGTTCCCCTGAGCACCACATGCAAGGCTGCAGAGTCATCTCTTAACTCCTTTTCAGAAAGCCAGGTAAGCGGGTGCCTATTTCACCTCTAGAAGAAGAATATTCCATATAGCAGGGGCACTTTTCCTGGACTCTGCCAGCTAAATTTTTTTAACTCATGGGTCTGCAACATACCTTCTCTGCCTAACCAGATGGGATGGGGTGATAGGATGGGATGAAAACAGTTCTGTAGGTGTTGGCATTGTATATGAAGTAGAATAGAGAAACTTAAAATCTTTCACATGCAATATCATGATTTCCACCATCACATCTTACAGGCGGATGCCCCCTAAAAAGAATCTCCTATCCCTTGAATTTAGGACCTCAGAAAGAAATTCATTTTCTAATCAAGAAAAAAAAAAGAATAATGAAATGTAACCAGATAGGTTTACAATTTTGCCAGGGATTCTGAGGCTAATCAAGAAAATGGTCCAGAATGCAGCCACGCAGGTAATTATGGGGTCGACACGGCACACCCACGTAACACCTCTCCTGCGCGAGCTACATTGGCTCCCGGGTGCAATTCAAAGTGTTGGTTACCACCTTTAAAGCGCTCCATGGCTTAGGACCTGGATATTTACGAAAGCCTCCCACTGGCCAGTACACTCCCACAGAGAGGGCCTCCTCAGGGTGCCGTCGGTCAAATTATGTCGACTGGCGACCCCCAGGGGAAGAGGCTTCTCTATGGGGGCTCCTGCCCTATGGAACGAATTACTCCTGGAGATAGTATGATCTCCAACCTACGTACTTTTCGCCGTGCCCTTAAGACTTTACTATTTCAACAGGCTGAGCTGATGTAATAATGAATTTTAAATGGGTATTTTAGTTTTGGAGTTTTAAAAAATAGGGCCAAACTATTGAATATGTTTTAAATTGTTTTTAACTTTTGTGGTATATGTTGTTTTTACTTTGGTTGTGCACCACCCTGAGTCCCTCTGGAGAAGGGCGGTATAAAAATTTAAATAATAAATAAATAAATAGGCACATTTTATAGACACATTAATTTTATTTTATGGCTTTGGGTGCACAAGACCTCTCTGGATTTTTTGTTGACCGCTTTTAAAATTTTCAAGGGGAATATTTCACTTTCCAGGTTTCCCTCTTGCATGAATGCTTTTTTAAAAAACCACTGAAGGTTTCTAATGATGGAGCAAGATTATAAGAAATACCATAATTATTCTTGCAGTCCTTTTTTCTTCAATTAGTATTTCTAATCACATTAGACATGTTTTTAGAATCCAGAGAGGATGCCTGATCCCTACAGCTATCGTGAACCATTAACTTTAATTAAAATTTACAAGTCTAATGTTGTTACATCTGCTAAAAGCATTAACTGCCATGTTAATTACCAAAAATGTTAATGTTGCGTTAAAATATGAATGTGTTCCCTTTTGACAAATCATCTCTGCTTCCTCTACCCCCCACCTTACTGGAATGTGTCCTAAAAACAGCAAAGGTTGAAGAACAGCAGGCTCCTAAACTATGAACAAAATAAGTAAAATCTTTATTTGAATATTGAGTTTACAGGGCCTGATTGTCTGATTAGATGGCCTAAGAAAGGGTGGTATCTAAAGTAAATATATATTTTTTTGCATCTGATACATTTTTTCACAAGTTAGATATACTCCAAACACAAACTGCATACTAGTATTACCTATGTCTAATGATAGTGTTTTATTTTGCAATTTTTGTGCAGTGCGCATAATATATAAGCTTTGAATTTTTTAGATGATTTGGAGTATTCAAGCTTTGAAGAAAGGATTAAATCAGTATATCTTCTTTTATATGACTTTCAAGATGGATGTAGATGAATGATATCACTCATCTAAATTGGGATATAAGGAAAAATATTTTTGTAGAATTGATATTCAGGAATGACCCTTCCAATGAACGCCCAACATATTTGCAAGAGACATAACCCCCTTTTCTTGGACTTGCTTACAACCCCACAATGCATTTGTAAAATATATACAAATACATTTTTTTTAAAAATTCAGTAGGCTTGGTTCAATTCAAGTACAGTGGGAATCAGCAATCTGATCTGAGCCGTAACTTAACTTTTAAATTCTAATTCTTTTGTTAAATATTGGCTTATTGTTTCAAATTGAAGAGCAACATTATAAAGGAAAACACAAGAGACTGGATTCCTTCTTTTTATTTCTTTTTCTCTAAACTATCAGGGCTCTTTTATACATGTCCCCATGTCACCTAATTTTCTAAGCTTTGATTATTCCTCATTTAATGGCTCAATTGATGCTCAGTTTCCTGTATATTCTTTTGAAATGAAGCAGAAGCAAATCTAATTTGTAGTAAAGGGGTACTTTACAAAGGGGTATTTACATACACATGGAAAGGAAACCATCGAGGTACACAGCAAGAAATTAGAATGCCCTGGCCTCAGCAAAAAGTCTGAACAGGTTACTTGGTTATTTGTAAGAAGGACATACATCAGAATTACCACAAGGTCTCAGTGCCCAGATATCTCACACTTTGGCACAGAATAGGAAGGTTAGAAATGGAATTTTATTCATGTTTATTCAGTGATTAATCTTATCAGCTTAAATGAAGAAGAATTAACAATGTGATACAGAACCTCAATTTAGTAGCGAACAGTGCTTTAAATATAGCAGTAAAAGACAAAGAAGCCATCTTGGGAGCCACACACATAGAGGGCTCTGGTATGCTCCCAGGGGTGAAATGCTCCCGGTTCACCCGATCCGGTAGAGATGGCGGCGGGTGGTTTGGAGAACCTGTAGCAAAAATCCCCGCCCCCACCCCCAATGCCCAGCTGAGCTGCACAATCATCAGAGGTGCTTTTTTTTACTTTTAAAAGTATTTTTTCTACAATCTGTTCAGACGAAAAAATGCTTTTAAAAGTAAAAAAAAAAAGATGATCACACAGCTCATCTGGGATCCTCAGAGGCTTTTCAAAGCATTTTTTTCTTATTTATTTATTTTATTTATTTATTAAATTTATATACCGCCCTTCTCCTAGTGGACTCAGGGCGGTGTACAGCCAAGAATAAAAAGCACTCCAATACAAAATTTAAAATATTAATAAAAGAATTAAATAATTTTGGCCCAATAAATTTAAAAAACCCAATAGGCAATTAAAATTTAAAACCCATAAAACTGTAAGCTTAAAAAAAGGGGGGGGGGTTACGCCAGCCCAGCTTGACAAAATAAAAAAGTTTTTAGGGCACGGCGGAAAGCCCGGAGATCAGGTATCGTACGGATCTCCGGGGGCAAATCGTTCCAGAGGCCTGGTGCTCTAACAGAGAAGGCTCTCCCCCTGGGTGTCGCCAGCCGACATTGTCTGGCTGATGGCACCCTGAGGAGTCCCTCTCTGTGGGAGCGAACTGGCCGGTGGGAGGCTATCGGTAGCAGAAGGCCAACCTCTTGGCCGAAGAGGTGGTAATTTTTAAAAAAATACTTCTCTGCCAATCAGGCAACTCAGCTGGGATCATCAGAGAGGTATTTTTTTAAAAGCCTTTCTGACGATCCCAGCTGAGTTGCCTGATCGGCAGAGGCTTTTCAAAGCATTAGAAAAAATGCTTTGAAAAGTTAAAAAAAAAGTTGGGCATGCCCACCCAGTCACATTACCCCCCCCCCCATCAAGCCATGCCCACAGAACCGGTAGTAAGAAATTTTACATTTCACCCCTGTATGCTCCCCTATACCCTCTTCCTTGCCCCATTCTCCCAAGCACACCTGATTGTATTTATTATACATTTTGTGACTTTTTAAATCATTAAGAAGGGGTACTAACTATAGCTGGGCTGCAGAAATTCAGCTTTCAGTATATGCAGTGGTGGGATTCAGCTGGTTCAGGCCTGTTCGGGAAAACCGGTAGTTAAATTGCTGGCTGGCCCTCTCCATCCCCACCCGCCCCTTCCAGAAATCCCCAAGCACCCCATTTTGGCTCCCAGGTAAGTGCAGGGAGGCCTACTAGGCCCAAAACAGAGCATGTGGGAGATGCGGTGTGGGCCCCCCGGGCCACTTTTTGCTCCCAGGAGGCTGCAGCAAGGCCTGCTAGGCCCAAAATGGGGTGCAGAGGGGGTGGCACATCCTCCCCGTGGCCTGTTTTTGCTCCCAGGAGAGTGCAGGAGGCCAAATGCTGCCACTCACACCCCATGGCTATGCCCACTTTGGCCACGCCCACTCAGCCGTTCATTAGGGCAGAGAACCAGCTGTTAAATTATTTGAATCCCACCACTGAGTATATGGTAGCATAAAGAAACGGTCAACTCTTGGCAGCTAAAATATATTTTAAAGCAGTAGAGGAGGGAGGTCTTCTGAATGGAAAATGGAGGAGCATTTACCTTTATGTCTAGACGTTGAAACAGATAATTTGAGTGAATGAAAGGAGAAAAGATTACAGAACTTACAGAACTCAGGCTTGCTGTTGCTATAGCAGCAATAAGGAAGAAATAGCAATGTGACCCCCTTCTATCCTTTCTCCCAGCCCCCTTCACTTGCCATAGTTTGGGGAAATGATTGGTGATTGAGCTCTCATATTATTTATAGACTCTATCTACTTACAGCCAAGCAGTATTTGATTGTTCAGAATATTCTACCAGCATTTGGGCCATTTAATGTAATAAGTTCAAAAATTAAGGTGTGGGCTTTATGTCTTTTGATGTTTTGGAAGATACCAATATCATTTTCTTTCAGGATTATTTTTGGCCTCTAGCAAAAAAAATGCAGGTTTAATTTGCATTTCGGGATATTTTAATGATTAAGAATGAGAGAATTGGGGTAATTAAGATTATGTGCACTGCCCAGAGTCTAATGTTAGATAGGGACGATATATACATATAAAATAGTAAATGAATAAAATCCTCCCCCTATCTCTGCTCAACCTCCCGGAAACGGTAATTTCACTTGATGCTGAATCACTGAATGATAAATGTTATCTTAAACAGTTTGATCTCAGAGTAGATGTTGTCTGTCCCTGTATCTGTCAAAAGAATAATTAAAGCAAGCATAATAAAATCTGATCTCTCTTTTTTATAGAGAGTGATCAGTTTAGTTGACTCACTGAATGCAGTGGGCATAGTGTACCTTGACTTTATCAAATTTACAGTTAACAAGTATTCAGCAGTGTTTCAGGAGATTCAGAACTGGTTAAATTGTCATATCTTAATGAGCATGCAGGAAGAGTCAAATGGTATAGGTTGGCTATACAAACTCTATGGCTACACAAAAACATAAATTATTATTGAATGACATCAAATTTACAGATGACACAGAATAGAAAGGGTTAGATTACAAACATCTTAGATGACAGTATTGGGTTTCAGGCAGATCTTGGTAAGTTGGAACAGAAACCAGCAAAATTCATTTCAACAGGGACAAAACAAACTCCTATATTTGGGTAGAAAGAATCAAGAGTATGAAAATAATATGGGGGGGGAGGAGGAACCATGTTGGATATCAGAATATGCAAAAAGCATATGGGTATCTTGATGATTTCCTAAGATGAACGTTAGCCAAGATGCAAAATACAGTGCAATGCTAGATTGCATCAACACAAGTTTAGCATCTAGATCAAGATAAATGATAATTCCTCTTTATATTGCATTGATCAGACTGCACTTTTGGGTTATCGTATTTTAGGAAAGACATTGACAAACTACAGTGGGTACAGAGGCTAGCAGCTAAGATGGTGAAGTGAAGAAAGAAAAAGGAATGGCAAACTTTTGAGGAACATTAGGAATTGTTTGATATATTTATCTTAGAGAAAAGAAAACTGCAGAAAGACAAGATAGGTGTTTTCAGGTATCTGATAGATTGTCATGTAGCAGACTTATTTTAGGAGACAGGCAAGAAACAATGGATTTAAATGACAAGAAAGTAGGTTTTGACTGGATTTCTTGAAAATAGCAATTCATATTGCTATTAGAAAAATGTCCTAATAGCAATATGAATAAAATGAAAAGTGGTTGCCTTGTGAAGAGATGAATTTTCCTTTGTTGAAGGTATTGAAAATGCAATGGCTGGCTTTCTGGCAGGATTGCCAGATTCTTCTGGTAGGATTCTTGAAGAGAACAGAGAATTTGGCTAAATGATCTCCAAAGATCCTTCCAAATCCCACATTTTGAAGTTCTAGGATTCTGTCAGCCCTCCAAGGTAGACCAGGCTAGGAAACCAAAGTCACATATGCTAATATTACTTTCATTATACAGTTATACTAACCCTTTATCTTCATGGGAAACAGAGAGATACAGTACTTGTTTGAGATGCTTACTCTGGTTACAGTTGTGGTCTATATTCAGATTTCTTTTACCTGACTATTTTCTTGGTTGCAGATCTTCCTCCTATTCTTCAAGGTTATTCCTTCTGCCCATTACAGATTCTCTAATTGCAGGTTCTATTCAAAGAAGATAATGAGGAAGGCAGGGGTGGATTCTACTTACCTTTACTACCAGTTCGCAACAGGGCCGCACGTGCACACTTCTGTGCATGCGCAGAAGCTTCCTGATGATGTCAGGGTTGGTGGGTGGAGCCTCCTGCCGGTTTTACTATTGGTTCTATAGAACCGGTCTGAACCGGAGGCAACCCACCACTGGAGGAAGTGCATCTTTGTAGGTGAGAACATAGAGAGATTTTCTAATTCTGGCCATGTATACATAAAATAAATAAATAAAATGATCAAAATGATCCTATGAAGTAATCAGAAAATATATCTGTAGTATTAGATTCTTGATTGGTCAGATCGATACGTTGTATATGAACCGGCCTTTTATTAATAATTTAAAAAATAATTTCCTTAAAAATCAGACAAAAATGCCCATCAATTTCAGACAGATTGTGGCCCCTTTCCAAATTTTATTGTCTTTATAGAGTACAACTAGCTAATTCAGATCATGAGTTAAATTATGAGCTCCTTATTTCCCCTAAAGAACAATGAGGATATCATAATGTAGCTGTTAAAAGTAAGCAGTCAAGACAGAAAGAAAGTGATTGTATAATCTGACAAGCCATAAAGAAGATCTACGAGCAAAATTAAGGTTCAGAACCCATAAATAAAATATTGTGTGGCGGGAAATATAATAATTTTTATTTGCAACTATCTGAAAAGTAGGGTGGCATACTAAATTCAATCTAGAAAAGATGTTAACAGACTTACATTTAAAGGTAGTGTTTTCCATGATTTTTAAATATGGGATACTTGTTAAACACTTAAAATTCCGCATTGCACGAAATAGAACATATATTTTCACAAACATTTTTTTCTATGTTACATGATTCAGATTTTAAAAAAAATAATTTTCTGGTTCTATTTATTTATAGATTTATTTTTTTAAATTTTTATGCCATCCATCTCCCCTGTAAGGTGATTCTGGGTGGCATATATTTATCAGAATATACCATATGAAATTAATGGTGGGTATACCCAAAAGTGTCCTATGACTGTAGTTTCAAAGGAAGAAAAATGAAGCAATATTCCAGGGAGAGAATGATAACCATGCTATACTCTCAGAATTATATTGTTCCAGCTCTTTGGTTGGGTTTTTCATGAATGTTTTTTTAGGAAAAGGATGACCTACAACCCACAAACTGGGTTTTAACAAAAAAAAAGACTAATTTCATACTTGTAATTTTCAAATAGACAAATGATGAGAGAGAGAGAGAGAGATGCAAATTTAAAATTGAGAATATATTTCAATAATATTTAAATTAAATAAAAATATAATGAGCAAGACTGAGATCAGAATGCTCAGTCGTCTAGGCACGAATACTGCTGATATCTTGTATAATAATTACAGAAGTGAACATAAAAATCTGAAATGTGGTAAGTATGTTCCAAGAGACATCATGTACTTAGAAAACCTAGAAATGGGATATTTAAATACTTCCTACTCAAAACTGAAACTACTCCAGCTGTTAACAATATTTTAGAGAAACTGTTGAAGAATAATAAGCAGTTTATCAGAGATTTGCTGCTGAGAATAAATTCAGCCAAAATATACAGAGATGAAACCTAAGAGAATTCCATTGCTTCTTCATCTACTTCTAGCTTTGAATTCATGGAAGGAAGATAAATGTAAAGTGGCAAACATGGATATTAAACCTGAAAAAGCCACAGGCTTGGGACTCTCCCTTTTGCTTAATTGGGGAATAGAAGATTTAAAGGACCAAAGAAGTATTTTTCTTGTACGCTACTGGAGTTATTTCTTAGTAAATGAATAAAAATATGAGGGATGTTCACAGAGAAGTCCATTGTTCATATTTGCTGCTGTAAGTCACAGTTAGCACTTACAACTTCAGCCTCTGTTGTTTCTAAGATAAAACTGGTTCTTTGAAAGTACCTCTTATCCGTAGTGCCTGACTAACATTCACTAGATGATTCACCACAGTGAACTTACTTTGCATTTAACCAGCCCAAAGGCAATTTTCGTAGGGGCTTAATACAGCATATTTCCAACTGAAAACTGTATCAACAATAGTCATTATTATTTTAAAAAATGAAATATGGGTCTGAAAAATAGTTTATAATTGCATGCCAGAAGGCAACTCACCTCCTGGGCTTTGGTAAGCTTGTGTACAGTTCATTGCCTATAGCAATTTGTATAAAATTAAGTTTGTGGGGAAGAAAATGGTCTTTCTCAACACCACTAGAGAATGATGACTCACTGCTTGGTATCAGCATATAAGATGGGTACATTTTTTTAAAGAACAGCACACTCAAAGCCTTAGCTAAATTATTATAAAGTAATAATTCCTTTCATTGAAATTACTGGGTATAAGCATTTATTTACAAGGATCATTCATACAGCTCTACAACTACAATGGATGAGGTCAACCATAACACCAAGCTAAAGCCAATCAAGCCACTTTTTGCTGTAGTAGGATGTGTAGAGAGTAAAGAGGATGACCTTGAGGGAAGAGACAGAAGGTCTGTTACCAAGGCAACAAGTTGATGAACATTGTCTACGCCCAGATGAGTAGGAAAGGTTATGAAAACATCTCAGAAAGGGTTCCCCACCAATTCATATGAATGTAAAAGAGGGAGGGGGAGACCCACTTAGATTCTGCAAAATTCTGTTCCTACAGCCAATCTTAATAAAAGTAGCTTTAGACCTATGTGGTATTTGTTTCTTGGTCTGGTCTATTTTCTTGTAGGATTGACAGAATGTGACAAAGGCAGCTGATCAGGATAACATTCTGATGACTGGGCTTCAGGGATCCAAAAACACATGGTGATTGGTGGAGACAAATAATCATTCTTTTAGTAGACTTGAGGAACAGATGAGTGAGACATTATATCCACACATAATGTCTGGCATGGTTTAGGGGGAAAACTTATCTACATGGTAGCATCAAACAACCCAGTAAATCAAACATCAAACAATCCAGCAAACCACCTAATCAGTTTTGTGAACTCATTTTAATTCAGTATGTTGTGAAGTTTTGTCGAAACAACTATGAATTCATGTAGATATGAGAGTAAATGGAATTTGCAATTCACGCAAAAGTGTATGAAACAAATTTAAAACCATCCTTTTCAACCAATACAGTTTTTTCTAGAAACAGTAAAAGGGTAGACAGTTTTCACAGGAATTGCTGTTTGTGTGTACATTCTCTCTATGCTATGCATTCCAATCCACATTTCTTTAGGAACAAGCACAACAGCCAACAATCACTGCACACAAAACTGCAGAGAATAATCCTCAGCCCCTCCTTCTTTCTACCAGGAAAGCTGACATACTTTCCATAGAAGACACAAAGGATTTATTTTATTGTTGTAGGAAATGTTAAGAGTTAATTGTATTGTTCCCATCGAGTCAAATGCAGAACGGTTTTAGTTGACTGGGATTCCTTGAAAATACCCATTAATTAATACTTTGGTAAAACTGTTTATGTCAAGCACAGACAATGGAACAGGATGGATTTGCTTTATTAGGAAGAGGGAGCTTTCCATATACAATGGCCTTAATTGTTCTGGAGTGAAAAATGATATATATAAATCTTATTACGTTTAGTGGAACAATAACCAAAAAAGGGACATCAAATGACATTCAAGTATTCTTGAATTTTTGTTTTCAAGATTGATTTGGTTTGAGAAATAGTCAATCAATATTTATTATTTCATGGACCCCCTGCAACAACAATAACAAACCTCCGATCAAATCTATGCCACTTGTTCATGTTGTCAGTTTTGTAACAGTTATATTTCTCAAATCGAAAAGACTATATTAGTCCAATTTGTACAAACACTTCTCATATAACCATGACCACAAGGCAAAGTTTGCAGCCCCAGAGATGACTCACTAGAAGAGAGTCAATTTGGTGTAGTGATTAAAAGCATCAGGCCACCAGTTTCAGTTCCACCTTAAACACAAAGCCAGCTGGATATCCCTGGGCCAGTCACTCTCACCGAGCCTTAAGAAGGTTGCAATGGCAAACCACTTCTGAAAATCTTGCTAAGGAAACTGCATGGATTTATCCAAACAGTCCTCAGGAGTCAAGACTGACTCATAGGAATACACACACAAATATGCAAATCACTATAAACTGAATGTAGGTTTCAGTCTAATAATGCAATCCAATATACCATTTCTCAACAGAAAGTTCCAATTGCAACTATAAGTTCATAATTTTTGCCTAACAGGGACAACCTCTCCTTGCCTTTCCTCTATGCTATTTTAAGGAATTGAATGAGCAGTCCTGATGTAGATAAACGTACTTTAGGACTTTCAAATTAATATATGGAAAACCTTGCATTGTTAACTGAACTGAGGCAGATTTGCTCTAAATACTGTGAGGCACAACAAATTAACCTTTCCTGCTACAAATTTGAGCTTATTTCTACATTTGAGTCACACAACTTGCAAAAAAGAGCAAGAGAGAGAACAGAAGTCAGCATAAATCAAATATATTATGTACATATGCATAAATAAGCATTAGCATTCCCTCAAAAGCTTTTCTTCTTTTTACAATAGTTAATGACTCTAACATTTTGTAATTAAATTTCTTTCTGTCAAACTTCCCAGATTATAAATATAGCTTTATGCTTCTCAAATTTTATTGATTACCAGGACAGGAAGAACATAGTCAAATAATCATGCATACTTATGTAAAGTCTGGTCTGAGATAAGACTTTCATTTGCAACTAGTGGCTCTCCCAGTTACCCTTTATCTCCAGTTTGAACCATTATCCTCACTTTGATTAATTTAGGGCAACTAATCTAGTCTATGATACAAATAAATGCTTAGGCTGCAGTAAATATGCCACCAGGAGAAAAATGACATCATTTACTCCTGGTGAAGTTGACAGTGGGTTGTAGTCTTTATTAATTTATGTTCCCACAAGTGTCAAGGATACAATGGTGTCCAACCGCTGTCTGGAATTTAAACTGTTCTAGAAGCTGACACTTTTTCTTAAAAGTCAGATCCACAGCTTGGATCTGTGATTGGTTTTGGATGTAGTGATTTAGAAGATGCAGTGATGCTCCTAGAAACCCAAGAGTAATATTGGTTAGGAACATCTAGCTTAGGTTGGTGTGATACCTGTGCTCTTTCCTGGAAGGAGAATTGGGCTTCTGTGCTCTAAAATTTAATTGCCTTAATCTGACTTAGTTTACTGTAATAGATTCTGAGCATGGCTCTTCTTGAATGTTATTTGAAAACTAATAATAATGTAAAGCAAATTGCAGGGTATCTTTTCACAGACATGATATTGATTTTCTGAGTCCTGTTCAATGTGCTTAAAAGCAGGCTACACTTCTTTCCATATGAATCTGCCCATTTGCGATCATTAAAGACAGGGGTGGGTTTTAAATTTTTTTACTACCAGTTCCGTGGGTGTGGCTTATTTTGTGGGCGTGACTTGATGGTTATGTGACAATTATTTAGGATTTAGCAGAGGTACTGGTCTACCAGTCTTTTAATTGCTTATAGAGCTGTACCAATCTACCTATTTATTTTTGCAGGCACTGATCTACTCATGTATTTTTGTAAGCACAGGTCTATCCATTTATTTTTGCAGGCACTGATCTACTCATGTATTTTTGCAGGCACTGGTCTACTCTTGTTTTCTTTTAACACTGATCAGCTGTAGGGCGGCGCTTTGAAGCCCTGCAGCAAGAGTTTAAACAGTTTTTTCCCCTCTCAGGAGGCAGCAATAGATTGGGGGTGGGGCCAAATAAAAGGTAAGAATAATGTGGGGGAGGGCACAGGGGGTGGGCAGGGGGGCAGAACCGGTTTGGTGACATCATATCGTCACCTCTACTGGCTCGGAAGAACTGGGCCGAACCAGGAGGAACCCACCACTGATTAAAGAGGCTCTGGAGGGTTTTGTTACTAACAATTTAAATCAGGATGTTTTCTGTTCAACACTACATTTATAGAATTCTTTTTTATTTTTCACAGAGTTCAGATTAAGTATTTCTTTAGGCTTTAAACAGTGAATATTTCATCATTTAATTCATCTTTAGATTGTTATATTTTCCATTTTATTATGTTGAACATTCAAGTTTCTGATTTTAATTTATTCTTAAACAATACCTATTTTGCTCTACCTCTGTTTTTATTGGACTATTTTAACCATAATGAAGCAAATCATCTTTCCATGATGCAAAATATGGTTATGGCTTATCATAGTAATTTAGTAATTTATTTGCTAACTTACAAATACATTTTCAGATTTAATTAGGATTGTCAAGTTTTACAGTGATTGTGAATTACATGCAAGCAAGCAAGAAACCAACCTAATGTCAATATTTTGGGGTTGTAACATTTGAGATTCCTTTAATTATTTGTAATGCTATGTTGTGGTTGGTTGGTTGATTGAATAATTGATTATGTGCCATCAAGTCATTTTCAGCTCTTAGCAACCACATTAGACGTTAGACTCAATTGTATAAAGGAGATTTGCTTTCAATTAAAATTATGGTATGCTTCTTAATAATAAGAGAAGCTCAATGATAGAACCAAATGTCACTGCCAGCTTGGGTTCAGAAGGGTCTGAGCTAGAGGATGATACCAGGGGTGGGTTCTACCTACCTTTACTACTGGTTTGCATTGTGCCAGCACACATGCACTTGCTTCGCTCATGTGTGCACTCACTCTTCTGCACATGCGCAGAAGCTTCTGCGCATGCAAAGATCAACTTTGATGATGTCCAGATCAGTGGGTGGAGCCTCCCATCGGTTTAACTACCAGTTCTTGGGAACCGATCCGATCTGGGGGCAACCCACCAATGGATGATACCTTTTGAGCACCAAAACAACACCAGGAATTGCTGATGGGAGTCTTTCCAGAGGCCTCAGATAAACATCAACTTCAGGAACAGCCCACTTCACAGATCTGGGGAACTTGACACATCATGTGATAAGGAGGCTTATCAGTGGTGGGATTCAAATAATTTAACAACCGGTTCTCTGCCCTAATGACTGGCTGGGTAGGCCTGGCCGGGTGGTCATGTGACTGGGTGAATGTGGCCAACTCAATGTCACTCATCACACCCTGCCTCACCTCCTGGCCACTTGCCTAAAAGACAGAGGTGGGATTCAGTTGGTTTGGACCGGTTTGGACTAATCCCAGTTTGGCTTGTTCTTCAGGCTGTTTTTCAGGCCATATTTTGGGCCAGTTTTGGCCAGTTTTCAGACCATTTTGGGGCCATTTTGGGGGGCATTTTTGGCTGCTTTTTGGGCTATTTTCAGGCCGTTTTGGAAAAACGGCCTGAAAATGCCCAAAAAAAAACCAGCCCAAAAAAAGGCCCGGAAAATGACCTGGAAAATGCCCCAAAAAACAGCCTGAAAATGGGTGGGGGCAGAGCCGGCCAGTGGTGGGATTAGTCGGTTCACCAAACTGGGCAGAATTTTAACAACTGGTTCACTCAAGTCCCAGCTGATTGGGAGGAAATGGGAATTTTGCAGTAACCTTCCCCTGGAGTGGGGTGGGAATGGAGATTTCACAGTATCCTTCCCTTGCCACGCCCACCAAGCCATGCCCACAGAACCGGTAGTAAAAAAATTTGAATCCCACCACTGGATAGATAGATAGATTGATTGATTGATTATAATTGGATTGATTCAGTCCTCCCATTCCAAGTTCGAGCATCAACATGGTTCTCGTTCATTGTAGTTTTGTGCTTTTCTGCAGCATCTTTTCCTCTTCTCTGTCTATCTTATTGCTTCTATTTCCTCTCCACTCAACCTATTGCCCTTGCTTCCTGAAGTGCATTCCCTAATTGCATAAAATCACTCAATTAGAAATATTATTCTTATATTAAATTACACATGCTAATTTACCAGCAATATTTTCCATTAAAAAAAACTAAGAGGTTCAGAAGAATATAGTATTAGTTTGACACTGTTATATAGTGTCCTTATTAATAAGGACACCACTTAAAAAGATACCCTCTTGTAGTTCAAAACACTTTTCATTTATTTTCATTCTTTTTAGAAAATGAAATTCCTATTTAAACTGTATGACAATGTGGCAGTGAACGGATTCTAGTAGAGAAACTTCTGTAGATGGCAGCAATGCAAAAAAATGGCATTTTCTCTCTCCTTCGTTTTTTAAATTCTCATTTCTTTATAACTGTACCAGTTAACAGTGTGATTATAACTCCTGCACACTGCTGTGCTGTAATTGCTGAATAAAACTTAATGCAAACACATGAAGCTCTATTTTGTCTTTGCAAACTGCCTAGGACAGTTTCAAATGGAAAAGCAAAACAGAAAACTGCTCTATGCTGGCACAATACCTGCTCACTAACAGAGGGAAAAGATGCAGATACAGGAGAACAGACCGCCAGCATTCTTGCTTTTGCTGGCTCAATTCCCAGTCTTGCTGAATTGACTGACAGTCTTGAAGACATTTCTACTTACAGTCCCTGAAATGGAAATAAAACTCTGTAGGCAACTGGGGATAACCATAACATTACCACACATCTCTTCCTCATTGCTTGCCTTCACTCAAGCACTGAACATTAGTATAGTACCAATGCCTACCTCCATACACAATTTATAGCAGGCAATTTAAAATGGTTTGGTTTTTAAAACCTTTAAAATATCTAGGAGGAGGCAATCTGGCACCCACCAGAAGTTTTGGACCATATGTTGTATAGTCCCTGGCTATTGATCATGTTGAATGCTGATAGAGATTGGAGTCCCAAACATAAGAAAGATTGGAGATTGGAGATTGGAGTCCCAAACATTACCTACCTATATCATCATCATCATTATTGATTTATAACTGTCCAGGTAGAACATTTATATAGGCAGGAGGATAAAGGTAGGGCTAAACATCCAAAATTTCACATCTGAAATAATGTTAGATGATTATTGATTTTATTGATATCAGCATCCAGCCAAATCGAAAAAAATATTTAAATCTCAAGCAGATCAGCCATTTGTAACCTCTTGTTTTTATCCTACTATAGTATTAAAGATACTATATGGTGAGATCCATTCCCCACCATCCAGTCAGACTGAAGAAGTTCTTGGATGATAAGCAAAACATCTTCAAAGAAAAACAAGGAAGTTCAGTTTCATTTTGAAAAAGCACCTTTGGGACAACCACGACCTGGATGACTGAGAATCTCCATAGACATTCATCTAAAGTTTATTAAGTGTATGTGCTGTATTCTAACAGCTTCTGGAAAGTAAACTTTGAATTTCTTGAATAATTTGATTGTAAGAGTAACCCCACAAGTATGGGGTTAAGTTCAGAGATTTCTTTTGCCTAATCACACTTATATGGCCTGATGGAAAATGACCCCTACAACTTCAAAGCTCTCAAAAGATCTTTCTTTATAGAGTTGCTTATATTTATATTCTGCCTGGAAAATATAAATCCAAGTTGCTTCATTTACAGCTGGGTTTTTGTTTATACATCACTGTAATCATCATTCATTCATTTACAAGGAGCTCAAGAACTTTTGGGTGACTCTCTTTTTTCCTCACAAAGATTTTTACCATAAATTAGACCTAGGGACTTGATTCTGTATGTCATGAAAGGGCAGGAAATTATCTACATTCTTTTCAGACTGCCCTAAGCTTTCTATCTCTGATAAGCAGTCCTCAGTATCTTCTTTAATCATCATGCCTAATGAAGAGTCTATGGAACCTCAAATGATTAATGACTGTTTCATAACAGTTCTGTCAGCCTCCATAGATTTGGAATTTATTTTCTCATGGGCAGCATAACTTGAATTGTAGTTACACAATTTCAAAAATTACAGATGTAAAGTACTGAGAATCAAGATCATACATGGAAGGAGGAGGAACACTTTAAATCACATTTGTGATACTCTGTTGATTGAGGGGACATTCCCTAAGATCACTAGAACTGGCTTTGATTATGTTAACTTAAATATCCAGTGTTATAGAATTGCCTTTGATTTAACATGTTTAAACATCCAGTTTTACTACATTGGCTTTATTATGTTACCTTAAATAATCTCAAATTTTGTTGTGGGTCTGCCTGATTTCTGTTGAGAAGAGATCTGAATAATTCTCATGAGATGGAATCCATATACAGTAACAAAACAATAACACCTGTTTATTTCTTCTCCCTAGTAGGTTTTAAGAATCTGTAGTGCAAGCAAACACCTATCTATCTATACCAGATAGAAGTTCATCTGGAGATGCTCTGCTACACAGAATAACTGATTGCAAATGTGGCTCAATGATCAGATATATTCTTCCCTCCCACTTATTTTTTCTGGCTTCAAACCATTTTGCCTGAAAAAGCCTTCCTGAAAATTAAGAAACTGACAAGTATTTGTAAATTGGCTCTATGAATTTTGGAGTTTTTTCTGCCATTGCCTATGCATCTATTTTCCTTTTGGCATATTCCTATATACAGCAGTCTGTCAAGATTTACACTATAAATTTAAGGATTTTGAGGAAATCATATCATACATATATTATATATCCAAGGATTTAGACATTTGCCTAAGAATTTTTAAGTCATATTTGGGAGGGTGGATATATTCTGATTCTTAGACTCTTCCAGGACAAGTCCCTGCAGTTTTCTTGGCAAGATTTTTCAGAAATGGTTTGCCATTTTCTCCTTCTTAGGACTGAGAGGAAGTGATTGGCCCTAAGCAAGGGTGAAATCCAGCAGGTTCTGACAGGTTCTGGAGAACCGGTAGTGGAAATTTTGAATAGTTCGGAGAACTAACAAATACCACCTCTGGCTAGCCCCAGAGTGGGTTGGGAATGGAGATTTTGCAGTATCCTTCCCATGGAGTGGGGTGGGAATGGAGATTTTGCAGTATCCTTCCCCTGCCACACCCACCAAGCCACACCACGCCCACCAAGCCATGCCCACAGAACCATAGTAAAAAAATTTGGATTTCACCACTGGCCCGAATTCACCCAGTTGGCTTCTATTACAACTTACTATTGAAAGTCTCTCAAAATTTAAAATTGGTTTCCTCATGTGACACTTAGGCTGCTGTTCAGGTAAGTAAAAGTGCCTGGACAGGCAAAAGTAGCTACATGTTTATAGAATTTAGCCTTGCCTGAAATGTTCCTAACTTTTTTATTGCTCAATATTTATTGTTTTTTTCCCATTTATGTTGACTCTGGAAATGTATTGTTTCTGAGACCAACCCTGAGGCAATGGCTTATATTTTACATTTTCCTCCCACATTCTCTGTGCAACAGAGCTGAAGAATTCAACCTTCTTTCTACAAACTTTATACCCATATTTACCTCAGTTCTGCCCACTGGTCTATCACAGGGTTTTTCAAACTGTATTCCACAGAACTCTAGTTTTTTTTTTGTGAAAATTTAACAGAGTTCCAAGAGAGTCTAAGGGGAGAAAATCTCACTTAAATGAAGTGAGGGGATCCAGAGCAATATTTCTAAAATACAAAAGAAACAGTTGAGGGTGTTCTCTCTCAGTGCCCACCATTTTGCGGATTAGTTTCCAGGATTTTTCTTTGACAGTTTCCCCAGCCCCCAATTTAAAAAACAAAACAAAACCCTGGTCTATTTTAGAGGTCCTCTACTGTTTTATTATACCTATGAAGAAAATTGAAACAACGAACATAAATTTAAACTAGGTCCCAGAATGTGGAAAACTGCTGCTGAAGGAAAGGGAAGGGAAGAGAAGGGAAGGGAAGGGAAGGAAAGAAAAGGAAAGGAAAGATTTTCCTGAGATATGTAAGCATATATGCTTGCAGTAAGAAATCTGATTCTACTAAGAATTCAAGTGGTAAAAAGGTATGTGACCTTCCCATTAGTCAGAGAGCAGATACCTTAGCAGCACCTGCAGTGTCCATATCTTCCTGTCAAGGGACTATTTCTACAATGTTCCCAGAGAAAAGTGTCTCTCAAGAAAGAAAAAATAGGTAAAGGCATAAGGAATAGCTTCTATTAACTTTAGTTCCTTGACTTCAGTGATCCCACACTATGGGTAGGTTTATATAATAGCCCAAAGGACTTCTTTGTATTGCCTGTGCCATAGCAAGTGAAAAAGTTTTTGTTCCCCCTCAACTATTAAACCAGGGGTGAAATCCAGCAGGTTCTGGAGAACTGGTAGCAGAAATTTTGAGTAGTTTGGTGAACTGGCAAATGCCACCTCTGGCTGGTCCCAGAGTGGGGTGGGAATGGAGATTTTGCAGTATTCTTCCACTGCCACACCCACCAAGCCACACCTACAGAACCGGTAGTTAAAAAAATTGGATTTCACCACTGAATTAAACAGATTCATCCAGACCACATTATTGATCTGAAATCCCCAACAGTCGAGAGACTGTTATGTACTCAATATCTCAGATGAATATCAGTTTTATTGCACACTCTTCCAATCTAAGGTTATAGTCACATGGTATTCTGTAGAAACGAACTGGAAAAAATCTAGCTGTATTATCTGGGCTGCCATGAGGAGGCAGCAAAGAGCTGTAAATGGAAGAAAGCCATCCTAGATTAAAAATATCAAGACACAATAGCATCAGTGACAGTCCCTTTAATGGCAAAATGTACTGAATGTACCCAGTTCTTCTGTAATGCTTGTTACCGAAAGCTGACACTGCATGACACGTCAGTGGTGTTGGTGGGAAATAATGTACTTGAATTTGTAGAACCAATGGCTGAGTTTGAGCTGTACTCTGGAAGTTTCTCAGAGGACTCACTATTCAAGAATCACACTCCGTTACTTTTCAATAACAATTCAAAATATGATCATATTGTTAACTGGCAGCAAAATTTAAAGTCGAGATTGTGACAAATCTGAAATCAACAATATGTTAATTAATTAATTACTTTATGAATCTGGACTATTATTAGCCACATGGAACAAATAATTTTTCTATTCTGCAGTGTGTCGTGCTGGATCATCTCCTTTCTTCAGAATTGATTTTTAACAACAGAAACTACCATAGTAAAAGAAAGTTCCTGCATTATCTAGAATTTATTAGAACTGCTGATACGACGGGAACTGGTATAAAAATCATACTTCTTAAAAAGTTAAAAGATTTGGGAACTGCAATCACTGACCTGAGAGATGAGGGTTACGCTAATGATGCCAACATGAAAAGAAACAAAGAAGTGCAAAACCAGATCAGAGAGTTAAACCCTCAAGCACTTTTATCCCACAGAGTTCTCCTTCACTGAATTTGGTGATGGGTTATATTGCATTAGCTTCTAGTGAGACTGATGAGGTTTTTTTAAAAAAAATATATTATTCAGAGGATCTATTCGTTTTTCTCTGCATAAATTCAGTAATGGGAAATTTTTGGAGCAATATTTGAAAACGTTCCATCTAGCTCTGAAGCTAGTACCCCACAATGAAACAGTTGAGAGGAGTGATAAAGTATAGCAAACAACAAATCGGGAAGATAGATGGTATCATACTGCCATTATGGAGACTAATGCTTTGATAGGAGCTATTTGTGGCTCCTGTCACAGCACAGGAAAAATGGAATCACCAGAAACAACTATTACGTTAAATGTCTGCGTGACTTAGTGTTGTGGCATGACATACCATTTGAAATAAATATACCAAGATTTTGACCCTGTTATATCTTGAGCAATGAAAAAATGGGCATAATAAAGTCTTACCTGTAGTCTTACCAGTTAAATGTGGGATTTCTCATTTTTCGTCTATTTGCTCCAGTAGTGTTGGATAAGTATGTTAAAAGTTTAACAGAGATATATTTTGACTAGAAATTAGATATGAAACATCTAGAATATTTTAAGCATAAATGATGCACTGAAATATATTAGCCATGTAATATTTTAGATTTCTTGGCAATCAATCTGTACTGTCTCCATTGAGTTTTATTACCTGTAACCTCTATGTTTTATATTCTTTTAAACTTGATTTGTGCTTTTTTTTTGCAAACGACAATCACATGACTTTTTACAAGTCATGTGATTGCCATTTGCAACCTTCTGACAAGCAAAGTTCATGGGGGAAGCTGGATTCACTTAACATCTATGTGACTCACTTAGCAGCCGCTTTGTTCAGCAATGCAAATTCTGGTCCCGATTCTGGTCATAAATTGAGGACTACATGTAATCTCTTTTCAAACTCCATTGTGGCCACTTTCAAGATTTTTTTAAGCCATTGTTCCTTTCCTCCTAGTTGCTCATTTAGTTGCTAGCTGTTGGTAGGCAAAGCTCTTCCAGTAGCTAAAAGACAATGGCACATTTCATATCTAACAATCTCTTCTAATGAAGCAAATAGAACAATAAGGATCTTATCTCCTTTAAACCTATTGCAGAAAGGATATTTCATTAATTTTTCTGTCTCCAATGTGGAGTTATAATTTTGAGTCTTTGTTTATTGTAGGAGGCCAGTTTATGCACTCGCTTAATGAGTACAGGAAAAGTGAGTTAGTGAAAACCCCCGCATATAATCTAACTATTCTATCATTCAGGAACAAAATATCTAAAATTTTATAGCAAAACAAACAAAATAAGATGTATGACTGCTTTCATATTTCCAGCACCTCTTTCTATAGTGCTAGAGAGGACAACAGATATATTACAAATGTTTAGTGAGATTTGGGAAGCTGGCTTGTCCCCTTGGTCCTGTATAAAGTCAGTTCAAAAATTGTCATAAGGTAAAGCTGAGAGAAAAGATTATTGGTAAATTACTTTTTATCAAATTGCTGTCAACTGCTAATGATCACATAGATCTCCACTATGAACAGCCCCAACTGGCCCTTCAGGTCTCCCAAACAATACAATCAAGTATTTTGGGATAGAGTAATAAGTAATAGTGATAGGGCAGTAAGTTGCCTGAATATGCAAGACACAGAAAGTATAAAATATGGTCTGCTAGCTATGATTACCACACTCATAAACAAACTTATACTGTATTTTGCCTTAGCACAATGTGTCAATAAACTTATCAATAATTTCCATCTTTATATTCTTTTATGAAACTTACTGTGTCCAGGACTACAGCAGGAATAGCAGAGGAACAGGTCATGGCTTCTCTTGGGATAGAAAAGTGTTAGATTATTACATACTATTTTCAGAACTTCCAGCCTGGAAGGAAACAAAAACAAGTAATTCATAATCCATTCACTGTGGTTAGTATTTGCATGGGAAAGTAATACCTGGACTGTAGACAAGGGGAAGAAGCCACAAAGTACTCCAAAAGCCAATAGCAAACAATTTCTGTGTTGTTGTCAAGAAAATTACCCAGACATGTCCATGTAACCACTTGGCAGTTAAACCCAATTGAAAGAAATTTAAACCCAATTGAAAGAAATTTACATGCTGGAGTGACATAGTAAAGGGCAAGACATAAATATAAGTATAATATGACTGATTCCATTAGTAAAGAACTTATAAATCAGAGAGAACGCAGGCTCTGCATACTGAAAATATCACATTCAATCCCTGGCATCTTAATCTGACTAAAAAATTGGTAAACTGTTGCCTGGAACATTGGTAAACTGTCCATGCCAACTTTATTAGGTCTCCTCTAGAATACAATAAGAAAGTTTCTATGTTCTACGGTAACTGGTAGCAGCAGTACAGGGAGCCCTCACATAACAATCATACATTTAATGATGGCCTCAGAAAGCAACTTCCTACCTCACAAAATGGCACACACACAGAACACAGCCATGTGAACATTATCTGGATGCTTGGCGACCTTGGCACACTTGTGACCAGTGGCAAGTATCCTGCAATCATGTGATCACCATTTGCAACTTTTTTTGTACTGGTTTGCACAGAAAGTCAGTGGGGAAACTGACAAGAAAGGTTGCAAGCTATGCCTCCTGCCAAGAGGATTCCCTGTCATCTCTGGAGGCTGGCTAAAAGAGTTTCCTGATGAAGGATTCAGCTTCATTCCTGCTTGGATTTTGGCAGCTGCAGGCACAAAGCTGCAGAGAAAAAAGGAATGTTGCTCCCTGCCTACTATCCAAGCTGAAAAGGATTTTAGCTCCACGTTTGCTTGAATTTATACAAGCAGACACAAATCTTTTTCTCCTTGCTCCCCTCCCTGGAACTGCTGCACAGGCACAAAGCTGCAGAGAAAAAAGAATTTTAGCTCCATGCCTGCTTGGATATATCCTTTTCTCTCTGCTTCCCTCCCTGGAGCTGCTCTGCAGGCACGGAGCTGCAGGGAGATGAGATTTTAGCAACATACCTGATGAAATCCAAGCAGAAAACAGAGCTGAAATTCTCCCCACCCTGCCTCTCCATGGTTGCAACCGCACATTCATTACCTGGGCCTACATTTGCTTAGCAACCGATGAGATCACTCAATGACTCAGGAGCGCATAGAGCCATGGTCATTAGGTGAAGTGCTCATGTGCAAGGCATCTCACTTAATGCCCAATATTCCAGTACCAATTGTGGTCATTAAGCAAGAACTATAGTTAACTCCATCTTCAGTACAGATACTGCAACACAGTAAAAGTATCTCCACATGAAGATTGACTTACCAATATGAAAGAACTTTGGACCTCTGGGTTTCCATGGCAGGAACCTCCGTGCAGCCTATGTTTCAGACTACTTTGGCTATATGCCACTATGTGCCCATAATCATATTATTCTTTCAGCAGTCAAGCCCGTTTTTTATTTTATCTTTTGTAAAGCTGGCATTCTGCTGGCTTGAATGCCATTTTCAAGCCATTTCCAGGACCATTTTCCCATTTCCAGGAACTTTGCTTTACTTCACCTCCCACTATCCAAACACAGAGCTCTCTTGTAAATATAACAGATAGTTTATCAATACATTTGAAACAAAACCTTTATTTTTCCTTTCACCAAACCTTGCTTTGCTCCATTTTCCAGGCTGTGGCTGAAGCGAAGGAGAAAGAGAGAGAATGTCATAGATACAGCTGTTATGATTTGCAGTCTTCTGTTGCTTGGATTTAGAATGCTGATTCTTCCCTGCTCCTTGCAGTCTGAGAGGGCATAAGTGAAGATGATTGCACATTCAGTTTCAGAGTGCTTTGGGTGGACTGGGAACTACAATACATCAGCAATGTTAAAGAAAAGAGCTAATGTATTCCCAGCTTAGCTAAGGTAGATCCAGAATCATTGCAAAAATAGGTTTTGTTTGTCTGTTTGCTTGCTTTGGTTTTGACATGCTGGTATTGCGGTCATTTTTACCCACATACTATTGCTTCACATTTCCTCCCAGTTCCTCGGTTTAAAGACTTGTGGCCACAAGGGTAGGTTGAGAACTTTACAACTATCCATAGTCCAGACCAGAGGTGGTATTCAGCAGGTTCAGATCATTTCTGGAGAACTGGTAGTGGAAATATTGAGTAGTTTGAAGCCCAGCCCCCATCTATTCTCTGCCTCCCGAGTTCCAGCTGATCGGGAAGAAATGGGGATTTTGCAGTAACCTTCTGCTGGAGTGGGGTGGGAATGGAGATTTTACAGTATCCTTACACCCACCAAGCCATGCCCACCAAGCATGCCACACCCACCAAGTCACAACCACAGAACCAGTAGTAAAACATTTTGAAACCCACCACTGGTCCAGACAAAAGAGTAGGAATGATATCAACTAGAGTTTTCTCTTGTCTTCAGTAGGTGATGAAAGTCTGCAAAGTTTCAATGTATCCTTCCTTCCTTCCTTCCTTCCTTCTAGTTTTTTGTCTGTCTTTCCTTTATATGTTGTATGTGCAATGAAGGTGAGGAGGTTTTTTTGTTGCTATATGATTTGCAACTGCTTCAGGCAAGGCAGGGTTTTATTTTATTTTTTCTCCTCAATTTCAGCATTTCAGATCACAGATCAGCTTCAAAGTGCCCCTGAGGGTTTGGAGGGGAAAAATAGCAGAAATGTGTGGAAGTACTTGTAATGAAATATAATCCAGCCAGAAGATAGGAGATGAATGAATCCATATCTTATATATTAAAGCCACCTAGAGAATGAGAATTTGACTAGGAAAAGCATATTAAGGGTTTAAATAGTTTATATAATAGTATTGTTATCATTATTTAATAAATATATAAAATGCATCATTGTATATCCTAATTCAATAAATTAATAAATATCCTTTATTACAGTAACTTGTCAGAATGTTGTATGGTTTCATGACAATAATTATAAGGCACAAAAATAAGTAAAATCAATATTACTAAACTACCAATTAAAATAAACAGAATAAAGTATTGGTGCAAATACTAAAAGGAATCTAAAATACTTAGAGGCGAAATTGCTAAGTTAATTATTAATTGAATAAAATACTAAAATAATAAACTAGTGAAATATTAACATTCTACGATGCTACACTGTTTTTCAATCAATTTCTCAACTTTGTTACAATCACCGACAAATATTGAAGATTTAAAATTTAATGAGATCAATATAAAATCTTTTATTAATCCAATAAAAGAAAGAAACTCACTTCCATCTTCTTGTACTTGATATTCCTCCTTGAAGCAATGCCTTATCTGGCATGATGACAATGTTGCTATTTGACACTAATTTTGAGTTTCTATCTGCAAACGGTTTCCATAAAAGTTGTCCACATTTTGACCTGGGATTTTCTTTTATCTGGGGGTATGATGGTTCTGCAAATATCCTATGAACCAGGCAGCATAAAATAACATAGGCCATAGGCAGCATAAAATAACATAGGCCACTTGCTTCACATAATCAAAACCTTTCACCAAACCCTGTATTTATTTTATTTTATTTATTTTTATTTATTTGTCAAGCATGTATAAGATAACAGATATAAATATAAACATGATTATGAATACAGGAAATGGACATGAATAAATGGGGACAGTAGGACAGGGACGGTAGGCACGTTGGTGCACTTATGCACGCCCCTTACAGATCTCTTAGGAATGGTTTTATGCACTTCTCCTATAGACCTCTTAGGAATGGGGTGAAGTCAACAGTAGACAGTCTAAGGTTAAAGTTATGGGGGTTTGGGGATGAAATCACAGTCAGGTAGTGCATTCCAGGCATTGACTACTCTGTTCTGAAGTCGTATTTTCTGCAATTGAGTTTGGAGTGGTTTACCTTAAGTTTGTATCTATTGTGTGCTCATGTATTGTTAGGGTTGAAGCTGAAGTAGTCATTGACAGGTAGGACATTGTAGCAGATAACTTTGTGTAGTACGCTTAGGTCAGACCGAAGGCAGCGTAGTTATAAGTTGTCTAAGTCCAAAATTTCAAGCCAGGTGACATAAGGTATTCTGTTGTAAGCAGGGTATTCTTATAGTATATTTATCCTCAAGCAGATTTGAGAGAAGAGGCTGTTACCAAAACATGAGCTCAGTCTGAGAACACAAGACAGTATCAGAAAGAAACTGAAGCTGCTCCATCTTGAGTCTTTTTGGAATAAGAGGAGAGAAGAGGAAACACTGTCAACTATTATAGCCTGTATCAATTGAGTTCTAGTATTGACAGGTGCCTGGCCTGGCCTAACACAAAGGGGTGATAGGTACTGCCCTTATCCATAAGTGGTTTATCATTGCCTTCTTCCTGGAGCTGATTGAGAATGACTATCCTAAAGTCACCCAACTGGCTTCGTACTTCTGGTGGGACTAGAATTCCTCTAATGTTTGTGAGATGGGTGGCTGAATGAATGAATGAATGAATGAATGAATGAATGAATCTCATGGTCTTCAGGTTTCAAGCCTGGTATTTTAACTACATCAAACTGTCTCTCAATTTTTTTTTCTCAATACCTTTAACTATACTCTATATGTGACTGAGTTATATTAAATTTATACGACAAGTATGTCCATTGAAAACACAAAAATGACAAGGAAGTGGGTTGCTTTTTTAACAGGGGCAACTATAATGAACACCAGGGTAACAACACAGATGTGGCCTTTTGCTTAGCGCAAGATCTAAATCAAAAGTTGTTCAGCCAATCAGTTGCTCAGATGCATGCAGTGTTGTAGTTCTCAAACAGTTGGTCTTCTTGTTGGGTTGCTGAAAAAGATGCTGCATGACAAGCATTGAAACCCCAAACCAAGATTTCACAGGGAACTGCAGTGTTATTAAAGGTTTTGGTAATTATTATTCAGTTTTCTCTCTCAAGGTATCTGGAGAGATCAGAGCTGCTGATGCCCAAGGCAGCTAAGGATAACACAATTCAGCGCTGCCCATCAGCAAGAATATTTCTGTAGAAATCATCCACCTTTGCTTCAGTGGGATTGTTTTATCATTAAATATACATGCAAGCATTGGTGCCTTGATTAGACAAGGCAATTTAGCCTTCCATTTTTCATTGCAGAGGTTTGGGTTACAGTATGTCCCCTGGCCTGCAGTGCAATCAAATGACAGATATAAAAACTGAAGAGCCTTGACCGGGTATTTGAGCCTTTCCTTTTCTGTACTTTGTGCTTTAATTAATGCTTTGAAAAATTGCCCCATCCTCTCTTGATTTTAAAGCAGCATGAAATATTCTGTCTTTCCGTACCACTCCATTTACTCAGCAAGCATTGCTAAAAGATACGGCCACACTAGGCATATTTCAATTAAAAGACAGGGTGCCTGTCATGCTTGCAGACAACTTCCAAAATCAGAAAAATTCCTGATTAGTATCATAGGAGGGGGCACGATGGCTCAACAGTTAAAGATGCTGAACTTGTCAGCTGGAAGGCTGACAGCCCAGATTCGAGACCCAAGTACCAAACAGTGAGGTAAGCTCCCATTTCTTGGCCCAGCTCCTGCAAACCTAGAAGTTTGAAAGCATGCAAATGTGAGTAGATAAATGTCAGTAGATAAATAATCACACACTTTGGCGTATAGTCATACTGGCCACATGATCACAGAAGTGTCTTCAGACAACACTGGCTCCCTCGGCTAAGAAACAGAGATGAATACAGCCGCCTAGAGTCAGGTATGACTGGACAGGGGGAAAACTTTATCTTTAGTGTCATAGGAGGTTTGATTCAGTCCTTCACTGTAGTACCTACCAATTCTAAGCAAGAAAATGCTCCTCTGAAATTTCAGAATGTGGATTTGGAAAACTCCTGACCGATAATCTTGGCTATCACTTCAGGATGAAGGTGGGAAACTGGGGTCCTAAAGACATGACTGTCTTCTAACTTTCATTGCCCTAGTCAGCATAGTCAAGGGACAAGGATAGTCTCAGGGAAGACTGTCACTCATATTCACATACAAGGTACAATTCCATTTTCTAAACTAATAGATTCCAGGGATAGTTAATTGAACTTCTAAACTGGGATTTGTAGCAATGAATGGTTTGAAGATTCATCCAGAGAATTTACAAATGCTTCCAGTTGGTAGGACTGCTGATCTCAGGACAAGAGAGTAACTTATTTCAGATGGAAGTTATGCCCCATGTTAATTAGACCCTCACATATAATACTCAAAAAAGCAAGAACTATACCCTGCATAGCCTGATTAGTCCCTGGAAAGGAAGTACATAAACATGCACCTTTCATTAGGTTGCCTATATCCTCCTCCATTGGTCATAACAGAGAAAATACAAGATAGCATCCTCTCAGGGGTTGGGCAAAAACACACAACTAAAGACTTCATCATTATCATCATCTACCAAATGTAGAAGCAGACTTATGTAAACCTTTTGTGAACCTGAACACAATGCAGTGAGAATACATAATGCCCCTGGTACAATAAGTATGTGGTCTCTTCAAGCGTTTTATTAGTGGTCCTGCTGGGACACAAAATACGATTAATAAAGGCTGTCCAAAACCTCTTCTGTCACCACAACAGGAATCAGGGATGAGACCTCCGGGACAGAAAGATCTTGCTTTGTGCCACAACAAAGAAAGCAATAAACAACAGAGAGGGCTTGACCTTGCATTCAGCCTTTGCCCTTCCTATCAACTGGACTTCATCCAAAATAACAGACCTGCCTGCAGATATGTCCTGTGTCCTGTTGGAAGTCATGCTAAAGAAAACACAGATGCTGTTTATCAAGGTCACAGAACTTCAATAACACTAATAGGTATCTATTAGGCAAGACATATTTTAAAATAATGCACACTAGGGTATTGTCTTTGGAAATTTCAAATTTCTACCTCCTGCAGAAGTACTGCTAATTTTTCCAACCAACTTTGCACTGTGGGCCATTTATTATGTCTGCCCTGAGGAATCTTTTCAAATGTATAAACCAGGGGTATCAAACTGGTGGCTCATGGCCTGGATACATCATGCACAGGTCACGCCCACCCTGCCCGACAAAGGCAAAAAACATCATGATATATCACACGATGTCACATGACGCAATCGAGTTTTACACCCATGGTATAAACTAACTAACGTAATGAGCTCAAAGGATAATGTGCCAATTTCAATATGTCATGAATAATTCAGAAATTTGCTTGCTTCATGGCAAGCAAATCATCTGCTTTTCTGAACCAGATCTTCCAGTGAGGTGAACTGTATAATACAAATGCCAAAGTAGGGTATTAAAATTATGCAACTCTGAACTCCATCAGCACAGAGTCAATAACAGGTAAACCATGCGGTGTTGCTTTAGAAGTCAAACCAGGTTTGTATTCTGCTGAAAATATCAGCAAGGTAGATGACCATGAGTAACAGTGACCCAGGTGATAGTCTTGTCAAAGCTACAGTAGTTCCACTATAGAGCAGCAGGTAAATGTTTGCCATTAACACTCTAGATAGAGTGTGACAGCACCTAAATAGGTACAAATGCATGTGGCAGCTTGTCACAAAGCATGGAACTGAACAAGTTCCCCAATACATGGGCTGCCAAAAAAGTAAGTATTTGTTTAATCCACACACTAAAACAAACAGCTGCAGGGGACATGTCATCAATTTTCAATCCAGCAGAGGAAAAGCCAAAGAGCACTTAAAGGAAAGTCATAGTCCAAACCAGAAAGAAAAAGTTGAGAAAAAGGCTTCTATGTGTCTTATCACCTTAGCAGAGCTACTGTGTACCTAACACAGGATTTTAATCCACCTCAGTTTCCAGATACTGTAATGCCAATGCAAGGATATGGCAAGACTGCACTGCCAGTCATTTGTACCCAAATCCTGACATCTGCAGGAAACTCCAGATGGCATGCAAATTGTGTACCATACTACCCAAAGCCTGCCCAAATGCTGCTTGGCTGTGACTACTGATGCTTCCTACATGGCTTCACACGTGCTGTTTGATGAGATCTGGACCTTGGCTGAATATCAAATTCATATTTATTTATTTTGAAAAATGCATATAGCTCTCGAACTCACTCACTTTGATTCTGGGCAGCTTATAAAAATAAAAACCCAATACAAAACCCAATAAACCCTATATCCCTAGCAACAACAATCAAATCAGCAACTTGATGAGCTCCAGATCACCATGGGATTTCTAGGTGACATAATCAGGGCCTTTCTAAAGAATATCAAAGTGGGGTCACTCTTATATCCACAGGAATGATGTTCCACACGGAGAGAGCCATTCCAGAGAAAGCCTTTGGGGGCTGGGGTCCCACCAGATGGACCTCCCCTCTCTGGTGGGTTGGATAGATATAACTGGGAAAAGCCAATCCTTCAAATAATCTGTCCCCAGGCCTTGTAGGACTATAAAGGTGATAACCAGCACCTTGAATTGGATCCAGTAGCAAACTGGCAGCCAATGCAGCTCTTGCAAGAAAGGTGACACATGTGCAAATATAGACTTGCACAAAACCATGTGGCTATAAAATTTTGAGCTTCCAAATATTTTTCAAAGGCAGTCGCATGTAGAATGCATTGCAGTAGTCAAGACAAGAGGATAAATAGATTATTTGTGTCAGCTTCCACAAAGATTGCTTCATTATTAAGGCTCAATTATAGTTATGCAAATTATTTGTTACATTTAACCATTTCCAATCAAATGACATTGATGCCCTCTACTGTTTTAGATAAAGATTATCCAAATATTTTTTATTATTGTTGTATATAATATATTGTATTATTATTATTATTATTATTATTATTATTATTATTATTATTATTATTATTATTATTTAATCTAGTGAGATTCACAGCCTTTGAGGTTGGTTAATAGCTCAGCAGCTCGAGTCCTAACCAAGGACATTATTATTATTATTATTATTATTATTATTATTATTATTATTATTATTTACAATAATATATTGTATTATTGTCAATAGCAATGATGTATTCTGAAGAAGGTGCTGGTTTCCAAAGGCACTCAATAGATTTCTGTCTTGCTTACATAAGGAGCATAAATGCTGATCCAATCAAAATACTGAAGGTTGGTGACTTGTATTCAGAGTGGAATAATTATTCCTTCACAGAGGGGATTGGATGGGCTAATAGGACATCCGTTTTGGAGGGTTTCCATTTTGGAGGGTTTTTCATTGTAGTTGTGTACATGAATTTAAATGGCAGGTTTGATGTCACATTGTTTTCCTTCATTATTTACTCAAATAAATAAGGTACATAAAAAGAATATATATATATTGAATCTGGAATAGAACAAAAAATAGAATTCTTAATATAGTTAACAGAAATGTTTTCAAAACTCTATTCACATTGTAATACATTAAAGGTTGTATAATTTTTCCCATATTCAAATTTTCTGTCCAATACTACCAATGTGAAAACGGGCAATTATTAGAATAGAATAGAATAGAATAGAATAGAATAGAATAGAATAGAATAGAATAGAATAGAATAGAATAGAATAGAATAGAATAGAATTCTTTATTGGCCAAGTGTGATTGGACACACAAGGAATTTGTCTTTGGTGCATATGCTCTCAGTGTGCATAAAGATACATTCGTCAAGAATCATAAGGTACAACACTTAATGATAGTCATAGGGTACAAATAAGCAATCAGAAAACATCAATATCAATATAAATCGTAAGGATACAAGCAACAAAGTTACAGTCATGCAGTCATAGTGGGAAGAGATGGGCAATAGGAACAGTGAGAAGACTAATAGTAATAGTAATACAGCCTTAGTGAATAGTTTGACAGTGTTGAGGGAATTATTTGTTTAGCAGAGTAATGGCATTCGGGGAAAAACTGTTCTTGTGTCTAGTTGTCTTGATGTGCTATGTTCTATAGTGTCATTTTGAGGGTAGAAGTTGAAACAATTTACGTCCAGGATGTGAGGGGTCTGTAAATATTTTCACAGCCCTCTTTTTGACTCATGCAGTATACAGGTCCTCAATGGAAGGCAGGTTCATAGTAATTGTTTTTTCTGCAGTTCTAATTATCCTCTGAAGTCTGCAGCTGTCTTTTTGGGTTGCAGAAATTAAATTAAATTAAATTAAATTAAATTAAATTAAATTAAATTAAATTAAATTAAATTAAATTAAATTAAATTAAATTAAATAATTAAATTAAATTAAATTAAATTAAATTAAATTATTAAAATCTCTACTAATACTAAATGTTTCTTCATCAAACTCAATGTTTATTTCATCAGTTGTACAATTCTTCTTGTGTGTTTATTAATGCATAATATTGACTAAAGCTTTATTTATAACCCCAATAAGCTTCAATGTGATTTATTTCTGCATTATTTTTTTATTTATTAAATTTATATGCTGCCCATCTCACTGTTGATGGAATAAACCACAACAATGGCTCCTAAATTAGGATTGTCATACAGCTGTCGTAAAGAGTCCCAAAATGTGGAAAAACAAAACAAAAACTTTACTCATTACAGCTCTTCCACTAGCAATGATAACGAACAAAAGATGAAAGTAAGTACATATATAGACAGTTGGTAATTCCAGTTTGCACTTACTCTAGTGGCATAAATAATACTTGTATTTGGAGTGTGTTAATACATAAGCTTGATATAAGAAACTGTAGTTCTTTTTCCTCTGAACAAGTTTGCAATAAGAGTGAATGGAAAGACGGGTATCAATGATAAAAGTGGCAGCAATCTTTATATGTAACTGAGAATATTTGAATGAAAAAGTGATCATTCTATTTAACAATGGCAATTAAAAAAACACTTTCAAAATTGTTTTCAAAGTTTTTTTTTAATTGCCATTATTAAATTAAATGCCATTGCCATTTAATCCCAATAGAGATGGGATTTAAAAAATAATACTAATTTGCCACTTCTTCTAGAGAATAGCTGGGAACTAGACAAGAATAAGTTTAACTGTTTTGCTATACTGTTTATCAGAAATATACAGATTAAACTTTTACTGACAGATTCAGGGCACAACTTCCAGCAGTTAAAAAGGGTGATTATATTATTTTGTCCATGTTCTTCCATGAAGTTAGAGATTTTCATGGTGTCTTCATATACTTCTTCAAAAAATGATTCATGAAATCCCTGTCAAACAAGAAGTCTCCCAATTCTCCTTCTATTTAAGAGCACATCTTATCAAACTTCTGGTTTTTGGTCTGCAATATTGAATTATTTGTTTCTCTTCCATTTAATTAACCTCCTCTTTAAGCAAACATATTGCTTTTGCATTGAATCTAAGAATGAAAAACATCTGGAAATTATTATTATGCTGAAAATAAATTCAACCAGGAGCTAATTTCAGCTGTATAGCATAGCTATCTGAAGCCATCCAACCAATGTCAAAAAAGTGAATTACAACAGCAGCCCCATTTTATAAAACAGGAATTCCCAAACAGTGCATTGTCAGAAAAACACATATAAACTTTTAAATAGATACATCATTAGATCAGATTATTGTTTGGCCTCATTTCCATCCCATCAAAGTGCAAAGTCATTCAGTCTGTTTCATCACTTGTCTACTGTTCCCAATGTAGAGTTAAAAAGAGAAGAAAAAAATTAAAGAAGAAATGTATTCAGTATTCACGCAGTCACTGATAGTTCTTTATCTGGTTCAATCTAAAAATAAACCTTTGGAAGTGTATAAATTATTTCTCTGATCTCGGTTCAGAAATTCAGTTGCCAGCAATTTGAAAAAAAGCACTGCAATTTTGCCCCTGTATGAATGCTGTTTTCTCCCCAGTTCCCACTTTGAAAGCCTAAACTAATGAAAGGAATGCTTCAAAGATTAAGGGATCATAACAGTATTACCTTTAGGACAGACAAAATTAAATATCACTCGGTATACTGAATTTTGTCCATCACTTCTTATCATAGCACCACCAGAACAAGCTGGCACTCCTAATTTATCCTTTGACCAGGGATGAAATCTACTTACCTTCCTTACCTGTTCGGAAGCGCATGTGCCACTTGTCACGTGCACGTAGTGTCCTTCTGCGCATGTGCAGAAGGTAAAAAACACATTACTTCCTGGTTAAAACCAATAATTTAACTTAGCTTAATAAAACTTCTGGCTGTTCACCGCGTCCGTAAGGAGTCCGTAAGGAGAAGGGCGGTATATAAATCTAATAAAACTAAACTAAACTAAACACCCAAGCGGGTGGGCAGAGCCTTGCTCTGCCATCGCTACAGGATTGCTGAACCACCGGCCAAGATCACTACCGATCTGGTCCAGTCCAGGAGTATTTCACCCCTGCCCTTGACCCATGATGCTGGCTTTGTATTTTCCCGAAGAAGCAAATTACCCCAAGTATACAACAACAACAACAAAAAGGTATCATGGCTATTTACAGTTTGGCAGGCTGTGGGGTAAACCGCAAGACTCACCTTTTCAAGTGGTCATTTATTGCATTCTTTTTAAAAAAACCTTACAAAATTAAAGCAATGTTATGTTTCTGTCTTTTTCTGTCTAGCTGTTGTAAAGGAAAAATGGGTACTTCCTCATTTATATACTTTTAATTTGTTTTCCATACCACAAAATACAAAATAAGGGCAACTTATGATTATGATTCTGTATGTGAGCAAAAAATGAGCTCCATTCACATTCACTACTGGTAAGACTTTTGATGGATTTGCATCCATTTTGAAATCCCATCAGAAAGCTGAAGAATGGAGCATGCTCAGTTCCAACCTTACTAGTGGAACATTTTGCCTTTTGACCACCAGATGGCAGAAACACTGCAGCTTTCACAACATGTATTGGTTGACAGCTTTCAAAAAGGACTAAATAAATTCAGTACAGCTACTACTGTAATCAGAATGCCTAAAGATTACTTCCAATGTTGGACTTATTATCATCTCAAAACCAATTGTTATACAGTGATGAGAAAATTATATCCTTGCCTTATTTGTGAGCTTTGTGACAGCAGGTTGTCTGTTGTGGGAACACAATACTGGGCAGATTGGCTTTGGTTTTCATCCAAGACAATTCTTTTTCATGTTCTTAACAAAAGAAAAACCAACTCATTATAATTTTGCACTTGCCTACAAATGGTATCCAAGATTTGTATTTCTTGACAGTCAAAAACACAAGAAAGTCCTAATTCTCTACAAGATGGTGAACATGCAAGTCATAAGCCATTCTAAATGTTTTAGCTTGCCACATACTGTAGATGCCACTTTGGGTAGTCTATGATGTGTACAAAATTGCCCTATGGAGCTGAAGGCCATCTAGCTCCAGGCTCCCCACAGGACATTAGGAAATACTACTACAGTGATGGGAACATCAGATTATGGTCCAATATATTTTATTTTATTTTATTTTATTTTATTTTATTTTATTTTATTTTATTATTTTATTTTTTGATTTGATTTATATGCCGCCCTTCTCCGGAGACTAAGGCAGCTTGCAATGCGTTAAGCAATAGCCATACTTTTGTATATACCTGCTTAGTAGGGCTTTCGGGCTCCCTTAAGTAGTGTTTTTTTTATAGAAAGTCAGCCTATTGCCCCCACAGTCCGGGTCCTCATTTTACCTACCTTGGAAGGATGGAAGGCTTGAGTCTGGTGAGATTTGAACTCGCAGTAATTGCAGGCAGCTGGCAGCTAAGTGCTATTTAACAGCGCTTTAGTCCATTGCTCCACCAAGGCTCCTTAACAAATTCATTTATTTGTCAAGCATATATAAGATAACACGTAGAAGTATAAACATAATTTGAATACATGAAAAGAGTATGAGTAAAAAAGAATATTAGGACAGGAACAATAGGCACGCTGGTGCACTTATGCACACCCCTTACAGATCTTTTAAGAATGGGGTGAGGTCAACAAGGGCAGGCTGAGGATTTTGCACAGTATCTGCACAATAAAATTGCTCAGATTCGGGAAGGTTTGGGCTCTGACTGGGTAGATTCCGGCGAGGTGACTGAGGCCAGTCTTGAGAAGGTATCTGGGAGGAGTTCAATCCTCTGACTTCTGAGGACGTGGACAGGATTCTGGGGAGGTTAAACACAATCACATGTTTACTGGACCCTGTTCTAGTTTGAAAGAACAGGCTGGGAAACTGAGGCAACGGTTAACAGGAACGGTTTATTAACATCAATCAAACAGGCACTAAACCGAATGAACTCTCAGCTCTCAGTAACAGCCGCTATTTATATAGTGTCTGTCAGACGCAGCAGCCAATGACAGTGGCCTAATTCTCCTGCCGGCTGAGCTGTCAAGTCTCAGCCAATTGGGAGCACTTCCGTGTTGCTGTGAAGCAAAGTGTCGCGTCTGTAACACTCCTTCCCCCTTGGACAGCGCAAGCGTAATCCTTAAGCTGGACGCCTGTGCACTCGTCTCGACCGACAGAGTTTGCTGTCCTGGAAAGGAGCTAGCTCCGGGCTTCCTAGGATCATCGCAGATGGATGCGTTAGCCCCAGAGGCATCGGAACAGCCGGCGACTGTGCGGGTACAGCGTCAGGAGGCTCCGGAGTCGGAAGAGGAATTGGTTCAACAGGTAAGCAGGATGGCCACGGCGCTGGTGTTGGTGATGTAACCTGGGCCATATCGCCCCCTGAAGGCAGGGAGCGGGGTCGATTCCGGTGAATGGTCCTTGGCCGGATCCACATCACCTGGGGTCTATATAGTGGTGCGACCCCGTAATTGATCTATGTGGTGCTGCCAGGCTCGTCCATCCTCGAGCTCAACCCTGTAAGAACAGGGCCCAGTGATTAGAATAATACATCCGGGCAGCCAAGGAGGGTCACCCCCGCAGTTCCTGAATACACGCAGTCTTCAACCCCAAACGACCGGGGGTGGCTAGATGAATCTACGAGGGCCTCGGGCATGTAGCACGGGTGCAGCCTGTCCAGGGTGGTTCGCAAGCGCCCATAAGGAGTTCAGCGGGGCTGCGATTAGTCGTCGGACAGGGGTTGAGTGCTGTGCCAGGAGATATTGTGCAACCTTTTCCTGCCAGTCTCCCGGGCCAAACCTTTTCCTGCCAGTCCCCCTCTCCTGCACGAGCTGTACTGGCTCCCAGTGGTTTTCCGGGTGCACTTCAAGGTGTTGGTTCTCATCTTTGTCATGGCATAGGGCCGGGGTACTTGCGAGACCGGCTGCTGCTACCAATAACCTCCCACCGGCAATACGCTCGCACAGAGGGCCTCCTCAGGGTGCCCTCAGCCAAGCAATGTCGGCTGGTGGCCCGCAGGGGGAGAGCCTTCTCTGTGGGGGCACCCACCCTGTGGAATGGGCTACCTCCTAGAATTCAATTGATCCCAGACCTCCGCACTTTCCGAAAGGTCCCGAAGACTCATTTATTTCAACAAGCCGGCCTAGTTTAATTTGGTTTTAATGGGGTTTTTAAATTCTTGATCTTATTGATTTTGGGTTTTAAATTGGGTATTTTTTAATTTGTAGATTTGAAATTTTAAATTGAAACGCCGATGATTTAATTTATTTTAACTTTTGTACTATATGTGTTTTAATTTGGCTGTTCACTGCCCTGAGTCCTCCTGGGGAGAAGGGCGGTATATAAGTTGAAATAATAAATAAATAACAGTAGACAGTTTCAGGTTAAAAATTTGGGGGTTTGGGGAAGAAACCACAGAGTCAGGTAGTGCATTCCAGGCATTGACCACTCTGTTACTGAAGTCATATTTTCTGCAATCGAGTTTGGAGCGGTTTACCTTGAGTTTGTATCTATTATTTGCTCCTTTATTCTTGTGGTTGAAGTTGAAATAGTCATTGACAGGTAGGACATTGTGTTAGATAATTTTATGTACTACGCTTAGGTCAGACCAAAGTCAGCGTAGTTCTAAATTGTCTAAGCCCAAAATTTCAAGTCTGGTGGCATAAGGTATTCTATTGCGGGTAGAGGAATGGAGGACTCTTCTCGTGAAATATCTCTGGATTCGCTCAATTGTATTAATGTCCGATATGCAGTGCGGGTTCCAGACAGATGAGCTGTATTCGAGAATTCGTCTAGCAAAGGTTTTGTATGCCCTAGTTTGCAATACAATATTACCGGAGAAGAAGCTATGCAAGATTAGGTTAACAATTCTTAATGCCTTTTTGGCAATGTTGTTACAGTGGGCTCTGGCCCACCAGGAATAAGACTGCTTGCCAGTTAGACTTTTCATTTTTTTTGTAGAGCCAAGATAGCTGACTGATTACCAATTCTCATTTCTTTATTTTTGCCTTCTTCTATTTGTTTTAGCATCTGATGACATGATTATGCTAGGATTTCACTGCACATACAATGCTGCATATGGCCATAATGATTTTCTTTTCTTTGTTTTGCTCTGAAGTGTTAGTTCTGTAGAATATGGGAAGCAAGAGAAGGAAAAAGTACTACTTATTGTGTGTTGCACAATTGAAATTACATATTTAATTATTGAAGAATATAGATAAACCCAGCACCTGATATTACTGGTTGCTTTGTTGTCAGCATCACTTGCCTAAAGTTATATCAGAACAATGCACATAAAGTAAGTGTTATGTATATGTCTGGGATTGTTTAGGAGAGCCAGTATGGTATAGTAGTTAAAATTTAAGGAACTTAAGGACATTTGAATTCTGGGCCATCTTCAGCCATGTAAGCTAATTAGATGACTTTCAGCAGGCTCCATTCAGCCCAACATACCACAAGGTGGTTATTGTGAAGAAATAGTTATTGTGATGAAAATAGGAGAAGGGAGTGTTATGTAAGCTCCCTTCTGCTCATGAATGAAAGACAGGACATAAAGCTAACAATGACATAAATGAAAAGAAAGGAAACAGAACTATTCATGGAACTAACTTAAATGAATCTAGCATTACAATGTGATGTGCCCTGAAGACTGATTTGGGAAGAATCAGACAGGAAGTAGTGAAATGAAATAAGGTAACAGTTTAAAATTGTCAGCCTTACTAGGTAGACCAGACAGGAAGCATGACCAGAGGAGCTAATTCTACTTTATTGTAAGGTTACATTAACTGAGTATTACAAGTCTGAAAGTACTTTTCCCCCCACCTCCCCATCCTTTTTATATTCCAAGATACCAGGGTCCATTCTAAAGTAAATAATAAATGACACTGCCTGGAAGCATCATTTAGATACAGTTCCTTTTGCTTTTTTTCTGCCCCTTTTCATAAAATGTGCTAAACTGGGTCACAAAGGGTAGGCATGTAAAACATACTCCCAGAGTGAATTAATTGACCCAGACAATTAACCTAGAGGGAGGTACCATAGATTTAGACCTACTTTTGTCTGAAACTAAAATAACTAAATTTATTTATTAACTAAATTCCCTCACAACATACACACTATTCAGGGGGTTCATTTCCCCGCCCCCTTCTGATAACTGTGATCAATAGTCTTAAAGAGGCCCTACACAAATTGGGAAATGGAGATACCAGACATTGAAGATAGTTTTAGAAAAGACACATTCTTTCTGATTTGTGTTGGATAATTGAGAAAGCCAAAGAATACCAAAAAGAAGTCAATATGTGTTTCATTGATTATAAAAAGGCTTTATTGTTTGGATATTGTCATGCTGAGAAATGTGCTTAGAAAAATGGGAATGCCAGAACATGTCCTTATCTTAATGCATAACCTATACACAGGTTTGGAAGTCATAGTTCAGATGCAGCACGGCAATAAACTCTGGCTTCAGATTGGCAAAGAAATAGACATTATTTATTCAACCTACATGAGAAATATATATTGAGGTAAATTGGACTGGAAGAAAAGTTGTTGTTTTAAAATTGGAACAAGAAATATCAACAACTTGTGCTATGCTGATGACACTAGTCTGACAGCTAAAAATGCAAATTATCTGCAAGCACTAATAATGAGAGTCAAGTAGCAGAATGTGGGGGAAAAATGAACTAAGTTTAAATATAAAGAAGTCCACAATAATGACAACAGGTTCAGCAACCAGCCTCACAACTGACAATGAAGATATTTACTGTAAATAGAAGGATAGCTTCTACTTTTTAGAACTATCAATAATACAGTAAAAGAACCAGCAGTAAAGAAATATGCCATAGACTAGTACTTGGCAGAGTAGCAATGAAAGCCTTGGAAAATACATTCAGATGCTGTATCTGCTTATACTTACAAAAATATCGGAATCATATAAGCAATGGTTTTCTTTAGCAAGACTTTGAAAAAGGATTAATGCTTTTGAAGGTTAGTATTGGGGAAGACTCCTGAGGATACCACAGATAACCAAGGAAACAAACAAATGAAGCATCATACAAATCAACCCAGAGTTTTCATTTGAAGCTCAGGCTCAAATTATCGTAATTTAGACCTATTATGCAAAGATCTAGCTCTTGAAAAGTCCATATTGTTGTGAAAAGTGGAAGGAAAGAAAATAGGGGACAGATGAATCATCCTGAAGAGGGGGGAAATTAAATAAACTAGAAGTGAAAAATGAAATGATGGCTTCCAACCCTTCTTTTTGGTAGCTGAGAGAACTATACCTATGGTGCCAAATGAATCATCTGAAATTGTGGGTTGCCAGCACAGAGAAATTATGTAATTTACCAAAATAGGGAATGGCTAGTCAGCTGTTTTGCCAACTCTTTCTCATGGTAGATGCTTGGCTCCAACAACTGCTTCCTGTTGGGGCCTTAAGGAGCCTGGATGGGCAAGGGTGGAGGGACTGGGAGAGGAGAGGTGAGTAAAGGCCGGCGAGGCACCCCTTGACTTTAAAGAGCCTTGGTGGTGCAGCAGACTAAGTGCTGTTATGTAGCACTTAGCTGCCAGCTGCCTGCAATTAGTGCGAGTTCAAATCTCACCAGGCTCAAGGTTGACTCAGCCTTCCATCCTTCTGAGGTAGGTAAATTGAGGACCTGGATTGTGGAGGCGATAAGCTGACTTTGTAGAAATACCGCTTATGGGGGGCCAAAAAGCCCTAATAAGCAGGTATATACGAAAGAATGAAGGCTATTGCTATAAGTGCATTGTAAACCGCCCTAAGTCTTCGGAGGAGGGCGGCATATAAATTGAACTAATAAATAATAAATAAATAAGTGACATCGAGTTGGCCCATGCCCATCCAGTCAGTCATTAGGCAGATCATATTAGTGGTCCACAGGATTTAAAGTTATGAATTTAGTGGTCCCTGCGGTCCAAAGGGTTGGTGATCCCTGCTTTATACTGTATCTGAACTATAATTTCCAGCAGCCTTTATTTATCCAGAATGCAGTGAGAATGTGCGTCAGCCAATGAGAGCCTTTGGTACTTTGGAGGGAAAGAATCTAGGAACCCAGAAAAATACAGGTAGTCTTCATTTAATGACCACAATGGAAATTGGCAACTTGGTCATTAAATGAAGTGGTCAGTGAGTGAAGCAATGATTCTCATGATCTTCTTCAACTTTCTTCTGCTTTACAGATTTGGAAAGGTGATAAATGCAAGAATTCATTATAACATTCCCTTTTCATCATAGTCTAATTGCAAACAATTGCTGTATAAGGCAGTTGCTAAATGAGGAAAACCTTCTTGAGAGAGGATAGAGGGAGTGGCTGTTCCAACCAGGAGGAACATAGATCCCTTAATTATTGATTAAAGCCAGCAGTCATGGAAAAAGTTACAGGTCTGTGACTTCAGAGAGAAACAGAATTAGGAAGATCTGCCAGCAAGGTAATTTATTAGGAAGGCAAGCCAAACACAAAGTAAACCCAGGTAAGAGTAGGTAGTAGGATCAATGTTATTTTTACAGTGAGAGGTTTAATCATCTAAATGCAAGAAACGTACTCCATTGGGGGGGTGGGAGAAACTTATTTACCTACCTTGCTGATAGTCTGCAGGCAGAAATGTAGAACAGTCCAAAATCCATCCATCTAGCCTTCCAGATGAACAGACAACCTTCCATTTCTCTTTGGACTGTACAGAACCCTTTTCCAGACCATTCCATTCCAGGAGCTGTTACAGAAACAATTACAGCACTTTGCAAAAATGACTTTCTACATTCCATATCGCCTGTTGCAGAAAGCCTTTTCCTTTCTTTTTAGAATTGCTTGCAGTTTTTTCTTGATCAGTTTGAGCTATGAAAATAACCTTTTTCTTCTGAGCATGTTGCTATCAGGCTCAAAAACAGCTTGAAATATGGCTTCTTCATTTATACATTGAATTTTGTCTTTGGTAATAACTTGATGCAGATTCTGGTGGAATCAATGTACTTTATTTCAATAATTGTGCTTGATGTAAACAGGGAAGCACTTTATTTTCCCAACAAAATTAACATTATCATTAGAATATTTTGTAATCATAAATTTTACACATTCATTCAGCTGGTATGTGAAGACCATTTTGAGACTTACTGCAATGCATGTATGCTGTTAAGGGAATTTCATTCCTGTGACATAATCATATTTGTGTAATCTATACTATAAGGAGAGGTAAGTATTGTATATGTGGCTGCTATAAGCTTGACTGATTATTCAGTGTATCCAGAGTTGTAATGAAATCACTGATAACTCTTGATGTTTTCACCTGCCTTCAATCTGCCGTTTCTTTCTTTTTCTTCTGATATCCACTTTCATGGTTCTCTTAATTTCTAAAAACCCTTATAAAATGATTTCAAATCAGTAATTAATTATTAATACTGTGTCTCAACAGTTCCTGAAAAAAATGTTGCTATCTTCTTCATTTTTTCCCAAATCAATTATGTAAAACAAAGTTCAGTCAGAATCCGTGTAATGGGAGGCCCTAAACTGCAGCTTTTTAATCTATGCCAAATCTAACATTGTTATCTATAACATGTGACTTTCTCCTGGTTGGGAGAATTTGCTTCCATTATTTATTTATTTTATTTATTTATTTTTATTTGCTTAGATTTGTATACCGCCCTTCTCCTTGCGGACTCAGGGCGGTGAACAGCCAAATAAAAATAGTACACAAAAGTTAAACAATTTCTTTAAAAAAGCATATAACTTTGGCTAAAAATTAAAACCATTAACCATTAAATATTTAAAATACCCAACCCTATAATACAGATCTTAAAAATTCAGCGGGGTCAGGCTAGACCAGCAAGCTGAAAGAGATGAGTTTTCAGGGCCCAACGAAAAGTCCGGAGGTCAGCAATTGTTCTCAGTTTTGGAGGAAGATCGTTCCAGAGGGTAGGGGCTGCCACAGAGAAGGCCCTCCCCCTGGGGGTCGCCAGCCGGCATTGTCTGGCTGATGGCACCCTGAGGAGACCCTCTCTGTGGGAACACACCGGCCGGTGGGAGGCTATTGGCGGCAGAAGGCAGTCCCATAAGTACCCTGGTCCTAAGCCATGGAGCGCTTTAAAGGTGGTCACCAACACCTTGAAACGCACCTGGAAGTCCACCAGTAGCCAATGAAGCTCGCGCAGGAGAGGTGTCACATGGGAGCGTCCCGTCGCTCCCATAATCCCCCGCGCGGCCGCATTCTGCACTAGTTGGAGCCTCCGGGTGCACCCCAAGGGGAGCCCCATGTAGAGAGCATTGCAGCAGTCCAGGCGAGAGGTGACGAGTGCCTGAGTGACTGTGCGTTGGGAGTCCCAATCTAGAAAGGGCCGCAACTGGCGTATCAGGCGAACCTGATAGAAAGCTCTCCTGGCCACAGCTGTCGTGTGATCTTCCAAAGACAGCCGTGGGTCCAGGAGGATGCCCAAGTTGCGCACCCTTTCCGTGGGGGCCAATGATTCGTCCCCAATAACCAGTGATGGTGTCAGCTGGCTATATCGGGACGCCGGCAGCCACAGCCACTCGGTCTTGCAGGGGTTGAGTCGAAGCCTGTTTCTCCCCGTCCAGGCCCACACGGCTTCAAGGCACTGGGACATCACTTCCACGACATCGTTGGGGTGGTCTGGGGTGGAAATGAACAGCTGCGTATCATCAGCGTACTGATGGAACTCCACCCCAAAACCACGGATGATCTCACCCAGCGGCTTTACATAAATGTTGAACAGGAGGGACGAGAGGACCGATCCCTGCGGCACCCCACACACTAGGTGCCTTGGGGTCGACCGCTGCCCCCGTCAACACAGATTGCGACCGGTCGGAGAGGTAGGAGGAGAACCACCGTAAAACGGTGCCTCCCACCCCCAGTCCCTCCAACCGGCGCAACATGATACCATGATCGATGGTATCAAAAGCCGCTGAGAGGTCTAATAACACCAGGATAGAGGAATAACCCCTACCCATCATTGAGCCATCCTCAAAACAGTCTCAAAACTGGGATTGACAAATGTTCCATTCTCAGAGCAGTACATTTTGCATATGTCTAGAATCATTTAATAAGAAAATTCAGTAGTATTTCAAAACTTGGAGTTGCCCGAGTGATAGAAAAGGGTTCCAGGCAGCAGTTTATCTCAAATGATCTTGGACCAGTTGGGAGGGATTGCAGGGTTGAACACTGCAATGCTATATTCTAAAGTTGTTGATTAAAGCAAATATTTTAATATTATGATCTGCATAATTCTTGACCTGGTTCACTGAAGGAAAGAATGCTACGACAACATACTAGAGGTTAACTGGGGAAAAAAAATTAAAACATTAAAATGCATCTTCAGGTTTATTGAACCACCATTCTGAACTGGCTGCATACCCTAGAAAAAATACAGGGGGTCTCTCCAGATTTGAGGAGATTATAGGAAAAGTTCAAGCGGGGTGAATTTGATTTAAATCAACTCAATTTAAATCATAATTTTTAAAGGACAACTCCTGTCCCTCAGGAGTTCCTCCTCTGACTCACTTACAGTCCCAATACTGCAGAATATACAGTCTCATGCTACGTAACTAAGCTCCATTTCATACTGAATAAACTAAATTATTTATGTATCTTAAATAAAAAACCATCTTTACTCCAAAAAACATTTTATTAAAATAAATTTGATAAAAATAAAAAAAATCTGATTTAAATAAAAAAGTCAATTTAAAAAAAAAATTAAAATCATCTATTTTTATCCACCCTGGGTTCAGGCCAGAGTCTTTCGAAATCAGTTTATGTTCTTCCATGCATAACCCTTCCCAGAAAAGTCCAGCATAATATAGTTTATGCATTTTATTTCATGGTCAGATTTTATTTTTCATTGTGCTATAACAATACGAATTTTATGATACAAAGTATGTAATCTTGCAAATGGGTAGAATTCTTTGATAATCTTGATGTTGCTTTTTTGTTAATATTATGTGTGCTATTGCTGCTTATTCAAAGCAGTCCTCTTCACCTGAAGTTTTATATAGCTTGTCACCTTGTAGACTGTTGTATCTAAAATGGGTAGAGAATGCTGCAAACCATAGGAATTTGTATCACACTGCATCTCCTTAGGTAGGTGCTGAAAAAAACTTTGCAAAATGAACATCACAGAAAGAAATAAAACATGTTAACCTTAAAACACATTCCTTTAGGATAGAATCGGTAACCTTTTTTAAGCCAATTTTTTAATAATTTAAAAATTATTATTTTGTTTGCCAAGGTCTACAATAGTTAATGGTGATGACGAGGTGACCTCATCAGAAGAGTCAGGATTTTCACCTTTTTCCCAGATTTTTCAGAATAATGTTTTTATAGAATCTTTAATTCAACGTAACACCCCCTATTCTATTTCCAAACAAAAAAATCAGCTGCAAATGGCATTGCTGTTATTCAACAGTTTGCCACTAAATTTTGGTGGTACAATTTTATGAAGCATTGGGCAATACAGAACAGACGCAGGATGCTGGCTGCCTACCTTAATTTTGACAGTTTTGCTAATTCTGGTTATGACTTGATTTTACTGACTCACAACATACGAGCATTTTTAAAAACACTTTTTCGTATACTCTGTCATTGTGAGACTTCTCTGGTAAAATCTATGCATATGTATGTTCTCTAGTCTGAACAATGTATGTTGTTCTCTAGCCTGAACAAAACATAGCTTTAATTAACTAACACTATACATTATATTATTAGCCTAGGAATTGCACCATCTGTAACAATTTATCTGGACCAAAGACAAGCAGAATGTAGAGTTTACTAGTTAGGTTTTAACATTGCCTAACAATTGAAAATGTGACCAGATGTTGTGAGTTTGGCTTGCATTGAGTGTCACCTTAATCAGTCACAGGGTGAGAAATGAAATACGGACTGCAGAGGCCACAATTCATTACCCTGAGACACTCCTTGGATATTTTATGTTTTCAAACAAGCATAGACTTGTATTTCAGCAAGCTACTGGTATGGCTGTTGATAAAAAATAGGATCGCCAACACTATTGCCAGCGTCCGATGATGGACGCTTCTTCTTCACAAGAAGAAGAAGACTGGTATGTAGGCCCAAATTGTGCTAGAGTAAGTAGCAAGTGGTTGGAGGTACCTATCAACCCCATGCTGAATATCTATACTGATTGTTAGTTGCTTTCTGTGGCCAATTTAGAATACTCACTATTAGGGACTGTGCAAAGCTCTTCGTTTGCTTCAACAAAGTGCATCATGTCACAGTAGTAGCATTCATCTCAGCTTTGATGAGGTGGAGGAAGCTTTGTCTCCAACAGCTTCCTCCAGCATGTCCTGTAACTACAAGACTTGTATATGCAATGTCACTTCCCATGCTTTTACTTTGTGAATCACAGCTCTGCATTTGTGGTTTGGAAAAAGAATCTCCTGGAAAAGTTTTTTCAGGAACAGTGGCTTAGTCTGCAGACAATAAGCACTTGCTCAGCAAGGTCAGAAGATAGCTATATGATTTGATCATGTGCAAAAAGATAAGGACAGTAGGAATAAATTTATTACAAGATTTGCTTTGCTTTTTAAACTGCATTCTGGGAGTTATACTCCAATTTGCCTGAGAATTAAACAATAATAATTCTCCTGCCATATATCAGGACTGAGGTCGAACAAGAAAGCAGCCATGACAATAGGTATTTTGAAAGTAAAGAAATTTTAAAATTAATGTGAAAAAGTTTCTATTTCTGCTATATCTAGTTCTTGATCAAACGGACTGTTTCTTTTCCTCTCTCTCTCTCTCTCTCTCTCTCTCTCTCTCTCTCTCTCCCAACTTAATAATCAATTTCCTTACTAATATCATGTAACACCAAATCCCAAAGAAGAAAAATGACAGGAATACTCAGATCAACTGACCTGAACACTGAAACTGAAACAGGGTGGGATACTGACACTTACAGTATGTGCTTTTTCCTCCTGCTGTGGCCTGATCTGAATTGGGACTGTCGATTTGTGCCATGTTCTTCAGGATTAACAGATTTCTAATTCTCATCTGGAGAACATCAGATTTTGCGAAGTTGATGAAATACAATCTTCTAGTCACATCTTTGGGTATTGACTAACAAATTTCCCATTGTTCTCCATTGTCTGCTAAGAAATGTATGTTAGATTATGTGTTATCAAATAAGTGAAACCTTTGTGCTTCCATTTCAGATCTGACCTATGGAAAATGATTGATATTCTGTTCTCAGAGTATAACAAAATGCCACATATGAATGCCTCCACGTCTCAGAAATAGTTATATTGATGTTATTTCTGATTCATAGAGGAGATATAAAGCTGACTTGTAACTATCCACAGTGTGGCTTCTGGCTATTCATAATGTGATTTCTCATATTTCTGTCAATTCTGAGGATGTTCCCTTAAATAAAATTTCATCAAGGAGAAAGTTGGCCCTCACCTTATTCCTTTTATCCACTACAAACAGTACTGTTTCTTTTAAATGCTTCTAACATATTCTGAGGCTCAGCTATCTTTTGGCTGGCATGACATTTAGAAAACATGTCATTCGTCTCTGGGAGAAAACATGCTTTGAGGAAGCAACAAAGAAAATGTTAGCACGGCACAGAATGCTATCAGCAACAAAATACATCAAAGTATTTTCTGAATGGTCCAAGGAGCAGTAGTAAATTATTATTCTGGGAAGAGCATAAGCAACTTTTAAGACAGAATTAAAGCTAATCCTAAATGGAGCATGCCTGTACATGGTGTACCCCTTCAGCATAATGGCTGGAAAATTTTCTTACTAGCTTTAAGGAAGATGACCTTAAGCTCTGTGTTTGATACACTGAACGTAACTAGAGGTATGCGATATTTGCATCTGAAATGGGAAAAGTGTTTCAGATCCAGTATTGGAATGCATGCTATAGCTGTTAGCAGTATCTTAAAGGAACCACATGTTTCCCGATGTTGCATTTAGCTATAGGAATTTCTATTACATTTCCATAGGTTTAACTACTAGCTGTATTTGGCAGGGCCTGGCATCTAATTCCAATATATATCTTCTAAAACACTTGCTTATCATCAGCTATACTTCATATTAAACAACCAGTCCCAGTGCCAAATAATATTTAGGTGGTCTTCACTTACCTACTACTCATTCAGCAAATGTTAGAAGTTTCAACAGTACTGAATTAGTGGTACTTTTGACTGATTCTTGAATTTCTGATCCTTGAACCATCTCCACAATCATTTTATTGCGATCTGGGTGTTTGACAACAAGTTTGCACTTATGACAATTGTAACACTGTGCAGTCATATGATCACCATTTGCAACCTTCCCTGACAGCTTCTCACAAGCAAAGCCATGGGTAGTAGCGATTTCTAAACCCCAAATCACCTGTGCATGCTGCTTCCCATCACTTGTGCACTCCCCCCCTTCCTACCAGCAGTCACTAATCTGCCTGCCAGCTGCTTGTGAACATCTAGGACAGTGATGCCGAACCTTTTAGACACCGAGTGCCTAAACTGCACATGCCCAAACTGAAAGGTGTATGTGAACATGAACATGCACTGTAGATCAGTAGATCGTGGGTCACGGTACCAGGCTGTGAGCAGCACACTGCCGTGGCTCAGGCGCTGTGGGTCTTGCCTGCTTACTTCATCTTTGGCTCAGATTTGGATGAGATAATCTCACCTAGAGAGGACGGCATCTTGGAGGTGAATAATTTCTATCCAATCAGAACCCTGTCACTGTGTTACCTTTTATCTGCTTGTAAATGCGGACATGCAAATGCATACATGGACATGTGCAGACTTGCATCTGCATGTGTGGACATGCATGGACATGTGGGGATATGTGCATGTGCAGATGTGTGCAGATGCACAGACATGCGCACATGCGCAGCAAGGACACAAAGACCAGCAGGCCGGCAGGAGGCAGGGCATCCCAACAAAGGCAGTGCAGCAAGAGGTAAGATCTTTTTCTTTTGCAAGCTCCTGTTTTGTCGTTGCAGGAAAACAGAAGCTCACGAAAGAAATGCCATGGAGATCTGAACTGGGGCGACGATGCACGTGTCAGCAGAGAGGGCTCTGTGTGCCACCTCTGGCACACATGCCATAGGTTCACCATCATGGACCTAGGACTTGCAACTTCCTGCCAGTTTCCTCACTGACTTTGGTTATTGGAAGTTGGCAGGAAGTTGTAAGGAACTCCTTGCTTAATGATCCATGATTCTCACTTAATTACAGCAAGAGAACTGTCAAGATTGTTAGCACAAAATGATGTGATCATGTGACATTGCACTTTACAACCACATTGCTTAGCAACAGAAATTCCAGTCACAGTTAATGTCAAGTGGGACTATCTGTAACAGGAGATTATGCTTTTCATGTAATAAAACCGTAAAGTCACCTTCATGCTATTCTAAAAGAGGAACTAAAACTGTAACAGCAATAATTTTTCAAAAGATTACTGTCCATCAGTTACAATATTGGGCAGGAAAGAGTAGAAGAACTCATTTTTCAATTCTCCTTTCAAATTATAATTCAGTGAAATTATAACCTTTCTAAATGAATTTTCTGCATCTTGTTGCTGCTTTCATTTAGTGTTACAGTCTACTTCCCTACAAAAGCTTATATTGCTCTACATTTCAACATTTCACTTCCACTTCCTTCTTTTTCCTGCAACAGGACTAAAAAACAGTGGGGTAACCAGTGGTGGAGTCCTCCCGGTTCGGCCCAGTTCTCCCGAGCCGGTAGCGGTGACAGTATGATGTCACTGAACCAATTCTGCCCCCCCTACGCCCCCGCACCCCGGCACCTGCCCTCTCACTCCCCACATTATTCTTACCTTTTATTTGGCCTCACCCCCAATCTATTGCTGCCTCCTGAGTCCCAGCTGATGGCTAGAGGGAAAAAAACTGTTTAAACTCTTGCTGCAGGGCTTCAAAGGGCCACCCTACAGCTGATCAGTGTTAAAAGAAAACAAAGGAGTAGACCAGTGCCTGCAAAAATACATGAGTAGATCAGTGCCTGCAAAAATAAATGGGTAGACCAGTGACGCAAAAAATAAATGGGTAGATCAGTACAGCTCTGCAAGCAGTTAAAAGCCTGGTAGACCAGTACCTCTGCTAAATCCTAAAGAATTGTCACATGACCATCAAGCCATACCCACAAAATAAGCCATGACCACAGAACTGGTAGTAAAAAAATTTAGAACCCATCCCTGGGGGTAACCCTACTATTAACAGAGTAAAGAATTTGTTTCTGGAGATAGATTTTTGGACATAGTAAGGAAATTGAGGACAGACGTCTTCATTACATATAATATACCCTATAGTATTATTTTCTTAAGTGGTGGAAAAATAAATATTTCAGTTACTGCTTATTTTGCTTTCTATATATATTGAATGTGACAAATCTTGTTATTTACTTCTTTCATCTTGGCCAACAAAATGTCTTAAGTCAGCCCTGGCAATAAAGAGAAAATATGTGACCCCAAAAAAGACTGTCTTCTGAATGGGCATTACCACTATTTTTCAGTGATGCACCTCAAACGGTCCCCTTCCTATAAATCAACTATCCCTAACTTGGTGCTCATCAATATCTTGTTCTCATGTTGCTGCAATAAAGATTAAGAAAGGATGATTTAAACTATAGTAATTTGTATTATTTAATTTATTTCAACATTTAGTAAATGGGTCATGTTGCTTTTGGAAGTTCTCCAGTTCATTCTTTTGATTGGCAGCCTGAACAGCAGCCTCAGACTCTAATCCTGATGGCACATCAACTTTTCAAAAAATTGAGCATGGTGTCAGATATTGCTAATGAAAGGCATTTCCATACCATCATCATTCTGACCTATCAAGCAGACTGAAACAGTTTAAAATTAATTTGAAAGTGTTCTTCTTATTGTTAACCTTAGAAAGATATGAAAACAGCATAGAAGTTCTATTGAGGTGTATTGTTATTTTGACTACAAAATACATTCAACCTGTCACACAACAGGCCTTGAGGTCATTCTCAATGTGACAGAAACCTTCTTGCTAACTCTCCAAAATAATCTAACCCAGAGCAATTTGAAAACAATCTCTCTGACCATCCTAAAGCACCATCAATACAGAGGGCCTGTTGGGCAGCCAGATAGAAGCCATTCTACCAGCCAGTGGGCAAAAGTCAAGGGCCTTATATAAGCAGGTATGTGGTGGTGCTATAAAATAATAATTATCTCCCCTGACCTATGGCTCCTGTTTCATTTCTGACTCTTTGAGAGATGATAAACATGGCACTTTCCACTCATTGCATTTCCTCTTGAACCATCCCTGGTTTACTTTACTGTTTAATGGAAACTACACAGTATTAGAGACACAATACTGCTGTAGAATGCTATGTGTGGGAAAATACCTGAATATTCCATGGCTGTACAAGTCTGTGCAACATTGGAAGCAAGAAAAGTGCACAACAGAAAATATTTTCATAGCAGGGATGTTTTGTTTCATTGAAACAATAAGCCTTGAAATCAGTGCTGCCGCATTGCTGTAAATAAATAGGTAATTTTTTATCTGCTAATGGTTCTTGCGTTCCTTTGCCAAAGTAATCTCTTCCCCACAAAAGGGATTTCCTAATCTGTCTTCATTTCCAACAGGTTTCTTATACTGGAGATCAGACATTATATGAAGCAAAGTTATTGAGGGCAATTGCCTCACCTCTGTTTTTTAACAAAGTAAATCACCTCAGTTCCCAGCGTCTCATCCTAATACACATATGTTTGGAAAGAAGTAATGAAGTTCTCAATGATGATGTGGCTAGATAAATAAACCTGAAACAGGCCACTGTAAATTTAAGTAAGATGAATTGGTCATAAATTGTCTAATGTAGTACTTTTCAACCAAGCAAAGTTCAAAATTCAGTTCAGTTAAATCATCATTTTCTGAAATATCCAGTGATGCATCTGTATGTGGGACACAACCCTAAAAATAATCCCAAGAGCAGCCAAAAAGGAGAATTACCTTTCCTCTTTTATGCTATTTTCTTGATTACAGTTATGGACAAAGGCCAAAACCTTAGCTAGTTTGCTCCCACCCACCTTTTTTAAATGTGGTAGTAGAAATCTGAACTAGAGATTTTCCCCTCACCCAAAATGCCAAATCCCAATTTCATATGGCTCCAACTCAAATACATCCATACTAAGCCATACTATTGTTAACATTTGGGTTCATAAACCATGGCTCATGACTTGGCTTGAAGTGTACACCCTTCCAGTTGTGGCACAATAAAAAAGGCAATGTTGAACAGTGGTCTAGTAGAACGTGTGAATCCAGCCTTCATTTTAGAGCCAATCCATGTTTTTTCATTCTGCTTTACTTGAGGTTTTACTTGGCATTTAAAACAGAAAATACTTGTCTTTCCTTCTTGTTTCTTCTGCTTATTAAACATTTAACAATGCTGTTGCTGATAGGAATTCCTAAAAAGAAATATCACAACTTAGCTGATGGAATATGAATTTCAGAAGAAGGAATAGCCCTGACAGAAAAAAAAATTGAAGAAAAAAAGATGGGACAGGAATCAGAGCAAACAAGAAAATCTGAGGGGAAAAAGGGCTAAAGAAATTTAAAAACAACAGAGGAAATATATAAAAGATAATTAACAAAGAAAAAAAAAGATAAAACAACACTGTAAACAGAAATTACTGCCAAATTCCAGAGCAAAGTGAGCAAAGCTGCCTTAAGAAAACAATGTGAGGCCCATGCTGTTTGAGGGAATCAGTGAGAAACATATGAGATTGTTACTGTTGAAAAATATTGAAAAAAGAGGCTTTTTTACAGAGTTGGTAAAGGAAAAGAAATGTACAATCAGTCAAGTACTGAATATTTAGAAATGTTAAAGGAAATAAACAGATTGAGAAACTGGAGATAAGAATAGAAAGTGCATTAGAGAAAGGAATTAGAAGGCCCAAATTTCAGATGTAGTTCATAAATGAAAAGGCACAATCTCAACAAATCAGGACTTCCGTAGCTTCCAAACAAATAAAACAAACCAATGTTTTCCAAGTCTTTAGATGATATGAGAGCAGGTTGCAGTTACTGAAGTAGATTAAAACAGTGGCTTCTGCTTGGCTCATTTGAAGTATTAGTTACTACAATGTAAATTTGATGTATTTAATGGCATCTTCAGGTTGTTTTTTTTTTAAATTTGATTTATATGCCGCCCTTCTCCGGAGACTCAGGGCAGCTTACAGTGCATTAAGCAATAGCCTTCATACTTCTGTATATTTATACAAAGTCAGCTTATTGCCCCCACAAATTGGGTCCTCAATTTACCCACCTTAGAAAGGATGGAAGGCTGAGTTGACCTTGAGCCTGGCTAGGATTGAACTCACAGAAATTGCAGGCAGCTGGATCTTAATTTCTGCCTTTTGATTGAATAATCATCCAGTCCCAGTTTATTTTCAATGGGAAGGGAACCTGATCACTTGGTCACCATCTTCCTCAGTATAGTGAGATGTATGATATCTAAATCACAATATTTATTTCTTCAATTGTAAGAATAATTATTACATGCACTTTTTATATGTATAAGTGTCTGCCCTCAGTTCTTATATTTCCCCAGTGATACATCACCTTTTTGACAATGCATTCCCAAAATTCCTATAATGTGAAAATGTTCTGCATATTCATGCTGTTTCTGCAACATGAAAGTGAATACATGAAAATTAATCGGTGCACTATTTTTCAGTATACATTTGATTATAAGAACATTTGTTGACCCTGACTGATCTTATGATCATTCAGTAATGTGAGTCTTTCTGGATTTGGAAAACAGATAATTAGGACTTGCTGCTAGTAGAAAAATAGAATGTTGCAATCACATCAAATTATAGCATGAAAGAATGGAGAGAGGTAGTATGCGTATAGTTTCACAGTCAGTTGTGGCAGCTATTCTCAACCTGATATTTCTTCAGATATTTTGGACAATATTTAATTTATTAGATTTTTATCCTATCTTTATCACTTTATAAGTAACTCAAGATGGCAAACTTATCTAAATACTCCTTAAACCTCCTATTTTCCACACAACAACAATCCTGTGACGTAGGTTGGGCTGAGAGGAACTGGCCCAAACCAGCTGGCATTCATTTCTAAAGTGGTGAACTTGCAATCTCCTAGTTTCCAAATCAGCTCAATCATTACACCAGGCTGGCTCTCATAAATCTTCTCATAATTACCAGAAGTTCCAGTCCAAAATAGAAAGCTATGCTTCCATTACACAACATGTGCTTTGCATACCAAAAGCTTCAAATTCAAGTCTTGTCATTTACAATTAGACTGAAAAAGCCCTTGCTTGAAATTCTGGATTCAGTGTCAAGAAAACTGGTTTAAGGCAACACATAGTAACAATTTCATTTCAAGGAGTAAAACTCCTTAAATCATGAGGGTGTTTTCTTATGATTCCACTATGAGCTGAAATTTGAATATGCTTCTAGCCACTGTATCATATATTTTATCCTTATTTGTTTCTGAATCAATTATTTCCCTGTACCCTAGTAAATTTAAATTTAGATAGAAGAGAATATAACAATAAAAGACAACATTCTTATGATATCCTCAGCTTGTTCTTTCACCCAATTTCCCACTTGAAGGTCACAAAATAATTTTCATGTAATATGTTTTGTTAAAAATATTGTTTTGCCCTTTTTTTAAAACAGATTTTTAAAGCTTGCCTTGACCTGAAAGTGACTATACTGTAGTGCTGAAAGTGTTGGACTAGAATTGAAGAAATCCACAAATCATTTGTCAACACAAAGTCCACCAGATGTGTTTGGACTGCTCATTATCTCTTAGCCAACTTCCTTAAGTGGACTGTTGTAGGTAAAAAGTTAATAAGACAACTTTGTATACTCCATTGAGCTCCCAGAGAAAAGATAGAAATATACCTTCAGGGCATTTGGCAAGATTTTCTGACTTATAATTTTACTTTAAAATTAAAACTGAGATTTCTACTTTTTAATATATTATAACTTTTGAGTATTTAAATAGGAGGTTAATATTATGATTTTATGATATTTAAATATAAGTCCCGGAGAATTCATAGAAATTTCTCTCAGATGAATATATTTAGGATTGCAGGATAAAGAATTGGCTGGCAAGGCACTACTCTAAGTCATAAACTGTTTCTAAATCAAATGGCTACATTCATAAATATACCTGTAGAATATATTGTGGATTAGCAAAATGTGTGAATGCAATAAGCGATGAGTATCACTTATCAAAATTAGGTCTCCAGAAAATAGTTGGCACCTTATTTATTTAATCTACCAGTTAAAAGAAAGATTTGTAATAGTGCTATCTTTCACGTCCACTATCTTCTATGGTCTTATAATGTCAGTGAACACTAATGTTAAGCAAAATAAATGAATAAATTATAACAGAAAAAATATTGCAGTATATATCATGTTTCCCTCAAAATAGGATCCTGTCTTATATTTTTTTGAACCCTGAAATAAGCGCTTATTTTCTGGGAGGTCTTATTATTTTGGGGCGCATGGAGGAAACCAGAGGAAATGGCGGGGACCAGCTGCACATGCGTTTAAATATTTTTGGGGAGGGCTTATTTTCAGGGGGGCTTATTTGAGTGCATGCACTCAAAAGCCCAATTGGGCTTATTCAGGGAGTGTCTTATTTTAGGGAAAACAGGGTACTCCTTGTTTTTTTATTGTGGTTAATAAATTGACTTTCCACTAAATGTATTTGCATGGAAGCAAAGAATCTGAAAGAATAATTGCTCCCACTCTTTGATAATATTCCTAGAAGTATCCCCTCAACCACTATAGAAAACAAATATGGTTAACTAGTATTTGTTTTATCCAATAGGATCTTTCTTATATTCTTCTATATATTCTTATGGCTCTTAAGTTACCACTCTTCAGATTTTGGGATGAGTGATGCTGTTGTAAAAAGGCACTATGTTCCTAGATCCGTGATGCCGAATCTATGGCACGTGTGCCACAGGTGGCACACAGAGACCTTTCTGCGGCCACGCCAGCCGTCACATCAGCCCAGCTCCACCATGCATGTGCGCGCACCTCCCACCAGCCAGCTGGTCTTCGGGTCTCTGCTGTGCAAGCACATAAGTGGGGTGGACGTGTGAGGGATGCAGGAGGCTTCCCAGGCCTAAAATGGGGCACAGGGGGGGTCTCACACTGTGCCCCCGTGCCCCATTTTGGCTTCTAGGTTGGTGCAGGTCGCTTTCCAGGCCCAAAATGGGGCATAGGGGGGTCTCACGCTGTGCCCCCGTGCCCCATTTTGGCTTCTAGGTTGTTCAGGAGTCTTTCGAGGCCCAAAATGAGGCACGGGGGGCAGGGCACATGCACAGGAGGTGGGGAACATGTGCAGAGGGCACTCACATTGCATTTTGGGGGTTTGGGCATGCACGCTTTGGGCACTTGGCACCAAAAAGGTTAACCATCACTGTCTTAGATCATCCCAATTTCTGAGAATGCTACAAAAGTACCTACAATAGTTTCCATGTCATGAGGTTTAGAACAAAAGAAATCCTTAGGCTATTGTTCAGTCTAACACAAAGCTAAATTCTTACCAATTTAAATAAAATCCTTCTTTTCAATGTGTACAGGGAGTAAGATATTAATAAATGAAGTGTCTGGTTAAGGAAGACTGATATATTTAAAGAAAATACAATAAAAATCTATAAATAAATAAATTTATTGTTCAAAATATTTAATCCCAAATGCTACTACTAATTTATCTAGTAGTGCTTGACTCAATGTCATTTTTAGTTTACCTTTTCCTTTTGTTGTTGTTTTAAAACAAAGAAAACACTTAAGGGGCAGTTTCTAATTAAAAGAAGTCACTATGTGACTGTAATAAGTTAAATATGTAGACTCCAAAGTAGTGTCTGAACAATGATCAGTAATCCTTGGGGTGTGCAAGCTAATAAAATCAAGACCTATGAAGTTTGCACACAACACTAAATAATGATACTATCTAGGACACAGGTGTCAAACTCACTGCATCATGTTGCCTTCATGTGACATTTCACAATGTTTTTCCCATTCATGGAGATGGGGTGGGCATGGCCTGCGTGTGACATATCTGGTCTGTGGGCCGCTAGTTTGACAGCCCTGATGTAGGAAGATCTGCCCTCCTTGAGTACTATTGAGGGTACTATTGAGGGATAAATTATCACTTTGTGTAATGTATGATAAACATATTGATATCACCTTCATTGCTCATACATTCTTGTTATTCCATATTAAAAAACTGTGCATAATTGACATTTACTGTAGATAATCTGGGACAGTTTTATCTAAACTAGATTGTATGTTGCAGAGATACCATATTTTCTCAGACCTCATGGGGCAGTGTTGTTATGTTTTAGAAAATTAGTATTTTGCTATCTACTATCAACTCGAGGAGCGTTATGTAGCATATGAGTAAGTCAAGGATACAGTTAAGGTAATAGGAAAGTCTATTGTGTCAAATATAAAACTATATTTTGACCTTATCTTCAGTTCTTCAGAGTGATGCTTTGCATGTCTCCATATCAAAGGAACACTTACCTCAGATCTTTTGGCAAAATCTCATTGAGAATCACTTTGTGTAATATATTAGAGCACAGCCTAAAATTTCTGCTCAATCTCCCAGGGATAATTGGTCAGTCTAGAAAAGCTATCCACATCTAGGATCGGGGTGAAATCCAGCAGGTTCTTACAGGTTCTGGAGAACCTGTAGCGGAAATTTTGAGCAGTTCGGAGAACTGGTAGCAGAAATTTTGAGTAGTTCGGAGAACTGGCAACCTCTGGCTGGCCCCAGAATGGGGTGGAAATGGAAATTTTGCAATATCCTTCCCCCAGGAGTGGGGATGGAATGGGGATTTTGCAATATCCTTCTCCTGGAATTGGGTGGGAATGGACATTTTGCAATATCCTTCTCCTCCATGCCCAAGCCACACCCACCAAGCCACACCACACCACTCCACGCCCACCAAGCCACACCCACAGAACCGGTAGTAAAAAAAATTGGATTTCATCACTGTCTAGAGTCCTTGGATTACCAAAATGAGGACACTTGAATGTTAAGAAGACTCACTTAGTATCTCATCTGCCCTGCCTCTCTTTAAAAAAACTCCAGACCCGCAAACTATTGGATGGTCGAGTGTAGCTAACACGTTAACTTTTCACAATGTCATTGACATAGCACTGTATTGTCAGTGGTGGCTATTCATAATTCCTGCAATTTTTCACACTGCTATCCAAAATTCTATTGCTGCTATTTGACAAACCTGAAGCAGAAAAAAGCAACCACCTGAATTCATTTTATTGCCGTCTCTTCAAAGTTGTAGCTACTAGACCCATTTTATTTTGGAGTTCATTACTGGAATACATTACCACCTCACCATTGCACAAAATAATTTAAGAGTTCACCCTTTAAGTCAGCAAAAGGTTCAACTTTAGTAATATAATAGCCAATACTAGATTTTTTTTTAAAATCCAGAGAGCCTTATTTATATTCTTAACAAGAAAACTCCTGCATGTTAAGATAAAGGGCTTAAAATAATAGATTTAGTGGAAACAGTGGCACCATGATATCATTGATTTTGTTAAAAACAGAAAATGCAAAATTTCTGTTTCCTTTATAGCAATATGCATCTGATATGCAGCCCTTTTCTCTGTTATATGACAACAGAAATAAATTAATTAGTATCATAAAAGCAACACTTAGGATTTTAGAAAATATTATAAACAGTATGAAGCACCTACCCTAACAGTTTACAAAAATTCTATGCAACAGAAGTTTTTAATGATGTTAAGAAGAAAAAATATAAATAGTATAATGTGTATATATATTCATACAATTGTTTTCAAAGTCTGTTTTAAATTCCCAGAGGTTTTTTATAGACAACATGTTTGCAAACAATTTGCATGTTATGACCATCAGAAATATAACATTGTGTTATGGATGCAATTTATGTCTGGCTTGTTTAGTAATGCGTTGTTTTGTTTCCCATTATTTATAAAAATGAAGGAGTTTAAGAAAACATTCAAAATGCTCAGCATGCACACATAAATGAAATATTTTAATGTCAGATCATATTCATAAAAGTTACATTGTTTACATAGGGTTCATTTGTACTTACGAAAAAATGCTTTAAATGAAAAGAAATATTTTTCTTATGCTGGCAATCCTATTAAACAAATTAACATGTGCTTTGAATGTACAGCTTGACAGGAAAGAGTTCTTTTAATATTTCACAGGAAATTATGCCTTTTAATGATTACAAGGCTTTTATTCATAAAGAAATAATAACTGTGATAGCTGAAATTCACCAATGATTTGAATGGTGCACAGGTTAATGTTGCTGAGACTAATTTTTTAAAAAGTCGTAGGTGATTTTCTTCATTGCATAGTGAATATGTAAACTTATTAAGAATTAACATGATCCATAGTACTACATATTGATTTGCTTAAGTTTTATTCAAATAATGGATCAAATATTTTAACAGGAGTGCAGGTAGCTAGTAGCTTAGTAGTAGTAGTTGATCAAGAATGCCTTTTTTCAATATTTAAGCAATCAAAATACATTTTAATCAAATTTAAACATTCTAAAGTTTACTTGATGTCAGGAAAAGAAATGCCAATTGAAAATTTGCTGGATCGTTCTCTTGTGACTGAGATGAATTATATTAATTGTGCAGGGGGGGAGGGAGGAAAAGGAAATCAGAAGGATATCAAGGAAGTAATTTTATGTTGCTGAACAGCCTCTTTTGTTTCATATGCTCCAAAAACTTTTGTGAAAGTGCAGAATGTATCTACTGCATGGATTTTGTAAAAAAAAGATTTTGTAAAAATAATAATAATTTCAGCAGTTATGTCTGGGTTTACTAAGTTTGTGTCGAGTAAAATATTTATTAATGAAACTACTGTACAGGAAACATCAAAGCGAAATGCATCATACAGAAAAAGTACACTCTAGGTGACAGATGGAAAAGTGCATGCAGGTTGCTTTAAATTTTAAGTCAGAAACAAATAATACTAATGTTGATCCCTAATATCTTAAATGAGAAACTTCTCTAAATTTACCAAAAATGCCATCGAACATATATGATTAATACACATTGGCAAGCAGTATGAATGAATTCAGGTTTTAGATCTTATTTTACAGGTATTTTTGCTTGACAAATGTGAGTTTAAATAGATTCATAAAAAAGGAAAAATCTTCTCAAATTGGACTGGGTAGTTCTGCCAGGTTGCTCTGATGTCACACACAGCCTCCAAGTGTTTAATTAGACACCATCAAATCACATATGTCGTGTTAACATTCAGGAAATGACATTGAGTCTGTCTTTAAAGAATTATTTTTGGCTCAATAAATTTTAAATGTATGGTTTATCATAACCTAATATTGTCTTTGTCTTCACTGCAGTGGATTTCCGATCAAACTTTCCCCTTCTTTTAATACTTTAGGGAATTTTCAAACGTCGGGATGTTTGGCTGTAATGCCCCAAGATTTGTTCTCCCTGAAAGAAATCATAGTGACAATTTATTAAACTACAGAGCAACCTGGCTTTTAGGGGTCTGTACTTTTAGATTGTGTTCAATAAACCTAACAACTAAATTGTGATGCATTTCACCATACTTATTTATTATTTTTTCATGCAATTACTACTTCCATTCCTATATTCTCTGGGCTTTGGGTTTTAGATTTATTTGACTGGGGTTGGAATTGGTTTTATTTTTTAATGATTTTAAAAGAAATATGCCAACCTGTTCTTAAAACACAAACAGGTGCAACCCAGTAACTGTTGTTTGTGATTAAGTCTCATTAAATGCAATTAAATTCACTGAATCAATATTAATTTAAGTCCCATTCCATTTAATGAGACTTAATTTGGTTTAAATTTTTAAATTGTGCTCTCTATGACTTGAGGGGAATTCCCATTCTAAGCCACCTCAAGCTAGTTGAATTTGCGTTCAATGGGACTCAAATTAATTACAATTAAGTTGTCCAACTTTTCATTGGCCTTAAGCGCAACTAGAGCTCATTGGATCAGAGCTATATTGTTAAACACTGCAACCTAAGATTGGGTTGTAATATCAATCAGTGGAGCATTATTTTCAATTTTTAAAAATAGAAAGCTTAAATTACATCAGGTATATTATTATTAAACAAAAACTAGAAGTAATCTTATTTTGTAATTGCTGTAAGATTCCCATTAATGTGTTAAGTACTTCACACAAATTCACACATACGGTAAAGCAACACAACACACTGCCACAGTCAGGAAAGACTCCAATTTTAAAAAAAGAAAACTGATGGTAAATAAAACTCCTTTGATTCAAAATGGTTTATTCACACAAATTTAATAGGATATATCACAATTGTTTGGTCCATAAATATTTAGGGGAAATAGTTTCTATACAATGCATTTTTCAATAAAACAAAGAAAACATGGACAACTTTGCTAGACCACTTAACTGTACTATAAACACGAAGCTCAATATATAAGATTATTGAATTTATCAACTATATCCGAAAGAGTGCACAACTGCTTTCTATGACATGTTTGTCCCCTCTACCAGGTTACACCATAAAAAGAGTTTCAGAAATAAGAGGTAAAACAGTACAAAACTAGTGAGGTGTCAAAAGGGTTTAAAACAGTTAATTTAACAAACAACACATATATATCCTGATTTTTTTTTCCACAAGCTTACTCCCAAGTTATAGCATAAGGCACATTGTAGAACTGAGTTATAAGAAGTCTACTTAATAAAGTAGATCTATAGTACCATATAGTTGTTCTGTCAAAGAACAAAATTTATATGTATCAATTTTTGTACCTGTAAAAGTGTATTAATAAAGATCTCAGCCTTTCCAAGGTTGTTTGGTCTGGTTAGTGGTAAATGCCCATAAGGTAATAGTAACAGGAAAAGTCCAAGATTGGCACCTCAATCCTAACTATATCAACTTGGAAGTAAATTCCACTCATGTCAATTGAACTTCCTTCCTTCTAAACGTGCTTTAGGTCAGCAGCCTTAAGCCTTCTAGAAGATCATGACCACACTGGCTAAATATATAACAACAAAGACACATTTTCTCCATTACAGTGTTAACATCTCTTCCATTGTTTTTCTTTAAAAAATAAGCTACTTTTCTGTGCTAATTTTCTAAAAACCCTGAGCAAAAGTTAGAATAATGCACTTTAATATGGGCAGTGAACTGTCAGTATGTATCCACTCATTATTGGAGATCAAGCTCCCCCACTTTCAAATAATCAATTAAAAAAAGATTTCAAATAAAATGAAAGAAGTTATGATTGAAAGGAAAAGGGAAGAGAACAAAGAGAAGATGGATAAAATATAAAACATTGTGCAAAAGTTATTCTTAACAATCTATCCAAAACATGATTTTGACAGTTTTTGGAAAGTCTCCCCTGTTTAATTAGTATTTTATCAGAAGAAAGGATACAAATGAACATTCACCACTGCCCAGACCATTCAGACTTTAGCTTAAATTAAAAAAAAAAATGAACCACTTGCAAATGTAAACTAGGAAAGGTGTTTCCAATCAGCAATACATCCACAAGGCTTCTGAGTTTGGCAGCTTCCGAGAATTTCATTTTTCAAAAGGATTTTGTTTTTAATGTAAAGTGTTTTCTCATATTGGAAGAGAAGAGAGCTTTTGCTTGCCTTTTTAATGAAAAAAAATGGGGGTAGGGAGAGCGATCCAACACGGAATTAAACTTTTATACAGGGCAATTCAAATGTCTAATCAAAAATTAATTCCATTGGGTTCAGTGGGGCTGATTTTCAATCACATTAAGACTACATTTTTAAACCCCACTGAATTATGCTAGAATGACCAAATGTGGCTGTGAGTCTGCTAGGGCAGTATGTCTACCTCTGTATATGTTATTTTGGGTATTAATTATAAATTCATACACACAAATTAACTCTAGGTGAAGTTCCATGTAGCTAGCGCAGTACAATATATATATTTACTTGGAAATAAGCTCCCAGTGAGTTAAAACAGGCAGACTTACAATATGACAGAAGCACAGTATTCACATATTTGCTGAACTTGTCTTTTGAAGTTAATACATTAAAATGGCCAGCATTTACCCATGTTAGAAAAAATGCAAATATGTTCAAAACATCCAAGAATAAATATATTTAAGTAATTGTTCAAACATTTTTAAGAAATTATATTTTGCCTATTTCCATCTTCTTCTGAAAATGATTGAAAATCTGAACAGTTACTTTAATAATAGAAAATTATGTTTTAAAGACAAAGGTTAGTAATTTTGTAAAGATTATGTTTATTTTTCTAGACTTATAGTACTCCACCTTATCCTATTGAAATGTAAAAGTGTTTAATATTCACATGCTGGATTTTACACTTATTTAGGGAAAAAACAATATCCAAGACAGATACTGTAACGGCTGCAATCCCCAAGCCACTTGGCTCAGAATAAACCCTCTTGTTTAGATATAATTAACATAGAGCAGAAAGCATTATCATTTTAATAGGACAAAAATGTTAGCCTCGAACTACTGATAATATCTAGCAAAAATTATGTACTTTGAAATTCTTTTTATTTCCATGGGACAACATTGAGTAGACATTTAATTATTCCCTTTAAATCAACTGGATTGCTATCTAATTTAATCTTGGGTATGTTAGTGTTTTGCTGTCAGTCCCACTGCAAACCAAATGAAGCTGGAAACTATATTTGTTTGTTCAGTTGAATAGGGATTAGCCCCAAGCAAATGTTTCTAGCATCGATGTGTTTTAGAAAAAAGTTTGTGTTAGATACACATAACCAACATTCATACTGTCTGAGGCTGTTCTACTTTCCAGCACAATTTACTAGCCTGTAGGACAGAAAGTTAACGATTGACATTCATAAATGGCCTAAGTTAGCTGAAAAGTTAATGTGGTCTAAATGTTATTCATCATATTTATGTAGACATAGATATTATAAATCTTGAAAAATAATATAGCTCAAACATGGAATAAGCGATAGGGTTCCTATACCACATTAAGCCATACTGTTTAATTTGGACTTAATGTGATATGTGAGGTTCGCTGCGATAGTTTGTAAATGAAGAGGTTGTCACTTAACTAATTTAAACCCAATAAGTTATGATTTATTCAATAAAACCAGGGGTGTTAAACTCAATTTCATTGAAGGCCGCATCAGGGCTGTGTTTGACCTCAGGATGGGGAGGGCTGTGGTGGGTGTGGCCATCTCAGCATCACTTGTGTCAGCACCTGCGGTGGCCCGAGAACTCTGCCAGGGAAAAAAGGCTCCAAGCTCCATTTTCAGCTACAACGGCTTCCTGCAACCTCTGCCAGTGAAAATGGAGCTCAGGAGGGCCACCCTCCTGAGCTCCATTTTCACTGGCAGAGGATTGCAGGAGGCCGTCACAGCCGAAAACCAAGCTCAGGAGCCTGTTTTTGCTGGCAGAGTGCTTGGGCCACCACAGGCGCTGACCGTGGGCTGGTCCTTCACTGTTTCCAGGGTGGCCCTACAGGCCAGATTCAGCCTGCAGGCCTTGAGTTTGACACCCCTGAACTAAACAATGTTTAGCATGATACATGAAATCTGTTAATTCCTGGTTTACTCAAGTTCTTATACAGGTAGTCCTTGACTTACAACAGCTCATTTAATGATTGTTCAGTTACAATGGCACTGAAAAAAGTGACTTATGACCATTTTTCAAAGTTACAACCTTTATAGCATTCCCATGATCATGTGATCAAAATTCAGATGCTTGGCAGCAGATTTATATTTATCACTTTCGCTGTGTTCCAGGGTCATGTGAACATATTTTGCAACCTCTGACAAATAGTCAATGAGGAAGCCAGATTCACTTAACCACCGGGTTACTAATTATCAACTGCAGTGATTCATTTAACAACTGTCGCATGAAAAGTCATAAAGTGGGGCAAAACTCACTTAACAAATGTCTTATTTAACAACAGAAATGTTAGGCTCAATTGTGGTCATAAGTTGAGGACTACCTGTATATAATACATTTTCAGAAATAAATTGCCTTTTGTTTTAGAGGATGTTGATGGCCTAGAAAGAAAATATAATTTCACATTTAGGCTATCAGTTTTTATATATCTGAAAAGGCTTCAAAATATTATAGCATAAAGCATCATATAGAAGCCAGTTGATAAATGAAAAATTCACATGTTTCTGGAGCTGAAACCTATTATTTCCAGGGCACACTACTCCCTCTCTTGTTTTTCCCCACCCATATTAAGCCTAATAAAAACTGTGCAAACCTTATCCCAAAACAAAACTTTTACAACTTTTTTGTATGCATAGAAAATGAAAGAAAGTACAAAATGTAAGTATCTGAATGCAAATTGAGGATTAAAAATCTGAAATGCAAATCATTCCTGGGCAGCCTTTCAGTATGAAATACTGATATTGATTAAACATGGTCAGAGCATGTTGGCATCTAAAAATTAACTGAAGAAACAGTCACAGACAGCTGGGCTAGGCAGACCACAAATATCTCTGACATAATTATGTTAATATTCAACCCACATGTGATTTAATTAGGTGACCTGTATATGAGTGAGACTCCTCTACAGGACATGTAGTATGCCATGTCTCAGGATGAATACAAACATCTGTCTTAGCACACATCTATAACTGATGTGAAATAACATTATAAGAACTGACCTCAGAGCATGATAGTTTGATTCTTTAGATTCTTCCTACTCAGTGGTTTCTTCGATATATCCCAATGTGTATATTATTTGAATTTTGTGTTCTTTACAACTTTTTTCTTCAGGCTATGCTGGTTCCTTGTAAGTGGCAGGTCAGTCATATAATTTAATGCCAAAAGCAACTACCACTAGCTTGGCATGCCAACCCAAGTCACATCATGACACGGTAGAATGCAAATTGAGTAGGTTTTGTACATGGCAAACATATCATAAAGACAGCTTCCAAATTGCAGAGAACCACCATAGAATAAAGAAAGCAAGTCACACAGATCACCTGACTTAGAACAAACATCCTTACTGTTCCAAATTTGGCAATTGGCCAAAACTTGCTTTTAAAGTTATAAGTCTAGCTTGATTTAGAAATATAGTCCACTGAACTCAAGGGTAGAGTAATGTGATATGGAAAAGGAATTCAGTTACCTCAGGTGGCAGATTTTATGGTGTTAAATATTTTTAGATTTTCCGCATCAGATACCAAAAGAGCTTGGTCAGCCTTGCTCAGCGGGATTTCCTTACAACTATATGTTTTTTTATGATTCAGATGCCAATCATTTGAAGAAAACAAACACTGATCTATTTATTTGGAAATACAGTTTTCTGATTAATATATCAACCATTTTGCCCCCAGTAAATTCTGGAAATAAGGAACATACAATTTTAAGAGGCACTTAAACCTTCCCTTTAATTAGGCAATGATTAAAATAAAATCCAACAACAATTTATAGACAAGTTCATGTTGCATTATAATAGAATTCTATTACTGCAAACTCATTTGCCAAGTGGTTGTGGGTGCTACACACCAAGTTGTTTTTCCCAAATATATTGTGGTGGTGTTTTATTTTTTTAAAAAATGTTGCAAATAATATTAATAGTAATTATAATCATATAATGGAGAAAGAAGAAGAGGAAGCAGAAGTAACGAATAAGAAGAATTTTGAAATCAAATGTTAGAAAATGTTTGTTAAGGTAGTTTGTGAGGGGCTCGCGGAATCGTGGCTGTCCATGTTAGAGGTCACTGATGATACTACAGTGATAGTGGGATTGGTCAGGTCTGTTAAAGTGGTCGCAGTGCCGGGTGGAGTGAGAGCGCCGCTGTCTGCTGAGGGCGGTGCCGGAAGTGACGTGCCATCAGCTTTATCAACACCCCCATTCTCCTGTCGCAAAAGATTCCTTCTGAATTTGGCTCTTGCGTTTTGGAACCAAACCTGCAAACCAATCCCAATTGATTTCTTTACCAACGTTATCTTTTGTTTTTGACTATCTTTTTTTTCCTGTCTTTTTTCCTTCTTCCTATCTCTGTTTTCATTTTTAAGGATGCTGGGCTTCTTGTTTTACCTTTCTCCTCCTTGCCCCACATGCACTGATCACACTGGCTACTATATTATCTGGGGACCTTGTCGATGATAATTCACCAAGACTATCAAATAATCCTTTTAACAATTTATGGTTGTTTTTGTTTTTCACTTGTGCCGTAATATCTTAGCAAAATAAATATTCTACTAAAAACTCTTATGATTATTTAAAAACATAGAGAGTATTAAGTGCAGGATGAAAGAATTCATGCACCACTTTTCTTATGTGGTTTCTGTGTGTCCTATTTCAAAGCTGAACTAGTTATTTTGAGATCACTGGTCTCTCATATAAAGAGTTGCACTTAAATTCCTTCCACTCATTTTTGTTGGCTTCTATGGAATTGGCCCATAAGAAATGATCTAAATCATTTATAGGTATGATATATTATGGCCAGAACCCTGTATCTGTTAAAAAATATTATAACTTCTTCTAAAATTATTGGGTTTTTTTTTTCAACTATGTTATGAAAAAGTCAGATTTGAGAGCATCACATCTTACAGAGCAATCAAAGATAACAGATTAAAGCACTTTTACATACAACACAAATCCCATGTGATGTATTAATTGCTGCACTGCACTGCTTCAGAATTCAGTAGTGAGAATTCAATCTATGAATGTTCTCTATGCAGTTCTCCAGAAAATCTTCAATGTATAATGTTAAATCAGCTTGCTAGTGACACTATTAGGCCAAAAAAAATGTTTTCCTTCATATCATCTTAGTATTCTAATATAATGCAGTATAGCAACAAATACTCCCACAGGATTGTTGACTGTATATAATAAAACTCAGTTCAGGTTGACACAGAGGACTCTTGAGGTTACTTCTGGCTAATAAAAATGGAGAAACGCAGTAAAATAGATTATTTGCCTTAAATTCAATATCCAATTACTGTTTTAATTACAAAGGATACCAGTATATTTTACATATTTCCCATCCCAATCAGAGCAAACAAAATTGATTCTCCTTCAGTCCTGAGAGCAGTAGCTCTGGAGGGAAGCATAATTGCCCACTTAAATATACCTTCAGTACCCTTGGAGGATAAGATCTGAATATGGAAATGAATACCTATTTATCTATTGGAGGAGTCAGCTAATTTAAGATAGCAGACAGGAAATGTAAGGGAAATGCAATTTTTAAATAGAGAGAAAGGAATGGAAGGAAGACATTTATAGCAGAGGCTTCTTACCTGCAGAACTCTCTTAGTTAGTCCAGTCTTCTGGGCTAACTGCTTGAGGTCCTTAGCATCTGGATTGTGATTAATGGCAAAGTAGGACTTCATGGTACGGAGCTGGTGATGTTTAAAAGAAGTACGCATGCGCTTAGTCTTCTGAGATGGGGGATAAGGCTGCTGGTCTCTGTCCAGATGGTCTGCCTCATTTTCATTACAACCTGTTTGAAAAAACAACAAACAAACCACAACAAAATTGGAAAGCTGAAAATAAGCTATGTGTTCTACCTCTGTGTACATGGACAAAAAAAACTCCCAAAATATAATATTAACATATTTCCTTCCACTGCAAGATTACAACATTAATATTACATAATGTACTATATGCATAATATGAAAAAAATGAGGTGGTACAGTCCTGGACATATTCCAGACAAGTGGAAGGACTGAATGTTTTCATGACCTTCCATTTTTAAGTTGATCCCTGCTATCTATTTATTTCTAAAAATATGAAAATAGAATATAATCTGCAAGATATCCTAGTATAAAATAACAAAGTATAATTAAAAAACAAAAATAAAAATAACACAGTAAGAGAAAAGTATAGGGTTTTAAAAATAATAGTAACCCTGAGTCACTTTTTGTGACCCAAATGCAAGAATAAAAAGCAAACCTTTACATGTGTCATAGAAACAGTTTGAAGAAGGGGCACAACATGGAGGAGAAGAACCAGGCTTTATTTTGGTGCAGACTTTACCAGAAGGAGAGACCCCAAACATAAGGAAGCAAATATTTTATAGAAATTGAGAGTTACAAGGTGGAAAATCCTAAGGATCTGATTTACTGGCCATTTTGGGAAACTAGGAAGGTCCTCATCAGTGTATCTGGAATGAGATCTAGTGGTAGGCAGCAGAGTTTGGGAAGCCCTTTGTGAAGGAGACGGAATGTTGAGATCATCATCTGATAGAGAATGGAATGTTGGGGGTTTTCTATGTTGTGATTTCCTCATATGGGCTTTCCCTTTGTACTGTGAAGAAAGGGGTGAAATCTCCATTTTCTTCGTTAGATTTATTTTCTCCATTAAACATGACACTGTAAAGCAAACAAAACTGATTCTTCCTAGATTCTCGGAAAAAGGGTTTTCAGAGCTGAGGTGCCATGACAGAGAATGTCCTCCCCAGGTCCCCATGTGAAGCTCTTACAACAAAACATCTTTGGGCAAGTACTACAGGAGGCATTCTAGTGCCCAAGGATCAGGGCTTCATACTTCAAATGTCATTATTAAATTTCATTTTAGAAGCTCAGGCAACTACTAGAGCTCCCTTAGCAGTCTGGCCACTCTACTCAGTATTAGCTGAAGCTTTCAAGTAGTTCAAGGGCAAACCTACATTGTAGTCACCTAACCAGAAAATCACCAGAAAATGAATTATAGGCAGTCCTTATCCAGCAACTAACTACTCATTCAGCAATCATTCAAAGTTATAGCAATGCTGAACAAAGGGATTTATGACTATTCCTTGTCATTGTTGCAGTGTCCCCACAGTCACATGGTCATGATTTGGATGCTTGACAACTAGCTTGTAATGACAATGGTCACAGCATCCTGTGATCATGTGATCACTATTTGTAGCCCTCTCTACCAGCTTCCAACAGACAAAGCCAATGTGGAAACCAGCAGGAGGTCACAAATAGCAATCACAAGGCCACAGATACTGCAACCGCATGGATTTGCCCAACAACAGAACTGTCATAAATAGGCACAGCCACATGATACTGCACTTTACAACTGCACCATTTAGCAACCGAATTGCCAATCCCAATGACTGTCCTTAAGCAAAGATAACCAATAGATGTACAAGGCCATCCCTACTAAAGAAAAGTGTCAGCTAATGGTTCAGCTGCAACCAACCAAATATATTATGGTCTATTAAGGCCACTTGGACCTTTAAGTAATGGAAACAAATCTAGGAGAATATAAAAACTATTTACACTTCTGCTCCTCCAGGAAGAACAGAAGTCCATCCAAAGATGATACTTACCCAATTCCAGACACATGAGCCATCAATCCATAGCATCTCATTCTAAATTGAATTAATACAAGAGAAGGCCATCTAGCACCCTCCAGATCTTTTAAACTAAAATTCCATTGACTCTTACTGGTGGCCATAAGGATGATGATGATGATGATGATGATGATGATGATGATAATAATAATAATAATAATAATAATAATAATAATAATAATAATAATATACTTTTCCCTGATGCATTTATTTAGCATATAGCATTTTTTGACATGCAGAAGTATTAAAGTTGTTATGAATAAAAATTCTTCACCAGCACAATGCTGAATTTGGAGTGGTATGGTTTGGAAATCTACTGCTTCATTCAGCATTAGCTCTAAATGATAAACCAAATAATGGGATGAGTGATGATTCAGTAAAAATGCAAAAGCAGCCACATGGCTGTTTCCTTAAAACATACATTAATGCACCATCTGCTAAGGGTGCCTGCCAACTTTTACTCCTTTTACTTTATTTTTAAGACACGTTTTTCCAGGATGATAAGGAAGCCTTTCAAATTTTATTTATTGTACTTCTGACACTTTGCTCAGCCAACTCTGAGAAGATTATTAAAGCTATTGCCTATTAGCTGCTTCCTTTACCCAAATTAATAGATGTGGATACTGTGCAGCAAAGAAAAACTTGCAAAAAAAGGAATCAACTTCTATTTTTTTTCTTCATCATCACTTTTCTTCTATAATTGTCATCAATCTAATTTCTCCATAGAAAGAATACTTGACCCACAATTATGCATTACTGGATAGTGCTAACACTTTCTTTTCATCTATATGTATGAAGAAAAATCAAATCTGGAGCTGCCTGTGCCATCCTGAATAAAGCAATAAAGCATGTTCTTATTAGATATTTAGACTACCGTACATATTTAATCAGTTTGGACCAAAGGCACAATGGTATGGTATCATCTTAATATGTTTCCATAAAGCAAGGAGGAAGATCCACCTCAGAGAGTTCTACCTAGTGGGAATTGCATGTCTTTTGTTCCATGCTGTATCTACCACACAAGGAGGTGGGGTATTCAACAGAGCTCTTCTCAATAACCAGACTTGGCATAAAGATTTGACTTGGGCAAGGAGCCTGACATGTGTCAGAGCTTCTCTGAACAGAACTCTAGAGGTTATGACTAGCACTTCAAACTGAGTATGGAATCTACAAGTAACCAGTGCAGTGATTTCAAATGAGGTGTAAATTCACACTGGCTGTCCCATCAGTAGTCTTAACTACAGTATTTTGTTCTAGCTACAGCTTCTGGGTCATCTCCAAAAGCAACCCACAGAGACCACGTTCCTGTAATCCAGTCTCTAGGCAAACATAAATTATCATTGCCAGAACATCCTGAATCATAATTATCTGGTCCATAACCAACAGTTAAGGACCGTACCTGGCCTACCAGATGAACCTGGATGAAATCCCCCTAGTCATGACTTCTATTTGCTGCTTGACCAATAGCCACAAGTCCAGGAAGACCTTTGCATCACCAACCTCCTTCAGGAAAAGCATGATCTGATCCAGGATTATCACCAATCCCCAGGTATTTATAATGAACAGCAGCTCCATGTTGGATAGAACACTAGGATTTTGTTTTCTCATGTAGAAGGTATACTTTCTGCCTTCTGATTCAAGCCTGGGCCTTGGTGCTAAAATGATAAATTCTAACTGTTAGATTGTTAAGAACAAGCAAATTTAGAGGTAATATATGATGAAAACACATATATGCATATGCTGTTCCTTCTGGAAAAAAGGACACAACTATGTATGAATCCAAAAATCACATATTAGGATCACATTTAGCAGCAAGTGGTGATTTCTTTTTGTTTCATGCTTCAGTAAGTATAGATGTTATATGACATAGCTCTGTGTAAACTCCTTTCATATAGATTTATGTTCTACTGTTAGTTGTATCATTTCCACGAATCCTCAGCAGGATTAGTTCATTGAGAAAAGTGTAAATTGCAGACCATTGATTCTTGGCTTTTTAGCTGTCACTAACATTGCAGCTCTAGTTGCGCAACTAAAATGAGCCAGTTACCTAAAAAAATAAGAAGCTTTCTAAAATCCTCATTCTATTATGTGGAAAGAATCCCCGTGGAAATCAATAGGACTCAGAACTATCAATACATTCCATACCAGAATATAAGGGAATTTGTTTTAATCATTAAGCATGAAATATTATATCACTTTACAGGAATGATTTAACAAAACTACCATCATGCAGGAATAGAATAAACTTCCCAACTGGAAGTTGGGAACTGGCTGGAATTCTTTCACAAAGTATAGCTATTCCCATTGATGGAAAACATAGATTATATTATACACATTACATCGGTCCATGGAGATAAAAATTGGGGTGGGGGGGGGGAGGGAGGGAGGGAGAAGACAGCACATTTTATGATTTCATTTGCCTTCTATTAAAAGGAAAAATCAGAACTGAAATAATGATTTCTCAACTAGTTTGTAAAAGAATATCCAACAAATGCTGGTTTAATGGTTTTCTAAACTTATTTCACCACTCCCACCTAACATATTTTTAGTGAATAAAAAATAATTTGGAAAAATACTAGGAAGCCAGAGATAACAAATGTTTTTTGTACAAGGCAGCCTTTTATTCAGCAGCAGAAAGAGGTATTTAAAGATGTATAAGAATGATTTTTAAAAGAAGATAATTCTATTAAGTGGCAGAGGGGTTTTTAGTATTTGACATATTTTCTCATCTGAAGGCCAAAAGCATGGTCCTCAAAGAGAAAACTAAATATAAAAATAGTTACACTCACCAAATATATTTGGATTATAACTCTACAGTTCCTAGCATTTCTAGCAGCTCTTTAATTTCATGCTTACTGGGAATTATTGGCACTAGGAAGGTGCAAGATGAAAAAAAAAACTGTTTTAGTTCATTAATTTTTGGAAGATGCCAATGGTTTAGACATCAATTTGTTCTGAACCTGAATCAAATGTAGTTCTTCTATACTCTGCACAGAACATCTGTTCTCAGGTAGCATTTGTGGTCTTCAAATCATTCTTGACTTCTGGCAAGTATATGGAGAAATCCATGCAGTATTCTTGGAAATCTTGCCATTGCCTTTTTCCCAAGGCTAGGAACGGGTTACTAGCCTAAAGATATTTCTGTGGTTAAGGCAGGACCAGAACGCAGCTTTCCCAACTCCCAGTTCAGTACCTTAACCTAGACCAAACTGCCCAAGTTCTCTTTTACATAATGTTTTTTTTTAATTTGATTTATATGCCGCCCTTCTCCGGAGACTCAGGGCGGCTTACAATGCGTTAAGCAATAGCCTTCATACTTTTGTATATTTTATACAAAGTCAGCTTATTGCCCCCACAACTGGGTCCTCAATTTACCCACCTTAGAAAGGATGGAAGGCTGAGTTGACCTTGAGCCTGGGGAGTTTCGAACTGGTGTAATTGCAGGCAGCTGGATGTTAAATGCTGCCTTTGTAGGAGGCATTAGCCTCCTACGCCACTCAGGCTCTTATTTTACATAATGTGTATTGTGGTGTGGTGTGATGTTCCTAATTACATGAGGAAGAATTACCAATGAAGGTCAATCAGAAAAATATATACAGGTAGTCCTCAACATATGACCACAACTGAGACCAACATTTCTATTATTCTGTGACATTAAGTGAGTTTGGCCCCATTTTATGACCTTTCTTGCCCCAGTTGTTACATGAATCACCGCAGTTGATAAGTTAGTTACATGGTTGTTAAGTGAATCTGGCATCCCCATTGACTTTGCTTATCAGAAGGTTGCAAAAGGTGATCACATAACCTTGGGACACAGCAAACATCGTAAGTATGAATCAGTTGCCAAGCATCTGAATTTTGATCACATGACCATGGAGATTCTATAAAGGACGCAGGAGTGAAAAATGGTCAAGTCACTTTCAGTACCCTTGTAACTTTGAATGCTCACTAAATGAACTGTTGTAAGTCAAGGACTACCTGTAGCAACTTCTTCATTTAATGATTCCAAACCAACCATCTATGTAGTATCCTACTGACCCTATCATTAATTTGTGCATCACTTTTGCTGCTGCTGTTGAAAAGTTCTAAATTTTGATATTCCTTGTAAAAAATACCTTGTATATTTGGGGAGGGGGGTGTGAATTTTTGCAAGCTAGTTTATAGAATAAAAAATCTCTTCCAAGAAGGGCAAATATAAAGCAAAAAGACTCAGAACAGGCTAATGAAACTTGATTGTCCAAAGAATATTGACATATGGAAAATAAAATGGGGAAAATTAGGTGGAAGGGAAAATGGAACAGTATATCAAAGGGGACTGCTCAACTGTCTAGCTGACTTGTACCTGATCAGATACATTTTATACCACAATAATTTGATGGAGGTTTACTAGCAAATACTTTGATGCCAGTGGTGCTCTTGTCTTGTTTTGAAATGGTAGCGCAATCTACTGCAAAGGCTAAGGGAAGAAAACCTTACAGCTTCACTTTTAAGATACAGTCAGGAGAACACAAATCATTTTATTTCTCCAGAGAAGGAACATCAGTGATATAGTTGTTTGCAAAGAGGACAGGCCATATTTTTATAACAGCAATGGCTTACAAAAATGCTAGTTAGGGTGAGATTGCCTTTTTCCTCTCAAGAGGATCAGCAGCTGCTGTAATAGCAATGCCACTCATATCAAGAGAGTGAGAAATAGCTGGTTATATTTCCATTAGCAGCAGATGAACAAGGAAAAAATGTAGCCTTTGCTCTTATTCTAAATCACCTCCATTGTACAGATAATCCTCATTTAGCAACCACAATTGGAACCGGCCATTCGATCTTTAAGTGAAACGGTCACTTTACTAAGTGAAACCATGACTGTACTTATGATCTTACTTCAGCTTTCCTTTGCTTTACAGATCTGCAAAGGTTATAAATGCAAGGATTGGTCACACAATTACCTTTTCATCACCACATAACTGTGAAAGGTCGCTCTATGAGACAGTAAATAAACAAGGACTGTCTGTGCCTCCAAAGCCACTAAGAGAAAATCTAACAGAACAAGAACAGAAGATATTTTCAGTCATTTGCCATAATTATTACAGACATTAGATATCAGCCTGAGTACAATAACAAGATGGCACCTTCTGCTCTATTGTACTTGTGGCAACAGAACACCATTCTTCACTCTGTCTAAGGATGGCAGGCTAGTGTAAGGCCTATGGCAGATGATACAGCTCATAACCTTGGATCCTGGCATCTGCTTTCTGAGATGGTTCTCTCTCAATCTAACAAATGATGAGACTGGCCTTGAACAGCATCCCCCAGCAATGCGCTATTGTAATTGTTTCAGCGCAATGGAAAAAAATTATTTGGTATAACAATTAGGATTTCAAAATGGAAGAAAGTTTGAATATCCTTCAATTTTCCAAATGGGTGAGAAATCAACTGCACGTTTCATCTTTAATCCTGGAGTTACCTCCCTTCCTTTTATGTGGGAGCCCTTGGGCCTTGAACATTCACATCAGCTTAATGTACAGAACAAATAAAAGAAGTTGCAGATATTTTAACTTCTACCACATTAGAAAGCAAAATATTCTCTGGATTTGCCAAAATCCAGTCCAACAGTGTTCAGTACTGGTGTGCAAATGTCATGTCTCACAAATAGCAATGCTGTCTATATATGGTAACCCACCAGTAACTCCCAACTATCTAACTACCTGGGCAAAACATTTCTCTAGAGAATAGGTAAGCAAGTAGTAATAGACTCTCAGCCCCATTGATTTGGCCATCTATAAAACATAACAATAACAGCTTAACTCATATAATTCCTGTTCAATGACCCAGGACTGTGCTTTGCTTATTTGAAATCCTCAAACAGCTGACAGTCCATTGATCACGGACAACAATTTCACAAGACTTGTCATGGCTTACAGAATAGGAAATGACCTCAGTGCTCCCTGAAGGCAACCAAAGGAAAGATAATTTCTATAAGCTTTTAAAGGAAGTATTTTTCACAATGCATTGTCATATTTTGCCATCTTGTTTATTTAATCATTTGATTTTTACCACCCTTTCTAGTAAAAATGGTGACTAACCAAATTTTTAAAATAAAATGTTGACAATATGTTAACAAATTTGCCTATTAACAGCTCAAACTTCAGGCTCTTGACCCATTGACCTCCATGATGTCTATCCTTAGCAAAAGATTTTTTTCTTCCAACTTCTCTTGAAAATATCTCAGATAGCTTGGGACCAAGTGCCCACAATCTTTAATATCTGCTATCCCAGATGGTTAGAATTCTCTTCCCCCAAATTATTTTACACCATTTCTGTGTTATGTATTCTTTTAATAATTTCATTTTCTTCTCAGTTTTAAAATACTGAATTATTCTATGTATAGTTCAAAATAGACTTCTAAAGTAATTCTAATGTAACAAATTCACAGGAAAAGAACTGGCATGGACTTAGGAGCAATCCTTACATATATTTGTCTTTGTGATGTTTCTCAGCCCTTGGCAATTACTTGTCAGATATAATTTGAAAGTAAATACTACATATAGTGCACAGTAGGACTGTGTATGCTTCAAAAATGATTCAGAAGAAGCACTTTGGCCCTCACATGAGCACAGCACTTCTCCTCTATTCACCAAAGCAGCCTGTCATTTTTGGGGGTTTCACACAAACCTGAAATAAAGGAGTTGCTTTAACAAACACCAGAAAAGAACTGGGCTCATGTGTATTCTGAAGAGCTTCTTCTGAATCATTTCTGAAGGGTGCTGAGTCATAGTACAGAATATCTGCTACAGAGTTATATGTAAATCTATTACTCCATCCTCCTATACCTCTCCTTACTCTATCAAACATTAGTACTGACCATAAAAATGAACTCTGTGATTACAGAAGTGGACAACAATCCAAGGACAGTCATAACTAAGCACATTGATTTTGCGTGCAGACTGAAATTTCTTCATGCTTATGTATATTTCCACCTGCAACTAGATTACCAACAGATCAGAAAAAGCTGTCTTGTTACTAGAGAAAGCCACACAAAATCAGTTACTTAATCCCTTTTTCATTTGTTTCAATTCTTACTCTAAAACACAGTATGCTATAACCTGCTGCTGCAATTGTATTATATTCACTAGAAAAATCAATGAAAGTTTCTCTTGGGGAAAGTGTTTGGGTTCAAAATGTTCTGAGGCTATATAGTCTTGCCATCTCTTTAATTCTACCTGCTTCTTCCACTGAATTCACATGTTATATCCCTTTATTTAATCCTGGATATTTTCCATCATTGCACAAATACCAATCTCTTTAAAAAATTTCACAACTATTAGATTTTTGTGCTCAACACTTTTCCTGCCCACTATCATTAACGTAAACCATATATAGTTTTTTTAGTACTAACTGGCTTAATTGGATTGAAATCTAAAAAAAACACATGGTTTACATTTATCCGGAACGAGGTCATACAAATCCTTTCATATTTCCTTAGTTACAAGTTGATAATCAAATAGAGCAGATAATTATTTTTTCCATCACTAGAAGATACGTTGATTTTAAAAAATGAATCAGAACAAACTAGACTTGTATTAATCATTTTCCACCTACACAACAAAACATACTTGGAATTAAGTTCCACATGATGTGTCTACAACAAAATGAACAGTGCTGAATGCTCTTCTTCGGGGTACCAGATTCCAATACCCAGCTATTCCCCTTTACTATATTATTTTGCTTCCTTCTAACAGTTAACACACTATACTTGCTAAGGATGACCATGATGTTTTGGAGCATTCAGCCTCATTAATTCTTTTCTGTAATGCATATGAGTGCATTCACTTACTGAGAATATCATCCAAATTCCTTTGGTTTCAGAAAGAGAACGTTGCCCCTAATTTCTTTTTGTTTCAGTTTTGAGATTAATTAGAGTACAACTTTTCCATACTGGTAATCCTTGGGTGGACTCCATGTAAAAGGACACCTGTTTTACTCAATTTCTGCCATCAGATAAAAGCATAGTCAGACATAGAAGATCTTCTATCTACATTGTTGCTTACATTTTGCTTGTTGGTACGTCCATTACATAAACAGTTTTCTTAGAGATGTTTATAATAATCCTAGATTTCCTACCCTCACCCCAGATGTTCTTGTTGTTTTAAGAAAAACCAAAAATACAATTTTATGTACCAAGAATGAGGATCATTTTTCATCTCTTGGGCCATATGGTCTTAAGCAAGTAAGCCAAAGGCTACAGCTTAAAGTAGACACCTATTGTTGGCATGCAGCCACCCAAGTTGTTGTCTGGTCTTCTACTATCCCCACACAAATGAACATTGAGAGAAAACATTTGTTTTTTCTTTGATTGAGCTGCAATAGGGCATGGACAATTGCTGCTTCCGAAACTGCTGTCTTATTGCAAAACAGTATTTTCCCAGTGATAGCCCCAGCATCATCTTTCAAAATGGAAAGGGAAATAGGATCTTTAGGAACCATATCTCCAGTCAGTACCTTGAGTCAGCATTTATCAACTTTTTATTTTTATGCCAACCATCTCCCCTATAAAATGACTCTAGTCAGCTTACTTGTTATAAAAGTATCAATGGACCTGCTTCTTTGCCACTTGCCTTTTGTAGTAAGAAATTTATGAACTTTTCATGAACTACTGCTAACAAACAGGCAGTGAGTTCCTAAACTTACTCGTTTGGAAGAAAGTCACAATCAATACAGTGAGGTCTGTTTCTGAGTAGAGATGGATAGGACAGCGCAATTAGAGGGTTTATTCATAGGCATGACACTTTCATTTATGAAAGCACCCATGATTTCCTTTCATAGATAATAGCCACCCAGAGTCTTATGAATGAATTAGGTAATAATGTGTGTAAATATATTATAAATATATGCCTGTTAAAAAAGCAAAAACAAAAGAAAATCATTTGTAAAATCCAAATGAACATTAAAGCTACTGTAATGTGGGTTTATGCACATATTAGTAAAAGCAAAGTAAATTTATATGAGAATTAAGTAGTTTTGCCAGTGTTTGAATTAGACTACCCTATCACTTAGATGTTCCTTCATAAAGAGGTTTCATCTATAGCAGCTACCTGGCAATATTTATTTCCATATCATGGAAAGCTTCTGTTTCCTGCAGACCACATTTCTGATAAAAGCAAAACCTAGGCAAGGCACTTGATAGACATAACATCCTATGTGAAAATACTCCCAAAAGCCAGAGAAGATATAAAAATCTCCCTCACAAAACCTTGGCAAGACAAATTCCCTATTCATAAAAAACCTGATTAACTAGTATCTATGACTGGTAGTTTAACATAATGTATTGGACATGTTGTCAGAAGCAACATATTTTTTTCCCAAACCCAGGATAATGTACTCCATCACAAAGAAGCCAAATACCTATTTCTGCCTCTGATTTTTAACTGATAGCTAATAATTAACTGATTTTTAGTGAGAGTCACACAGAAAAATAATTGCATATTTTATATATCCTAGCACTGTTGCCATATGCTGTCCACCCCTTTAGTTTTCCATTGGCAGACCTTCCACTGGCAGGCCAGTTCCTCATCAGATCTTTATAAACATGCATATTGAAACCAGATCTAAACCAAACTTCAATTGGCTGGAAAAGATAGAATGCCTTAAATCCAACAAAGAATAAGGGTTTTAAATGGGAGTTAGAAAAAGCAATTTGCTTTACTACTGCAACATACAAAACAGGACGCATATGCTAAATCTTTCTTTCTAATCTAGACTCTAGATTGTCAGGATTCACATCCAATAAGCAGCCTTCCCAGCCGATAGAGCAATAGATTTCCCAAAGTACAATTTACCACCATCTTCAGTTAGTATTGTCAATAATAGATAGAAGTTATTTATTAATCTTAAAGATTCCTGAAGGGGGAGAAACAAAATAAGTTTCAATTTACTTCTGCTTTTAATCTAAATAGAAGAAAACTTGGAAAGTGAGAAGTAATCCTACTAAAAAATATGTCAGATTTATTTTTCTCTCAATTTAAGTCACATTTTAAGGCTAACACAATAGCCAGGAGCACATCCAAATTAAACAGTACACAAAAACTCTCCTCCCCCACTCCATGAGCAGGCCTTCTCCATTCAAAAGCCACCAGAGGTCACTGCTACATTTGTTTGGCAGTTCAAAGATGTTGAGAGCTAACATTTTATGATTTCTTTTCTTTTCTTTTTTTTTTACTGGTGGATAATGTGAAGCCTCTTATTTTAGCTGCAGAACTCAAATGGAAGTGGGGCAAAGAGGGGGGCCAGTCAAGTGCCACATAAATTCTATTCAGCCAGCTTTATAAAAGAAGAAAACACAATCCATTTCCATTCTCAGTTGTTCTACTTTGATGTATCTGGTTTTCTATCCTCTCTTAAACTCTCTAATTCCTCATACCCAAAACTTTGTCTTTCTTGCACAAAGCATCTACCATGGAAAAAAAAGATGTTTTAAGCCACTTTGCTAAATGAAAGGATTTTGTAAGGTAGATCTGAATTAACTGTTGCGTTTCTGAAACTCCACATATGTTCTATTGAGAAAGGAATGGACTGATTTATCCCCAAAGATCTGCAGAACGTGGCCATAAAAAGGTACTGATACCTTCAGAACTATTAAAGTATTTTAACTATTAAATTAATACATTAACAATAATTATATACATACTTGTGTTTGGTCTTTTGGGACTTTCAGGTATTAAACTAGTGACTTGGAATTGGGGGGAGGGGAGTAGTATGGAATTTTATGCAAGAAGAATTAGGTTCTATTCGGGCCATGTGAAAGACTAAAATTCTCTGGAAACTGGCAAGTTTCTTTCAGAGTAAAATCAGATTGTATAGCCTGAAAGGTTATATTTTTATATGATTGTCATATTTAATTTGTTTTATCACAAATTAAACTATTTTTAAACTTGTTTACCATACAGAGTAATGGTCATTTCTCCTTTGAGCCAAGATTAATTCTTGGTTATTTCATGGACTTAACCATATAGTTTTCTTGATTATGGAAGTGATTTGCTAAGCTTCCTCCACACAACCAATTTCCTATACTGTCTACACGACAAATGCAGGAGAAAAATCAAATAAAAGTCAGCTTCAAATCAGAGATATATCTTTGTCAAGGTAACTGTGGATGCAGCTACTGGGATATATGTGTATAAACATGATGATACATACAAGATTTCAGATGCATTATATTCAAGTATTCCCTAATCTAAGATATAGCAATTCTTTTTCTGCCTGGAAATTCTTTTTTTATCTAATTTTGTTTGTGGAAGGGAGACCTTCATTTGGGAAAATAACTCCAGTTGTCTGAAATATGTCATTACATTCCGTGACGTGAGAAGAGAACTATGTATGTCTGATCTATAGTCCAGAAATAAGTCCTACTTTATTTAAGCATCAATAGAATTCCAGATTAAAATTGTTGCTTATCAGAAATATTACCCCCCAAAAATGTTCATGTATATTGGGATGAGGGGAAATAAAGAAGCAGTCTTTCTTCAACATCAAATCATGACAAGCACCTCTTAGACATTTGGGTGACAGAAAGCAAATTACATAGACATAGACATAGACATATAGACATAGACATAGACATGGACAGGCAGACGGATGGACGGACAGACAGACAGACAGACGGACAGACAGACAGACAGATAAAAAGATGGTAGTCTCTTTAACTATTACAGGTTTTTTACCCTTCCTATAAATGTGTAGCATTACACTACCACTGGATGAATATGAATTAAAACATTTATTTTCCTTAACATGTAGAGTTCCAATAAAGCAGGAAAATAACACTATGTCTTTGAGTACCAGTCTTTCTTGGATCACAACTAAGGTCCAGGTCCTACCATAGTAACTTTGATCAGAAACAGAATAGAAAATAACCATATGTAGATAATCTGGTTGGCCTGATCATTTCCTTTGTGATGATTATAAAATCTGCCTATTTTTACAACCACAAATAATGAAATGGGTCAAACTAATTTGGGGCACAACCCAACCAACCTCAGAATTATTTACATCATGTTCTAGGAAACTAGGAAAGATTTAAAGAAGTATTTAACTCTCCTGTAGAAAACAATAGAAATTGAAAATGGAACCATGTATGTATGTATTTATGTATGTATGTATTTCCCTTTATTATTTTTACCAATCATTAAAAGCAATGAACATATCCAACACACCTTCCCCCTCCTATTTTCCCCACAACAACAACCCTTTGAGGTGGATTGAGCTGAGAGACAGTGACTGGCCCAAGGTCTCCCAGCTGGCTTTCATGGCCAAAGTGGGACTAAAATGCATGGTCTCCCATTTTCTAGTTTAGTGCCTTTACTGGCCCTAAACTCATTGACTTCAGGCTATGCTAAATTGGGGTGGGGGTGGGGGGGAAATCTTATGATTAGCATTTAATTCTCTAAATTTATTTAGCACCATCTTATTAAAATACATTTATCTGCATGGAACTATTTCGTTCCATTATTTACTGTCACATTCTTTTGCTCTCAGCAATACAGCATTCGTTCAGTCGTCGTGATTAAAGCTTTCCAGCTGGGAAAGGTAGCCGGTTTGGTTTTGTCTTTATTTTTCAGCACAATTATAAACGAATGAACGATTCCAGTCAGAGTTCACACATGCAGCTATCGAACTGCTCTTCTTGAATAGATTCTGGGAGCGATCGACTTGGAAATCCTCCTGCACAATCCCCCACCCCTATCCCAGAAATAAATCGGAGCGGATTTATGACGTAATTCGGAGAAAGTTAGGAGCCGCGAGGAGCCCTGTTTTCTAAATTACCTTGCACTCACTTTTACTTTCTTCTTCTCAGAAAGGGCAGTATTAACGCCTTCTCTCGAGAGGAGTATTTGGTTCCTAAAACTGAGTCGCTCCGAGGCAGAAACGAAAGAACTGCAACAAAATCGAAGGAACCAAGCCCGTCGTTAAATACAATTAAAATATCGGCGCCCTGAAATTTAAGCAACACAAGCCTGAAGCCCAATGAAATCAACGTACTCAGAAATATCTCCCGAATTTTTACACTTTTACTATAGTAAAAGTGTAAAAATTCGGGAGATATTTCTGAGTATTTCTGCAAATGTATATAGATATATATATATTTGCAGAAAACAGTGCAAACCAATCCAATTGCACCGTGGAGGGCCACTTTGCGAAGCGTAAGAGTTAAGTGACTTACTTTGGAGTAAACCTGGGAAAGCTGAGGCTGTTCAGAAGCAGCTGGTTGACTTCGGATCCCTTTCTTTCGCTCTGAAATAAGGCTGGGGCGGTGGGGCGAGGAAAGGCCGCTTTCCTCCAGAGCAAACCGCCACCGCCGCCGCCTTAGCCCCCTCCTAGAGAAGGGGGCTCAAACTTGCACCCCCCTTCCCCCATCCGCATTCCTAACGGAGAAGAAAGTGGGGGCTGCCCGCTTCAAAGCAAGACTAGCCCCAGGCGCTAGCTTTCCTCCCCCGCCGCCAGGGACGACACGCCCGGAGGCGGCCCCTCCCTGCTGGATGCGGCCCAGCCTGCCTCGGCGGGAAGAGGCGCCCCAGCGCTCCCTTGGCCGTTCGCCTGGCCTCAAAGCGGCTCCGCTGCCAGAGGTGCCGGTGCCAGCTCCAATTAACAGCGAACAATTAAAAACAGCTCGGCTTCCTTCTGCCCTGCCCCCCCCCCCCCCCCCGCCTGAGAGCACTCTGTCCCGCAGCACAGAGGGGGTTCTTCAGACAAAGCCTTCAACTGGTTCCTGGATTAACCCATTTTCTGGCTTGGTGCAGGACCTCCGGCTTTAAAAAGGGGCCAAGAGCGGGTTTGCGCAGCGCCTTCGAGCCTGGCGTGTTGCAGCTGGGAAGCCAGCCGCCAGGCCTTCGACCTGAACAAGCCAACAGTTAGCTTGTTTTATCCAGACGGTCAAAGGCTGCTCTAAAGCGCACCTCGGACTTGCCTAACCCGATACTAAAGCGATGCGCCGGAGAGAGGAGGAACTTTCCCGTTTTCGAAAAAGAGCCTCGCTTCTGGCTGCTTCCTGCACGAGGGTCCGATCCAAAACAACCAGTTTTCTTTCTCTCCCCGAGCTCCCTTCCCGCCTTTTCAGAAGTTCAAATCCGTGCGGAGCATAGATGCAACCGCTTTATCCTTTTGGAGCAGGCCGAGTTCCACGATGGTTAAGAGAACGGAACAGAGCCCTCTTCGGACAAAAAGGCCTTCACGAAGGGAAGGTCCCGCGGAGTCCCTTCGGTTCTCCGCAGTCTTCGGGACCTCTCGGAACCAGGGACGTTGGTTCTCGAAAAGGTGCTTTGGCAACAATAGCTGGGAAACAGCCCGCTCACGTTTTCCTGAGCATAAGCGCCAAGAAATTCATTGGGGTTAACTGCGGTGTAGCTAAGGATCAGATTGTGCGGGTGGTTTCTGACTTGAACGAATTTCAACTCTTGGGCGGTCACAATTCTTATCACCACAATTAGCATTTCAATTTTTTTGTAGAGTGCCGTACTATCAATCTATAGCGTGATCGTTCTGGCGATGTACTATAAATGAAAAAAGGTTTTATCCCACCACAGTGACGGCATTGTGCTACTAAGGTTTTCAGATTGTATTAAAGTAATTAATACCTTAGTAAGTATGAAAAATTGATTGTATAATTCCAAAACATCAAGTATTTTCTTACAGGGAAAATCAATAGCAGAAACTTAAACAACCCTAGAAAACTTTTCTTTAAAAATATTTCTTCTCAGAAACAGATATGCTGACTTGGTTGAACAGAACTTTTTGGCAAATAAACAAATGTAGCTTTATTTTCCTATAAGAAAGGAAGCTCTATTGAACAATTGGATTCAAAGTAGCCATTGTTAGATTTGCAAATTCTAAGCAAAAATAAAATCTGATCTACGAAGTCCCCAGATCCAACACCATGCTATCACAAACACTAAAGTCTAAAGAAACACCTTATTTTTCAGCAACTTGTCATTAGTAGACAAATCAGACTCTCCCACCTTGCAAAGTTGTTTTAACTTTACAGGCATACTTTAACTTGTTTTAACTTTTCACTTTACAGGCATAAAGTGATGTACTTTGCATACTTAAAAGTAAAATATCAAAAGCATATTTTCTGCCTTCATTCTACTTGCCTGGAAATATGTTTATTGTAAAATAGACCAAACTCTATATGCAAGGGTAGGAAAATGTTGCTAAGGAAAGCAAGGAAAAGAAATACATTTGCATGTCCAAATTTCCTAAAGAATTCTTTCAAATATAAAACTGAGACAAGCAGCGGGTATAGGCAATATTTACCTAAATATAGTTTGAATTCAGTGGCAGGTTGCAATCCTAAACATGCTGGTTAGATTCACATAATCCCCTAAATTGCAAAAACTGGATTGGCAAAACAAACCAACTACATTTTGACCTAATAAACAGTGTGAGATTGGCCCTGTACTCATTTTATATTTCCATGTGTTCCTGAATGAAGGAAATTTAATTGATTGAGAAAATCTCTCTCTCTCTCTCTCCCTCCCTCCCTCTCCTTTCCCCTTCCCCCCCCCCCCCCATAACCTATGTTTCCCTTAACCTCAAGGGAACTTTCTTCTGTGCAATGTATGATCCTATTCTTCAAAAAGCATATTTCATTTCTGGCTTGAAGGCCAATTTTACAGACAATATATTCTTTTTCTTCCTTTAATTCAGTAGCCTCTTGCCGACAGTAATTTCTGCCAAGGTATTTGTTAAATGTTGAAGTAAAAAGATTATTTGGGGGAGAGCTGAAATGATCTAACAAAAATCCTGCTCTGCAGTTCACAAACTGGGTTGCAAGGGAAAAAAAACTGGTGTCCAGCATCCTTCAGGGAAAAAAAAAGCAAGCATGACTCCCAGTATATGTTTAAGATCTCTGGTGAAAGGCCCTTGAGAGGTTCTCCCAAAGAGGATTATCCTACAACCCACCTGAACTGTAGCTGACCAGATCAACACCCAGAGCTGGGCTCTTCCTTTTCCTAGGCCGCCCTTTCTGGACTGTACCGGTGCCATTGAAGTAAGGCAGGGCCAGGCCGCCACCCTTGGCTGCCAGCTCGGTGTAGCTGAGTGACGCCGGTGGGTAGGAGGCTGGGTCGGTGCCCTGGAGCAGGCTCTCAAAATGTGCCCGGCAATAGACCACGTTGTCCTTCATGCCAAAATGGTCGCCTGTTGTCAACGTCTTGTTGCACGTGGTGCAGGTGAAGCAGCTGAGGTGATAGACGGAGTCCCGGGCCCGCATCACCATCTCCGAAGCAGAGATGCCCAGGTGGCAGCGGGCACAGCGCTGCACGGAGAACCTTCTGGGGAAAGAGCACATGAGTTAGTGGAGACAGTCAAGAGCAGTGGGGCACCAGCACTTCAGCCCCTCAGGCCTGATTGACTAAGGGTGAGGATTAGTTGAGTCTGATTGAGCTCAAACCAGTTTGGGCCAAGGAAAAATAACATAGTAGTTACAGATCGGGTAAGGGGGGCATAATTGGCTCAAAAAGCATCTGAGCCTGCACTACTCTTTAAATCCAGAGAAAGTGAGGAGAAAGTGGTCTTCTGGATAACTTCTGTCTCTGAACTCCAGTTTTGTACAGATCAAACAAGGAAGGCTATCTAAAGTTGGACAGACAAGGGGAGAATATAGGCATTGTTTAAAAGGGGATGGACATCCAGTTTGATGTAGTGGCTAAGGTGCCAGGCAAGAAACCAAGACACCTTAAGTTCTAGTCCACCTTAGGCCCAAAGCCAGCTAGGTAACCTTGACCAGTCACTCTCACTTGGCTCTAGGAAGCAGGCAATGGCAAAACAGTTCCCAAAAATCTTGCCAAGAAAGCTGCAAGGACTTGTTCAGACAACCAAAAGAGTCAAAATTGACTCAAAGGGACAAAAAATAAAAAATTATAAGATGAGAACAAGATGATCTTAGATTTAAGTGCTGCGGCTGTTGCTTAAATTCTTTTCTTTTATATTCACAATCTGGTATACAAAAAAAACTAGGAGAACTTTCACATATATGGGGGCAGAAGAAAAACACCATTGTATGAGGGAAATTAAACTAGGCTCAACTACACCTTTGTGAATTGATCCCATTGAATTTTGTGAAACTTACTTTTGAAATATGCTTGGGATAAACCCTATAAATCTCATTAATTTCCCCTGGGGGAAGTTCTATTTTCTTGGGATATCACATAGCCTCAATTTACCAGTCGGCCAAGCATATTGTGTACACCCATCCCGCGTGGTTAATTGATGGTTCAGTTTGTCCTGTAAATACTGCCTGTTTGTACTCCACTAACCCAGAAAATTGGGTTAATGGAGTACTCCATAGTGGGTCTTGCACAGTTATTCCCACTTACCTGTTGAACTCAGTGGGACTACATTTAAATTTACAAGGATTAGGATTGTACTATTACAATTAAGGATCATTCCCTACTATATTTTCATGTTATAGGTAGGTGCCTTTTCCATCTACCGAAAAAATAATGTAAGATGCCAACCTCCACCCCTACACAAATTGTTTTTCGTGGTAATGAAGTTTGTATAGTGTATTTTGTGAAGCAATGACATTTTATTAAGGAAATCAATGAATTAATTGCATAATTTTTAAGGCTGAACCACTCCAGAAATAGAAAACAAATTAGCATTTTATTGTGGTGGGATGGAATTATGATCTCATATTTTTAGACTATAAACTATGCCTGTCAGGCATAGTTTTCTCTGTCCACCAAAATAAAATTAAAAAAAATGTCCTGCCCTGTGCTGATGGGGAAAAAACATCTTTTGGTCAGCTTTGCCTGGAAAAATCAGCATATGTAATAATTGAACCCACTGAGCTATTAAATCAGTCTAGTCAAGTTTGCAGTGATGCTGGGTTGTTTTATAATGGAAGGCAGTGCTCAGAAATGTCAGCTGGGTTCCCCAAAGTAATATTCCGGAATAAATGAGGGAGGAGGCCAGAGATTCAAGCATATAAGGAAGCTCAGCCTCACATTCTTCTCTCCACTTCCAAACTGACCACCCAAAATATCCCTATTAGCTGCAGTCCCAGGTCTGCAGCATATGCTCTCTGTGTGTGCTCGGGGATGCTCTTTCTGGCTCAATATAACTAAGCTCCTTCGGGATTTCTCAGGTGGAGAGAGCATTCTGAGCAAGCCCAGAAGCCAGAGAGAGGCAAAGCTCCTTTCCTGCAGCATAAAATCAAAGAACAGCAAAGAAAGAGGGCCTCTCTACCCATCGGCTTAGTGTTGGTCCCCTCCAGGCAAAAGGGATCTGCATGCAGAGTTTGCTTCTTCCCTGAGTGTGGGATTTATTACCATAGCAAGGCGTTTGGCCTGGGGGTATGAAATATGGATCCTAAGCGGGCTCTACTACTCTGGCCCCAGATAAACATTGGGAATCTTCTATCCATTCGCAGAGGAGCACCATTCAAATGAATGGATAATCTTTGAAAAAGGTCTGTGTAGTGTGTGTGTGTATGTGTGTGTGTGTGTGTGTGTATATATATATATATATATATATATATATATATATATATATATATATATATATATATGTAGGTCTTTGGTTATTTGGGTATTCTCCCCCGTAGAATTGGAAGTATCTTTGCGACAACCTTTCGAAGAAGTCTCATTCATCATAAGCACGAAGCCGAGAACACCAGCCTGAAGATGACGAATGAGACTTAGTGGAAACCTTGCCAAGATACTTCCAATTCTACGCGGGAGAAGACCCGAATAACCAAAGACCTACATACAAACACCCACGAAAACCTCAGAAAACAAACAAATATATGTATATATAATAACCAATAACAGCAGGCTTTACATTGGAACATGATCCTTCTTTAGTAAGGATGCTATGAAATTGAAATTGAAAGGTAATTCAAAGTCACTCTTTGGTTGTTTGAAAAAAGCTAACACTGGAAATAAAGCTTAAGGTTAATTCTAAGTTTAGGAATGTATCTTTTTGAAAATATCAGAAATAAAGCTAAACATAAAGCATAAAGCTAAAGCTAAACATACCCTGGCTCCTTTCTTACTTTTAGTAGGTATAAAATAAAATTGGCAGCTCTAACCCATCCTTACTTGGAAATAGATCTCACAGAGTTCAAGGGTATTTAGTGCTGAGTAAATAAGGAGCATATCCCATTTTGTGGACATCTTAGAAGTTTTTGTGAAATCAATAGGAAATGGTTCCATGGATGCTTGAGGCTCTGTTGGAACACAACAATAAAAATGGGAAATACTCGCTCAGCACATTGGGAAGGGAGGTGGTAAAAATTTGAATATATCCCTTTAACAGATAGGCTATAGCCAGGCTAGTCAAAGGGCAGTTTCTCATTAACAAGGAAAGTAGAGCAGACTGCCCAGCGGGAGAGCTTCTGTGCCAAGCCTTTCCTTCCAGGCCCTAGTTAAGGAATGGGTAGATCAACAGCACTCCAACCATAACTCAGGAAAGAACACAGCAGGGACCCACTGCGGAGAGGGTATGCAGAGGATATAGTCTCTTAACCTGGTTACTTAGTTAACCCTTTTTTCTGAATAGGCAAAATACATTGAAACATAACCTATTCAAAATGGCCTGCACTTTTGTCCGCTATTCACCCAGCCTTTACTAACATTAACACTAATCCAGTTTAACAGGTTGTGCGAATCCCTCCGCTCATGCATTCCTGACCCGATTAAGCGAATTGCATGAACACACAATCTGTAAGAGTTCACAGGTGCAATGCAAGTAAGAGGTCACTAGTGTTGCAGAGATGTTGCACTGATTCTTGGGGAAAGTATTTGGCAAGCGGCTTTTCTGGTGGCTTGACTTTTGCCCTGTCGCTGTTCTAAACAACCGGCTCTTCCTATAGGAAAAAGGCATTTTGTAAAGCTCGATGGAGCAGAGAAGGCCTTGCTTGTCAGTTACTTCCCAGCAGTAAGTAAAATGTTTGCATCCGTGCTTCCCAGTAGGGAATCTCTGCCCTGGATTTTTCCACCTGTGCTTCTGAGGGCCTTTTCACGAGGCATCCAATTCAAAGGGAAATGTACACATGTTCAAATGGTCTTCCATTAACCAAGCACTGTAATCTAGACTTCTCTGGGAGGAAGTGATGAGAAATCATGGGAGGAACAGATTTAGTACCGTATCTGGGACAGGATTTTAAATCACTTGATGACACTCCTCCCTTTCATCCAATAGAGGCAAAATGTTTGTTTGTTTTTCTGATAGAGGACATTCACACATTTGGTTCTGGAGCAGGTGGGTGGGGAGCACCTCTGTGAATTGCCTTTACCATAATTTCCAACAAGGCAATTGAGTTAATGCTGGGTATCATTTCTCTGTTTTCAGTGGGAGATAAGATCCTGATATTCCCTTATAGTATTTAATTTACCACCCCAAAAAGGGGCAGTGCATCTAGTTACGTGCCAAGGACATTCATACCTGCCTAAACTTAACCTCAAGTAACCAAGAGAGGAAAAGTAACGTGTCCTGCAAATATGAATGAATGCTCCCTAGATGACTTTTCCCATGAAAGTTCGGAGCCTAGAGTCGCTCATGCAACTCAATCATCGCATCTTATTCACCCCATCCCACCCACCTACGAGCTGTTACCTGTAATAATCCTCCTTGCAGTAAATGCTGCCGTCCTTGGCAAAGCAGGTGAGTTCTGACTCCAAAGCCAGTTTACATTCACAGCACTTCAGGCAGCGGAGGTGCCACTGCTTGTCCACAGCCAACAAGTAGTAGCGATCGGAGATTTTGCCCCCGCATCCTGCGCACAAGGCAGGCTTCTCGGGGCTCAGCGGAGGCATGTTCTGCAGACGAAAGCAAATGTCAGCGGGTCGGGCAAAATCTTACAAGCTCAACATCTAATTAGGTGTACTATTTCAGCTTTTTAAAAAAACAATAGCAGAGATATTTCTAACCAAAATCTGAAGGCATGTGTAACGGGCCTTAGCTGAAGGTTTATCTACACAAACCTACTCCTACACAAACCTTCTGGATTTCCGTGGTTTGTATAGTATTTAGTGCCGCTTCATTTCTGTTGACCCAAGGAGGCTAGGAATTATTTCTGTACCCTAGATTTTAACGGGCGTCAGCTTCGTTCCATGTACCTGCGAGTAAGTCCTATTGAAGTCTATTATATGTAGTTCGATATAGTTAGGTATAAGCTTTTTTACTGCACAATAAATCCGGATCCCCTCCATCAACTGGATTTATCCAACATTAAGCTCTCTGGTTTACCGAATACACAATTGTTCGGACTCACTCATCTTTTCGCCCTCCGTTGGCAGAGCGCGATGGCTGGGTTCACACAAGGCTGCTTAAGTCCTCAGAAACTGAGGACCGCCTAGAAGATGCGGTGGGTGAAGTCAACATTTCTGGCTTAGGATTAGTTTCCCAGAAAGACTTTTTGCTTGGAAGAAACTGTTGGATTTCTCCCAAGCCTAAAGCAGACTCTGCCTCAAGCAGGAACTGGCAACTTCCCGCTTGCTTCTTCGCTTGCCTTTCAGTCTCGCACGTTGCATAGAGCCGCTTTTGCGAGAAGCCTGCGTTTTGACGTGGAAGATACTGGTTGCTGGAGGGGTGATGGTGGTCTGAATCCTAGGGATGAGTTTCAATTGTAGGGTTTACATTCTGCTCAGAGAAGATATAACCCTCGTTATATCTGGTCCTTCGTCCCGGACCAAAATAACTTTTCCAGCCTTCGTGCAGCCAAGGGATGCGCCCGAGAGGAAGGCAGAAAATCTAGCGAGGGCGAGCTCCGCTGCTTCGCTTCCTGGAAGCGCAAAAGGCCGGGTTCTAGTTGATTCCTCTTCAAAACGGGCTTTGGGGATTTATATCTGAGAAAACCACCCCGGGACAGATTGAGATGTGAGTTTGAAGCAGTGTGCTTGGGGGCGGGGGAGGGGCGGGCAGGGGGGTCTACTACCCGAGCCATTCACTTTCATTCTCTTGACCTGGGCTCAACTCCAGAACACATTTTGAAAAAAGTGTCAGACTACTGAAGGAAAGAAGAAGAAAGTATCGTTTCATCTTTTTCTCCCTTCAGGATGTTGTTTACTTAAGGAGAAAAGGCGGGGGGGCGGGGAGAAGGAATATAAGCCTTATAAAGTCCTTACTACCTGGATTTTGGGAATGTCCACTAAGAAAGTCAACGGGTAGAAAGACAGTTTAAGCAGGTGGCCCGTTAAAACAGGTTGTAAGTTTGTTATAAGGATTCGGGAACTAATCATTATTTTCAAAAAAAAAATCTTTTCCAGATTATCTTTGAATTTAAGAGAGGAAAGAGGAAGATTTAACCACTTGGAAAACAACTTAAAATTTCCCACAGATTAAATATATAAAAGGTTGAATCTATCAAGCAATAGTGGCAGAATCACAAATAAAACCAATGGTTTTGGTTCCCCCCCTCCCTTGTCTTCTTCATTATTTGGGCTTTTCTCCTCCCCCCCCGCCCCCGCATAAAACATAAACTGAAATGGTAACGAAACTGTTGCCTTAATGAATTTGGTCTCTAATATGCTTGGAGAAGAGTCCAGTTCAAAGAATCGTCACTTTTGGTAGACCCTTACTTGTATTCTTCATGAATGCACCGGAGAACCTGGGATTTTGGGGCAAAGGAAATAAATGTCCTTGTTTACCCATCACATATACACACATCCCAAGTCCCTTTTCTTGCCGCTGGGGTTCCTCAACTTAATTTAGAGTTTTGGAATCTAGTAAGAAACTGTTCTGCTTTTCTGCTTAACGCTCAGAACGACTTCAATTATTAGGCATTTTAAAAGAAAAATAAATCTGAGGGTGGGGTGGGAGGGAGACTGAGTCTTAATTGTTTGTTCCGTTTTGTCGATTTGGCTCAGCCTCAGTGCTACTTTTTGCAAGTTGTAGCCTTTAGAGCGAGCTAGAGAACTGAAGCACGGCAAACATTTGTTTTTTTCCCAATACAAGAAGTTAGAATGAATCTTCAGCAGCGCCCGATTAATATAACTAAAATTAATATGTTTGAAAGCCACCAAAATGCATAATTCTCCTCTGTTGCACTGATTTTTTTTCAAATGATTTGGAATATAAAAGACATCGGAGTCGTTCCAAAAGATATTGAACTTACTTGGGAGTAAATTTGGTAGCCCTCAAATCTTCTAAACAATTTCGTTCTGAAGCCTGTTGGGTTTAGAGTCTCTAGCCCCTTGAGAGCCCTTTCTTCTTACAGGCTCTCCTTAAAAGCCTTCCTTACAAACTTACTCAGAAAGCAAATGACATTGAGCCTGGCGAAGTTCATTTCTCATTTCGTGAAACTGCCTTAAAAACGACAATTCCAAATGTCTCGTTTTCAAAATGGCAAGTCGCAGCTCCTCGACTAGGCAAACTTTCCTGAACTTGCTTCCTAATCTTGATAGGGGCCGGGCTTGTGAAAGAACCGAAACTTGATATTCAAGCAATTGGGTAGAATCCAAACACCTTAAACACTTTTCAAGAGGAAAGTTAGCTAGGGGAAACTAGACCGGCGATCGGGGGGCGGGGGGGGGAGGATGGCAAATCGCCTTTAAACAGTTTCATTCGGGAGCAACGCCTCCCTTTCCCTGGAGAATGTTTTTGGAGATCTTGCGCTGGGTCCTGCTCACCCGCCTGCGCGCGCACACTCAAAACACCCACACTTTTACAAAATAGATTGGAACTTGAACGCCTGACTTTACAAACTCAATAGAATTTACTCCTGAATAAAATACCTTTATGACCACGCTATAATGCCTATCTCTGAGCCTGTTTCTTGTTGTTGTTGTTTTGATTAGCCCAGATGCAAAGAAACAATTGTGATTTTAAAATAGGGGGGAACGTGGTTAACATCTTTTTAGAAAGACAACTGGAAACTATTCTTTTGAAAAATATACCTGGAAGTGAGACTTGAAGAACGTCTATCTGGGCGGTCTCATATATGCACGCCCGCACACACAAGACATTCCAGTGTCCCTGGGAGGTTCCAGTTATCTTACTTCTAGGATTGGGAGGGGGTCTTTCTCTCTCACACACACACAAAATCCACCCTTCCTTCATCTCTTCTGTGAAAATCCCCGACTTTTTCCGCCACTTCTTACCGCTTCCCGGCCATTCATCTGTCCCGCTTTAGCCAGGCGGGATTCGGTCTTGGTCCGCCTCTCCATCTCCTCCATGATCCCCTGGATGTGGCCTCCGGAGATGCCGTGGAAAAGCATGGCTGGGGAACGGAAGGGACACGCGTTTCCTTCGGCTCGGCACCCCACTATTTCCATATACAGGCCCCAGAGTCTTGGTTTAGAGCATCCGAATCGCCGGGCGACGGGACGAGCCCGCAGGAGAAGCTTCGTGGCTCCGGAGAGAAGGCAGGTAGCAGCCGACAACTGGAGGGGAGGCTGCCGAGCGGCGGCTGGCGGGAATGATCTTGAGGGTCTTTCCCCCGCCTGGCCGGTGCAAAAGACTGGGCTCCTTCCTGAAGAAAGGGCAGGCAAGGAACGGGACGGATGCAAAGGGAGGAGAAAAAGGGGAAACGGGGAGGGGGGAGAGAAAGAAAGAGAACGCAGACACGAAGTTGAGGCTTGAGCAAACAGAGACAACAATAACGAAAAAATGGTTCGCGCAAAAAAAGGGAGAGGATGGGGGGGAAAGATTAAAAGACAAAGAAAAGCCAAACAATATAGGGAAATAAGTGGGATGGGGGTAGGTTAAAGCAGAGATCTCCGTTTGCTAGAAAGTTCCTGTTGCTCTTGCTTGGATGTGGGACTGCTGCTTGCTGGAGCTCTGTCCAATTTGTTGGAGACAGAAGCCAACCCAGTTTGGATAATTCAGGAGGAGGAGTCCTCACCCAAGAGCTGCCACCAGCCCCCTGCTCCTCCTCCTCCTGCTCTACAGACAACAAAGAGCTGTCAAACTTCGCCAGCCCCCACTGTGATGGGCAAGCAGTGACAAATATTCCGGAGGAGTGGGTGGGAGAGGGTTTAGACCCCTTCTTTCTATCAACGATAGGGAGGGGATAGGAGGCACCTCCCAGGGATCTTTCAGAGAAGTGGATGCGGTGGGGGGGGGGGTCTAGACTGTACTCCTGTGCCCCATCCGCCCATCCTTCCCCTGCTTCTTCCCCGCCCCCGCCCCCGCCCCCCATCTCCTGGCATATAGACCTCAAGTTCAAATAATTTTTAACAATGAAAAAGGGTGGGGGAGAGAAATAGGCAAGGCAGATCTTTGAATGGAACTTGGTTGGAAAGCTGTCCCTGACCGAAAGGAGAAGGTTTAGTGGAACGGATAGACAGATGGACAGATGGACAGATGTGAAGAGGTCAGGAAAAATGTAAACTACTGGTAGATTGACTTTCTCAGAGACTGTAAGACATGTAATGTCTTAAATTCCAGAAGATTTAAATATAGGCAACGCTTTTAATTCTAGCCTTGCTGAAGGAACTCAGTTAAGTTTACGTTTCAGAAAAAGTTAATGCTGTTTTATATTAATATTTTATTTTAAAGTGTCAATTCTTTTTCTAGTTTTAATATCCCTCAAGAACTTTATGGCAAAGAATTCTACCTAAGAAGCAAGAATCAGAGGAAACAGCAATTCCTGCCATTTTGGCAGAACCCACTGCAGATGGGCTAGGATGGCCTTTCTTTTTTCCTCTAGGGAGAAATATTCTCTAAAATCTCCGTTTAACTCATTTCACCCAGCTCCAAAAAGAGCCCACGAAACAGATACAATATTTGAAGATGCTAGGAGGATGGGAGAGGGAACTAATTGAAGAAAGTTAACTGAGAGCTAAGACAGATAGAGACTTAGTGCTGTATTTCTTAGCAAAAGATCGAAGAATATCAAGTTTAGGGTGTCCACAAGGATAGGCGGGATTTAGTAGGAAGTGCTTTGCTTCAGCTCGTGATCTCTTGAGATTGAGATGGGCCTGCTCATTGGATGAGCTGAATGAATGATTCTGATACTAAACTTGAGAATCACAAAGTGTTGATCTCCAGGCAGGCGTAGAGAGGGAAAAAAATTAAGAGATTCTCTGCCCCTTCTGTTTTTTTGTGAGGGTTTTTTCCCCCTTGTTGTTGTTCCTTTGAGGCTTGTGTCAGCTCCAGCCCTGGAACCGGCCAGCCCTGGAACCTGACAGCTTGGGCCAACACACCATCCCCTTGGATGGAATCCAGATTTTGGAAATCACCATCCCAGGAAACACACATTGGCCACCTGCATTTTTTCATGGCTATTTTCTCTGCCCAGGGAAAGGAGGTGGAACCTTTCTTTCATTGCTTAAAACAACAACAACATTACTTTTGATTTAGGGATGAAGGAAAAGAAACTTCTTTATGTACCTGTCTATCACACATCCAAATTCAAGAGTCAGGGAAAGTGTTCTTTGAGTCTGGGTAAGTCTCTTTCTTCATTTGAATAGATAGATTTTTTTTTATTGGCCAAGTGTGATTGGACACACAAGGAATTTGTCTTGGTGCATATGCTCTCAGTGTAGATAAAAGAAAAGATATGTTCATTAAGAATCATAACGTACAACACTTAATGATAGTCATAGGGTACAAATAAGCAATCAGGAAACAATATCAATATAAATCATAAGGATACAAGCAACAAAGTTATAGTCATACAGTCTTAAATGGAAGGAGATGGGTGGTGGGAACTATGAGAAGATTAATAGTAGTGCAGACTTAGTAAATCGTTTGACAGTATTGAGGGAATTATTTGTTTAGCAGAGTGATGGCGTTGTGGGGGAGAATTGTTCTTGTGTCTAGTTGTTCTGGTGTGCAGTGCTCTATAGCGTTGTTTTGAGGGTAGGAGTTTCTTCATTTAAGGAGAACCTGAAAGAACTACAGGGCAGTTCCACAGAGCAGAGAAATCCAAACAGCTGAAATAAGCCTGCATGTGTGCACATACTTGTGTCACTTCCTTTTTCTTTTTTATTGGAACTCAGAGCCCAGGACAGCAGGACTGTCTGCTGATGTTAATTCAGATTAATCTGAGAAGTTGAAAAAGCATCCCAGAGGGAGACAGTACCAAATAACTTCCTTATTGTTCCTTTAAAAACTATATGGACATGTCCATGAAGTCACCAAAAATCTCAAAGAAAACTTGAGTTGACTTCATGCAATCAAGAGATAAATGTTGAGTTGGGGGGAAAAAAAGGAATCTCAAATATTCTAGGAAGTACTGTGGGGAAAATTAAGAATACAGATCTGATCCTTTGTCCACCATCCTAGCCCCCCAACATGAATGTTCAAGAAGGAGTCAGCTGTAAGAATGAAATGGTAAAAGCGGGCATGACTCTGCTCCTCTTGAACTCCAAAACAGAATTTCCATTGATTTGAATAGAGCAGAAATTGTCATCCAGCAGAGCATCACTGCAGGAAAGTTGGGTAACTGGGCTTAATTATCTTAACTCCCACCCCCCAATTAAATGTCAGAGGTTGTGTTTGTAGGGCTTGCTTACCCCTAGTTAGCTTTACCATGGGTGACTGAATTAATTCAATGTCCAGACTCCTCTGTGTACTCTGAATCATAAACAGGCTGGGCTAAAAATGTGCTTGGCTTGCATGAAATTACTTAATTGTTTTCAACGTGCAACAACCCAGGGCTGCTCTATTTTGGCCCCTTTCTGTTCATTTTGCTCAGCGGGATTCTGGACTTCTGCCCCAAAGTCCTACCCTGGCAGGTCTACACAGTAATGGACTCCAATTGTGTCCAAATAAATGTGCTTACTAAAGCGACCTTACCTTGTCAACTTGGACCTACCTGCTCAGAAATGAGTTGTTTAATTTTATGCATGCTAATTATTAAGTCAAATGTGCTCGATGAGAATTAATGGGGTTCAATATTAAGTACGGTGAATGTGCTGGTAGGTGTAATCTTATCACATTAGAGTGCAGTTCTGTTCTTAACTGCTCAGGAGCAAGCCCAACTTATTTTTATGAGTTCCATCCCCGGATAATTGGGTGAAGTGATCTACAATTATGTATGCAATTATTCTGTACATGTTAGTGTTAGTGCGTTAAATCAGCTTATTTTTTTAGTGATCTTGGAGAAGAGTTGGGTCAACATCTTGCAGCTGAGACTCCGTAGAATAAAGGGAAAGGAAAGAGAAATTGGCAGCCTTCTGTTATATCCTGTCCTCCAGTTTTTCTGAGTTACTAGTCAGTGGCTACTGGGTCATTAACTACCAGACCAGTGGTGATGGAATAGTAGATTACTAATTTTTACTTTTCTAATTTTTACTAATTTTTATCATTATTTTTGTCCACCCAAAGATTCTTTTTTCTATCAATATTAATTGTATGGTGCATACAAGGCTGTCCTGATTGACCACCCTTGGAAACTAGATTCTTAACTGGATCTGTGGTACCTAGGGTCCCCCCCCCCAGTAATGTTCCTCTACCCATCTGAACACGGATAAAAAGTAGCCCAATAAACACAAACCCAATACTTATTTTCATGCTTAAATCTCACTGGCTTATAGAAGTAAGAAGAAAGCAGTCCCATTCCTGAACTTATACTGAAATCAACATGCCGTTTGAATATTGGATCCTGACTAGCAAATGTGCTGATGTGAATGAAGGGCAACCAGAAACCTAGAGTAAACTAATTGTCTGCCCTTGTGTTAATCAATTCTCAGCTAATCCTTTCTGTATCATTTTCTCTCTCTCTCTCTCTCTTTTCCCTTGGGAAGATTTAGCCCAATGGGTACCTCTCTTCATAAGGGAAACCATCGTTTGCAACTCCTGCAGTCTCTGCCTGCGAGGCAAATAATCAGGAAAGGGGATGGCCTGAAAGACCTCAAAACCCACAAGATGGAATGTGCAGGATCAGAGAAAAGGCCTCACTAGCTGTTCATACAAAGGCCAAAAGGCCCCACACTGAGAGCATTAGTGGTCAGACCCTGTTCGCCTTCGGTATAGCCAATTAAACGCCAGTAATGGGAGATGGTTCTCTATCAATACCAGTTGTCAGTTATCCAAACTTGGTTGTGTCATCAGGGCAAAAACCTTAGGATAAAACTGTGAGCCCCCCCACTTTTCCAGGGAAAGCTGTAGGAGGCTCCCTAATGAAACAGACTGGGAGAAATGGGAGAAAATAAGGGGCATTCATTGTAGCTTTGCTTGCACAACATGCTTACTTGATTAAGCATGTTGTGCAAGCAAAGAACATATGCGATACAACATGCTTACCTGATTTAATGATAAAGGGTTACCCAGCTGTATACAATGAGCTGTAGTGACTATATTGAACCGTGCACAGAGCAAGGGGACTTAATTCACCCAACACACTAAGCCCTAACAAAGTATGACTCAGACAAGAGTAGCAACTCAATCTTTGACTGGACTGACTAAGCATCTTCTGTGACTATGGACCACATCCCTGTAAGTAGGTCTTTCAAAGTTTGTGAATACCCAGTTTCTAAATCGGTCTAATGAACTAAGCTATATCACACCTTCTCTAGATGCCTTGTGCGCCCCCCACCCCCAGAACACAATAGGAACATGGAACATATCTTTCTTGTTTCCTCTTTGCTTCTCTTTTCCCCTCCCTTCCCCCACCCCCCGTCCATGAAAAAGAAGAAACATGTTAAAGTAAAACGAATACAATGGCAAGAACAGAAGGAAAACCTTCCAAGAAATACCGTCTGTTTTAAAGGGAATTATGGGATCCCTTTGTCTGGATTATGCCGTAAACCGTTGCCCGAAAATGGGGGACAAAAGCATTCAACTCTTATATTTTTCCCAGAACAGAACAGGCTTCTCCCTTAATGTATTATAGCTATTCACATTGAACTGAATATACATATTTCACTATATTGAATAATCATGACTCGGTTTTTGCGAATACACAATTTTTTTCTGGAACGTCTGATATATTCAGCCTTCCTGGCCCTCAGGGCCGTTGTGAACATCAGGATAAGACGGAATGCTTATAGTCACTTCCACTTCCACTTTGGACATATTGGGTGCGAGAGATTCCCGCAAAGAACTTGTGCGGGAGAGAGCAAAGAGCTGCCTGACCCCAGGGAGCTGATTGGGAAGGGACCATTAGTACGGCTTGTCCGCAGGTAAAGCGCTTTTGGGACCATGCTGGTTGGTTTCTAGCCCCCCCTGCGACCCCAAAACTTTCCTGCCTCAGGTGCGGAGTTTCCAACTGTCTTTGTTGGCAGATAAAGGCAACTCTCCATTGCTCACCTTGCCTCTTCTCTTAACCTTTCTTCCTCTCCTCTCTTCTCCTCTCCATATCTCTTTTTCTCTCCTTGGGAAGGAGGGGGAGGAGGAGAACGAGGCAAAGGAGCCGCCCCCGAAGAAAAGCGGACCAAATGGCCCTTGGATGTGGGGGGTGGGTGGGTGTGAAGGCAAGAAACAGAAAGGTATGCATGAAAGGTAGGCCGAAGACCGGTGAGAAGGCCTTCTCTCCTCTTCGACGGAGTGCAGAGAGGCAAAAGACAGGTGAATGCAAAAAGCACAGTCTCCATATATATTTGGGGCCGATGGTTGCAATTATTCTCAGATGGGGAGGGATGAAGACTTTTTTTTTTTGGACAGCATTAGAAGGTCCAGATCAAGGATTCCACAAAGAGGCCCTATTAAAATGCTGAAAGACAGCAGAGGGTGACCAAGGGTCTTTCAAACGCCCCAGTTGGGCTGTTATAGCACAGCAGGCATCTCAGCTGGTAGTAGCACCTAGCTGCCCCTGTTGGGCTTCCAAAAAGTTAGCAGACTGGTCAGTTTTGGGATCAGAGACCACTCCCGAAATCGCAAGAGTTGTAGGAGGAACCGGTAGAGATTGGAGAACAGCTTGAAAGAATAGCCCTGCCCAGGAACGTGGCACGGAGGTCTCTGCGAAGTGGCTGGAGTTGAGCTCGGCAGGAAAGAGACTTTACATAAAGGCGGGGGAAGGAGGGTGGGGGGAAGAGAAATTGTCTTTCCAGGCGGGACGAGGAGGTCGCAACAGCTTGCCAAGGGGCAAATCCCTAGACGGATGACAGCTCGGGGGCACCGGACGGTGAGCCTCACAGCGAGCGTCGGAACAAAACACTTGGCAGCCAGCCGGGAAAAACGAAACCGCGCTTTGGCAGAAGCAAGAAATTTGCTCCGAGTGGACAGACAGACCGACCCGCACGCACACATATCTGGAAGATTATCGGGAAGACAAAGGGCTGAGCCGCAGGCGGATCCAGCAGCTTGATTTTGCTCTAGGGGAAAAAAAATATTAGCGAGCGGATTAAGAGCCGCCAAAAAACAACAACAGCACAACAACAACAGAAAGTAGAGGAAAGGCGAGAGAATATTTTTCCTCACACGGTTTACCTCACACGGTTCCTCTCTTACTTAGGCTCTATACACGCGGGGCAGGATCCGGCCCAAGTCTCCCTTTCGCTACCCGCATCCGAGGCGATCGCGGAAAGCGAATGGCTTCTCTCTTTATTGAAAGGGGCTCAAATGGGGACTATGAGAATATTGGGTGAGCGAACTCCAGCCGGGCAGGCAAGGGCAGCGCAGCGATCTCAGCTGGACCAGAGCGGTTCTTTCCTAGTTGTTCTTGCAGAGTCCAATTCAAGCTTTCTTTCTCCCCTGCTCTAGGCTTCTCGACTAAAGAGGGAACCCGCTTTAAGGCCTCGAGAGACGGCCCTGAGAAGTCCCCGCTTCTCCCTTGGCCGCTGACGATCGCCCAATTGAGCTCCAAAGCGGGCAACCCACCCCAGGTGTCGTTGGTAGGAAGAAGCGATTACGAGCCCGGAGTTTTCCTTCCCGGAATGGGACGGATTTCCTCCCAACGGGCCTAGTTTGGCTGACCAAGAACTTATTTTAAGAGCCTCGTCCCTTTTAAACCCTTTTTTGCTCCAGAAGTCCTGAAGGACAGAGCTGGTTTGAGAATATTTTACCTCACACCGGAGGAAAGGCGAGAATATTTTACCTCACGCGGTTCTTTTCACACTCATGCGCTCTACATACTGAGCAGGAGGAGGCCCAAGTCTCCCTTTCACCACCCGCCTCTGAGGAAATCTTGAAGAAAGGATCCTGAGGGATTCAGCCCGCCATCTCCCGCCCTCCCCACCTTTCGCTTACTTTCCCTCTGCAGCTTTGACAAAAAAAAACCGCCCTTTTGGCGGAGGCGAGTTCGCCCAAGGTAGAACGGAGCTCGCTCGGGAGCTCTATCCCCCAAGTGGCCGAAAGGGAACCGTCCGCGGCTGCCAACTTCAGAAGCGCGATTAGATAAAGGAAGATGGTCTCTGTCCAAGTCTGGATCTGTGTCTCTCTGCCCCCCGCCCCTCCAACGCTTTCTCCCTCGCTCCTGGTCGCTTGGCAGCAGGGATGCGCCTGAGCTGAAGAGCGCCTGTTGCCAACCGGAGGCGAAAGCCCGCAGCCTCCAGAGCGCGTCTCGAACGCACCGCCCGCCAAAAGAAAAAGGGCTCGAGGAGAGGAGTGGGGAGGGAAAGAAGAGAAAAGGGCTTGAGGAGAAAAGTGAAGAAGGAAAGAAAAGAGCTTGTGGAAGGAAAGAAGAGAAAAGGGTTCAAGGAGAAAAATGGGGAAAGTAAAGAGCTTGAGAAAAGTGGGGAAGGAAAGAAGAGAAAGGGGCTTGAGACGAATGGAGAAGGAAGAGAAAAGGGCTTGAGGAAAAGAGTGGGGAAGGAAAGAAGAGAAAAGGGTTCAAGGAGAAAAATGGAGAAAGAAAAGAGAAAAGAGCTTGAGAAAAATGGGGAAGGAAAGGAGAGAAAGGGACTTGAGGGGAGAGGGGAGAGTGGGAAAGCGTGAGCAGCGCTCTCAAGGGAGTCTTCACGAGGAGCAAAAATGGATCAGCCGGGCTAATAAGCGCACAGAATATGGTCCTCTCTTGGCTGCCCGGTCTCGAAGAGGCGCCCGGTTGGGAACTGGAGGGGGAGAACAAAATCCTCAAACCCTAAGAAGGAGCGTGGGGAGTGGTGGTGGTGGGGGCTTCCCCTGGCAGACGGTGCCTAATCGTAACCTTGTTGAAGTTCCTTAGTCAGGTTCAGATAAAGGCGACTCAGATGAACCCAGCTTCATTATCATAACCTGCCTGGGTTATTGTACTATGTGGTGCTCGTTAGGATTTCTTCCTAGGTTTCAAGAACGGCAGCCAAGATTTACTTGAAGCGATTCTAGAGAGGTGTTGATTTTGCCAACTCTCCCGCCCCCCGCCCCCCGCCCCCCAGCCGGTTCTTTCTTAACGAGGAATAAAGGGGACGGGTTTGGGATGGCGTGGAGGGGAAGGGAGGGCAGGAAGCAGTGATGTAACCGGGAGATGGAGGTTGGTCCTTGTTCCTAGCAAAGGATTCCTGTGCTAATTAAAATAAACAAGCGGAGAACTGTACAAAATAGGGGGCAGGAGCAACTAGGAGAGAGCCTTCCTCTCCTCTCTTCCCCTCCCTCCCCTTCGTTACTACTCCTCCACATTAAACTGATACCAATTTTTCATCCCTTTCCAGCTTCTTTCTTGTTTAAAGTTCTATCATTATCTTATCATATCATATTCCGAGCCGTCAGAAAGGAAATAAAACCCACAGTAGAAAGGCGGCGTCCTACCTGGAAGTATCAGTCCGCAGTCAAGCTATCTGGTATTAAGACAGCCCTGCCGGTAAAGGGGAACAGTAGAGCCACGACCATGATTGGAATCTATTGATGAATGGAAAATGACAAATCTCTCGCTCGCTCGCGCTCTTCCCCACCCCGCTTCCTCCTCCAGGAGAGGGATCGAAGGGTGGGATCGAGGGATTCCTATGGGGGGGGGGTGCTTTTTCCTATCCTTCAGTTTGCCAGGGCTGAGATCTGACTGAGGTTCTTGACGGAAGTATCTCAGCTTCGATTCCTGGCTGTTGCCTTTTTGAACCGAAAGCGTGCATGCGTTGTAAGAAAACTAGGGGAAAGCGTTACGGGATGTCTAAAGCGAGCCACACCTCTCGCTCGCTGCCGTCAGTCTAACACGAGCTGATCTATTGATGCGCGGAGAAGACCTCGCCGGCCAACTAAAGCGCAACTTATTTATGGCTCACCGTTCGCCTACACAGGCACACCCCGCAGACCTACAACGTTCCCTATTTACAGCGAGCCCCTACCGAGATGGAGTGAGTGGTGGCTTTTTCTTTAGGGCTAGAGACACAATTGATTGTGGCAAAACAACGGGGATGACATGCCGGCGAAAACGCCGTAAAAAAGCGAAGGGATTTTCCTCTTGATAAGAGACCTCTAAAACCACACAGATGGAAATCCAAGGCTTTCTGCCGGGCATTGGAGAAGATCGACTGCGCAAAACCCCGGTGAATGGATTGGTTAGTTTGTGATAGCCCAGTTCGTTCTTCCTTATTAATCTCGCAACGAGAGTATCCTACTTTCAAGGAAACAATCCTAGACAGTTAACCCAGGCGTCAGTCCAACTGATTTCTTTTTGCGTAGGCCTTGTAAAAGATCGCGCTGCATGGGCACCAATTTGAAACTTCGATTCTACACGGGTGCATAGGACTAACCCTGAAATAAGTACAAATGTCAAAGTAACAGGCTTCCCATTTGGTATTGGTTTGAAAAATACAGGCTTTCTGCCTGAACAGGATTGGAGGAAGGTAGTGGTGGATGAATGATTAATACTGAGGGGAGATAACTCCCAAGTGAATATGAGAGAGATTTCACTCAAAAAAGTTCTATGTTTGCAGTCTTGTTTTCTAAAAATCCATTTATATTTCGGTTTTCCTCAAGCAGCTCGTTCAGAAAAAATGAAAAAGTAGAGAATGTATTCATGGGGGTTGGAGAGAGGGATCTCTTCTTGTTTTGTTGGAGAAGAAAAGATAAAGCACATTTCTTGGAAAACTTGTCAAAATAATTAAGTGACCTGTTTATTTTCAACCTTCCTAAATCTATATCTTAGATATTCTTGCCGTTTGCAGTCACCCTACTTCATCAATGTCAAAAACAAAAGACAAGGTGTGGCTTTGACCTAGCACTGAGGTGTCTCATTAAATCTTAAAGGGGCAGGATTGAGGGGTCTTAACTTTGCCAGGATTGTTCCGGCATTTATGTATCTGATGACACGTAGAACCTCCAGGGGCAATATCAGAAATGGAAGGGTAGTCATTCTAAAAAAGCCCGCTCCTTCAACCCAAATAAATGCTAAAAGGCATCTGTCTGATTATTTTGGTAACGATTTGGTGTATACCAAGTAGAACAAGAAACGACCTTAGTTCCCTCCCCTCCCGCTATTCCTCCAAAGTCTCTTATCTTCTCCTCACCAGCCCCCAAATTAGTTGTACTCTTAATCACTGAGAACAAATCCATACAGACCGAGAAGACAGAGCAAATGCTAGTACCATTTCCAAGCACCCAGCGCTTGTGCTCCACAGAGAAATGTATGCACGCACACACCGTCAGAGACCGAGCGAAGAAAATAAGGCCACCTTAAGATTGTTGCTCTTCTCCTTAGGCAGAATACCTATAGAATAAGATTAGATTCTTTCTCCCCCTCGTCTCAGCGCACCCATCACCTCACGCCTAATGAATTCGACCCACTAACCAGAATAAGGTAGTGGAATAAGGTAGTCGACTGGCGGGTTGTACTACTTCAGCCCGCTCTCAGGTGGGCAAGGGAATACCATCTTTTAAATAGTTCCTAAAATTTAAAAACCAGAAACTAAAACAAACAGCCCCACCCAACATCGTCCCCTTTCCAGGGTGCATTACTTTACTCTTCACCGATCTCTGTTTTAGACAACAGAGGGGCCAATAGAAAAGAGGGTGTCGGGGTGAAGAGGACATTCTCCAAAAACAATCCCTCACCTGCAATCTGAAGTGGTACGGCCCCAGATTATACCATCTCAAACCTAGCGCTTCCCGCTACTGTTCGTTCGGCTCCTCCGTCACATGGTGTCCTCAAACTCCCGTTGGAGCCCCGAGCAGTCCCACGGGAGGTTACGCCTCGATTATGTTCTCTTTTCCCCGTTGTCGCTCCCCACCCCCCACCCCTCTGGTGTTCCTCAGCTCTTTTAAAAATAAAGGGAAGATTATAATGCTGTTATACCCATATTTACAATGCGTTATTGGCTTTTTAAATAGATTAAAAACCTTTTGGGAAGGAGGTCTTACTTTACACACAGAGAGAAATAATAAACCACCTTCCTCTTACTAAATGTCCGTCCCAGTTTACATTTAACAAGCTAATAGCTTGAGATCAATGTCTAAGGTAAAGTTGGCATTAGAGGGGAAGCTGAAATATTATTTCTTCTTGTTTCTTCCCTGGCATGTGTTGTTAAAGAGACAAGATTGGACTGTAGCCTGGGACACTGAGGGAGTGGGGTTACATATTTTGTGCTGCAAGATTTTGTTTTCTCAGCCTGAATAGATGAAGCTTAGAGAGAAGGCAATAGGGAAAGCATTGAAAATGGAACAATGGAAATAGATGCCCTCTGTCAGATAAAAGTGGAGCAGTTGCTGAAAACCATACAGGGTTAGGTGATACGTGCCTCTTGGGTCTTTCAAGTATGCTAAGAAAAAAAATCACAATCATTTGGGCTTTTTACGTTCCAAGAAGAACCTTAAACTTTCTTCCAGAAAGAATCTCTTCGTGGAGCTCTCCGGACAGATAAATCCTTGTGCATGTCTCTCCCCTTTCTGAGGACATTCTCATTCACTGCAGTTGTCAGCACAGGCCAAGCAAGCAGAAAACCCATCACTGCTGGTGGTGCTTTAAGAGCAATCCGTGGCAGCTTTGTGTAGAAGGCAGTGGATTACCACAATAATATTTCCACATGTGTGGAGGCTTTATAGGGCTTTGTGGTTGTTGCTACGAAGCATCAGATTAGGAAGACATGCTTTATCTCATTCCTGGACTAAATTGAAGAGTAAGGCAACTGTTTCTTGTTAGGTCATAAAATCATACCCGATTCTTTAAGTCCCATGGACCACAGCCAATTCCTCATGTCCTTGACTGTCTCCTGGAGCTTGGTACCATTTATATTCATTGCCCCAATGACACTATTCCTCAGCGTCTCTTTCTCCTTTTGCTTTCAATTTCCCCAAACATCAGGGCTTTTTCCAATGAGAGACAACTATGGCTTAGATGCAATTGATCATGCCTGGAGCCAAGTGCTACTGGTAGCACAACTGCAATTCTGAGTAGTTTGTTCCGCAATCTATGTGTCAAACCTCAATCTGCCAATTTGCTCCAACAGTTCTATGATATTGCTCCTTTGAGAAATGCATACAACCTGCTAGGAACTGGATCTTCTGGGCTTCATTTGCAAGTATGCTTAGGACTGGGTTCATGGGCTGGAATATTTGCATGCTTAATTGGAAGATAGTAAATATTCTCTAACATGCTGCATTTGCTAATGGAAAGCACACTCACAGTGCTTTTCCATGTATTTCTCCATGTCTATTTCAAGCAATGGAATATATGTTACACATACCATACTTCTATCACCTCCAACCAGATGGGGCTACGCAGAAGAGACATAGTAAATCTCCAACTGATGCAAAGTGAAGCACTTTACATCACAAAGATACCCTCAAGGAAATACCATTTTAAGAAGTGGCAAGAATGCAGTCCAATAGGAAGGATAAGCCATCCTCTGTGCTTTCATGGCATGCTTACTGATCACTGGTTTACTGAACATTGGTTGGGCTTCCTGCTGAATTGATCCAAACGGACAAACCTTAAATCTGGTTGGCTAGTTATTCAGTTTGCTGACATGTACATTGAGATTAAAGCCTGGACCAAGTCCTTCCTCTAAGAAGAATTTTGGTCATCTTTTCCAAAGGACTTCCAATAGGCACCGCAAGTATATTGGTCCACTCCCCATAGCAACACTCTGCTTTGTAATTTAACTCCTATACTTCAGAATCTAGTTATGATTCTGGCCAGGTCTTTGCTGCCTTTAATATCCAATAATATATAAATACCAGCCAAAACTCCATCCCAGAGTTTCCCCATTATTTCAATTAATAAAACCTGGTCTTTTCCTGTAGAGACAAGTTGCATGTTTAATAAGCCAACAGTCAGGAAGGTATAAGATCTGCATATGCCAGTTTACTCGGAGGAGAAACATGACCTTAGGAGACACCAATGGTTCCAGCTCCATTTGCCTTTTAAGAAATAGTGAGCCCACAAACCTTTATAAAAATAATATAAAGGCAGGAGAAAAATTTCAATTTAACTTCTTGCATTTTTTATTTCTTCAAGGAGACTTTAATCTTTCTCCGATGTTCAGTTGTTGTCATTTTGGATTTAGTATGGCAGCTTTCAGAATGTCATTACAGGAATACTATCGACACATGGAATTTATTTATTTAAATTCTAAATTCTATTTCCAGCTACAGAAAAAAATTTACTTATCAAAGGAGTTGGTGGTGATACATTCTACTGTATGCTACTACTCATCAGAAACCACAGTACTTCAGTGGGTATTTTCATTTTCCTAAGTATGTTTATGAGAACCTAAGGCATTTTAAACCGCAGGGATTGCTTTAATCCAAATCTGTTTTTAACTGTGTGGAAAGTGGTGCTAGAATTCCCAACCCTGTATCATTTCTTTCTTTTCTCAAAGCTTTCTGGGTTACCCTGGACAATGCTGATTCTCAACCACACTTATCAAATGATAAAATTAACATAGAGCCTTACAGATGTGGAAAGGATAAGTAAAACAGATCTACAAATATGAATGGAAAATGATGCAATAGAGTCTTATCTAGAGAAAGTGGATTGCTCTATGCCCATAGATTTCAGCATATGCTGAAACATGAGTACAAATCAATACTGAAAGAGTAATAACCAACATGCAAAAGCTTAACTGCAGGTTCAACGTCCTTGCAGCAAAATCTGAGGAATATCTATGAGACAGTAACGCCTATAGGGCTTACTGGACGACCCTCCCCTACTAATAGTAAGTTGGATATCTTTCGGGACACAAATTGATTGTTCCAGGGCACAGGCAAGTTTTTAGACAGAAACTAATTTGGCAGATATTTGCAGACTGATTTTGATGTTTTTCATTGGACTTTATACACTTGCCTTTCTTACTGAAACCACAACTCCTTAATTAAAAAAACAGCATACTAAGACAGTTAGTTAGTATAGTAAATAGATTTTCCTGACCCAATAAGTACTTAACCATGCTTTAAAGAGCAAATCCCAATTAGAAGGATTCACACAACCCATTAAATTGTTAGTTTATGTGGTAGATCCACACAATATATTGTATTATTTGACTTACTATGCTGTATGAATTCAGCTACACCACAATCTTCTACCACATGCCCGAAATGTCTTATTAACATGAGATGACATATGTAAGACTGTGCTATAAATAGTATGTGTATTAATTTACCACTTGGGCTAGCCAAATGAATCTGACTGGAATTCCTTCATTTTCAGTCAGAATGATCAGGCTGGTAATGATGACAGGATCTGGGGCACATATTGGATGAAAAAGATTCATTCACAGCTACCTCCATGCCTTTTCAAAGGGAAAGGCTTCTACGTTTAGTAGATTTACTCATTAATGGCTAGGTTCACTCCTTGTACTAAAAGGTAACACAGTTTGAGTGTGACTCAATGTAAAGAATGAATCCAGCTATTTTGGGTTTTAAGTAAGGGTTTAGGGTTTAGTCTTTCTGTGTGAGCCTATTCAGGATTGGTTTGGTTTAGCCCTATAGGGTGAATACACCCATTTGCTTTATTTAAACAACCCCTGGTTAGAATAAACCAAGGCTAAATGCAATGTATGAATCTAGGGTGTTAAGACTGAACTGAGACGGTATTTAAGGCTTAAGACTGAACTAAGACGGTATTTCACTGCGAAGGAGTCCGGAAAACTTAGTAGCAATTCATTCCAATCCGTTTCAGCCTCTGTGGAAACTGCTAAACTGCCCAGAATTTCTTTGCTGCTTCACACGTTGTCACGGCTGGAGCGGAGGAAGCCACAGTCTTCCTTCCAGACTTTGGTTCAGCTAATTTCCATGTCTAAGTGACCGGAGGACCAGTTAAACCGAACTATTTGCTTTTCGGGAGGCCAGCTAAGTTTGGCTTAATTTCCGGGATCCCCCTTAAATTAAATTTCTTAATTTCTGCTCTCTCTCTCACACACGCTTTGCATTGGACGCCGCACAAATCAACGAATCGCATTTTAGCCCGGTGGGCTGCCCGTACTCAATCTTTTTGGTTGGTTTACTCGTGAGGACTCCCGGAAAGTTGGATTAGCTCAGTAAACCACAGTTTGGGGTCGATCGTGGCTTTAAGAATGGGGCTGGGAGCTTTCGTATACCGTATTGGGATCCTATCAGCATTTGTCTTAACTATGGGCCGTGGTCGCTGCTGTGCTCCTTCCCTCCCGTCCGGCAACCAGAACAAGGCTAGGAAGAACCAAAAAGCGCTCCACCGATCCGGAGGCTGCGTTGACATTCCCGAGAGCAGAGTGCTGACCGCTCACCTCTGACAAAAGTCAGGCGTTTTTTCCCACGTGAACCGGGCCCGAGAAGCAAAGTTGCCCCAGTCGGACAATCAGCCCCGAAACGGTTTTGTTTTCCCCCTAAGAGAATCAATCTCAACAAATTTAGATGTGCCCAGGATCGGGCCCCGAAAGCGACTTGCTCTCAGCCACCTTCCCTTCAACAATCCCGCTGCCTTGCGTAGAAAGGCATTTCAATTACTGCGGCTGCAAATTACTGCCAAGGATCTCTCCAGTAGCCCAATTCATGTATATACTGGCAGGGAAAGGAAATCTCCCATTGTGGTCTAGGGTGAGGTTCTGAAGTTTCATTGCAGAGCAGCAGCCTAGTGTCTGTCAAACTGAATTAGGATCGCGGCGGCGGCAGTGTGGGTGGAGATTAGGTCTGCGAGTTCTTGACCGTAGCGAAGAGACAATGGCAAGCACTGGCTGGCAATCCTTGTTGTGGGACACAACAGTAGCGAAAAGAGTTGTGTATTGTCTCACTGATGACTGAGTCGACGGCAGGCCCATTCTGCATTTTGTTAGCAATAGCACTTAAATTTATATACCGCGTCAGAGTGCTTCTACAGCCCTCTCTAAGCGGTTTACAGAGTCAGTATATTGCCCGCAATAATTTGGGTCCTCATTTTACCCACATCGGAAAGATGGAAGGATGAGCCGGTCAGAATCGAACTGCTGGCAGTCGGCAATTAGCCTGCAATATTGCATTCTAACCACTGCATCACCATAGCTCCCTTGTACAGGAGTTGACTTGTTAAGTACATACAAAGATGTGCCGTTGAAAATTTTAGAAGGACATAACTTCTAACGCTTTTGATCATGCTTAGCCCTTGGCAGGACCACTTTGAATTCCTTCCTTCCTTCCTTCCACCCCCCCCCCCCAATTTTTAGGAAACAGACTTTTCTGTTCAATCCTTGGGCAACATTTTCCAGGGCGATTCTGGTTTCTGCAATAAGAGAAGCCAGCCGGCTTTCCAACTGGGCTGTCTTGCTGCACTCACTAATCTCATAACAGTTCCCCCAACGTGATCAAAGCTAAATCATCCACTTTTCACTTGCCCTGCTTTTCTAGCCACGTAGTACTGCCAACATTTTTGAGGTAGAAGTGTGTGTGCGTGTGTGTACAGAAGGTAGCAAGAGGTAGCAGTGGATTCTTTTCCTACCAGGTATCTGATGATATGGAGACACATTACTGGACACTTTACCCTTCCTTACCTCACAATCAGTGTCAAATCCAGAGTAGTTTAAGGGATAGATGGTGGTTGTGAGGTGAAGTGGGAAAGCTTCCTAGTGGACCTTTAAGATACCAGCCTTGTTCAGAATATAATTATCACAGAATGCTGCTAACCCTGGATCAAAAAGGAACTCAACTGGGCTCCTTTTCAATATCTGCAAATGCCTGAGCAGAAGCATAGCAAATTCAGACAGATGGCTAACATTGTGGGTCAGCCCTAGCTCTGCCTTATTTATTATGAGGCTGTTTTATCTGCTGTCGAGGGGGAAGGGATGGAGGTGGGAAAATGAAGCCAGGTAATCCACCAATCACTTAACTTGTTTTTCATCAAAACTGTAAGGGCAGCATCATTTCCCATCCTTGCTATTAAAGTGGAATAGAGCTGAGTAGTTGGGGCAGCACACTTCATGTCAGCATCCTTTCCTGCCAATTCAAAAGATTGGAGGAATGCAAAATTTATGCAGCCACAAGGAATAGCTTTAGAAAAGCCATTCCTCTCTTACTCCTTATTATGGCCTGAGCATGCCCTGGAAACCCTTTTTGTTTCTGTCATGTTCTCCTGATATTGCCTTCATCTCATCCTTGGTCCAAACAACACCTATTGTGGTTTCAAGTCAACCTTAGGTGCCCTAATGAGAAGCCATGGTTTGCCACTTTAAGCAGGCATCAAGCACTGACCTATTCGGTCAGTGTCTGAAGGCAATTCTAAACTGTCTGTCTGTCACTCTATGTCCAGCTGTTCCTAAAGAAACTTCAGAAATTCTAATCTGGACTTTAGCGGTTGGCAATGGAGCTGTATTCTAAGTACTGCAAGACCTGAGAGCTTTGTTCTTCTGCTTCTTGCCCTTCTCATCCATGCAAGGAAGGCATCACTAGCTAGTGATGAGGAGGTGGTTGTGAGGAGGAGGTCATCCAGTCCTGAGTGTGGAGACAAGTGGTGAATAGCTTGTATTGGTGAAGAGCCAAACAGAAAGTCTAGTTCTGCTCACATCAGATGGCCCCTGGAATAGAATGGGCCAAACTACTATTGGCTATGAAACTGATGAAGGTACACATCCTTTCCTCCAACTCCTGCACATACCATCCAGGACCATTCTGTTTTGGACAGTGAGAATGTCCAATTTTTTCCCCTTCACTTTTACCTGATAGGTCTCAGAATGAATTTCCTGCTGGGAACTCTAGATCAGTCTGGGCAGCTGCTATCTAGCTGGAGTGGCAATGGCTGAGGCTACACAATGCAACAGTCTCCTATTCTCCCTTTCAACTATGGATGTCACTGCTCTTCTGGAATAGCGCTAACCCATTTCCAAAAGAATCCTAATGATCAGCTGTGATATGGTGAAAGTGTTTTCTAAGGGTACTGAAGATCAGGCTTTTTTTTTTTTTTTTTGAACATGGGTTTAGCACTACTCCAGAATATTTCTATTCTGGAATAGCATTAAACCAGTATCTAAAAGGAGTCCATACATCAGCTGATATCCTTTCAAATGCACCTGTGCAAAACACTTCTGCCAAATAAGGACAAGTTTTAATAAATGGCTAGAGCTACTGATATAGTCATCTGTTAAAACTTGCTTTCTTCCCCAGCTGCATTTTGCCCGATGTACAGAAAATGATTGACAGATGTTTCTCTACCAGCTCACGGCATTTGGGGTGTGTGTGTGTGTGCCCCAATTCCTGTCCTTAATGTGCACTGAACTGTGTAAATAAGGACAGAAGCATTTGCTGGAACAGTGGCTGTGTCAGGAGAGGGATTGCTTCTTTGGTTTCTATGGGCTCAAAGAGGGAGAGTGAATAGGACATTAACTCCCTATGAAGAATAAGCATATAAGTAGCTTGATGGCAAATGAAGGACCTTCAGTCAGTGTCTAGCAAGTGGACTAAGGGCTGTCACCTAAAATTGTACTTTTAATGTACAGAGAGAAAACTGGTTAACGAGATTGAATATGATCAAACTCTGGTGACAATGTAGTTGTTTTCATGGCAATAATGTAGATATAGTCGGCCATTTGACTTCTTTCAAGATTTTCCTCTACATTTTAGCATGCCGTTCCAGAATTTCCTGGTTGTCTCCTATCAAATCCCCCAATGGAGATAAATAGAGACTGGATAAATTCACTGTGATATCAGGATATATATCAATGACAGGTAACGTTTGAGGACACCAAGGCTGATAACAAAGCCTCTAACGTTACAGATGCTGGCTTCAAAATAGGGGCATGCTGTTAAGTTGTTAGTTTGGTTGCCTGGAAAAAATAAAGGCAAAACATTTCTTTCTGAAATGTTCCTTTTATTAGAACCAACCAAGGGTGATTAGAGTTACCATCCTATCTTCTCAAGGGTCTTTTTCAAATATTCTTCCTCCAGTGTCCCTTCTAGGGGATTTCGATAGAGATCTGGTAGCATCTGCTTTCTTCATCCCTACAAATATCACCATGCCAACATGATTGGGTTCTTTCTCAGCAGTCCTCTCTATCTTTATCAAACTAAATTGATAAAGAAGGGGAAATGATAACTCACCCAAATTTTTAAAGACTCATATGAGCCTCTTGAACTAACCTTCACACTCCTTTACTTTAAAGGAGCTAGCACCTCAATCATAAACTAAGAAATAAATCCCATGCTCATGGAACTCACTGCTCTCTCCTGCCTTTGAATCAAGCAGAGGCCAATTGGCTTTAAACTAAAGATATTCTACCCTTTATCTGGCTCGAGGAAGGAATTGTTTATTATTTAAATCAAGAATAGCCTTCTAATGTTGCTGAACGCCTAACACCTAGGACTGTCCATTGACATGACCACTAGGAAGGATGCCTGGAGTTTATAGTTCAGCAAGATTCACCTCATCTGGGATTTAAATGATCCTTTCTGTCTTCCTATTGTCCATTTTAGGATTGATGAACAATTGCAAAGGATGGTCGTGTTTAATTAAAATCCTGAAGGATGCTTCCAGTCCTGAGATGATCAAAACATAAGACAAAATGCTGGATTTATTTGTTAATAAAAGAAACAATAGATGCAACAACAGGTCTTTCGATTACCTGTCTGACCAGTATACAATCTCTTGGGGTCTTTAGGCATATATAAATGATGTGTTTCTCTCCTTGTCACTTCTCTCTCTCTCTTCCCTCCCCATCAACATGCATATATTTACAAGCTTCAGACATTTAAAACAGATGAAGTCTAGAAACAGATGCATGAGAATAACCTATATAAATGGAATGGGAAAGGATTGAAATAGCAGAAGAGATGGCAATGTGTCAAACAGGGTGAATCTAATTTCTGAATGTCAAATACTTTTGGGGTATAAGGAACATGGTAGCCTATCAAGAAATAAACTAAGATGGAAAATATTTTCCTTGCAACTTAGGTTTTGTCTGAATTATTTAGCAATCTGAAATTGGCAGATATTTCAGTTGTTCACAGCAGAGGTATTCCTAAATTACATGTCTGCCTATCAAGAATTAGGATTCCACCAGTTCTGCTCCACTGGTAAGACTTCAGTCAAATTATAGTGAAGAGCTGATACAGTGACCTGATTTCTGGAGTTAAACAAACAGGTCATGTAATCCTCTCCTTCATTTTGAAACAGCCCTGACCGTGTTTAACAGGGCTTGATCTCAGGTAAGTAGCTCCTGATTGCAAATCATAGCTTGGCAAAGCAACATTATATGCATATTTTAATAACTCCATTAAAACGTCACATCTTAGAGACGTCACATCTTTTAAATGCATTCGTAGTATTGTATAATTACAGATTGAAATTCTGGATCTTTTATTGATCACATCTTTTGATTCTTTTTTTAAAATGCTGGTTTTGGTTTGCTATCAATCCATGACCTATCACAAAGCCTATAAAGATAACGGTAGTTAAATATATAATCTAGCAATGCTATAGTATAGGACTATTGCTCTGAATGAAGACTACCATAGATACTTCTAAGGTCCCTTCCAACTCTTACACTCAGTAGTACTATGAAATCACTCTTGATTCCATGAAGTGTTGTCTTAATTTATCAAAACACAATCCTGTCTCTCAAGCTCTTCCAGTGTTCCTAAAATAATAATACAAAATCAGTTCCAAAATTGTTTTTCTTGATGTTGGTTACTTTGAAAAGCAGTAATTGTTGTCAAGAAAAAAAACTTGTTAATGGTTCAGAATCTCTGGCACACATGTGGATTTTTAACATTGAAATTAGGAAATATTCAGGATAAACAAGAGTAGAAATAGAGGGACACCAAGCTGCAAAACAGGGAAAGTATAGGAGGCAGGAAATGAAAAGGAAGAGATGGGAATTATGGCTCCCTCCCACCCCCTACTGCCTTCCACCCTGCCTCTTTTCATAGCATGACACAAAATACTTCAATCATCAAGAACAGGAAAATGAACTGAACCATTTCTTTTTGGACATATCTTTGATATTCAGTCAGCCACAGAGAACAAGAAAGATGAAATACATTGTTGATGAAGCTTCAACATTGCCAGGAGTTAAGGAAAGAATTGTTAATGATATTCTCCAAATTATTTTTGGCTTTGGAATTTAAAAAAGCAAAACGGAATTAAGCCATATATGATACCCTGCCCATTCCCCAGACATATTGTTCCTAATTATTATTCAGGACCTAGGTTTGGTCCTATTTGCTAGTAATTGAAGCAATTTCTTCTCTATATTTTCTATGCAGTTTAAAGTATACTGCTCAAAAAAATAAATAAAGGGAACACAAGCAGAAGACATCCGAGATCTGAATGAATGAAATAGCCTTATTAAGTACTTTGTTCTTTACATACAGTAGTTTCTACACTGCTCAAACAACTAAAGGGAACACAAAACTACTGTGTTCCCTTTATTTTTTTGAGCAGTGTATATTTCCTTGGAAGCACATTGTTATAGAAAATAGATCTTATTTTGTTGTAAATCTATACAACAAGAGGGGGTATAGATTACTTTGGTCATAACACATACAAGTTAAACAAGGATGAAATCTGCTAAGTGACAAATAAAACAAACAGAGGCTATATATGGTAACATATACTTACTCTTGTCTCAAAAATGAATTATGGGCATACGCAACTATGTGTTACTTTGGATAAGAAAATAAGGTGAAATTATTCACATTTAAATGTTATTCAGATGTCATAAAAACCTTAAATAGATAGCAAAGAGGATGATCAGAAAATTACACATCTGCATTTTTGACACTGTGAGAGAGAGCTATAAATGATTGGCTTTTCCTATAATAGAAAGGGCAATACTTAGGTAATACATTTATTATAAACCTTTCCATTGGTTTAACATGTCTCTGATTAAATCAGCCAACTTTTTTTCTTCTTTGATTGAGTCCCCTAAAATAGGAATACATGAGTTCCACTGACTTGAGGCAGGTCAAGGTTTTTGAGGGGAAGGGGCTAGGTGGGATTTAAGAGATGAAATGGCTGTATCCACTCTCTATAAAGCTTAAGGTGCCAATTTTTCCACCTAGTACTCAATTAAACAGGAAAAAAGTCTTTCCGGACCATAAATTATATAGGCCACAACACAACTACACATTTTGCACCCCTGCTCTAGATGCTGTAAGAGAGAGTACTGTACTCAGAGCTCTGTCCAAAGTGAAAAAAAATGTATCATTGTATTTGCTTCCATAAACTATAGTACACTGAAGACATTTATGTATGCATTTATTACATTTGTATATCATCTAAACTGTCAGGGATATCAACGGGTTTACATTTTAGTGTAAGTCCAACCCCTGTAGCCAGGACACTCCCCCAACAACTACACATAGAATTACAGGTAGTGACAGCAGTATCAAACATCCAGGCTGAGGTAGGCAGAGTGACAATTTCTCAGCCTGTCACTGTTTGCTATGGATGTAACAGAATTCTCTGGCCCTGAGAATGTAAATGGATAATTCTAAAACATTGTAGAACAAGAACAGATGGATATTTTGTTGATATTTTAAAAATAAGTGATTAGCATCTTCCCCTTTAAGCCAAGTCTCTGTTAGAAAGAAGATCAAATGCAACAAAAAGGCTCTATCTTAAAATACTCATTATTTTTGTTAATTTTCATTTTGCTTTTAATAGCAGTTTTTATTGTAGACAGAAATATTTGTGTAGACAATAATATTTGAAGTGGTCACTGAATGTATTAAAAACATAATGACGTTGGAAAAGTCAAGCTTTTACTTGTGATGAGTTAGAAAATCTGTTCATTTTCATGAAAATCACATCCAAAATATATGCTCAAAGCTACAGAACAATGGGTAAATCAAAATAAATTTATTATCCTTTTCTGATAGAACATAGGAAAGGTTTTTTTAAAGTTATTAGTATAATAAGTAATGGGATCATTGATGTTGTTATGATTGCAAAAGAAATCTGACTGGCAGTTGTAATGCTTGAAGCAATGACATTTTAGTTCATTTAATCGAAAAAAAACCCTAGTATTATAAGCACTCGTTGAAAATGAATTCCAGTGAATTCACTTGGTGCTGACCTCCGACTAAACATATGTAGGATCAAACTCGAAGGCTTTCATTTTCTTTGAGATTAAAAAAATAAGATGCACCTATACACAACAGTAATTCTTTGGGGACAGTGAGTGATATGGTAGAGTAATGCATGAGGGAATGCATCAAAAAGAAAACAAGAAAAAGATGGGGCAAATTTTACAGAAAGTTGATGTTCTTATTTAAAATTTCATGATTTTAAATTCTTACCCAAAAAGGCAGAATTTTATATAAGAAAATTAACATTTTATGTGGTAATCTCAAAAGATTTTGGCCATAAAATTATTTAGATTTGTCACTTAACAAGAATTGTAAATTGCTTTCTAGACAGGATACATTTGTATATATTTCTTTTAAGTGAGTAATATAATCTATAATCAGACTAGGAAAATATGCCTATACAAAAGATCCTGGATACTTTCCTCCCAATTTTGGCTTTTTTTATACCAATTCAAAAGGAAACGAAATAAAATTTGGTACATTATACCAGGATGCTGTTCATTTCCAAGCTTATTGTAGATAGTGATCAGAAAAATTCAGGATATAAATCATATCTGGCATTCATATACCATTTAAATATTTCAAAACATATCATATATAATACATGAAAAAGTACATTTCATTAAAATAAATTGATTGTTTCCAAGGAACAATTTCAAGGCTAATTTTATTTTCTAGCAATTACTATATGTGTATGATTACAATATCTCAAAGATTTGACTACGATTGTCATTGGTCCTTATAATTAAAAAGAGAACCACTATAAGGCATATTTAGAATTAAAGAAGCTGTAATCTTACTTACTTGAGAGTAAATCAGTGGTGGGATTCAGCCAGTTTGTACCATTTCGGGAGAACCGGTTGTTAACTTTCTGAGCAGTTTGGCAAACTGGTTGTTGGAAGAAATCATTAGGGTAGAGAAAACGGTTGTTAAATTACTTGACTCCCACCACTGGAGTTAACCCCAATAAACTTACTTCAAATAAGTACAGACTCACTCTTCTTTGTTTTGTTCTGTGTATTTGTATTCATTTAAAAATGGCTTATAATAAATCACACAACTTCTTTGTCAGACAAGGGCTATACATTATTATGGATACAGAGGTAACAAGACCCACTTCTGTATGTCATGACAAGGATTTCCAAAGATTTTGAGGAGTGCAATTTCTGGGTATGTTTTATTGTGCTAGGCCTAAATGAAGGTTTGTGATTCTGTAGAAGCTACTGCTGAAAAAAGTGAGAAATCATGCTTGTTTTTCAGTGGCTAAGTTGTCCATCTTTCCCTTACAACTTCTTAGGATCTACTTTGAAATGGGTGGGCTGAGTTGGCAGCCTTGTACCAGTATTCTAGCTTCAAGTAATCTGTGAGGTAGTTGGTAGATTAGAATTCAAGCACGCTGGTTTCTCCAGGCTGTGTATATAGTATCTGTCTGATATCTACAAATCAAATCATGCATCATTTGCTTAACATCCCCCAGCTAATGCAAAAAGAATTCAATGAGACATATTATTTACCTGTGTATAGTTTGTGCACTTCAATGGGCTTAGAGCTTAAAGTCCAACTGCAATCAAAGTGATATGTTGTTTAGGATGCTTACTCACAAGAGACTTTCATATTCACAAGTCTGGAGGAACAACTTTAGTGAGCACTATGTATTCTGTGACTAGATGCTTATAGTCATGTTGCCCAGCCTTTGAAACGCATAGAGAGAAATCCCTTCAGGCTCAGTTTGCTGCATCCATAAATTGTATTATCTATTTTCTATCCATTTAGCTGAGTCTCTTGGTAAACAAATGATTACTTACAGAGATGGATCAGTGTGGGAGGATAGGGTCAAACAAGGGGAAAAAATGGGATTTTTTCTATGATGCAGATAGATACTAAAATTCTTCTCTCAACTATGCATGTCAACTTTTAATCCTTTATTTTTCTGATGGATTCAGAGTCAACCCAACATTCCAAGAGACAATAACAAGCACAGCAAGCAGTATCAATGGAAACTGCTAGGAAATTCATAATAGCAGAGCACCATAGATGACAGTGGAATGGAAGAAATGCTGCAGAATATGTACAAATGAGGGTATATCCAGGATGCTTTCAGTCTGTCTTGAAGGAAAAGCAGTATTTATTGCACTTCATGATTTAATTATGATTTATACTAGGTTGGACAACTCAGACCAAGCTCAAGACTCATTTTTGTGGTCCTTACAGCATACAGCTAAGATTCATCAGTCCAATCGCATATTTTCATCAGCATATGATGCTTTTTGCCCTTTTTGTCTGCTTAGAGTTTAAAAATAGATGATTGACCTTAACACACTTATTTTCAAGCTTTAAATCCCCCCAAACAGGCAAGGGAGGACAGGAGTTAAATCTTTGGCCTTGTACTCCCTGAAGGCATTAGTGGACAAAACCAGTGTGTTCTCAGAGGCCCTAATAATAATAATAATAACAACAACAACAACAAAAAATAAAGTGTATCCCCCCCAACAACAACAACAACAACAAAAAATAAAGTGTTTCCCCCCTAGTCCAAAAAAGATTATCTATTGCTTCTGGTTTGTACTTAACATTTTATCAAAAAGGAAGAGATAAAATCCTCACATGGAATAATAACATCTGTCAAAATCAGGCCTATATTAACTTGTTAGCTGCTCAAAGAATTTGGGATCAATAAAAGAAAAACATAGTGAAATTTTGTCCAGATTTGCAAGTACCGTCAGTTAAATAAGAAAGTATTTTCAACAAGAAGACATTGCTGCCCGAAAACAATACACACATTCTGTCCAGTTCATTTTCAAATGATAGAAGGGAAACCAGATATGCTTTGAAAATGTATTTGTCATCTGACTCAAAATCAGCAGCAGTTTTCTAAAGGAACCCCAATTCTCAGAGACCCAGTTTAGTGATTAAAGCACCAGGTTACTGTAGAAAGTGGGAGTCTGTGACTTCAAGACTTAGCCATGAAAAAAGCCAGATGGGCGATTTTGGGCCAACCATTCTCTCAGCCCAACCCACCTCACAGGGTTGTTTTTATGGGAAAAATAAGAGGAGGAAGATATATTGGATATGTTCACCACTTTTAATTATTTGTGAAAAAAATAAAGGTGAGATACAAATAAATAAAAATATACTAGCTTCTAATAATTCCACCTAGAGGTCTCTGTCCACATGAACTTTTAAAGAAGCTGGTATGTAAAGGTTCTGCATAAACAATTGTTGTGGACAAAAAACTGCACCTCTTCAATTACTCATTCACTGCATCATGTCTTTTTCCCTGTTGCTACTGGAGAGGATGCCACTCCTGAATATAATCTTTTTATGATATTATTTTATTGCATTTTATTATAATTTTGAGAGTTTTAAACCCAACCCCCCCCATGGTAAACAAAATATGCAATAATACTTTCTGTCAAACAATATATGGAGTTAGTAATGTATGTACTGTGCTGGTTGGATCCTACATTTATTTAGCCAACAATTGAGTCCCAAGGGTGGGTAGCCAGATGCTTCTGAATAGTTGCAATATGGGATGAAAACAGTGTCCTCAGTTTTGTTTCTGGGGGGTTTCTTGCACTCAAATTGTTCTCAAAATAATACCATTGATTAATATAATATTATAAAATTCCATTCAATGGAAATACAGCTAATCCTCAACTTACAATCATTTATTTAGCAACTGTTACAATGGCATTGAAAAAAGTGACTTACAAGTTCTTGCGCTTATTACCACTGTAGCATCCCCAGTCATATGATCAAAATTTGGGTGTTTGACAAGCTGCATGCATTTATGATGGTTGCAATAACCCAGGTTCATGTGATCACCATTTGCAACCATCCCATCTGGCTTCTGAGAAGCACTGTCAATGAGGAAAGCTGAATTTCCAGATTCCTTCAAAGATGGCATGGTTCATTTAACAAGTACAGTAATTTTTGTAATAACCACGACAAAAAAAAGGGTCATAAAATTGGGTGCAACTCACTTAACAACTGCCTTGCTTAGAAACAGAAATTATGCTCCCAATTGTGGTAGTAAATCAAAGACTTCCTGTAATGAAAATCAAAGTGGATTAAAGGATGTGATTAGGACATATATTTGAGTGTTTACCCCAGAAAGTTTCTAATTCTACTAGTATAAAATAGGTTTTAGAATAAATATTTCAGATTAAATAACTAACTTACTTTATTGTCATTGTATGTGTATACACAGTATACACATACAACAAAATTCACTTAACACCCAAAGACCAGGTGCAACACACATAACAATCCCCAAACACACTCCCACCCACCACAGTTCCCCACCCCTAAACCACCCAAATATCCACAACAGACCAAGTAATATTGTCCAACAGCTCACTGATGGTGGCCCTTTAGTTCATTGTTGAGTGCAATTATAGCTCTGGGATAAAAACTATTAAGAAAACGTGTGGTCCGAGTTTTAATTGTTCTGTATCTTCTGCCAGAAGGCAACAGTCCAAAAAGATTGTAAGCAGGATGGGAAAAGTCTCTGAGAATGTTATGCAACTTTCTCAAACAGCGAGATTCGAAGATGTGGTCCAGGGCTGGTAACTGGAGTCCAATGATATTCTGGGCAGTTTTAGAAAGGGAACTGGCTTAAAACAGCCTTACCTCATTCAAATATGAATCCTTACCTTACCTTACCTCACCTCATTCAAATATGAATCCCAACTAAAGGGGCTATGTTTACATTGACAAAGAAGTTGTAAAAAATCTGACTGTGCTTCATTCCAAGAGGGTATTTCGCTATCACAGAGCGTTTGCAATTCAGCCCCTACTGTTGGAAGAGACTCCTTTACTTATCACCTGTAACATCCCGTCCAGGCTGGGTAAAAATAAACGACGCCACTGCGCAATCGCGCACCTCGCCTGGGACATTCAAGAGCCTCTTGTTCGCCCCTTCGTTAACCCGTGGTTACGAGTCGCCGTCTGACCTGGTGCTGGGTGCTTTACCATGCCGCTTTCGAGATAGCGGCGGCGACGGCTGCCCGCCTTTTCTCGCTTGAGGCTAAACTGCCGGGTCACGCAGTTGCAAAGCGCTTCGGCCTGGCGGTCTTTGAAACCGAGCGTGGAGGACGTGATTGGCACGAGCGCCTGATCTCTGCAGAGCTGCGCGCGCTCCTTTCCGAGCCAAGCCTGGGCTCGCTGTCTGCATCTTTGTGTCTGGGCTGGTTGGAAACGCAGGGTAATTCGGGATCGTTGCTGACAGTCTTTTAATAAACGTTTACAGCGTTTAATTATTTACATCACTCCTCCATGTTTTGGGTGGTTTTCAGAGGCAGGGTTCTGCCCTGGAATTTCTAAATACAACTCGTTTAGTGACCGTTCAAAGTTACAATGGTACTGGAAAAAAAGGGACTTTAGCAATAGCACTTAGACTTATATACAGCTTCCTAGTGATTTACAGGACTCTCTTAAGTGGTTTACAAAGTCAGTCTATTGCCTAACCCGCACTGAAAACCTTGGCTCCTATGGTGATTTTCGAATGTTGTTGGTGATTTCATCCATAGTTAGACCATGTGTAATTGACAGACTTGATTTTATCATAGATTTTATCTGTTATGTATTATTTTATTCTAGAATTTTTAACTGTGTATTTACTGACTGTTTTTATTTGTTCTGATCTCTGGTCTACGACGGTAATAAACTGGAACTGAATTGAATTGGATTGGTAATTTCATCCATAGCTGGATTTTCCCGTGGTTTGCTAGATTACAGATGCTCCATCGATTCTATAAAGCCAGGAAATGCCTAAAATATTTTTCTCAGAAGTGGAATAAACAATGATTTGTACTTTCAGAATAGTGAATAAAATTAAGAGTTCATACATGGACAAATTGAATTTTTAAAGTACAGGTGTGTCAGATTTTAAGAGCTTTTAAGTCCTTGCTAAAATATTGTAAAGAATTTTGCAACCTATGGCTGAGAAGGTTTCCCTTTTTTTTCTTCAAGCTGAGAATCTATTATTTTTTCTTAGGGTCACCTGATACTGGTATTTAAATTTATTTGTTTATTTGATCAATTTATATAGCCACCCATCTCAACAGTGACACCCATTGGACAATGATTACCATAAAAGAATACATGTAGAACTAGCAATAGCAATACTTATATATTGCTTCATAATACTTCACAACCCTCTCTAAACATATTGCCCCCAACAATTTGGGTCCTCTTTTTACCGACCTCGGAAGGTTGGAAGGCTGAGTCAACCTTGAGCTGGTCAGGATCGAATCCCTGGCAGTCAGCAGAATTAGCCTGCAATATTGCATTCTAACCACCATGGCTCTTATGACCATTTTTCTTATAACTATTGCTGCATTCCCACGATCACATGATTCGGATGCTTGACAAGTGGTTCATATTTATGATGGTTCAGTGTCCCAGAATCGTGTGATCCCCTTTTATGATTTGTCAAGCAAAATCAACGGGGAAGCCAGATTCACTTAACGGCCAAGTTACTAATTTAATAACTGAAGTGATTCTCTTAACAAATGTAGCAAGAAAGGTCGTAAAAAGGGACAAAACTCATTTAACACATTTCTCACAAAGCAACAGAAATTTTGGGCTCAATTGTCGTAAGTTGAGGACTGCCTATAGTTGAAACTTCAAAGAATCTCCAAATAGGCAGGTGATGACCTCTTTCCCTCTTGAGTGGCAGAGCATCCGTGTAGTGTATTTCAGAATTCCAAGGTGAAGGAGAAATATTTTCAGTCCAGATCTGAGGAAAGTTTTTTTTTTTTTTTAATTTTCAGAAAAACGTTGGGCCCAGGCACAGGGCCATTCCCTCATATGCTGTTCCAATGGTGAGAAGCAGGTTATACTTTCCCCCCAGAAATAATATGAAATAGTTTTCTGATTATTTCTGAAATTGTCTGCAGGCTTCTGAGTCATATGAATTTTATTGACATATTTTTTAGGCCACTGGAAGATAAGTTTTAAAAACTATAGATTAGCTTTATTATACTGGTTTATAATGTTATTTTTGTATATCCAGTGACCATGAGTGACATGTGGAAGTTTAGGCATTTCTGGACAAGATTGCATGCTCTATTCACTTTTTTATTTTTGAATTATACTTAACAGTATGATGAATATAAGAATTATTGATTGATTGATAGGCCTGGTTCACACATAAAATCATGGTTTATTGATGAAGATAAGTAAGGATTTATTGAACAGGTTTATTGGCTTGCTTACATACAATAGATTGCTTTATGCATTCCACTAAACCCAAAATAAACACATCACATTAAGATTTAGTGTTATGATGATGTGAACTTAAATTTTTTGATAGCTGATAGCTAATTAGTACTAGAAAATGCACCCTATTGGTCCCAATTCTCATACCTTATCAATGAAAATAAAAAGGCCTACGGCATTTGTTCCTAGTTTTTAATTTTACATAATTTTACATAATTGGTATACCATCAATAAAAACTTATGAGAATCAATATTTAAATCAAAATTAACAATTCATTATGTAGGGAAGTCATCGGAGATGTACCTTCCTATAAGTGGGACATCAGAATTGAATAGCCTTTTTTAAAAAATAGAAATGCTTAAGATGTTATGAAATAAAAGTCATAAGATTTTAATGTTTTAATTTGAGCTCCTAATTGTTTTAAATTAATTTTTATGGAAAAGTTTTATAGAGTAAAAACATTTAAAGGGAAAACGAGAAGAAAAAAGAAAATAAGAAGATGATAAAAGGAAAAAAGAAAAAAGTCGAAAGACAATATAAAGAAATGGCTTTTGATCTTTACAGTAATTATAATTCTTTCAAATTTTATCTTTAGCTCCCTTATCTTTATTTTTTTATCTTTAAAATTATAGCCTTTTATTGTCATTGTACATCATATATACAACAAAATTGGTTTAATTTCTCTGGTGCAATCCATAACAGAAAATACGAACAACATAAATAGTATAGAGAATAATCCCTATTCAAGTAATTGGGGGGGGAAAAGGCTAGTCATACGTTTCCGTATGTGCGTGGAGTGATTGTGATTGTGTTTAGGAGTCTGACAGCCCATGGGGAGAAGCTGTTTTTAAACCTGTTTGTCCAGCTGGCTACTCTTCGATGTCTCCAATGGTAGAAGTGGAAAGAGACACTGGCCAGGGTGTGAATCATCCCTAAGTATCTTCCTTACTCTGCTGAAACAGAGACCTGGTGATGTCATCTAGTGGTGTTAGAGGGCAACCAATGGTTTCTTGTGCCATATTGATCACTCTCTGTAGTGCCTTCCTGTCTGCAGCTGTTAGACCAGCATACCGTACTGTTATACAATATGTGAGGACACTTTCTACCATAGACAGATAGAAAGAAGTCATCAGCTGTTGTTCCACCAGGACTCTAAGGAAATGAAGTCTCTGTTGAGCCTTACAAACCACCAGGGATGTGTTGTTTTTCCAGGTGAGGTCTTGACCAATTAGCACTCCCAAGGATTTAAAAGAGGAAACCCTCTCCACACAGCTCCCCTCGATATACAGTGGGGCACGTTCCTCTCTGTGCTTCCGGAAACCCAGCACCATCTCCTTTGTCTAAATATTTTGTCTAGTATTTAGATATAAGTTGTTTTTTGAACACCATATGAATCCCTTCTGGACTTCTTCCCTGTATGCTGATTCGTCCCCTCCAGTTATAAGCCCCAACACTGTTGTGTCATCACCAAATTTAGATGGATTCGAGGATATGCAGTCATATGTATATAGTGAGTACAGGAAGGGGCTGAGCACGCAGCCCTGAGGTTAACCTGTGCTGAGCTTCAGAGTGGAAGATGTCAGAGACCCAACCCTTACTGCTTGTGGATGGTCCGTCAGGAAGTCTTTGACCCAGTCATGCACGAGGAAAGGGAAATTCAGGTCAGTCAGCTTTTCAATGAGAATGCCTGGTAAGATGGTATTAAAGGCTGAGCTATAATCTATAAAGCCATTCATACATAGTTCCCAGATTTCTCGAGGTGTCTCAATGCAGTATGTAAAGCAGGGGCGATGGTGTCTTCTCTCGACCTGTTGCTTCTATAAGCAAATTGGTGTTGATCAAAATTTAGTGGAAGACAGGACCTGAGGTGTTGTAGAACCAGTCTCTCAAAGCACTTCATCACTATAGACATCAGTGCAATGGGTCAGTGCAGGCTGTTTATGGCTGCTTTCTTTGGAACTAGAATGATTGTAGCTGCTTTCAAGCAAGATGGAACTCTAGCCAATTGCAGGGAGATGTTAAAAATCCTTGTTAAGACCCCTGTTAATTGGTCAGCACAGATATTTACCACTTTCCCCAGCGCTCCGTCTGGACCTGCAGCTTTGTTGGGATTTACGGCCTTCAGCACAGCTCTCACTTGATGTTCATGCAGGGTGAATGGCTGGAGATTAGAGGGCCTTTGAGCTAGAGCCACAGAGACAAGTCTTTTAACCTCAAAGTGGGCAAAGAAGCTGTTCAGCTCCTCCACTAGCATTGGCTGTTTTCATTGTATTTCCCTTATAATTATAATTCTTTTCACAATCTGTCCTTTCTAAACATCAAACCTGTAAGTATATTTTTTCCATTTTCAGCAAAATGTCCATAAAGGTGGCCAGTCACTGACAATTGTAGTTTTGTCTTTTCTCTAATTAAATGTCAGTTTTGCCATATCTGCAAATTCTGTCATATTCACTAAACATTCCTCCATTATATGTGTTTCATAATTTTTCCATCTTTCTGCATATGACAACCTTGGTAGTCTTACCATGTACAAAAACAATTCTCCATATATCGTTAATAGGAAGTGATAAGCCATCTGGTCCTGACACTTTTCCTATTTTAGTCTTTTTATCAAACTTTTCATAATCTTTAATTTATTTATGTTTTATAATTCTAAATAATACTAGACAACCCATGTCCCATTGGGTAATAACTTCAGAGAAAATTCTTACCTAAACAGAGAAACAACACGAATAGCGGAACAGTGGGAACACGAGCAAAGTGAAAGAAACATCTTTGTTCCAAAAGACCATGTAAATTAGATAATAGTTCTTGAATTTTTCAAAGCTTTTGGATCAGTTAAATTGTCCAAGGAAGGATTTTCATTAGTGGATCTTGCTTTTTCTTTTCTTTCTTTCTTTCTTTTTTTTTTTTGCAACAGAAAAGAGCCAATATTCCTCATATTTTGTTTTATATGAGTTTGTTTTATATCTTTGATGAAATGAAGTGGTATAACCTGTTGAATGACTTATATATTGATATAGTATGTTAGGATGCCACACTAAAAACAGGAAATTCCATTGTAGTAGGAGAAACATATTAGTTAGGTAGCAAAAAATCAGGCTAAGCAGTGGTGGGATTCTACCGGTTCAGACCGCTTCAGCAAAACCCGTAGTTCCCACTTCCTGCCGAGAGCGAACTGGTTCTCTGTTGCTGTAAAAGTGGGCCTGCCCGCCCACCCCCGGTTCATACTGACCTTTATTTCTGCTTCTGAAGCCCAACTGATCAGGCAGATTGAATTGGCCCTCCTCAGCTGTTTTCCTTGCTCCTTTCCTTGTTTGCAATGTGGAAGTTCAATTTTATATAAACTGCGTACACACGCACAGTGAGCATCCTTTCATGATGAGAGGTACAAGCGATAAAGCATCACCACTGCAATGCAGAAATCTTGGGTTCACTACATTGTGAGTACAAATAGCTCTGGAAATACAAACCTGGAAGTCTTAATTTGTTTCTGTTATCTGGGTTTATGATCACATGAAATACATTTACTGTTTTGGGTTAAAAATTATAGTTTGTTATTGGTTTACTGATTATAACTGATTTAGAATAATGTGTGAATAATTTGTGCTTCATGTTGTTTTTAGATTATATACTCCTGCTGTTATTGCTTTATAAGTAACTCAAGAAGGTGAACATACCTAATACTCCTTCCTTTATCTATTTTCCCCACAATAACTACCTTGTGAGGTAAGTTGGGTTGTAGAAAATGGAAAGGAAAACAAGCCAGAACTTAGCCAAACAAACCATTGTTGCTTTCTTTGCAAAATCTTCCATTTGGCTTGTTCAATAACCCATAGTTAAAATAAACTATGGCTTGCTTTCTATTTTTGCACACTGACTCTTTAGTAGTGAAAAGTATAGAATTAAAACATCTCTTACATGTTCCAGAAACAGATGGGAACATACTGCATCTCCCATCATAAACACAAAAAGCTGGAAATATTGGCAACTATTTAAATCCCCCCCGCCCCCCGTGCTATACATTCTCAGAAAAGAGGAGCATTTAAAAATAGGAGCAGTCTGAAAATCTAATCAGAGAGTCCTTGGGGAGATCCTATGCATTTGTTGTTGTGGTGTAAGAACCTCATTAAAAAGCATCTCTGTTGTGCTAATCATGGAGAGGGAGTTATAAGAAAAGGATGCTGGCTGCTGTCAGGTACACGTTGTTAATAATGACAGCGCATAAATGTGTGTACATATATACATGTTTATCCATCCATCTAAAAAAGAGGATTTTTATTGTGGTTGAGCGTTTCATAAGTCTATTTTTTTCCTTCTGTTATGTTGTAATTTCTTATGTTGTTTATCTTTCTAATACAAAAATTTGTGATAGGATTCTTATTTTCCTATTATTCCTGTTACAAAAAATGGTAGTATTTTAAAGACATATTCATAAAGCAGAATGGGTTTACATTAGAAGAATATCAAGATGGAGACAGAAATATAGGAATACTTTAAAATTGCTTTTTTGACAATAAATATAAATTACTACAGATACGAAATTTTCTAAGGCTGTGCAAGTTTCAAACATGATTTGGAAGAAATGCTTCAGACCTTCAGCCATCACAGCACCTCTTTGCTGTTCGTTAAAGTAGCATGACTTTATGTTGTTATATCTCCTTCCTACCCCTTACCTTTGAAGATTGAATGTCAAATTTGCTAAAATGAGGACTGCTATACGTGGGGCAGAGAAAATAGTCTGAAGTTATTTAGGGACGATGTTGGCAGGGTGTGCTGGTGAGGATGTTACAGCATTGATAGAATATTTATTTATTTATTTGATTGATTGATTGATTGATATTGCCACCTATTCGCCCATGGCAACTCAAGGCAGCTTACAGAATATAAAAAACCACATTTAAAAAACTAAAACTCATAAAAAATCAAATAAATTAACGTAATAAAATCACCCCTGACCCCCAATTCCCGCCCCAGTGACGAGCCATTTAATGGGCTCCATCCCGCTCTGGGTTCCCTAGGTCTGCTGGCAGAACCAGGTGTTCAGTGCCTTATGGAAGAGAATTAGGGTGGGGCAGTTCTAATCTCTGGAGGAATGATGTTCCGGAGAGAGGGAGCCACCACAGAGAAGGCCCTTCTTCTGGGTACTACCAGATTATCTTTCTCGGGGATGGGACCTGCAGCATTCCCTGCTTCCCCACTCTAATGGGTCGGGTAGATGTGACCAGCAGGAGAAGGACCCTCGGATAACCTGGTCCCAAGCCATGAAGGGCTTTAAAGGTGACAACCAGCACCTTGAATTGCACCTGAAAGCAAATCAGTAGCCAATGCAGCTCCTGCAGGAGAGGTGATATATGTGCATACCGGGGTCTGCACAAAATCATGCGTGCCATTGCATTTTGCACCAACTGGAGCTTCTGGATGCTCTTCAATGGCAGCTCCATGTAGAGCGCATTGCAATAGTCAAGATGGGAAGTAACTACGGCAGGAGTGGCTGTGAGTAAAGATTGCCAGTCCAGGAAAGGGCATAACTGGCACACAACTCATAGTTGCACGAAGGCCCTCCTGGCTGTGACCATCACCTGCTCTTCGAGCAGGACTTGTGAGTCCAGGAGAACCCTCAGATTACGTACAGGGTCTGTTTGGGGTAGTGCTACCACATCCATGACCAAAGATGGCAATTCTCCCTGAGCCAATGAACCCCAAACCCAGAGCCACTCGGTCTTGCCAGATTTTAGTTGCAATCCGTTGCTCCCCATCCAACCCCTAACAGCCTCCAGGCACTGCGAAAGGGAGGACACAGCATCACTTACTCACCATGGGCTGAGCCATATAGATGAGTATCATCAGCATATTGATAATACCTCAGTCCATGGTTGTTAAATAGGCTTGAGAACAGACTGAGGCGACTGCACGATTCAAACAGAACTCTTTATTTCTTCACAAACAGTCTGAAAAGCCGGCTCGGCTCTTGCCGGCTTTTTGACAGCTCTTAAATAGGGGAGAAACAAACTGACTAGCCAATCAAAACCCCAGGAATCTCCCGCGCGCGTGACGTAACCAGAACAGTCAATAGCAGCACAATTAACTCAACGTTTGCCGGACAGAACACTCCTCCCCCCCTGGATCGCACAAGCGTAATCATTTAAATATGCAGGGCGCCTGCGTACTCGACTGGAACGCCTTAATGATGGTCCAGCTGCTGGTGTATCCGATGCTGGCACCGGTAGAACAGTAGCCGGCACCACTGAAGAGGTTTCTGGAACGGAACCTTGAACAACTGCTTCAGGTAAGTCGGGCCACTGCTGGCTTTTGTCGGGGGTCCTTTCAGGGGTTACAGTATCAGGTGGGTTAAGAGTTGCCGTTGGCACGGGGAGTGGCGGCTCTACCGGTGATGGCTTCTCACTCTCCGCCGGAGTTCGGGTTAGCGTGCGTCTCTGTAACTGGTCTACGTGTCGCCGCCAAGTTCGGCCGTCAACGAGCAGGACCCTGTAAGAGCAGGGACCAGTTACTTCCAAGATCTGTCCCGGCAACCAGCGAGGTTCACCCCCATAGTTTCGTGCATACACGAGGTCCCCCTCAGTAAACACCCTGGGTGGTAAGTAACCTGTCAAGGGCCGTTCCGGTGCATATGAGGGGTGTAGACGGTCCAGCGTAGTACGTAATCGGCGGCCCATCAACATTTCAGCTGGGCTTCTATTCGTACTCGCACAAGAGGTTGTGTGCCGAGAAAGGAGATATGTGGACACTTTTTCTTGCCACCCCTGCGGGCCCAGCCTGGCCAGCGCTTCTTTAGCTGACCGTACAGCTCTTTCCGCTAAGCCATTGCTGGCAGGACAATATGGGGCAACCTGGGCATGGCGGATTCCTAAACCGGCCAGAAAAAGTTGAAATGAGGCGGATGTCAGCTGCAGCCCGTTATCAGACACCAGGACGTCCGGAAGGCCATGGGTGGCAAACAGCTTAGTTAATACCTTTATAACGGCCTCTGAAGTGGTTGATGGCATTAGTTCCACTTCAACCCATCGAGAGTAAGCATCCACCACTATAAGGAATTGGCGGCCCATAAAGGGGCCCGCGAAATCTAAATGGATCCTCGACCACGGGGCCCTTGGGAACTCCCACTCCCTAGGTGGAGCTGAAGGCGCTGCGGGCCTCGACAGCTGGCATGTTTGGCATTTATCTACCCACGCTGTTATGTCCTAGTCAATTCCCGGCCACCACACATAACTTCGGCTCAGTCCTTTCATCCGGACGATACCAGGATGAGATTCGTGCAAACACTCCAATATAGACATACGCAATGAAAGGGGAATGACCACTCTATGCCCCCACAAAAGGCAGCCTCGGTGGACAGAAAGTTCATGTTGTCTGAGCCTGAATGGTTTAAATTCCTCAGTCACTTGTCCCACTGGCCACCCCCTACCCACCCAGTCAAGCACTTGCGCTAGCACGGGGTCAGCTGCTGAGTGGGCCGCAACATCAGTTGCGGTTAAAGGAAGGGACATCTCCTCCACAAGGAGTACGGAGGAGGCTGGTGCAGGGTCAACAACAGATAGAGGCAAGGGACAGCGACTTAGCGCATCAGCATGCGCAATCTGCTTACCCGGCCGGTAGACCAAGGTGTAGTTATAAGCAGCTAAAAATTCAGCCCAGCGGCCCAGTCTGGGGGACAGAATTAAGGGTGTCTGGCGGTTGCCGGCCATGAGTCCCAGAAGGGGTTTATGGTTGGTCACTAATTCAAAATGCCGACCATGAATATAGTTGTGAAACTTCTTGACTGATGCCACAAGGGCTAAGGCCTCCCTGTCTAATTGACTATACCTCCGTTCCGTTGAGGAGAGAGTGCGGGAATAGAAAGCAAGAGGAGCTTCTAGGCCATTTGGAAAACGATGGCTAAGAACGGCCCCGATGCCAAATGGGGACGCATCTGCAGTTAAAACTAGAGGAAGGGTGGAACTATATTGTACAAGAACTGCAGAAGAGGTCAGTAGATCTTGAACAGCCCGGAACGAACGGAATTCGGCCTCCCCCCAGGACCATGGCATGTCTTTTCCCAATAAACGGTGCAGAGGCTCAGCAACCGTCGCTTTATGGGGCAAAAATACGCTGTAAAAATTTAGGAGCCCCAGGAAGGCTTGTAGTTCAGCCCTGCAGGTAGGGGTGGCAGCGTGTTTAATAGCTGCAACCTTGGAAGGAGAGGGGTGAATACCTGTGGCATCAATCAAATAACCCAAAAATTCAACCTGTGGGACCCCAATTTGACATTTAGTTTTTTTCAATTTGAGGCCTGCCTTCTGGAAACGGAGAAGGACTCCCCTGACCCGGCTGACTAGCTCATCCCGAGAAGAAGCAGAGATGAGCACGTCATCGAAATAAGTCACAACCCCGGGGAGTCCATGCAGGAGCCGTTCCATTAAATTTTGGAATAACCCCGGGGCAATGCTGATACCAAATTGAAGGCGCTTACATTTAAAAGCTCCCCGGTGGGTGACTATTGTTTGAGCCTCGGCCGAGGCATCATCCACCGGAAGCTGTTGATAAGCTTGGGCCAGATCTAACTTTGCGAAAATGGACCCAGAGCCCAAAGAGTGGAGTAAGTGTTGGACTATTGGAACCGGATAGGGATTGGCTTGTAACGCCTTATTCAATGTACTTTTAAAATCCGCGCATATGTGGACTGAGCCATCCGGCTTGATAGGAATGACTATGGGAATTTCCCATCGCGACTGGTCAGTGGGTTCCAAGACTCCTTGTGCAATCAGCTTATCGAGCTCGGCCTCAATCTTTTGACGGAGTGCCAGAGGAACCCTGCGGGGTTTAAGCCTAATAGGGGCAATGTTGGGGTCAAGATTTAGGGAAATCAGGGAGCCCACATATTTACCCAGGGTATTGTCAAACACATCGCTGAATTCTGTGGCCAACATATCAAGATCGGTCTCTGCAGTCGTTGAGTGGATGCCTGAGATGGCAAGGCCAAGGCAGCTGAACCAATCTAAACCTAATAAACTGGGGAGAGAGCCATCTACAACAATTAAAGGAAGGTGGCCGGTAAAACTATCTTTCTCCACTAGGAAACGACCCTGCCCAATAATTGGAATTCGGTTGCCCTGATAATCTCGAAGTTTAACCGGGCATGGCCGTAGCTGATTTTTCTTCAGACTGGGCATCATCCCCTTGAGGGTGGTCCAGGAAACGATCGATTTAGATGAACCGGTGTTGCTTTCCATCCGACAAGGCACGCCTTCGATCACCACTGTCAGGAAAAGCTTGCTCACGCGCTCGGTAGAGCCATGCTAGGTGGTCACTTCTGTGACCCGCCGGCCTCGGAAGATTGCAAAACAGTCTCCATTGTTGTTAATGGCAGCCTTAGGTTGACTTGTGGTTGGTCTCTGAGGTCCCGAACGACAAACTTTGGCAAGGTGGCCAACCTTGCCACAACGGCGGCAAGTAAATGAACGGAAACGGCAAGTTGCTCTGAGGTGTTTTTCGCCACAACTAAGGCAGGAGGGCTGAGAAAATTTGTTTCCGTATGGCCGCTTTGCCTGTCCCGTGGAAACCTTAAGACGACTGACCTCCGAGTCCTCAGCATCATCCTCGGAGGTAACATCCTCAAAATGGACAGCCATCGCTTGACCAGCAGGGTTATGGTGCTTCCGTATATCGGCGGCGGATTTATCAGACATTTCTGCTGCCTGGGCCTCTTCAATAGCTGTTTGTAGATCTAAGGTTTTCTTAGCTAACAACCGCCTCTGTAACGCTATGTCGCGCACCCCACAAACCAACTGCTCTACTAGGGCATCGTCCAGATCCCGAAACTCACAGTCCAAAGCAGCTGTCCGTAAACGGGCAACATATCGATTGACAGGTTCCCCTTCTTCTTGTAGGATTTGCCTCAAATTAAACCTACGGGCGATGCGTGACGGAGTTGGAGCATAATGAACCCTCAGTTTTCCCCTCAGAGCTTCCCAGGAGATCGTGTGTACTGGCTGGGGAGCGACTAACGCTCTGGCGGTGGCAAACACCTCAAGCCCACAAGCGTTTAAGAAATGAGCCCTTTTCTTACTGCTGGAGAAGTCGGTGAAATCGTTGGCCTCTAAAAAACATTCAAACCGCTCCTCATAGGCATCCCATGTCTCAGCAGCAGCGTTGTATGGGGCAAAAACAAGAGGAGGCATTTTCAGCGGCAACGGCTGTTTGTGTATTAGCGATTCAGCAAATCACCCTGCTGTGGATTGGATTGTCATTCGCCTCACAACAATCCCATCCTCGTCGCCAGTGTTAAATAGGCTTGAGAACAGACTGAGGTGACTGCACGATTCAAACAGAACTCTTTATTTCTTCACAAACAGTCTGAAAAGCCGGCTCGGCTCTTGCCAACTTTTTGACAGCTCTTAAATAGGGGAGAAACAAACTGACTAGCCAATCAAAACCCCAGGAATCTCCCGCGCGCGTGACGTAACCAGAACACTCAATAGCAACACAATTAACTCAACGTTTGCCGGACAGAACAATGGTGACGGATGATCTTTCCCAGAGGCTTCATATAAATGTTGAACAGGAGTGGTGAGAGTACTGAGCCCTGTGGCACCCTGCATAGCAATGGTCGAGGACTGGATCTATCCCCTCCTATTAGCACTGATTGAGAGTGGCCACAGAGGAAGGAAGTGAACCAGGATAGCACAAGGCCTCCCACTCCCATGCCCCAAAGCCACTCAGGGAGAATACCATGGTCAATGGTATAGAAAGTTGCCAAGAGGTCAAGTAGAGTAAGGATGGATGCACTACCCCCATCCCACTTCCGGCAGAGATCATCCAAAAGTGCAACCAATGCCATTTCTGTCCCAAATCTAGGCCTGAATCCTGACTGGTAGGGGTTGAGCTCATCCATTTCATCCAGAAACCTCTGGAGCTGCCACGCAACTACCTTCTTGACAACCTTCCCCAAAAAGAGAAGATTGGAGACAGGTTGGGTGGAGTCTAGCAATGGCTTCTTAAGAAGAAGGCAGACCATAGCCTCCTTAAAGTGCTGGGGCACTGCCCCCTCCTATAGGGAAGCATTAATCACCACCACAATCCACCCATCTGTCACCTCCTGGGAAGCTTTCACAAGCCAGGAGGGACATGGGTCTAATACACAGGTGCTTGCGTGCATACTCCCTAGGATCTTGTCCACTTCCTTGGGAGCAACAGGGTCAAACTGTTCCCAGATAACAGGGCAAGAATCTGCCTCAAGGGCTTCTATCGGACCAGCAACCATGCTGGCATCTAATTGAGAACGAAGTCGAGCGATTTTGTGTTTCAGAAAATCTGCAAACTCCTCATCTCGTCCCTTCAGGTGGACCTCAATCTCCTCCTTCCCCAGGAGGAGGCGGCTCACCTTAAAGAGAATCGCTGGTAATATTTGCTCTATCGTCAAATACAGTTAGCCAGCATAAAGACAGTGTGTGTTGAGAGTCCAGCTGTGAATCAATATGCAGTTCACTGTGTTTTCCAGGAGGAAGTGTACAGTATTCATTGGCTAGGATAGGTGCTGGATCTGACCAGAATTATCTGCAGTTCCATACTGGCTTACAGAGCTTAATGGACTTGTCAAATACAAGAAATGAGAAACCCAAGAAGTTTAAATGAATATAAAGATTTATTGCAAGTTTAAACTCTTTACCAGAATCTGAACTACTAACAGTCAAAACAAATTGGTGGTAGATAAGAGTCAGTGGAATTCAAGCTGAGCTAGACTTAGATCTGTTGTGGATGCGAAGGGACTTGAGATTTATGACATATTTGACCCCTCCCCTAGGATCAGCCTGGTAATCTCCTACACTTTTACTTTCTTTTCTTTCTTTTTCTTTTATAGAAGTACACTGTTATTTGCTTTATACAATCCATGTCTGGTATTATCATTCCTTTACTCTTTATCCATACATACAATAAATTAAAGTAGAGGAAAGCAAATTTATTGATTATTTCTGCAGCTTTTTTTAATAGCTGAAAGCAATACGAAGCAAGTTCAAATAGTATCATATTATAATACGATTTGTGTACTGGATAAATGTAGCTGTGGCAGAACAGAGGGTATGAAAAGGAAATCTATAGCCAGGATTGGTGTTGTTACCCACAGGGCAGAAGGATCACGGTAGAACAGATGGATTCCTGCTGGCATTGTAACATGATCAACTGTACTCAAGAAGAGATTATATAATGCAAGAACAAAGCCACTCTAGTGTACCAGAATCTCAATGCAGTCACATCTGCTTAATTGTAAGTGCTTGCGCAGAGTGGGAAAGCTGGTAATTTAATGTTTAACTTCCCTCTTGCTTAATATGTATAAATTAGTATTTTTTGATGGTATCACTGGGATTCAGTTTCTCCTATGAATTGGACCTTGCTCACAAAACTCATTAAATCTAATAGGTACTTTCTCCATAGATGTTTCTCATACCACCCCAACAGTTGAGACAACATATTCTGTAGCTGGGCTCCTGGGGAGAAAAAGTGAGTGACTTGCAACCTTCCCTTCTGGCTTTGTCACTTGACCCAGGGCTATCTGTAATTGCTGCCTAGAGGCCTGTTCTTCCTATTCCTATCCTTATTCCCTGGGGGAGGAGGGGGAGGGTTAAAAAAATAGTTCACCACTTTCAGAGATATTATTATCTTTCCAATATCAATTGTGTCTGTCCTGCTGGTATAGGGAAAAGAATTGTGGTTCCTAATCCAAGGAAACCTGTACAGGTATTCCTCTTTTAGTGGCTGCTTCATTCAGTGACTGTTCACGGTTACGATAGTGATGAAAAATTAATTTTGTTACCCATCCACTGACAACCTTCTGAGGTCTGTACAATAAAGTAAAGGAAAATTGAAGCAAGATCATAGGCATGGTCATCGTTAGTTTTGCTTAATGACTAAGTTGCCAGTCTCAGTTGTGGTTGCTAAACGAAGACAGTCTGTACATCCATGGCCTAAACCCCACAATATGGCTATTTCAAATTCCCAGAAGCCACCCAGACTGTTTTTTCTCCAGGACCACCCAAAACGATACCATGATTTATTTTATTTTTTTGGTTTAGTTTTGGCTTTATGTTTTATGAATTGTGCCACTGCGGTTTGTGAAACAAAATATATGACAAAAGTTTCTGTGATGTCGGCCAGCCCTCCACTGTTCTTTTTCTCTTTTCTCTTCACAAAACACTGAGAGAAAAGTTAATGGGAATTTAATAGGAATTAAATTAGGAAATAAGTGTATTGGTCTTTAGCAGATCTGTGCTTTCATAGAAAAGTCAGGGCAGTGTATATCACAGGCTAATACAAAGGAACAAATAGTGAAAGCTGCCCAAAGGTAAATCTATTAAAGTCAATTTTGTGTACTTATTCTGCAGTTTTTGCCATTTTGCATAATGTAATGTTCAATGTACTAGCTGCTTTCCATAGAGACAGAGAAGTGCCATCCTTTGGCAATTGCAAAATTTATTTAATCATTTTTAAACTTCAGCGTATTGCTACACTCTTTACCCTACAAGGAATAATTAAATGGAAAGCAAGAGCCAGTTTGATATAGTGGTTACAGTGCTGGACTAGGAATAGGGAAACTTTGAGTTCTAGTCATGTCATAGGCCTACCAGTAGAAGCTAGTGTGGTGATTTAGAGCTATTGGCCATAGGAAGAAGGCAGGGGCAAACAACTTTATTTTCTCATTCTATAATACTTCACAATTCTGGAATTTCCTAGTGGTCTGCCGGTCCAAGTTCTAACTTAGTGATGATTGGCTTTCTCATTATCATCTAAGATCAGCTAAGTGTTGCACAAGGCTATTAGGTAATTTTTTTAACGGAATTGGGGGCCATTCACTCAGATAATTTTCCTCTAATAAGTTAAGTGCCTTCTAATTTTATGTCATAAGCAAATCTCATAATCATTTATTTGCTCCTGGCAATCAATGGGATATTGGATGAAATCAGCTATTTCCTAAATCCCATGAAATTCAGTAATGACTCTTCTCCAGTTTTAAAGTTTGTCTTTTAATGAAATGTCTGAGTAACCCTTCAAACTCCTGAAATATCCCTAAGGTCAATTGAATTTAAATAAATCCTAACTTCATTAGATGACATGGCCTGTCTTCTACACTTCAATTCATTTTATCTCTGGATGCTGATTCCTCAAACAGATTGGTTTCATTAATAATTATGTATAGGTGTGCAATATACCAGGTGTATTACTGAAGCACAAAAAATGGTACATAATCCCTAGGCTTTTTTAAAAAATGTAAACTCTCAGATTCTTAAATAAATACTTTCCATTTTTCTTTAATAGTGATTTGCAAAAAAAAAAAAAAGTAGCAGATGAGTTAGGTATAATATACTGAAATTTACATGCATTATTTTGACCTTCAGATGTGATTGACATTATGCAAGCATTATTTTAAATTTATTTCATTTATTTTATTTATTCTAAATTACCTAGGATTGCATAAGATTTAAGTATTATCTAATGATAATTCTTTCCTTTCTTTTTTAGCAGACACAAGATTAGTTAAAATCTCTGCTAATGGAGCTGCTAGTCTGTATGCCAAGTCTATTAAATACAGGGTCGTTGTTCCTTGCTCTGAACTTTGGCTCAAAGGTTTTGGATATTTGATAATTCATAAAAAGTGTGAGTGGCTTAAATTTATTGTTCTTCATGGCTCTTTGTGCATCTTCTGTCAGAATAAGCTAGAGAAAATTTGCGAACCACACTGCAGAGTACAAGTGTATTCAATCTGTTTGGATTTTAGAAAGAAGTAGAGTACAATATTTATAATACTGTTTTCTACAAGCATAACTGCAGTAGAGTTATAGAATTTGTCTTCCCTTTTCATTTAAAAGAGTTTTTTAAAAGAGATTTAAAAGGGTTTTTTCTTATCCCCGGTTATGAATTAACATGAACAATAATAGAAGTATAACATATTGCAGTCAACCCTATTAACTAGTGAGACTAGAGCACTTATTTATTTTATTTATTATTAAAATTTATATGCCGCCCTTCTCCTGTGGGACTCGGGACGGCTCACAAGGTTAAAACAATAACAAAATTCTGAAAAACAGTCTAATTTAAAATCTCCAAGTTAAAAACCCCATAATCGGTCAGAGAATTTGATGAAACAGCCATGTCTTCAGGCCAGCAAGGAAAGTGCGGAGTTTGGTGGGTAACCCATTCCAGAGGGTCGGTGCGGCCACAGAGAATGTCCTCGACCTGGGGGTCATCAAATAACATTGTCTGGCCAACGGCACCCGGAGGAGGGCAGTTCTATGAGACCGCATAGGTCGGTGGGAGGCCGGTAGAAGGTGGTCCTGCAAGTACCTCAGGCTCATGTCATGAAGGCTTTATAGCTGAGTACCAGCACCTTGAAGCGGATCGGGAAGGCCACCGGCAGCCAGTGCAGCTCGTACAAAAGAGATGTTGCCCAGGAGTAACAGGAGGCTCCCGTAACAACCCGTGAGATTGCATTCTGGACTAGCTGGAGCCTCTGGGTGCACCCCAAGGGCAGCCCCATGTAGAGGGCATTGCAGTAGTTCAACCGAGAGACAATGAAAGCTTGAGTGACTGTGTGAAGGGCATCTCTGTCTAGGAAAGGCTGCAACTGGCGCACTAGGTGAACTTGTGGAAAAGCCTCCCTTGTCACGGCTGTTAGATGATCCGCCAAAGACAGCCATGAATCAAGGAGGACGCCAAGATTGCGAGCCCTTTCAGAGGGAGTCAACAACTCCCCTCCCATCATAAGCGACGGGGTAGCTAGATCAGGGGATGCCGGGATCCACAGCCACTCAGTCTTGGAGGGTTTGAGTTGGAGCCTGTTCCTGCCTATCCAGACCCACACCGCCTTCAGGTACTTCAACATCACGGAAAGGGCTTCCCTGATAGATAAATTGCACTGATAGCTTCTCCAGGCTATGGAACTTTCTTTTTCTCTTAATAGCTACTTTGTATTATTCTGGCTTGATTGGCTCTTATAATGGTCTGCGACTTGTATTTAGACCAATAGTCGGCAATCTATAGTCTTGATGCATTTCCCCTTGCCCCTTTCCATCTTGTGGCAGACTAATGCTCTGACACTTTACAGTGTGACAAAATGATTTTTTGAGGGTGTGAACATTTCTTTTTCCCAGAAGTAAAAGTGGGATCAGAAGGATTCTGGGGCCAAAACACATATATTTCTACCCTAACACTAACTCAGTAATCACCCTGGAATTTCAGAACCAACATTTGGTTATTTTCCTAGTAAATTTCAGACACACGAATTTCTGGTTTTTGGGTGAGATTAAGATAAATATTACTATAATGACAAAAATGGCAACAGTTGGTTTTCCGAAGGCCTCCTGTTCCCATTCCCACTTTCAAAAAGAAAGCAGAAGGTAAAGAACAAATTAATGCAATTTTCATCTCTGATAGACTATTAGATAAGTTTTATGTTTACATTCATTACACATGAATTGTCTAATTAGTCTTCTGATTGAAAGTTCTGGTAATAGAGTCATTCATTCATTCATTCATTCATTCATTCATTCATTCATTCATTCATTCATTCATTCATTCATTCAATTTATATAGCCAGCAATGGTTTCTCATAACTGAACTATTGTAATGTGTTCTATATGGGGCACTCTTGAAGACCACCTAGAAGCTACCCTACTTCAAGATGCTGTGGCACAAGCAATAACTGGAGTATCTCAGTTGCCCATGTACTCCTATGCAAGCTGCATTGCATAGTGCTCTACCACTCCTATGCAAGCTGCATTGTTTGTCAGTCAGCTTCAAGGTGCTGGTTATTACTTATAAAGTCCTGTATGGCATAGGGCAGGGGTCCCCAACTCCTGAGCCACGGGCCACCACCTGGCCTATTTGGAATTGATCCACACAACTGGCTGGCTAGAGTGCACACACAACTGAACTTGCGTAAGAGGTGGGCTGGTGGCACTCGCATGAATGTGTGCCAGCTTACTGCTTGTGCAAGGCAAGCTGTGCACATGTGCAGCCTAGTTTCCATCTCCCCCTCCCAGGTGGGCCACCAGGCCGCAAAGGTTAGGGACTGCTGGCATAGGGTCTAGGTCAGGGGTGGGTTCTAAAAATTTTTACTACCGGTTCTGTGTGCGTGGTTTATTTTGTGGGTGAAGTTTGATGGTCATGTGACAATTATTTAGGATTTAGCAGAGGTACTGGTCTACCAGGCTTTTAACTGCTTGCAGAGCTGTACTGATCTACCCATTTATTTTTGCAGGCACTGATCTACCTATTTATTTTTGCAGGCACTGATCCACTCATGTATTTTTGCAGGCACTGATCTACTCATGTATTTTTGCAGGCACTGGTCTACCCATTTATTTTTGCAGGCACTGATCTACCCATTTATTTTTGCAGGCACTGGTCTACCCATTTATTTTTGCAGGCGCTGGTCTACCCATTTATTTTTGCAGGCACCAGTCTACTCATTTGTTTTCTTTTAACACTAATCAGCTGTAGGGCGGCCCTTTGAAGCCCTGGGGCAAGAGTTTAAACAGTTTTTTTCCCTCTAGCCATCAGCTGGGACTCAGGAGGCAGCAATAGATTGGGGGTGGGGCCAAATAAAAGGTAAGAATAATGTGGGGGTGGGTGGGTGGGGCAGAACTGATTCAGTGACATCATATCGTCACCGCTACCGGCTCAGCGGAACCGGGCGGAACCGGGAGGAACCCACCACTTGTCTAGGTATCTGAGAAACTGCTTATTATTTTAGTCTGAGATGTTTGTTTAATTTATTGTTTTAATTGTTTTTATGTTTTTTCTAGTGCACTGTCCAGAGTTCACTGGAATTGGGTGGCCAATGAATTTAAGTAAATGTCTTTGAAGAACATTCAGAAGATTCAACTGGTGCAGATTGCAGCTTCCCAAGTAGTAAATGGTTTAGGATATTTAACACATGCAACCTCACTACTCTCGTAGCTTCATTAATTGCCAGTATGTTTTCAGGTGCAACTCAAGGTGCTAGTTGTCACGTTTAAAGAAATTCATGGCTTGGGCCCAGATTACCAGAAGGGTTATCCTCTGATAGTGTTTTCTACCCATCCAATTTGATCTGGCAGGTTGGGCATGCTATGGGTTCCATCAACCAAGGGAATATTGGTTGGCAAGAACTAGGAAGTGTGCCTTCTCTACTGCTGCTCTCTGAAGCTTTCTCCCTTGAGATATTAGGATGGCCCCAACCCTTTTTTAGCCTTTTTGAAAACCTTGAAGTTCTGGTTATCTGACCGGGTGTGATTATGTGCCTTAAAGGCTCCATTTCCTAATATTGATAGCTATGGTTTTAATTTATCTCTCTTTTTCTCTCTCTCAGAATAATGAATGAATGAATAAATAAATAAATAATAAGCAAGTAAATAAATATCACATATCTGACGAATGTTTGCATATATTCAAATATAAACATGGGTAAATTCTTCAGACTACTGTATAATTTACAAAGAATAGGTATTCCATTGTTGTGGTATCATCCTTTTCATTTTTTCTGATTAAGTGGAATGTTGGAAATTACTTACTTACTTATTTTATATTTTTATATCGCCCTTCTCCCGCAGGACTCAGGGCGGTGTACAGCCAAAGTAAAAACACAAAACACCATAAATTTAAAAAAAGTTTAAAAGAATTAAATAGTTTGGTCCAGTTTTTTTAAAAAAAACCAGAATTAAAATACCCAATTGAAGTTCACTTAAGTGGTCAGCCCCGCCTGTTGGATTATGCAAAAGGTGTTTTATTTCTCTGTCAGCTGGTTAACTCTCTGAAAATCTGGAACAGAACAGGATTGGCTTTGTGGGGGAAGGGAGCAGGAGGAATAAGCAAAAGTAAAACCTGGTTGTCTGAATTAATAAACAAATACATTTGTCTCTTGTTCAAATGTCCATTTTCCTCATCGTTTTTTCAGTTTACAGACCTTTGAAATGTAGTTAAAATACAGATGGGCATTTTAAAAAATGAGACTTCCAAACCTAAACTGATGCCTGAGATAACTTCTAAAAGTGTGGCATTTTGAATAGCACATGTGAACAATGAGGAATTCCTAAAATTCTTCGTAAAAAGACAGAGTGGGATCCACAGTAACACAAAATGTCTTGTCAAATAACGGTAACCACAATGTTAAATATTCAGAAATAAAGATGTACAGATACTAAAATAGATTTATCATATATTTCCACTGAATATATTTAAAAATATACGGACACATGGATTGCAGAATTGGAGTAACCAATACACTTGCAACATCAATCAATCAATCAATCAATAAATAAATAATGATGTAAATAAAGGGAGCACTCAGGATTTCTAGACCCATCCTTAGCCAGCACCCCTTTGAGAAAATGAGCCTAAAGCTGTTTTTACCTCTTCAGGTGGTATCACCTGTCTTCTGTTGCGGATACCTGCAGCTTTTTAGCCAGTGTGGCCAATTGCAGATACACCAAACAGGAAACATAACTAATTCCACTTTGTTGTAAGACAATGTTAACAAAAGCTTGTACAGTAAGTGTGAAAGTACAAATCTCCTGATATCTCTTTTTACAACGTGGTAAGTTAGGGAACTTCCTTTCTGAGTTTGTTTCCTTGCCTGTTATGCAGCTATGGGCTTTCCCTGCCTTATCTGAGTGTTTTTCTAGGCAGCATTTCTTCTGCCCACATCCCAAGGACGTTACCACATACAATTACCCCAACCCTTGGGAAGATGCTCACACTTGATGCAGACATTTTGTGAGGAACATGTTTACATGTTTGCTGCAGGCTTTAAGTAATAAAATGCAGAGATGTGGTAGACACTTGGGCTGTATATTCTTTGAAAATTATTCATAAAAAGTAATTTAGAACTTGTGCAAACTCAAACACAGGACCTATTCATTTAAGTTGCCAATTTTATTCAGGCTTCTGCGCAAACCTGGGGAAATGCTCCTGCTCTAACTGAAAATTAATACAATTCTAAAAACTGAGAAAGGTTTTGTGAAATAGTTCAAAAATTACTTTTGCCAACTATAGTATATTACAAAGGAAGTCACCACATCCTCACAAATTAATTCACAGAAACTTGGTAGGTAGAGCTTGATTTATCTCATATCTTTTTCCTGTTCTCTTGGCTGCTTCCGTTTCAGATCTTAGATTTTTACACTTCATAATATTTTTTTATATACCCTTGTAGCTATCTAGCAATCTTCATGGTGAGCTGGAGTTGCACAAACTATGATTCCCAAAGCTGCAGAGACTAGGCCTTTTTTGTTATTGGCCTGCTGCTAAGAATGATCTTCTCATTTGTTATAAATGGATTTTTAAAAATTATGAATGAGTGCAGATATATATGCATTAGTCAATACCCATAGGTGCATATATGTGGCTACCATCCTAATTTGGTAACTTCTCCCTAGAAGATAATAGCATTGCCCACCCATAATCTTGTGTATAAATTGGTATTTTCTTCTCTAAAAATCTGTATTAAATCTATTTTAAGTCATTGTTTGTATATTTCCCACATTCAGATGCTATTAATGTTTGACAATTTATTTGGAAAAGGGTCGTGGGCAGGGCTGTCAAATTCCCGGCCTGCGGGCCAGATGCGTCACGCGCTGGCCATGCCCATGCCCGGTTTAGCAAAGGTGGAAAAAGTCCCAATACGTCATACAATGCCTCCAGGACAATGTGAGATTGACAACCCTGGTCTAGGGGATGCTTAAAAAATGTTCAGGATCATATACAATCTTAGTTCTACCCTGGTCTAAATTGATCAATTGATGTACATACATCAGACTAAGAGCATTGGATTCGCCCCTAAGGCTAACCAAAATTAATATTCACATATAAGGATAGTGAAGAGAAACTCACTGTGTAAAATCAAGCATCGACTGATATGTTTGTTTTATTTATTTATTAACTACAGCTTCTTTTCTGCTTTTATCCAAAAAGAGTGATTTACATATTTTGTCATATATGTATGTATATATGTATAAAAAACCCTGAAATGATGCAATAATGTGAAGAAAACCTTGATGATTACAATACATCACTTGCATATTTGCAACTCTTCTGTATTAATATGTCAGATGTCTATGTACGACATATTAAAATTCTTTAGGTTTGACTCCTGATCAGATACAATTAATTGGAACAAAATGTACATATTATTTTTATTCCTCTGTCTCCAGTCTTCCCTTGTTGAATAGGAAATCTGCAAGAAGCTTCTGCATTCTTTTACATGAACAATAGCTTTAGATGTCAAGGTTCCTCATTCCAGAAAGGTCCCTAAAGATGTACATGTATTGTTGCTGCTCTCGCTTAATAACATTTTTCTCTTAATGTTAACATCTCCATTCACTGTTTTTTATCGAGATATCTTGACTCATCTTCTAATGCAGGTAATTTCAAGCTGGACTGTTATCCAGAAAAAAATGGGTATAAATCTAGTTTATTCATTCATTTAGATGCTGCCTGTCTCCAAGGTAAATCTGGATGGATCTCTATTTAAAACAAATATATAACATATAATGTACAGTATAATAAGGTGTATATAAAAAACTTTGTCTAGTGCAAAAACAATAATACCCAATTAATTAGGCGGCCACTTTACCCCATTCCAAGGTTCAGGAGGACAGATGGGTTTTCATTTTAGAACATTCATATTAGGGGGAATATAGACATTGAAACAGAGAGAGCACACTTCACCTATGATAATACCAGGAATGAAGGCACATTTATTACAAATTGACTTAGCATTTAAGAGCAAGAGCCAAACTAGGGCCATTGAGGATCTGCCCACCAATCCTTGATGCAATGATGAAATCCAATTTTTTTTTACTACTGGTTCTGTGGGAGTGGCTTGGTGGGCGTGGGAAAGGGAAGGATACTGCAAAATCTGCATTCCCACCCCATTACAGGAGAAGGATACTGCAAAATCCCCATTCCCTCTCTACTCCTGGGATAAGTATATTGCAAAATCTCCATTCCCATCCCACTCTGGGGCCAGCCAGAGGTGGTATTTGCCAGTTCTCTGAACTATTTCCACTACCGGTTCTCCGAACTGCTCAAAATTTCCGCTACCAGTTCTCCAGAACCTGTCAGAACCTGTTGGATTTCACTCCTGCCTTGAGGGTTGAGTCATGGAACAACTTTCAATCAGTGGATTGAAAGGGGTTCCTGTACCAGATTCACACCATATCGACTTCTTCCCATCACCAGTATAAAATTCTTACATGCTTTCTCAGCTCTATAGTGGGCAGAAAGAATGGTCTTGAGGGACAGAGGAAGAGCTTCTACCAACACAACAATTAGATAAACAAAAGCTGAATCTGGAACAGAGCCTTCTAAGGTTTCCAGATTGCAAAGCAAAAGAAATATAAGACCCTCTATCCCTGGTGCTGGCAAGCATCATACAACAACCTCTTCTTTGCCCTCCAGAAGACAAAATCTAGGGAATTATTATTATTATTATTATTATTAATTAGATTTATATACCGCCCTTCTCCTGACGGACTCAGGGCAGTGAACAGCCGACTAAAAAACCAATACAAAAAAGTTAAAATCGTACTAAAAACAAATATAAATTAGGCTGAGAATTTAAAACAGAATAAACATTAAAATAAATCGATCAACTCTAAAAAATTTTAAAAAGTAGAAGGGATCAGACAAGTCCGGCAAGTTGGAAGAGATAAATCTTCAAAGCCCGACGAAAAGTCCGGAGGTCAGCAATTGTTCTCAGTTCTGGAGGAAGATTGTTCCAGAGGGTGGGGACTACCACAGAGAATGCTCTCCCCCTGGGGGTCGCCAGCCGGCATTGTCTGGCTGACGGCACCCTGAGGAGGCCCTCTCTGTGGGAGCGAACCGGCCGGTGGGAGGCAATTGGTGGCAGAAGGCGGTCCTGTAAGTACCCTGGTCCTAAGCCATGGAGCGCTTTAAAGGTGATTACCAACACCTTGAAACGCACCCGGAAGTCAACCAGCAACCAATGCAGCTCACGCAGGAGAGGTGTCACGTGGGAGCGCTCCATCGCTCCCATAATCTAGAAGGGGCCGCAACTGGCATATCAGGCGAACCTGGTAGAAAGCCCCCCTGGCCACAGCTGTCGTATGCTCCTCTAAAGACAGCCGTGGGTCCAGGAGGACGCCCAAGTTGCGCACCCTTTCCGTGGGGGCCAATGATTCGCCCCCAATAACCAACGATGGAGTCAACTGGCTATATCGGGATGCCGGCAGCCACAGCCACTCGGTCTTGGAGGGGTTGAGTCGAAGCCTGTTTCTCCCCATCCAGACCCGCACAGCTTCAAGGCACTGGGACATCACTTCCACGGCATCGTTGGGGTGGTCTGGGGTGGAGATGTACAGCTGAGTATCATCAGCGTACTGATGGAATTCCACCCCAAAACCACGGATGATCTCACCCGGCGGCTTTACATAAATGTTGAACAGAAGGGGCGAGAGGACCGACCCTTGTGGCACCCCACACACTAGGCGCTTCGGGGTCGACCGCTGCCCCCCTGTCAACACAGATTGCGACCGGTCAGAGAGGTAGGAGGAGAACCACCGTAAAACGGTGCCCCCCACCCCCAATCCCTCCAACCGGCGCAACATGATACCATGGTCGATGGTATCAAAAGCCGCTGAGAGGTCTAACAACACCAGGATAGAGGAGTACCCCCTACCCTGGGCCCTCCAGAGATCATCCACCAACGCGACCAATGCCGTTTCAGTGCTGTAACCAGACCTGAAGCCAGACTGGAGCGGGTCTAAATAGACAGCTTCATCCAGGTACCAGGGGAGCTGCCACGCCACCACACTCTCAACAACCTTCGCTAGAAAGGGAAGGTTGGAGACTGGACAATAATTTGCCAAAACAGCTGGGTCCAGGGAGAGCTTCTTGAGGAGGGGCCTCACCACTGCCTCCTTCAAATCGGTCGGTAGGGCACCCTCACTCAAAGAAGCGTTTATAATCTCCTGGAGCCAGCCTCGTGTAACCTCCCGGGAGGCCAGCACCAACCAGGAGGGACACGGGTCCAATAAACATGTGGTAGCGTTCAGTCTTCCCAGAATCCTGTCCACGTCCTTGGGAGCCACAGGATCGAACTCAGCCCAGATAACACTCTCAAGACTGGACTCAGTCACCTCGCCTGAACTAACCCAGTCAGCGGCCAAATCATCCCGAATCTGAGTTATTTTATCATCCAGATATTGAACGAAGTCCTCAGCACGTCCCTGCAAGGGATCCTCCCGCGCTCCCAAATGAAGGAGGGAGCGGGTCACCCTAAACAGGGCGGCTGGGCGATTATCTGATGACGCGATAAGAGCAGTGAAATAATTAGATTTCGCCGCTTTTATCGCCACTAAGTAAGTCTTAATATGAGCTCTTACTAGTGTCAAGTCAGATTCAGAGTGACTGGCCCTCCAACCGCTCTCTAGGCGTCTTTTCCGGCGCTTCATCTCCCTCAGCTCCTCAGTAAACCAAGGAGATAAGTGAGTTCGGCGCCGGGTCAGAGGCCGCAAAGGCACGACGCGGTCCAAGGCCCCACCGGCTGCCCTGTCCCAGGCAGCCACCAGGTCCTCAGCCGAGTCGCGTGTCAGTGTCTCAGGAAATGGCCCAAGCTCCGTCTGGAACCTATCAGGATCCATCAGGCGCCTGGGGCGGAACCACCTGGTCGGTTCCGCCTCCCTGCGCTGAGGTGCAGCGGTCAGAAAGTCGAGTTGAAGGAGCGAGTGGTCAGTCCATGACAAGGGTTCCACACCTATATCCTCAATATCAAGACCACTCAACCACTGACCAGAGATGAAAACTAGATCCAGGGTGTGTCCACCAATGTGAGTCGGGCCCTGAATTACCTGGGTCAGGTCCAGGGCCGTCATGGAAGCCATGAACTCCCGAGCCATCTCAGATGTTTCACCGATAGATGGCAGATTGAAATCCCCCATGACTATAAGCCTGGGGGTATCAACCGCCACCTCGGCTATAACATTGAGAAGCTCGGGCAGGGTCGTTGCCACGTGGCAGGGAGCCAGGTACGTGACTAACAGACCCATCTGCCCACCAGGACCCCACCTCACAAAGATGGACTCACACCCGGCTATCTGAGGTACAGTGGCCTCCCTCGGACCCAGACCTTCCTTAATAATGACCGCAACTCCCCCACCCCTGCCCTGGGCTCTCAGCTGGTGGAATGCAAGGAAACCTGGTGGGCATATCTCCACGAGGGGAACCCCCCCCTCGTGGCCCAACCAGGTCTCGGTGATACCAGCCAGGTCCGCACCCCCCTCTTGAAGAAGGTCACATATGAGGGGGGCCTTATTTACAACGGACCTCGCATTGCATAACAACAGCCGGAGCCTCAGGTCCTGAGACTCTAAACAACCCGGGGAACGGGAGTAGCTCCGGGGACCGGGGCAAGCAATCGCTCGAAGGCAGCGAGTGTGTGCCCCCACCACACGATATGGTCCCCTGCTCTTGCCATATCTGCCCCTCCCACATAGCGTATTTATCACACAATCCTCAACAGAGGGCTCAATAGGAGCCCTCTTGCCTCCAGAAACTAAACCCCCTGTGGCATCACAGACTGCCGGGCCTGTCCCTTTCCCCCCCGGGGTTTCCCCCCAAACCCGCACCCTCCCCCACCCCAGAACCCCCTAAAACACCCGTTAAAAAAGCACTTAAAAAACCCGTCAATCCCCGTTTTGCGACATGCCACCTCTCGGGGTCCTAAAACCCGTCATTAAGGTAGGCCCTCGATAACGTAGAGGGCCAAACCCGCGAGAGGGGGGAATCTCGCAGGGCAAGAAGCGTAGACCTAGGGTACATCCGAACAGATATGGGCAAGAAAATGGGGGCATGGCATAGGTCCATAATCATAATTCAAAAATGTCCTGAAGCAGGACCAGGTCAGTCAGGAGAAACGCCACTACCCTCTCACGGTAGCGGCTAGGAGTCTCTGCGTTCTGTCCAACTGATGGCATGGCATGAAACAGAAGATCTTGGGCAGTCATCTGCCACATTCAAAAAAACTCAAGTAACTTAGCAGTCTGCAGTGCCTCCTTGGCAATTCTGACTTCTGGGCACCAACAGCCTGACAGGCTCTACTGATTCTGACAGTCCCATAAACTCTACTGGCACTGCCAGTACTGGCCTCAGGCTGCCGCCACTACAGGTTTGCCCGAACCAGGATGAACTGGTAGAAACCTACCACTGGACCACACTAACCACAGCACTTTGCAGATCATCTTTGGCTTAGTTATTGCCCCAGTCATGAGTCTAGTCCAAAATCTATCTGCACAGGTTCTGTGATTCCTGATTGCAGTATCAGTCCCATCTCTTGTGGATCTTGCAGTCTCATTCCTGTCAGCCAGGGCTTCAGGCTCTTCCAGCGCTCATGGCACTTTTTAAGATATTGATCAGTGCTATCCCAGGCTCCCAGCCCTCTTCCTTCAATAACCAGAGGGCTAACTAATGCCACAACACTTATAGAGCATAAAAAACACAAACACAAAGTCAATATATATAACCAATACCCATTTACAACCAATACTTTCGGATGCCATTTTTCACAATGCCTTAGATTAGAAAATGATAATAAAAATAGCTAACATCTAATACAGGAAGTCAGGGGTGGGTTCTACTTACCTTTACTAATGGTTCACAACAGAGCTGTGCGCTTTGCTCGCGCGTGTGCTCATCTGGCATGCGCAGAAGCATTTTGGTGAAATTGGGGTCAGTGGGCGGAGCCTCCTGCCGGTTTTACTACCGGTTCTATAGAACTGATGCAAACCGGGGGCAACCCACCACTGCAAGAAGTACATAAATATGTTGATTCTTTAAATATATTACACAAAAAGATTTAAGCAGAGGATGGTTTAGACATTCTTATTCTTGAAATGGAAAGACAAAATGAAGTTTAGGAACTATTCCCCTAACTTTTCAATTTACATTATTTTTTTCCCCATGCAGAAGTTGACTTAATGCAGGAAAACATTTTTTTGAACTTCTTGAAATGAGAGACTGCTTTATTTGTACTATTAATTTCACTATACTGTAATATGAATACTCCTGCTCATATTAAGTAATAATAATATGTTTATTATGTTTATTAATAAATTATGTTTATTAGAATTGTGAACAAAAATACCTATACTTTTCTAGATAAAATGTATACAAAATTATCTTTCAGTGAAATATTAATATGGAGAAATAATACAGCTTCCTCAGATAAGGGATTAGAGAAGATGATATTGAAAATGCATTTTATTGATAGGTGGTATGGAAAGCACCACATTTTTATAACTAGGTCAGTTGTCCATTAATTTGTACTCTTTGTTGCTGAGTGATATTAATCTAGATAGGATTACATAGATTTAATCCTTAGTAATGCTTTGTAATTCACCTTAGCGGAAATAAGATCTATTGCTTACTGTTTTATACTGTCATATCATAAAAGCTGGTAATATTCAATCTGATAATTATGCATATTGAATTATTTTGATTTGTACTGCTATTTTGATATAGGCGGAAAATAGTTGAATTTTCCTTTTACAGAAATTCTGCATTCTTGGCAGCATTTTTGGCAACTGATTTACTAAACGTGTGAGATAGTCTGCATATGCAAATTACACTTGCATTATTTTTCTGTAGCAGTCACAGCAGACGTAGGTGACAATACAACTGCCTTCAAGTTTTTGCCAAAATGTAAATCTATCCTGTTTCATTTGGTGAGGGAGGGCATATGTGTTTAGGAATTCTGGGCAGAAGATGCTAATACTGTAAAATTAGAATAGTAAAGGGAAATGAAACGCTATTGGCTATGTGGAATACAACCCTTCTCATTTTAAAAAAAATGAAGGCAGCAATCATTTATTGTTTACTTATTATTACTTATTTCTTTACTATAACTATTTCTGGACTGGAAGTTTGAAAAAAAAAAGATACAATATCATGCCTGGTTTCTGTATTAGTTTGGTGGTATTCTATGAATTTAAAATGGTTATGCTGGATGGTCACTTTGCATAAAGTTCTCTGATTGAACCAGAGAGAATGGCTGGTTCAAGCAATTTTTTTGATGGCAAGCGTCCCAGTGATCGAGATTAGGACTATTATAAATTTGTGTGCATCCACTGCCATATCACAGATTCACATGCACACATTTATACACATAGTGGTGTCTTTCACACAAATCACTGATGTATACACATATGCTGTATAAAGCATAAAATCTGTTTCCCCAAACATTTTCCCTTCTCTGTAATCTTCAATGGGTTTACAAGGGAGAGGAGGAACACTGAATTTTTCTCGCCCCTAGTAGTTTACTAGCAATTAACCAGTTTCCCATCCCAAATAGATAATGGTCATTTGAGTAGAAAGATTGCTATTCCTCTGTCCCATCCAGTCAAGCAAGAGGGAGAAGTACAAAGAATGAAGAAATATATTTTATGAATATGCAATTTTCAATTATTCAATAACTGGTTGAACAATAGAAATATTCTGATTTAATAATTTACTAGTCAAGAGAATCAGTTGTATTTGAAAGTATATCTATCATCCTAAAAATATTACTGACAATTAGAAAAGAAGCCTGGCTTAAACTTTCAATATCTAAAAATTATTCTGGGAAAGCTTCTGAATAATCCTATTTCTGCTTATATCTCTTATTTCTTTTCAAAAACAAACTTAAAATTTGAACTAGGATAATAATAATCAAAATTCATTTGAATGCTATTAAGGAAACATATTTTGTAGAAGTAATGAGTAACTTTTCAGTTTAACTACGGTTTTTGCACTCCAGCATTATTGTCATTTCTGTTCAGAACAAAACTTTTAATATTGCATAATGAGGACTTGGGCGTGATACATTTTGATATCCATATGCACAGCTCTTTTAGAAGTGTCAACTTGCTGTCGAATTCTTGGGCATGTACTCTAATTTTCCATGTTATCCAGCTGCATTTGAGTTTGAATGACATACTTAAGAAAAGTAGTACAGGGTGCTTAATGTCAACTGAGGTGGAAGCATTGGCAAGTTTGGTTTTGCTTGCAGCCATAAAATCTTGTTTTTCAAAGCTGATGGAAATTCAAGGAAGAATGTTTGTGAGTCTCTCCAGGCTGTGGTTTATGCCTGCATTATCATTCTTATGCCCCTGGCATGCTTTAAGGGACAGTAGCTTGAATCCCACAGGAGTGCAAACATTTTAAATGGCCAAAAGACATGTCAAGAAATATATATTTTCTGTTTCATAATGGAATAATTTGTCCAGGTTCAGAAAACAGATAGAGAAGTGAGTAGAGTTTTATGTTACACATATATATTCACAAATACATACAAGATTGATAGCAATTAAATCATTATCTTTAAAAACATTTGATACAAATTCCATATTTTAGAAAAATCAACAAAATATATAATTTCAGCTAGGAAATTCATTTGTTAATGTATTTCCTACTTTTAAATGGTCTCCTTTGCCATTCTCTTTTGTGCTCTGGCTAGACTAATCTGCATTAAAATGGAACATTGCATGCCCAATTGGGATAGGTAAATCTACTCTGTCCTTATTTGAAGCATTCTCCCATTCTTTAACATGAAGGTTGTTAAGGATATTGTTGTTGTGTAACAACTAGCAGAGTGAAGTGCACAGAGAAAACGTTTTTGAGAGCACTGAGATAGAGATACATACAAACTGGTGTTATCAAAAATGTTCTTTATAAATGGAAATAAACAATCTCGTAGTCTTCTAAACAGTCCAAGTCTTTACTGGTTAACTCTAAACAAACTCTTACCAAACAAACAGTAGTTGGTTCACAAACCCCGGATGGTAGCAGATCCACCCACACATGCACGCACGCAATGGCAGCTTATCATTAACTGAACCTTTTACAGTACCGTGCTTAAATACATTGTTAAACTATAAGTAATTATAGCATGACTCAGCATTACAGCATGATGCAGCATTAAAACTTAAAGTCACAGAACACATATATTGCCTGGACAACTGTTAGGCCCAAATCATATCCTAACATGCTCCCCTTTGGACAGGCCAATATATACAGTTTAAATACAATATATACAGTTTAGATACAATACATTCAATTTAGATTCTTAATCCATCTTTCACAACATGCTTTATGTTTGACAGCACCTTGGCAAACTACAGTTGCCTTATATCGATCTGGTGGATGCCTTTCCCTAGTAGATCTTCTAGGCAATACAGGACTCATTTCAGATGTTTCAGTTTCATCCTCCCCTAAACCTACTTCCTGTTCCTCAACCTTAATAGAGGATTCTACAGTATCTATATCCTCAGGAATCTCATCAGGGATATGATGCTCTATCCTAACAGTATTATTATCATGTCTGAAATCTGCACGCTCTAGTTTATCCCATCCTTCGAGCTCTAGAAATTTAAGTGCCCAAATCTCCGATGTAACATATGAATACATTCATCATGTGGTTTAACATTCTCATAAACAGACTTAGACTTAGCCACCAATACTGGGTTCTCCCTTAAAATGAATAAATTATTTTCTAAACTTGCAGTAACAACCTTGCCATCTTTCTCTATAAAACACTTATCATTTTTAAATGTTACTGTAAACCCAAATTGTACCAAAGATTTAACAGATAATAAATTGAATTTTAAACCAGGAATATATAACATAGGCAATGGTTCATTACTAAATGACCAACGAGCAACACCCTCTCCAGCTACCTTAACCTTCCAGCCATTTGCTAGTTTAACATGTTGGTTACTCTTCTCCATTTTAACAAAACATTTTCTATTTCTAGTAATAGATTGAGAAGCACCACTATCAACAACCCAACAATCCTGGTTAACATCAGTAGTTGAACTAGATATAGCTAAATTACAACCCTTCTTGGGTCTATTATTGTCCCTAACAGGCATTTCTTATTTTTACAATATTTAGCTATATGCCCTTTAGCCCCACAAGCAAAACAATGTTTTACAAAATAAGCAGTTGAGTACATTTTATCTTCTTTTGGTTGTTGCACTCTCAACTGATCCCTTTCTTGTCTTCTTTTGGATTCTTCCAACAACCTACCGGTTATGCCAGCCAATGTCAGTTCATCTCTGGACAAAACCTCAAACGAAGAAACAAAGTTGTCATAACTATCGTCCAAAGAAGAAAGAATTATGTAAACTTGTTGTAGTTCAGAGAAAACAAGTTCCTTTTCATGCAGCTCCTGGAAAATTCTGGTCATGGATTCCAAATGAGCCATCATATCTCCCCCTTTAAGAAGATGTTGTCTAAATAATCTTCGTGTGAGATATATATGAGCACCCACAGAGTCACGAACATATAGTCTCTTCAACTTGGTCCAACACCTAGCAGCAGACTCTTCGCCACGAATATGGACAAGCTGCTGGTCACCCAGTGTCAGTCCAATAATACAAAGAGCTCGTTCATTGTCTCTGTTAAACTTGGCTACTTTCTTGGCATCTTCTTCATCAGCAGGATCCCATGCTGTTACATCCGGTGGATTATTAACTATGTCCCACAGTCCTTCTCTACGCAAAAGTAGACCACATTTTGTAGACCAGGATACATAGTTCATTCCATCCAGCCGGGTTATCATGGAAAAATTTGCTGCTTGTTCTAGTGCCATCTTCACGTAGATTGTTTATAACAAACACAGTCTGTACTACTCACAAACTCAAACAAGCTCTCAGTTTAACTCTGAAAAAATCCTAGTTAGTTCTGGTTTGCTCACTCTGGGCCCATAACCAATGTTAAGGATATTGTTGTTGTGTAACAACTAGCAGAGTGAAGTGCACAGAGAAAACGTTTTTGAGAGCACTGAGATAGAGATACATACAAACTGGTGTTATCAAAAATGTTCTTTATAAATGGAAATAAACAATCTCGTAGTCTTCTAAACAGTCCAAGTCTTTACTGGTTAACTCTAAACAAACTCTTACCAAACAAACAGTAGTTGGTTCACAAACCCCGGATGGTAGCAGATCCACCCACACATGCACGCACGCAATGGCAGCTTATCATTAACTGAACCTTTTACAGTACCGTGCTTAAATACATTGTTAAACTATAAGTAATTATAGCATGACTCAGCATTACAGCATGATGCAGCATTAAAACTTAAAGTCACAGAACACATATATTGCCTGGACAACTGTTAGGCCCAAATCATATCCTAACAAAGGTTAAAGACTTGTCTGAACTCAAAGCAGAGTTTGTTAGATTCCATTAATTTGGAATCACTTAACTTTTAGAATCTTTACTGTCATTGAAAAGGCATGTCATAGCCAATTTAGATGCTTTGAAGATTGGACTTGAGGAGAAGAAATGGCAAAGTTAAAACTGACATGTGACGGAATGGAGAGCCAGTGAGTAGATCAGCTCTTTGTAATTCTTCTCTGGACAAGGGGAGGGTTTTAGATTGCCTACAAGTGATCCAGATACGTACTTGCTCCTTGTGAAGAGACTACAATAGACGGTCTCTGGTAGTTTAGAACTTTGATAAGTGAGAGATGAATCTTCATTCAAACTTTAGAGCTTTGAGCTTTATGGACATTGGATTTGCATACTTCCTTTTCTAATCACTTTTGGAAGTTGGTTATTAATTGCTTTTCAGCTATTAGTAACTTTTGGATCAACATGTTTTATAGCACTAGATGAGTTTCCTTCACTTTCCTTACTGAAAGAAGGCTTAAGTACAAGTTTAAGGATTAAACAAAAAATATTTTTGAATAAACAGCAAAAAAGTTATTAGAATGTTGTTTTGGAATTACAAACAGGTACATGGATCTGAAATAAGATTTTGAAATTAATTATAAGAATCCTTTCTGTGAAAAAAAAGTTTTTATTTTTTGTTTTTTAAACATGATAGGATGAGACTGTCGTAAGACTGACATAGAGGAAATCAAGAATGTAAAGATTAAAATGAAAGGATAATAAACCTTAAAACTGACTTATGAAATATGAATACAGAACAAAGCAAAATATTTTTTTAGCAAATACAAGTATATGTTTCACTGGACAAGATAAGACTGAGTTGAAAGTGGATTTTAAATGACAGGCTATAACAATATGGAGAAAGATTCTACATTAGGTGTATAAAACAAACTGGCTGATATTTTAATAATGAAAAGGGATATACAAATAGCAAACTAAGAGAATGGCCTGGATTATTTTCCTATATTGGATTTATAAAAGAGGCTTGTTAAAAGTTTGAGAAGTTTTTAAAAAAAGGCTTGCTCAAACTAAAATTGGATCAGAAATTTTGTATTGGGATCAAGCTTTCCTTGGAAAGCTCCTATTTATTAAAATCTGGCATGATATTTGATTTTAAAAGATTGTTATCATTTTATTATTAAGATGCATCCATTTGTTTAAAGCTTACTAAATAAATAATGTTGCAAGCTTATTTATTCATTCTTCTTTACATCCATCCTACCTTATCCAGAGTTAGGATATATTTGCCAGCTACTAAATGCTGTGAATATTAATCTTTTAAAAAATCATATCCTTGAAAATAACTATCAACCACGTGAAGGAAATTGAGAAGAGAGAGAAAGAGAAAGGCATGGATAGAAATATAGAAAGTAAATCAGAATTTTAATTTTTAAAACTTTATTTGTTCAAATTTATATAGTCATCCATCTCATATTTATGACTTTGGGTGACTTACCATTAAAATATAAATGACACCCCCCCCCCAAATAAATCATACAAACAATACATTTCAAAGTGCCAGTTATAATATTTTCAAATATAGTTAGAAATATAGTTAGAGTTTTATTGATAACAGGCCCAAAACAAAGAATAATATAGCAATTCTTCCAAGCTGAATTCTTTATTATTTCATATCTTTAGACAAAATTTTGCCTGACTGAGGACTCTACCATTTGCATCTACAATATGTGTATCTTGTATCTGTAAACTACTAGGGAGGAGCTGTCTTTGCCCCATTTATCTCACACATAGTATCTGTGCTCAGTTGCTGCTTACTCCTCTGGAATGTACCCTCTCCCTTCTAGAGTTTCACTGCCTCATTACATTCCATACTTGATGAAGGCAGATATGAACAAAAAAGTGAGTTATGGTTTGTCCCTGCCATTGCAGCATACCCAAAGTCGCATGATCACAGGCTAGATATCATGATGAAGCTGGCAGGGAAGGTTGCAAGTAATAGTCATATGATTTCTTGCTTAGTGACCACACCACTTAATGATGAATTTTCAGGTACCATTGTAGAATTAAGTTTAGGACTACCTGTATAGCATTAGAATTGGAGTAGAAGGCGATAAGGCTTATACAGAAATGTGTGGATGAGAGGAACAATTTGCATTAAATCAATTTGGATTGAATTATGAACCAGATTTTTTTTTTTCCTGTAATTGGAAGTAAGCAAGCTTTGGAAATTTCAGGGCTGTGGAGTCAGAGCCGGAGTCGAGGAGCCGGAGTCGGAGGAAATTTTGGGTACCTGGAGTCGGAGTCGGAGTCGGCAAACAATGCACCGATTCCGACTCCTACTAAATTTAGATTGGAATTTTAAAAAAAGCAAGTTTAAATGTCCCAATTCTCCCAACTCCACAGCCCTGGGAAATATGTATGGTGAAACAAATATTGCAAATTTCAGCAGCAGGTTCACTAGTATAATTGTAATTTCTTAAGAATTTTCTAATTTTTTAATGTAGGCAGTCGCAGTCATGAGGTTTTCTCTTAATGACTTGTGCAATCTTCTGTTAATGGCAGTATGTAGAACTGATGGAATTGTCATCAGTTAATGGCCTGATTTTAATATAGTTGTGTAGAAGATTATTATTTCAGCTTTAGCTGAGCTTTCTAAAAAAAGTCTCAGAGAATTTTGCTGACAGCTACATATGCAGTTACTTTCTTCTGTTGATGACTGAACCTCTGCCTAATTTGAAACCAGCAGGGGAGGGGGCTCAGGGTGCCAAGTAAACAGGAATTTTTGAAATAGAAAGATGTCAATGGCATAACACAGATGGTACTGATCTTTTGGTGTTTTCAATATTTGGTGTGGGGAAAAACCTTTATTCAGTCACAAGCAGAATAGAAAGTGGAATATGCATATTTCTTAGCACTCTTAGACATTCAAAACAGATACTACATATGCAACAGTTTTCTCAAATTGAGCAAACATGCAATTTGCTTCCCACATTTAAATAGTTTTGAGAATTTTGCAAATATGTTATTTATACGTTATTTGGTATTATTTTTTTCTCATGCCATTCAATTTTTGTTCTTTCAGACATACAAGATGTTTTGAATGTCTCCCAAACATCTGAACCAAATAATAATAATAATAATAGAAAAACCCAGACGGGGACTCCTCAGAAAGTCAATGAGACTATAATCTTATAATACTGTTGACAGTATTCCTTTCATTTCTGTCTCTAACATGACAATACAACTACTGCTACAATTTTCAAAATATATTCAAAATATATAAGCATAGAATCTGTTCATTGAAAGCTGTTGTTATGCAGTAGTAAGAGAATCCTTAGTCATCTACAGCAGTATTAAGAATCAAGACATATTTTACAACAGCATTGTGACAGAGTTCCCACACTGGCTTAGTAAATGCTGGATACAAGAAGAATCACTGATGTGGTTTCTTCTGAGACTAATGTCACTTTTCAGATAAAACAGGTTGTCCGATAGTGATAGTGATAGGATTTATATGTTTGTATATAAGTAAATATACAAATATATTGTCTATAAGCCTTACTTTTGCAATGCAGATGGGAGAACATACAAGGATAACTAGAGGATTCACTTTATGATAGGAAGACCTGTGCAGTTATGAAGCTAAGGAACAGTAAAACATTAGGATGATTATGAAATTATCTCAATCTTCTTAGTCACATGTAATGATGTAGCTTAACAGTGTTGCATTTTTCTTGATTCACTTATTAGTTTCAGTTTAGGGAAAGCTGAAGAAATGCTAATACTATATCACATTATTCAAAATTACACATTCCCAGGTAAATAAACTACTTTCTTTCTGAACCTGATGCATACTATATTTCTCCTAAAATAAATTGGATTGGTAAATGCAAATTTCCAATTGATTTGCCTGCCAATTTGTTTCTGATCCAATCTCTTAGGATTTCTAAGGTTATAATTCAAGTATTATTTCTTAAAATTCATCAGTTTGTGGTTAGAACACCAGGCTAGAATCCAGGAGACTGGACTGTGAGTTCTACTGCCTCCTTTAAGCTAGTCACTTTTGCTCAGCCCAACATAACTCAAGGTTACTGTTGTGAAGAAATCAGAAGGAAGGAGTACTGTATTGAGTATGGTTATTGCCTTGAGTTGCTTCTAGTAAAGTAATCCACAGATGAAACATTTTTCATGCTATTTTGGTAAAAAATTCCAGGATTGGTTTATCTGTGGATCAGGTTATATACAATATATGGGTCCTCTGAAATCTGAGAGAAAAAACCTACCCTATACACTCATGGATAAGGCCATCTTTAGAGAAGCTGCACCCATTTTTTTCACATATAAATTTCTTTGCTTATCTGCAATATTTACCATAAAGTGAAAGCAGTATTTTTTTTACTTGAAACTTATCTGAACTTATGATGTTGCATGACTAAAATAAAGCAAAAAACTTGAAATTAACTGATAAAGAAAAAAGCATCAATCAAGCATTGTCTGACTCACCTGAAACCAGCTTGTTCCTTCATCAAGATGTTATCATGCACCAAATCTACATGTTTTTTTTAAATGAAGTCTATTCTTTTCTATGAAGTCTCTTATTGGACTCAGCAATTTGATGTGGCAGAATTATCTAGTTCTACCTATTCTCCTTTTTGTATACTTGGATTAGTAATGGATCTTTTCCAATCTTCAGGGATGAAAAATGAATAATCTCTCTGTATATGGTGCCAGGACTGGTTCCATCAATCCACATTTGTCTTTAGCATGTTTGTCAAGATCATATCAAGTAATCTTCAGCAGTATCTTTTTTTTAATTGGGAACAGAATTTAGCAGTCTCAAGAAAAACCAGGGGCCAATTTGGATCAGAGCAAATATCTGACATTTCTAAAGCATAGTTTGACCACGAATGCCCTGAAACTTGGGCCAATTAAATTGAAGGTTTAAGAGAACACAGAGTTACCAATTCACATAAGAAATTTCTTCAAACCAAAAAAAGTTGTTTGCCCAATTTTCCCACTTTGTAATCTATAAACAAAGCACTGGAATTTTAAACCATGGATAATAAATAGAAAATTAATACATATTGTTAATCCATGCTTGTAAATCCAGGACAATACCATGTTTGCACTATAAAAGAGTGCTTATTAAAAAACCTCCCAAAACTATACTCCATGTTCAGCAAATCACTAGCTCCCCATATATAGAAAAATACTAAATTTGGAATACAGAATTCAAAATCACATTCACATTTTTAAATCAGATTATTTTGCCCAAAACCATATTAACCAATTGTTTAGAGCAATGCAGTAGGGTAAGGTAACCCTAACCCTAACCCTTTTTAAACAATATCTGAGGTATCTAATAAATATGAAAAGGATCTTCTCATCTTCAGTTCATAAAAATATACTTAATCTTCTTTCAGAATTTTAATCACTGATTTGTTAATATCAGGTATTCAAGAATCCAAAAATCTCCAAACGTTTCACACGAGTTGCCCAATATTTAGTAGTATTTTCTGTGGTACTTTTTTACTACTTCTAAAAGATCCCAGATCAACCTAGAGCAGAAAAAGGATACATGAAATGAAAATGTAAAAGGAACATTAAGACAGAGGACATTCTGGAAGTGACCTTTTTATAAAACTTGAAAATATTTAACTTCTAATTCATATCTCTTACATATTCTCTCTTTTTTCCTTACTTTCACTGTGTAGACTAACACCACCATGAACATAGTTGCTGGGAGGAAAACTGTTGGCAACCCTCACAATAGGATGTTGGCTGCATATTCTGTTTCATGTGCCAAAATAAAATGAAAGAATTATGAGGCACCATGATTTCTGTGGGTGGTATCAAGAGCAACATCTTTTGCTTCAGTGTGATTGCCCGATGGCTTTCCATAAACAGAAGCACAGTTCTGAACTTTGGAAAGAAATTAGAATTATACTTATGAACTTGTTGCTGAAATTTGCAATATTTGTCTTAGAAATATTGTAGAAATAATGTACATATTTCAACAGCTTGCTTGATTGCAATTACCAAATCATTTTTAATCTGATTATGATTGAATCCACATTAAATTTAAATTCTTCCTGTCATCCACACATTTATATGTAAGCATTGCCAATTTCTACCCACTTTCCAGCCTTATCAATATATAGGCGGTCCTTAATTTATGACTAAAATTGGGAGTGAAAAATTATTTGTTTAACCGTTTGGTCATTAAGCAAGAAACAATTTGACTGTGACTTGTGACCTTCCCTGCTGGCTTCCGGATTGACTTTACTTCTAATAAACCAGCAGGAAGGTCACAATTGGTGATAACATGACCATGGCTTGCTGTGATAGTGTAATCACACGTCTAGTGCTGTGTGTCCAGATTGCCATCATGTGAGAATGGGAACACTGCGATAGCCAGTACTTCAAGACACAGTTGTGAGAGATCGTAATTTCAGATGATCGTTGAGTGAATGGTTGTACTCCTAAGGATAATATGTAGTTGACATGGTAGATTAATATCAACATCACACTCCAAACATTGGAAAAATTTTTAAACACACGTAACAAAAACCAGCTATAACCAGGAAAGCACACATTATTGTAAAATGAAGACATTTTACATTAATTATTGTAAAATTTTTAATTTTTACAATATTAATAATTAATATTTTAATAATTGTAAAAATAAATAGTTGGGGGCCATATGCTGACTCTGTAAATCACTTAGACTTAGAGAGTCCTGTAAAGCTCTGTGGAGGGGTATATAAGTCTAAGTGCTATTGCTATTAGCCAATGTGCGTTCCTGCTGGGGCTAATATATACCTGATGCACAATCTACCCTGCTTAGAATTTATATTTTACCAAATGCAAGTTGAGAAGAAAACACAGATGGCTCATACTGCATTTCTTTGCTCACTCATGTCAGAAATAGCTTACATAATACTCATTTCACATAATTAGATGTTTATAGATTATAGAGATCTATCATAGATGTTAATAAGGATCTGAGAACATACAACATGAAGATATTTCATAGGCATTCTGTGTGTGTGTCCATGTGTCTGTATGGGTATGCATGGGTTTAGCAGTATCAATGTTTCACCTCAAAATTGTTTTCAAAATCTATAGTTAATCTGATATAACTATGTACATGATCCATAATTGATTGAAAGAGAAAAAATAGTGTCTTTCTGAAAGATTTTGTAACATTCATGCAATTTAGCATGATAATTTGAATTCATTCCAGTTCCATTTAAATTCTTTAGTTCTTTTTTCATTTTTTTAGCTGGGAGTAAAATGTGATACTATTGATATGTGTTCATAGTAAATAAGCCAATTTACTGCCTTTAAGCATAGTTTCATATCCTTCAGTGAAAAGTGAATATATTTCCCCAAGATCAATACTTTATCTTCTCATGTCAATAAAATTTCCCTCCCCCAGAAAGCTTATTTTGTTGAAAATAGGTAAGTTTATTTGAATTGAAACGAGAAGTTCACAGAGGAAACGGTGAAAATGTCAAAGTCTGATTAGCAAAATGATTCTTAAGTATTATATCCAAACCTCCAAATTTTTATAAGATTATGCCTGTATGCATTGTTTACTTAATAATTCCTCTAAGAATAATTACAGATAAATTACAATGTGCTTTGTAAAAATATTCCTTTTGGGGATGACCTAGACTGGGCATTTCATGTGCCACTGCCTCTGCAACGAAGAGGAAGTTATCTGCAACTATACTTCACTTGGTTTTCTATTGTAAATCACCTGTTTTTCCATTGCTTCTTCTACTTCCTTTTATATAGTATCTGTCTTTCATTATAAAACATTTGTGCTTTTATTGGTTATAGGAAGAGTTAAACACTCAATAAAAGCTTCTATCTCCACAATTGCTTTGGATAGCAAAACTTATTTTCTCTGGATTTGTTACAATGATTATAAAAAAAAGTAGAGAAGAAAATAATATCAAAAAATAATAGTTTAAAAACTGAAGAAAATTGTTCTAATCACTGCTGACAAAATACAAAAGTTGGAGAGGAATTTGTATGGAAAACTGCTGGAAAGTCAGTTAGAATCGTACAATGATCCAGGACAATAATTAAGTATATTTCTGTGTAGAAAATGGTCTGTTCATTGTTAATAGGCTTAGTATAGGCCAGACTCACCTGTCCCATGTCTCCAAAGGTCTTCCCCATCCCGTGAGATATCTCAGGCTCTGCTTTCCATCTCTTGGAAATCCCCACAGGTTTTTGGCCTGCTTCCCACTTGGCTACTCAAGAACTTGCAGAGGAGGGCCTGCTCCTCAGCCAGCTCCAGGGCCTAGTAGCACCCCTTACCTTTTTGCAGCTTCTGAGAGAGGTGGCCAGCTGATGTAATATGAGACTCAGCTTTCCTACAGAAAAGCAGGTGTTATTCTCATGATCCTTTAAGGGAATCTGCTTTAATCACAGTTGTAAGAGTGAATGAATCTGGGTGCTGCAGTGGTCCTAACTTGGAAACTAGAACACAAATAGCTTTTGGAAAGGGTCTGTCGTAACTTCGAATGGTCACTAAGTGACTGATCATAAGTCAAGGACTACCTTTAATTCAGTCCTTAGAAACACGTTTGAAGGAATTTTCAGACCAAAGGACAATTACATAATTAGTCTAATTATAGTCCAAATATTATTTTTCTGATACAGTGGAAAATCCTTTAGATGAGATTAGTGCTTTGTAAAGAGAAAGTAGTGGCAATTGGCCATTCAAGCTCCAGAAGGAACATGAGGTTGCATAGTTAATATTGATGGATATTAATATCCATATTAATGCAAAAATATATATCAAAAATAACTCTACTTTTGTTTGATACATTACTCCAAAACTTTTGATTGTATTGACTATTCAAAATTTAGAAAATCTCTGAAAGCAATGGGTATATTCCAGTATTTTATTGTTCTGATGAGTGGTTTCTGAAATAGCCAATAGCATATGAGGCGGATGAACAGAGTACTGGAAACAACAGGAATGCATCTGCATAATGCAGAGATATAGAATAACTTGGAGAGCTTTTTCTATAGGACGACAAGAGTGGGCCAAGATTTGATGGAGCACAACATTAAAAATGCAATACAAGCAATTTCCTCCACTTTCACTCTTTTAGCAAACTTACACCCATTGATATTTTCATCAGCTATTGAAAAGTACTGCATGTAGGAAAATAATGCCAACTCATGACCAAGTAGACAACCTTCCTAATTTGTAGGTCACTTAGCGAGAGTGATAGCATGACATTTTTGTTGCTATCAATCTATTTTTATTTATTTATTAGTTTATTATTTATTAGTTTGATTTATATGCTGCCCTTCTCCAAAGACTTAGGGTGGCTTACAATGCATTAAGCAATAGTCTACATACTTTTGTATATACTTGCTTAATAGGGCTTTCAGCCCCCCCTCCCCCCAAGCGGTGTTCTTTTTATACAAAGTCAGCTTATTGCCCCCACAATCCGGGTCCTCATTTTACCTACCTCGAAAGGATGGAAGGTTTGAGCCTGGTGAGATTTGAACCTGCAGTAATTGCAGGCAGCTGGCAACTAAGTGCTACTTTAACAGCACCTAGTCCATTGCGCCACCAGGTTCTATTTATTTTATCAATATTTAAATCTTTGAAAAATCAGGCTAGTACTTTCAAAAAGTTCTGGGAAGACAATATATGAAAGTGGAAAAGTGACATCCAGGAGCGGGTTCCAAAACCCACCACTACCGGTTTGCTCGTGGGCGTGCATGCGCAGAAGCGTCAGGGCAGAGCCTCCCGTTGCTGCTACTAGTTCACCTGATTCAGTGTGAACTGATAGCAACCCACCACATTCCCTTACACTCTAGTGAGCCTACATCTTGTATTATAAAGGTCAATCCTTCATTTCAGAAACCTGGCCTTCAGTTTTAATTTTTCCAGTTCAGCTCTTGAATTTTCCTTCGTAAAGCAAATTTATAAACATAAACAGCTATTTTTATCAACCTCTTTCAGATTTGCCCCCTTTTCAGGTTTGTCTTTTATTTCCCCCCCCCAATAAAATATGGTCACTGTCTACACCTTACACGTAAGGCTTCTGAACTGACACCAAGAGATCGGCCGAGTTCGTAGTGTTAAGCAGATCACTCCAGAAACGTGGATTTCAATTCAGGTCTAGCAATGCTAACTTTTGTTGCGGATTGCGTCGTCTGCGGAGGAGCATCTTCAGTTTCAGTTCAATGTTAAAAAGTTTTATCCCCTTCGGTTTTGTTTTGTTACTTCTTCTCGAGTTAAGTTGCAAAAAGTCCACAGGCCTCGGACCGGACTCTTCCTTTGCTTCCTTGATGTGAGAATAAACTGGTAATTGTAGCTCCTCGCTGGAGGAACCCTATGGCGAAGCTGCTGCTTTTCCTTCCCGCCCTTGGGCTAAGCGTTGGACCGTCGCAGCAGCCCTGGCCAAGGCCCAGGGAAGAGGTTCCTCCAGCCCCCGTAGAGCTTCCTGCTTTCCACAAGGTGCCGAAGAAGCCGCTTCTCTGCGGCAGGAACTGAGAGAGGTAGAAGAGAGGCTAGGAGGGAGGTGCTGCTGCTTTTACGGCCGCCGTCACGCCAGGCCGGGGAGGCGAAAGAGCGAGGCTCGGGCCACCTTCGGCGAAGACGCCTGGGAAGCCGCACGCGACCCAGACCTGCTCCCCTTGGGACGCGCGGGGAAGAAGAGCAAACGAGACAAGAGCCAGCGCTTCCCTTCCCTCCCGCCCTCCTTTCCCGCCCAGGCCGGACTGGCGCCTGCCTTTTCCCTTCAGGGGGTGCCGCCGCCTCCTGGGACCCCTCACCCCGAGATGCGACCATGGACTGCAGGATCAAGTAAGCGCGGGGTAAGGGTGGGTGGGGGAAGTGTCAGTGGAAGCGGGGAGCGGGGCGAAGTCGGCTGCAGGAGGAAAGGCACTCGCCGGCCCGCGGCGGAGAGAGCGAGGGGAGGCGTCAGGCTAGGCCTCAAAACCACCCCCAGCCCCACTTTGCATTTGCGCGGCTGCTGAGGCTGAGGCCGGCCGGGGACGGGAGCTGAGGTCAGCAGGAAAGAGGTGGGAGGGAGCCCCATCCCCGCTTCTGCCGTGCGTCTGTCGGGGGCTGCAATCCCAAACCCGATCGGCGGGGAGAGATCCCTTGGCAAGCGCTTGAGCTTGCTTAGGTGGGATCCGCCGACTCTGGCTGGGCTTGCTTTGTCCTTGGTAAAAACTAGCTTCTCGCCCAGAGCGACTCTCCTCCCCCTCCTTCCCTTCGCAGCATGAAACCCGACTGTCCTTTTTTGAATGGCCGACAGTATAATACCTGCATTCTTCCGTCTCCCATCTGCCTTTGCTTCGCTCTGCCTCTGCTGGACTTACCTTGTTGACCAGTACTTGACACAATTACCTAGAGTCAGCAAGATCTCCCTAGTAAAGTAGGGACAGCACATTTGTGCAGAATGAAGTCCAAATAATTAACACAACAGCCAAGTGTTTTCTGATTTCTTGGCAACCTACAACCCACCTGAACAACTACTTTATCCTCATTTCTGGTGCACAGTCTCATCCTAGATATGAACACACTGCACACAGTGTGTACCTGGATATCTTAAGATGTCATTTTCCCCTTTCTCCAATTGATAGGATTTGAAGAATAAACATTATTGTACTGTACTGTATGCCAGGTAACTATTTGATAGGAGCACCAAAATTCCCCTTCATTAATTGAAAAGATGGTATGTGTGGCAAGAGGGGGCAGGAGGATGTTGGCAAGGAAATTCCCATGACTGAGAGGAATGTGAGCAGAATGATGCCACACAATTAATGGAGATAAATATTTTCTGTTTTTAATAATTTCCACAGTGGGTTGGAAAAATATACACCAGTTGAATATCTATGCCATTTCCAAGGACTTATTTTTAAAGTGAAAAATGAATGAACTATTTCCTCATTTGGCGATTGCAGTTAAAATCTTGACCTTGCAATCCTTGATAAATTTTGCATTCTGAACTACTTTTAATAGTTTTGCAAATTGACAATGACCTGTTCATGGTGAGCCAGCTGGAATAGACATAAAAGCCCTTGCTTTTATGAACTGGCTTACATATTGAACTGGTTTGATACTTCATGGTGCAAAGTAACACAATTTGAAAGGCCTGTTTGTGAAAGCCTAGAAGCAGTTATACAGAAAACAGAAATATTGACCTATGAGATGTTTATCTAGTTTTTAAAGAAGTTGTGGTTATAGTTGGAGAACCTGTTTTCATAGAAGTTTTCTTTTCAGTCATTGTGGGTACTTCTGGAGTTAGCAGACTTAACTACACAAACTATTGCAGGAGAGAGCTCAGTTGCAAATCCTATTATAGTTGCAATCTTGTATACAGTTGCTAAGGAATAAGTTAGCTTCACATAAGGACTAGTTTCTAATTGAGTAAGCATAGTATTTACATTGTGTAAAGAAGCATAACATCAAATCCAGAAATTGAAAATGGATTATTTTTAAGGGTAGAAGCCCCATGAATATAAATTTGGTAAAATGATAATAATTTCATGACTATTTTAATACATTGAATTTGTGTTCCACAACACATACGTTTATGCTTCCTTAAGCAACTATGGAGTTTAATTTTCTTGAATGTAGCACATTCAGTTCCAGTTGCTGTTTAATATCTGCTACGTCTGGCCTTCTATTTACATATTTATTCATTCTTGTGATCAAGTAGTTATGTAATCAATCAGAGGGTGACTTCAGAATTAGAGTTTGGGGGGATGCTCACATGTTCATCTGCATGAAACACTAACATTTGCAAGCTCAAATAATTATTGAAGAGGAAGTTACAGTTTGCTTATTGCTTCTCAGTTGTTCTGTCTTAGATTACCCATTCCCATTCTAGCACTTTTTAGTATTTTGTGAATAAATTATTTGAGTTATTGGCTGGAAATTTTAGAAGTTTAATTCCAACACAACTGGGAAACATGATTCAGGGAAAACTAATATTAGCAAAATTCCATTAGAGTTGATTGTAAAACAAAAATACATGCTGGGCCATAATGTCAAAATGAGGATAATCTTTCCTTAAGCCATTAGGTGAGTGTTACTTAAAAATTGGTGTGTACGGATTAAAAAGTCTATCAAATTCAATTTATTTCAATTATATATAATACTTTTGAGATCATATTTTATATTCTACATGGCCAGTAAGAAATAAACAAACATTAGAACTGCAATAGCAGTTGCTTTGAAAATTTATAGAGGACTGTAATATGTATAGGAGTTGGGAGGAATAATGTGTAAGGCATACCTTGTATGACATTACATAGGACATACTGGAAGTGTTGCAAAAATCACAATGAAATTGCATGGTGAAAGCTGTGAAATGACAAAATCTTTCATGTTACAGCTGCCTAATGTATAGGATTATAAAGGATATAATATCAATAGTTTACATACATATGTACTTTGAGTGTATTTTCCTGTGGTCATTTATCACTATTTTATACTGTTTATTTTAATCCCTAACAAAGTAAGGGAAAAAGTTATTTTCCTAAAGATGTAAAACAAATGTTATTTCTAACTTGCAGCAAGTTATAGCTTAACTCCTCACTTTCAGTGTCAATTCCCACTTCTGTTTATCCTGGCAGGATTCTCTTTGTCCTTCTCAGTCATTCAGTGCTGAGAGTTAGTGTACTAGAGCTGGATTAACCATTACATAATCTAATGAATTTCAACAGTCAAGCTTAAATAATATTTGTTGAGTTTGCATTGTAATGCAATTCTGTAAGTCTCAAGAACGGTTAGTAAATAATCACTGTGTATTCTAAGAGACAAGTAATTATGAGTCAATGCTATTATGCAGTTTAATGTTATAACAAACATAGCATACCTGTGATTAGATTATTTAAATGTTTGTGACCAATTCATGACTAGTCAGATACTTTGTTTTTACTTCCAGAGAAAATCCAGAGACTACCTTTGATTTGGTGATACAAGTAAAATGCCAGGCTTCTGAAAATGAAGGTAATGCACATGCCTTTATATTCTGCATATAAATTAGTTGGGCAAAATGTAACAAGTTATATTTTTAATGTGGATAGACTAATTTAGTTAGGAAATGTGCTTAATTGCTTTTTATTATGGTTATTTTTAGGAACAGAACTATATAATTATAGCTTACTACATTACATATGTTTTATATATTATTATTAGCTGTAGCAACAACAATAATATTTAATTAGAGACATACAGTTTGCTTTGAGTTTGTGCTTTAACCTTTTTTCAATTTGCACATTATAATGGATTCCGTAAGTTGTGTTTTAGCAGTCCATATAATTATGATGTTGAAGAAGGAACCCTCTTTGGCTATGTACACATAAGTATTCGTGCTGCTAGTTTAAATCATTTGGTTGCCATTACTGTTTTAATAACAAGTGGATAATGGTCATGTTAGGAAGGAGAGATTCATGGATAGTAACAACATTATGCTTTGTCTACTTATATCTGGTAATCCTGCTTAAAATAAATAAATAAATACAAAATAAAATAAATATTTTTCTCAGGATGTCTTCCCAAATAAGCTTTTGTATTAGTTTAATCTTTAATTTTTAAAGTTGGATTTAGAAAGAATACCCAGTTTAGAAGCATTGTAGAGAATATGGATTAGCTAAATTCAAATGTTCATGATTTTTGCAGTTAGTTCCCAATTTATAACCATTTGTTCAGCATCTGTACAGGATTATGATGGTGTGGAATAAAGAAAGTTATGACCCCTTCCTGAAGTTATGGGTGTTTTAACACCTTCACTGTCATGTGGTCAAAAATCTGAGTGCTTGGTAGTCCACCTGCCTTTACAGGGGGCTGCTGTAACGCCCCCTTTCATCTATATATCCTCCCATTTTAGCCACCGACCTGCATGTGCAAAGTTGTCTCAACCTTGGCAGCTTTGGCTTGCTTCCAGCCCACTTCTCTCCATCCCATTATGCCTAGGTCCACTTTTGCATTGTTGTGCTGACAGGTGTGCCGAGCTGATGTGAGGCCCAGCTTTCTGTCATGGTTACTGTGCACTATTCTTTAAGCGGATCTCATTCTCGCGATTGCACTATTTGGAGAAGCGGCCTTCCAAACCATTGCAAGAACAATTGTATCTGATAGCTTTCTAGCATTCCTAACATGATCCTTCTGAAGGCTAGATTGTTTCTGCTAACCCAGAATCTAGGCTGGGCATAATACAGGTTAGCAGGGGTATCAGAGTGCAGCACGGTGAGGGTGATTGGAACTGGGCTAGGACTGCTTCTCACCTTACCAGACAATGTGCAGGGCTGCCAAAAAGAGATGGGGAGGAAATGGGTAGGTGAGGGGAGTTGGAGGTCTTACTGAGGTTTGGGGCTGGGAGGGATGAGGTATATAACAGTTTGGAATGAGTAGGTCCTTGGCTAATGATTGGTAACATTTGCTTAAAAATGGCAACAAGGATTGCCAAGTTTGTGGCAATCCCAATTGTGATCATAAGTCGAGGATTACTTTTAAAAGACAAATGGAAAAATAAGCATCACCTGTTAAAAGCATGGTATTCCAAATTTGTATCCTCTGGACCAATACAAATAGCAAAATCCTTGCACAGTGTAATTTCTATATCAATGCTTCCCAGGAGAAATTCCAGAACAGGTTTTAAGACATTAGTCAAAAAACCATACCCCCCCCCCCCCCCAAATCAAAATAAAGTAAAAACCAGGCAAAACATTTAAAATATGTAAAAGGGTTTTTAAAAATCTACCTCAGTAACAGAAAGGCTGGGGCATGCCCATTTGGACAATATATTATCAAGTTACGACATGATTCCATTTACTATGGAAAATTCTTCTAAACAATGGTTCCAAATGGAACGTATATTAGAGCCAAATAATTTTATAAATCAAGGTGGGTTTTTTCACCCAAAACATTTTTCTAGAATAAAATTGAAAATGTGCCATTAAAACAACGCTTCAAATAGGTTCCACAGACTTTCTTCAAAAACAGACATAATGATGAATACAAACTAGATTAGGACTGTACAACTTGTGGCCCGCGGGCCAGTTGCATCACGACCTGGCCACGCCTATGCCGGGTTTAGCGAAGGGAAAAAAGCCATGATATATCGCGTGCCGCTGCCCTGACGACACAAGTTTGACACCTCTGAACTAGATCATTGCTTGAAAGTGGGTTCACATTACTAGAAAGACATAAAGAAAACCTGGAAGGTTGTGAGGAATATCTTGAGAGACTAGAGGGAATAAGAGAGAACATATTTATCAGCATTGTTTCTGGTAAATTTTTTTTGTGACCAGCCATGACAACCAATGATAGTCATTTTGTGACTGATCAGTCTCTTTCCCTATGGCTATCATGTTGAGAGAATCTTTATGAAATAACTTTCAAAATCCAAGCGGATCGACTGACATCCCCCCACCCTACTTAGGGCTGCTAATCATTTAATTGGCTTCCTTTCATCAACATTAGTCCGGAAACAAGTATCATAGGTACTCAGGGACACACACACTCTCAGGAACACACAACCCCAGATAATCATTTATTTTTAAAAAAGAGAGCGAAGAGAATGAGATAAATCTGGTGACTTGCTATGTATCAAATTGAAATTTTAAATCTAGTGAAATTAAGGTTTTAAATACTTGTACCTTTTTCTTTTGTTTATATAATGTAACAAGCTTGCAACTATCTACTGTTTTGGATTGGAGGAACCTGTTATTTGTTTTGGAAGTGGACTAGTCTAGTTTCACGCTCTTATCCTCTGACTTTGCAAGACAAATTTGTGTGATTGGTGATTAAGCCATTCATGAAATTTTAGGCTGAGCAACACGGGAAGCGACTCACAAAACACAATTCTACTTATAAAGCTCTTATTGTCATATAGGGAATAAGTTATATCTGTGTGTGGTAATCATGGAATTGTACATTGTAAGGAAGGAACTTCAAAGATAAATTATTCCAAAAATAAGATTTTGGTATTTGCCAAAGGCCCTAGAGCTGATACTTGGAAGTTAAACGAATAACCAATTTGCCAAAGGCCCTAGAGCTAATACTTGGAAGTTAAATGAATAACCAATTAAATATTGGAGGTAGGATTCACTTCTTTGGTGAGTGTAAGGCCCATTAAGATTATATTAAGCAAAATGCCCCAAAATTGACAATAGCTCTGCAATCTTTCTATTATTCCAAGGGGCAAGATTTATACTGACTTTTTAAAAAAGTATTTGCCGCAAATGTTTATGCACAACTCTTACTTGATGTTCACACCCATATAGCTCTTTTGCTTGATTAGGGAGAATACAGCCTAAATTTCTAAAGTTATTTTCCTAGGGGTGTGAAGTGTGCCTAATGTGGTCCTTTGTCATGAAACTAGTATGATTAGAGTGGACACCAGCATGTGATTATGTATATTTTCATTCTGATAGAAATGCTTTTTTGTTTTGCTTTGCTGTAGGCTTAAGTCCCTCAATCCTGGCTGATAACTTAGAAAAGTTAATTGAAGTTAATTTATAAGAAGTTGCAGAGTGATGGTTTTTTACAGGACGTATTACTGATGATGGCCTATAAGTAGGTGGCATCAAGCAATATATTAAGGATTTAAAAAGTCAATTAGATTTGTCAGTCCTTCCTAAGATTTTTTTAATAGTTGTTTTCCCTTTTTTAGACCAGCAAAATATTTAAACCAAACATCTCTCTAAATTTAGGAGAGTACTAACTGTAGCATCTTTTAATGCACCTAACAGCTATCCTTGAAGGAAAGTTCAGAGAAATTCCTTATTTTTATGTGGTGAAGGAGCAGTTGAAATACAGCTCGTATATCGTTCCATTTCTCGTTTTATTTATTTATTTGCATCCCGCCTTTATTATTTTTAAAGATAACTTAAGTGGTAAACTTATCCAACACGTACTCCTACTGCTCTTTTCCCCACGATAATAATCCTGTAATGTGGGTTGGGCAGAGTGACTGGCCCAAAGTCATAAAATGCTTTTGTTTTATAACCTCAATATTAACTAAATCCCTGGATCATTTGAATTTATTTCATATACTGTTGTTAGAGGACCGATACGATTCAGTCTCTTTGAATATAACTAAATTTTGTTTTATTGTTTATAAAACTACTGTAATAAAAGTTACTATTTACTTTTAACTTACTTCGTAAATTCAGTTTCTACCTTTTAAATGGAATTTTGGTCATTGACTGTAATAAAGGTCTGACAGATGAATAATAGTGAGGGATTTGTTCTTTCTGCTCCATGTACTTCATTTAAAAATCTTATTAAACATTCAGACTGATGTTTCCTACTGTTTTGAAAGGCGCTAATGCTGTTTATTCCTGTAGCTGATTTTAGGCTCTTCTAGAATTTTATGTCTCTGTTGCCTTTTTAAAAATATTTCACTTATATTTATGAATCCAATATAACATGCACACATTCATCAGTTACCCAGCTTTAGCTTTAAATGGATTTTCATGCTAGGATAAGCGTTTGAATATATCATACTTAAAAATGTGACCCATTCATTGTCTGCTCCTGCACTCTTTTCTTCTTTATAAAAGAGATTTGTATTTTAAATGGGTGTTCTTTTTTTTTCTTTTTTTTTTGTATCCCATCTGCTTGCTGTGCTTGATCTTGCTGTGAAGTAGAGGTTAGCATGTGACATCACAGTCATAAATGTTGCTGGGAAATATCAGGAACAGAGAATATTATCCTCTAAAAAGACTGAGCAACAAGAAAGACTGGAAGCAAAAATGATGCTCATATAAATAATACAACTTTAATATTTTTCTGGGATTTTCACTATTCTTTAAAAATAATTTTTAAAAACTGTTGCCTTGTTATCATGAATCTACTTATGTTCTAATAGTAGATATTGAGAGGACCTTTGCATTAGTTAATGTACATTGACAGTATTTTGCAGATTGTTTTTTTTTGTTATGCATAGTATTTAGCTATTCCTATCCTTCATATTGCGTATGATTAATTGATCTGTTACTTTGGAGTGCTAACTTCAAGCAGAAGGCTTTCAAGTTCAAAGAATATATTTTGGAAATCATTTTCAATTTCAGTATAACTCAAATGTAGATCATCCAGATTGTGCTTTAAAAATAAATAAATCTGAATTTAATCTAAGACAGATCTTTTTTGTCAAGTCCCTATGCCTATATGCAGTGGTACCCATGAGTGATCCCCCTTTCCTCATCCATGCAACATTAATATCTCCATGTAGCCTTTTTAGCTTTGTGACTCCCTTAGTTTTTAATATATTGTATAGGTGTGTGTGTGTGTGTGTGTGTGTGTGTGTGTGTGAAAAATGTTTTAATAGTCTGTTATGAATGCTGCCAGTTATAGCTGATAGGCTTGGTGGAACATAACTTCTGCTGGCTGTATATATATGTGATATTCTATTTATGGCTTGAGGAAGAGTAAGAGAGGTGATGTGAAGGATGTAATGGTTGTGTAGCAGATAAGAGGTTGTACTAGAATTGATGAGATACAGGTTTATGTCCACTATCAGCTATGGGAGTTTGCTGAATAATTCTGGACTAGTATTACCAGTTCAACAATCTTATAGAGCTATTATGAGGAGAGTCCCACAGCATGAGAAGGTTAAGATCTCCAAATAAGCCACCCTCAACTCATGGAGGAAAGGTGGTGATATAAAATTGACAAACAATTACTTATATGTGTGAGTATCATTGGTGTCAGACTGCTGGCAATTATTTTATAAATACATGTTATTACCATACTTCTGATTGGTAATTTTTTCCCAAGGAACAATAAAGTGGTGCTATTTCTCAAAAGAGCATTTCTTAAATATTTGGTGAATCTCCATGACAGACAATGTGAAGTAGCAAGGTTGGGTTATGCAAATAAGCAAAACCCATTTCTTTTACAAGCAATATTAACAATATTCAGTTTGACTGGATCACCTGAAAATGTGGAGGCTGCATGAGAAAATTCTTGGCTTGTATGCTTAGCTTTTTGAAGGCTATGTTTATACATTGAATTCCAAATATAGAAATGATAGAAGAGGATGGACACAATTAAGGAATTTTTTTTGTATATTCTTTTGTTAGTTTAAATTTAGACATATATCTTTGTACTGCTATTGAACAAACAGGAAGCCTTATGTGATCATTTCAACCAAGCTTGCCTTAAATAGGCAAATTGTGGTGCACTTTTGTCATAACTCTAATGTATTTTGAACCTTATGTAAACCATGGCTCATTTACAGAAGCTGACTTTTTAAACCTGTGCAAAGGAACTAAAGGAAGTTACCCCAACTTTTGGATTTATAATGAAAATATGACGTGAATATTGCCAAGTTTAGAAATCTTGATAATCTGCTGGTTAGTGACTCAGAGCTTGATCATCCTACATCAGTTTGCTGATTGATGCAGGATGGGGAAAAACTGCATTATATCTCTTCTAGTAATTGGTTCATTATCTTCTTAAGGCACAAGAAATAATTTTTTTAGGCCTATAAACAAATTTATAAATGTGAGCTTAGTGTGGAGGCCTGTCTAATCACAAAAAAGAACTTGTTCAAAAACAAGGCAAAACTTGAGATGCACCCTAAATGTAGAATATTTATTTGTATATTATGTGATCATCTTGATTTCCAAAAGTTGAACAAGTTAATCATTACAAAAGCATACATTTTGTACCTCATGTTCATCAACCAAATATACTGAATATGGACAATCTTTCTCAGCCATGATGACCAACACACAATATTATTGAAGAAGTGATTCCAGCTTTTTTTCTTTCTTTCTGGGATTGTTTCCTTTCTCACAGATATTTCTCTTTGGCCATTAAATTCCTTCAGTGCCCTGATTTTAATCAATTCACTTTTATTACATTTAATTTTTAAGGCAATTGATTGGAAAGAGGTAGCATGCAAAGCTGCTTGATATAAAATGACAACAACGGTAGTAGCAGTAGGTAATGGTGTATTGTGAAATATTTGTATAACCATAGCATCTGGAGATTATTTTTCTACTCCCATCTTTCTCTGCTTTGTCAGTTACTTGCACTCATTTCTCATGAATGTTTCAATTCCCTTTAAAAGATTTTCCAAAACCTACATCATCATCTACAAAAGCCCTTAACTTACGTTTCTTTTTTAAATATTTATTCCTACAAAATCTTGTCTTATGTTTCTGTTCAGTATTTCAAGACCTAAAATAAACAAGAGAGGGGATAGTGACCTGCATTCATTTCTTGGTGGGATGCTTGTTCAGTACTGTCACAGGTGGTGCTCTTTAAGGTGCTATTATCATCCCATTTTTAACAATAGTATTCTTCCATTCAGAAGACCAATTGAAAACAGTCAGATGGAAAGTCACAGATGGTGTCATTATTGTAGTATGCTGGGATGACCATAAGTACAAGCACTCATCTAGTGCCATTTTAAGTTTGAAGAGTTACAGAACAAATGGTTGTTAAAGGAGGATCACCTGTATTTGTACATATATTGAATTATGGAATCAAGAACCTGTATATTCAATTGAGAATTATAAAGAATTAATAAGTAAAGATAATCTTCAACCTATGACCACAATTGAGTCCGGAATTATCATCATAAGTCATTGGCATCATTAAGTGAGGTGCCATGTGATTTCCTGGCTTAGTGATTACAATCCTGGCTCTCCCTTTGTGATTGTAAAGTGGAGCACAAGGTGCCTCGGGGTTGGACAGGTCTGACACCTCCCCAGCTTAAACGTGTCCTGTGCCAGGCCTCCCAAAATGTCTGAGCCATCCCTTGCACATCTTCTTGCCGTACTGGGTTTCATATTTTTGGGCCTCATCTCCCACATCATGCCTCGCTCCACTTGCCTCTTCTGACATCACCTTACCAAAATAGTGCCCAACTGATACAACACATGGGCTTTCTGCAAGGGCCATCTTGCATCATTCTGGAGTCAGGTGCCAATTGCACAGGGTCACAATTTTCCAAATTCTGAAAGAATTCTGAGAATGATAACCGCTTCTAGATTTGTGTGAGGTAATTTCTGCAAAAGGCCTTGCAGCACATTGGCTGATTCTCTTTCCGAAAGAGATCACCTGATGCCCCATGCAGCCTTCCTAAACAAATTCATGCTATTATAGAAGTGGGCACTATCGAAGCAGCCACAATTCTTGAATTGCAAGAGTGGAAGTTGCTCTCAAAATGGCACCAGCTTCTGGGATGGCACAAAGGGGCCTCTGAAAAAAAACGTGGCATATCGGCTGATTTTAGCATTTAGCATTGTGCACTTATTCTGTACCTATTTCTGCACCTTGTAAGAAAGTTTACTCATATACTATATATCTTGACTATAAGAATAAATTTATGTTTTACATGGGGGGTGGGGAGGAGAAGTAAGCTGATTTTAATTTTTAGAGATTGTCCTATTAATTAAGCTATATGGTGTATGGGAAGGACCTTGCGAGACTGGGCAAAGAGATGCTGCCAAGACAACAGTCAGATAAGAGACAGCATAGCCCACAGCTAGAGGGTGGATGGGCAAGAGTCTCAGAAGTTACCTTTTCTAGTTTCTTAGGCTGTAAAGGAGATGAAGGGGAGAGGAGAATTGTACTTTCATATTTGCAAGATTCTGTCAATGAAGCTTCACACTAAAGCAGAATTGGTTTTGATTCCATGAAGCTGATAGAAACAGCAATATAAATGTTTTCGTTGTTTGCTTTTAAAGAATTCTGAATTGGAATAGGAATTTTTCAAAGTCTATTCAGTTTATAATTTATACATGAAAGAATTTGTATCATATATAGATACTCCTTATTAGGTAACTGTCTCAGCGATTGTTCATTAAGGTCACAGACTTCAACTTGTTAACTTGTGGTTAGAACTTTTTAGGGAAGTGCTGTATTCTAGAGAAAAGAAAATTATGAAGAAATAGCTTGTTAAAGCAATCTTTCTGCTGGGGGGAGGGAGGAAACAAAACAAAACAAATAAAAGGTCAGGCATAGGATATTCTGAGAGAGCTTTACCTGAATGAGATTGCAAGTAATCAACAGTCTTTGCAATCTCCCCTCTCTGTCATGTGGTTTGTTTATGGTAATTTTTCTGGAACCAAATGCAGTTACTAGACAAGGATTATCTGTATTGTCATTGTTTTATTTTTCATTTTCTAGCTGTAAGGTGTTTCTTGTAGAGCTCTTCATCACAAATGGGAAAATGCTAATTATGTAAGGAATGTGGAAGTTCTGGCCATCCCATGGTTGCTGAATCATGACCCAGAGACTTCAGCCAGAATGACTACTAGTAAGATATAATGTGTGGAGCTAACTTGGGGGTGACTAGGGCATGAGTTACTGCAATCCTTCTGATCCAAATTCAAGTGCAGTTTGTGGATTAAGTAAAACTTGTGCAAAGGCTGTCCTAAAGCTATAGTTGCTACCTCCTCTTAGAGCAAGAGAACCTCCAAATGGTGCACCAATTCTGTCTGGGTCAGTACAGAGGAAGTCCTGAAAAATCTCCAGATCGGGGAAGTCTTAGAGATCACAATAAGGCAGGTTGAAACTGAGCCAAAGCCTGTTGTTCCCCTTCCAGTCCTGACAGATTTTAGACACTGGGAAAGAACTTCAATGGCATCACTTGTTTGGTCCTGGATGAAGAGGTATAATTGGGTGTCATCAGCATAGTGATCCAATGCTCCCTGATGACCTCCACATGTGCACTAATGTAAATGTTAAATAGGAGCAGGGAGAGAGCAGAGCCCTGAGCAATTCTGCAAAGCAATGTCCTTGAATTAGTTCTATCTCATATTACCAATGTTTTTATTTTCAACCGAACATATGCCCATCCATAGCAGTTAGTTTTCAGAGGCTTTATTTTTGATTTTAAATAATATAAAAAGTAGCAGGCAGGATCCCTGGGCAAGTGCATGTGTGTCCCCAAAAAGTTCCAAACAAATTTGGAGCATTGCCTTCATGAATTCCAGCAACCAGAACCCAAAGCAACAATTTCTATTCAATAGCCAAATGTGAGAAAATTGCTAGTTTGAGTTCAAGTGACAGTTTCAGAAGCAAGAGAGTCAAGGTTTTAGGAACATACAGTCCACCACAAAATTTTGCTGCTACCTATGGTATATTAAGCAAAGTTCCTACCAGGAGGATCAATCAAAGAACACCCTTACTAGGTGAAGAGCATGCAGTTATTTTACTGTGCTTTGCATCATGTATGGTGTGCCTGGGAGTTGGATGTTGCTCCAGCAACTGATTATCCCCTTTACCAGTGCCCAAAATCACAGTTTCAAAGACTCTGTCTATTTCCTCAGGACCAACAATTCAAATTCTTCCCTGATAACTGGGTGAATCATGCCTCTGTAGGACCTGTACAAATAGAGTCTAATTAAGAGCAAATCCTACATATTCCTAAAATTGCCTTCAGACCTCTGTTTTCCCAAACCCCCTTTAGCCAGGAAATGGAAATGGAAAACCATAATACACTTATTTATTGGAAGGCAAAATGGGCAGTTGCTGCTCGCACCAACCCACACCACCAGCTTACTTGTTATTAACTGAACAAGCTGTATTCCTTGTATTTAAGAAATGTAAGAATTTTGTTGACCATGTTTGGGTCAAATGAATGCAAAATATAGAGCAAATGTGAAGAGCTGATTTCATGAAGACCGTGAACGTTTTAAGTAGCCATGTATGGCAGAAATCAGTGAACTGAACTGAGATCGAAGTCTTTAGACCAGTTCAAGGCATAGGCAGCATTATATGCTATAAAGTCTCCCTTTCAATTAACAGCTTTCTGATATTTATAATGCACTATGGGTTTTACTCTCATGCTTCTTTCCCTTATTTTAAAATTATAATAGTAAAATTGCTTAAGCTTTTATAGCAGGAAAAATATGAATCAGAAGATATCCAACATAGATTAGCCTAATAACAGAATGGAAATCAAGACACTTCAAATTTATCTTATTATTGAATGCCATGTATTGTTCTAAATTGCTGAATCGTATATCTTGCCAATATGATATCCCATATATCTAATAAATTTAATTGGACTATTCACAGGAGTAGCATGAATAATTTATTACACAGTGCAGGTATTATAAGTCATTGATAATAGTGAGTAGCAAGTGGTATGTAAATAATTAGCAGCAAGTAAGTAATAAGTAGTAGTGAATGTATTATATACTAGGTAATTCTTTGGCATGTCCCAAGTTGTGAGCGATCTCAGCAAATATCTAATTGAATAAAGAACCATAAATCAATGTAGTGCAGTGATTGTGTTGGATTAGAACTGGAGTGATTCAGATTCAAATACACCCTCAGCCATGGAAGCTGGTGAGCTTGGCTGAGTCATTTTATAACTCAGCATATTTCACAGAATTGCTATTGGGAAAAATGCAGTAGGAAAAGCTTTGAATTCCTGGTGTTCAAAGAATATGTTCTTTTCCTTCCACATTATTGTTTTCTTTCTAATATCATTGTTATAAGTTGGAATCAATATGATATGGAAATAATTTACTCTTGATTTGTTAAAGAGGTTTTTTAAAATGGCTGATGGAATCTAAAAATGGCATTTTTTCATAGCAGGTACATTGAGATCATGTATTACCACTAATCTTGAATACATGTAGATTATAAGAGATAAATCATATAAGATTAAATGTGGATTATTCTGTAATGGCTCTAATAAATATCAGGAGATTGAAAGAGCTTTCTAGTTTTATCCCAATAAAGCTGAAACTGATTTAAATATTAATTCCATTGACAATTATTTTATTTTTCGAGAGGAACGGCCTAATATAATAAAGATCCATGACCCTTTAAAATCCTATTCTTGAAAGTGCATGTATTAGAGAATTTAAAAAGAGGTTGTTTGGAATGGGAGTAATTGAGATACTGTAACTAACAAGACATTTACTACTGTTTTCTGAAATACTGTGGCATTTTATTGAAGCATATTTTTGGATGTAATTATTAAAACATTTAATCAATCAGTTTGATGTAATGGTAAGGCATCAGGTTGGGAACCAGGAGATAGTGAATTCTAGTCCTGCCTTATGCATGACGCCAGCTGGGTGACACTGCACTAATTACACACTCTCAGCCCCGCACATGTAGTGGGGAAACACTTCTGAAAAATCTTGCCAAAAAATTTGCAAGAACTTGCCCAGGAGTCAAAAGCTAGCTCAAAGAAACACTCAAACAAAATGCCGCCCTAAGAACAACATGTCAGAGATCCTGTTCAGATATAATGCTAAATAGAAGCAGGTAAAGATTACCAATTTTTTTTAGTGACTTGGTCATGTCTGATCTGTGCCACTGTGCAGTAGTAAAAATCTCACAGATATTTGAAGGTATTTTTCCTCCTTCATCTCAATGTGTTATGTTTTTAGAGTAGGTGTGGGCAGCTTATTGTCTCAAGGCTACATACATTTCTTGGCTTGGTTCTCAGCCTAATTTCAAAAGAAAGCAATAAGTGAGGAATTCAGATCTCTTACAAAAATGATCCTTTCCATTAGCCTGCGGTGGAGGGAAGAGATAATAAAAAGGGGTCTTTGAAAAAGAGAGAAAGATAGAAAATGAAGTGCCAATAATTTTGCAAGCCTTGGGTTCTACCCTCAATTACTATTTACTTCCTACCTGTTCCAGAATTTTCTACTGGCATATAGTGTGATCCTAACATATCATGCCTGTACTAATGTGACTTTTTCAACTAAAGAATGGATTCTTAGTTTGTTCCAGAACTAACAATATGATACAATAGTAGCTGACGTTCCTAAGAATTCTGAACATTTAATTAAAAAACTGTATTGTTTCATTGGGTCTTTCATGGCTGCTGATCAATTTTACATTGTTTTAGTTTGTTTAAAAATAAATTTTCTTTGCTTTTTTGCTGCATTTTTATTGTTCTGTATTTTTAATAATACATAATATTCCTCATTAGGGAAACAGATGTTCTCCGATGGAAAGAAACGTCTGTCAGGCTGGGTTATCTACTCCTTATGCAGCATTGGCTGAGTCCACACAATAATTTGCATAGCTCCGTCCTCCTTCCTCCAGTGTTTCGACTCAGCCTATGCTGCACGGTTGTGTCTTCCAGCCTAGCTAATCGGTTTGAATCTTTTTCTCCTTTTTGGGCGGTTTTGGAGCTCAGTTGGACTTCTGCTCACTTTTAAACCATTTTGCGGCTAAATTGGGAGCCTTCCGATCGTCGCCGCTTGTCAGGAAGACCGCCTAGCCTGCCGGCTGGCAGGGCGCTTCAGCGGCGGTTTTCTCGGCCTTATCAGCTCTCCGATCTTTCTGACGGTTCCCCGCTGCGTTTAGCGGCTTCGTGCCAAGCAGCCCACTTCACTTGGAGGTTTCCCAGCATCGCCGGTATCGCGGTAATAGCCTTGAGCTAGCGATCGGCGTTTCTACTCATTGCCTGCCTGATTGCCTCTGACTCCGGCGCTAGCCGTTGAGGCCTCTCTGTGAGTACCAGCGGTTGTTTTTTTGGCGCACTTTCGTGCGGTGGCCATTTTGAATCTAGTGATTGCCTATTTGTTTAAAGTCATGGACAGGCCTTGCCAGCCCTCCTCCTCAGGCCGCTCCAAGCCTCCTAAAGGCCCTGCTCCAGGCTCTGCTCTCCCACCTCCTCCAGCCAAGCGAGCCAAATCCAAGAAGGCCCCTGCTTCTTCCAGGGCTGTCCCCCCTCCTTCCAGGGACAAACAGCGGCGCCACAAGGCCATGGAAAAGGCCTTTTCCAGGGCTTCGGCCCAGGCGGAGTTGCCTACATTGCCCTCTTCTACTCAGGGTAATTTTGCTTCAGCTGCCTCTGACTCTGGGGATGGTCTTTCTGTCAGGGAGCTTTCTCCAGACCGCCCTCCCTCTGCTGGCCCGGCTCCTCGGGGGAGAGAGCCTTTGTTCCAAACTGCCTTTGCTCCCCCTTCTGTCTGAGCTCCTTCCCCACCTCCTGCTGTGGTTGACCAGCCTGCCTGTCCTTCTCCATCCCAGCAGCCTGTGCCCATTGAGGTCCTTGTCACCCGGGCTATTCGAGAGGGCTTTACACAATGCATGCAACAAGTGGGCCTGCATATGGGTATTCCTGCTACTCCTCTCCCTTCTCACCAGAGAGAATCTGAAGAGTTTTCCTCGGATCATGACCAAGGGGACCTAGACCTTGTAGCTGATTGAGCCTCCCTTTCTGAGCCCTCTGAAGCTCTGGATTTGGCCCTTTCCGATGATGAAGGCTTACTCCCAGACCAGTCTCCTTTCATTGGGCTTTTCAAGCCACAAATGTTCCGTTCCTTATTGTTCAAAGCCATTGCAACCACCCGTTTGGGTGACCTTCCATCAACAACGGCTCCTTTTCCTGCTTCGGATCCTGCTTCTGCTATGTTTGCTGAGCCCCAGGTGTCCCCTGAGATCATTCCTGCTCCTAAACTTTTTCTGGACGTTCTTCAGCGACAATGGTCTGTGCCAGGAGCTGGTCCCAGTCCCAACAATCTCGATCGTCTATACAACTCCGCTTCCGCTCTTTCTGATCTCCTGCAACCTCCAACTGTGGATCCCCCGATCGTCGCCTTGGCCAATTCCTCTCATCCCACCGGCCCTCCGGAGGATGCCCTTCATCCTGAAGATAAGCGGGCGGAGAAGGTTCTTGTCAAGGGGCACTTGGCTGCTGCCTGGGCCGTGCAGGCCTCCTCTTCGGCCTCTTTTTTCAATCGGGCGGCCCTTCTCTGGCTCAAGCAACTACAAGATCGCTTGCCTCGCTCTGACTCCAGGACCCATCAGGACATTAATAAAATTGTAGGGGCTCTGGAGTATTCGGCAGATGCCACCCTCAACGCCACTAGATTTGACTCCAGGGCCTTAGGAACTTCGGTAGTTTCCCGTTGCCTACTTTGGCTCAGAGGTTGGCAGGCTGATATGCGCAGCAAGTGGCAGCTTGCCTCCGCCCCATATTCAGCTGGCAGCCTCTTCGGTCCTCCGCTTGAGCCGCTTTTGATTGAGACACGAGATAAGCGCAAGATTCTTCCATCTCAGCATCGTCGCTCGGAATCTCGCTTTTCCCCGTATCCTCGGAACCAGTCCTTTCGGAACTCAGAGTCTTCTTTCTCCCAATCTCACTCCCAGCGTCCTTCCAACCCGCGATCTTCGAACTTCGAACCTCAGGTTAGGTCGGGAGCCGGTTTCCCTCCTCGTCGCTCCTTCCGAGGGGGGCAGGGATGCTTTGGCAGACGTGGTCGATAGGTCCCTAGAGGGAATTCCCATTGGTGGCCGCTTGTCGTTATTTTATGATCAGTGGCAATCTTCTGTCACTGATTCCTGGGTACTTTCTACCATCAACTCGGGTCTTTCTCTGGAGTTTTCTTCTCCCCCTCCCCCCCTTTTTGTTTCTTGCCCGCTTTCCAGTGATCCTGAACAGCGGGCCTTAATGGATTCCGCCATCCATCACCTTCTTTCTATTAGGGCTATTCAGCGGGTTCCCTTTCTCCAACAGAGCCGGGGGTTCTACTCCCGCGTTTTCCTGGTACAGAAGTCCTTGGGGGGTTGGAGGCCCATATTAGACCTGAAATCTCTAAATCGATACATCGTGTATCGACGTTTTAAAATGCATACCCTGTTTTCCATTTTGGAATGTCTTCGTCCTGGGGATCTCCTTTCCACTATTGATTTGACAGATGCCTACCTGCATATCCCTATCCTCCCCGCCCATCACCAATATCTCCGTTTTCACTATCAGGGTTCCCATTTCCAATACAGGGCTTTGCCCTTTGGCCTTTCTTCCGCCCCCAGGGTTTTTACCAAGGTCTTGGGGACCTTAGTTGGCCACATTCACTCTCTCCCCATTCGTTTGCAGTTTTATTTAGATGATATTCTTGTTCTATCTTCTTCCCTTGCTTCGGCTTGACATGACTTGTCTACTGTTCTTTCAGTTCTTCAGTGTCATGGTTTTTCTGTTAACTGGGACAAGAGCCATCTTGTTCCATCCACCCGTATTGTTCATTTGGGTGCTGTTATTGACTCTGTTTCTTCCATGGTTTTTCTCTCCCTGGAGCGTCAATCTGACCTCTGATCTTTGGCCGAGCAGTGTAGGCAGGACGGGTCTGCTTTGGCTCTCTGTTTATCTTGCCTTTTGGGTAAGATGGTTTCCACTTTCGGCATTGTCCCCTGGTCTCGCCTACACAGCCGTCAACTTCAATGGCTTCTGTTGCCTCTTCAACGGACCGGAAGGAGCACCTCGTTGTCCCGCATTCGACTTCCTCCCCAAGTCATCGCATCTCTGAGTTGGTGGACGTCGGACGCCATCTCCCGGGGCAGCAGTTTCAGGATCCCTTTCCATCTTGTTCTTACGACGGACGCCAGTTTGTCGGGCTGGGGGGCCCATCTGTTACATCATCAGGCCCAGGGTCGCTGGACCGCCCAGGATCTTCGTCACAACATCAATTTCCTGGAGGTGCGAGCGGTGCGACTTGCTCTTCTCCACTTCCGTCATCTGGTAGAGGGCAAGGACGTCCTTGTCCTCACGGACAATATCTCCACGAAGGCACATATAAACAAGTTGGGCGGCACTCATTCCTGTGCCCTTCTGACAGAGACCATCCTTCTGGGACGTTGGGCCGAGATTCATCTTTCTTCTCTCAGAGCAGCTCATATATCAGGGAAGTCGAACGTCAGCCGTTCTCCAGTGGATCACGGCGAATGGAGTCTCTCTCCTGCTCTGTTCCAGGCGATTCTGTCCAGGTTCGGGACTCCAGTAGTCGACCTCTTCGCCTCGTCGTCCAACCACCTTCTTCCCGGTTACTTCTCCCACTTCCTAGATCCTCAGGCGGAGGCAACGGATGCTCTTCGTGTCCCCTGGCCTCACGGCCTTCTGTTTGCCTTCCCCCCCCGCCCCTCATTCCCCGTGTTATCCGGAAAATCCTGGACGAGGAGGCGGAGATCATTCTTGTGGCGCCCCACTGGCCCAGGAGGACCTGGTTTCCAGACCTGCTTTCCTTGTCGGTGGCTCCTCCTTGGCGGGTTCCGCCCTCCTTGACGCTCGCCCTGGGACCGCTGCTGCATCCGGACCCATCCTGGTTGCACCTAACCATCTGGAGGCTGAGCGGCAAATCCTGACTTCTGCCTTTGTGCCAGCCCCAGTGGCTACGGTCATGCAGGCCGCTCGCCATCCTTCCACCAAACGAATTTATGAGGCCACGTGGAAGGCCTTCGTCTCTTGGTGTCGTCGTTCCTCTGAACAGCCACTGTCTGCCTCGGTGATCCAGGTTCTCTCTTTTCTTCACGAGGGCTTTGAATCGGGACTGTCTCCAAATACTTTACGTCGCCAGGTGGCGGCCATCGCATCTGTCCTCTCGTGTGGATCTACGGACTCTCTCTCTCGTCATCCTTTTGTTCGGGACTTTCTTCATGGAGCGGTTAACCTCCGCCCTCTGACTATTCATCGCTATCCAACCTGGAGACTGAATAAAGTCCTCAATGCTCTCACCTTGCCTCTGTTTGAACCTTTACGTGAAGCTTCTCTTCGTTTTTTATTGTTCAAAGTTGCATTCTTATTGGCTGTTACTTCAGCCCGCCGAATTTCGGAATTGGCTGCCCTTTCTATACGTAGTGACCTTTGTATTTTCCATACAGATAAGGTAGTCCTTTGTTTGGACCTGGCATTCTTCACAAAGATAAACTCTGTTTTCCACCGGGCACAGGAGTTAGTTCTCCCTACCTTTTGCCCTAAGCCTACTCACCGTTTAGAGCGATCTTGGCACTCGTTGGACGTTCGCGGAGCCTTGAAGATTTATATCTCCAGGACTGCTCCTTTTCGCAAAACAGAGGCTCTTTTTGTTTCTTTTCAACCGGGGTCTTTGGGTTCCCGAGTCAAGAGTTCCACTATAGGTCGGTGGATTAGGGCCACGATTTCCACCGCCTACATCCAACAGCGCCTTCCGGTGCCTCCCCAAATCACGGCGCATTCGACCAGGAGCACGGCTACCTCCGCTGCGTGGGCCACCCAGGCTTCACTTGAGGAAGTCTGCCGGGCTGCTACATGGATTTCCATCTCGCCATTCATTCGTCACTACCGTGTTGACTCATTTGCTTCGGCCGATGCTGCATTTGGTCGCCGCGTTCTGCAGGAGGTTCTTCGTGCCTAGGACTTCGGGCCGGACTTTCCCTCCCTGGTGACATGAGGCTTTGGTATGTCCCCAGCCTGACAGACGTTTCTTTCCATCGGAGAATGGACGTTGGTCTTACCTGATACATCCGTTCTCGAGTGGAAAGGAACGTCTGTCAGCCCCTCCCTTGGGCTCCTGCCTCGATAGTCTGCTTTGGGGGGGGTGTTTTGTTCTAACTGTTTCTCATTTCAGGAAGACACAAGAGTCCACACCATCGTCCTTGCCGAAACACTGGAGGAAGGAGGGCGGAGCTATGCAAATTATTGTGTGGACTCAGCCAATGCTGCATAAGGAGTGGATAACCCAGCCTGACAGACATTCCTTTCCACTCGAGAACGGACGTATCAGGTAAGACCAACGTCCAATCTACAAATATTTTAAATCCTAAAACAAAGTTAACTGCAAACAGCAAAGTAGGACAAATCATGGCAACCACGCAGAAGCCGCTTTTTTAAAGTGCCTTAAAAACCCTGCTTTTTTTCAGTGCGCTGCTCCTACAATCTATGGATGGGTTCTTTTTCCTCATGTCTTGACAGAACTGAGTGAATTTTTTCTTTCTTCGCCCTCTGACCATGCCTCCTTATCTCCTGACACGAAAGTCTTTTTCACTCAGTCACTGACGAGACTGGTGTCTTTTTTCGCTCTGTGGCTTGAAGCCATTTTTTAAATAGTTCATTTAGAATTTTACTTTATCTTGATTATTTCCTTTTCGGTGAGAGCTTTGAGTGTCCTTGCTAGCTGCTGAGGTATGTGCAATGGGCCTGGGGCTCCAGGCCGTCCCAACCTCCAAAGATTCCATGGAGTAGCTGTACGGATTCTGTACCTTGGGGCGGCTCCGTGAGTAGCAATTTAGCCGCCTGTGTGTGTGCTGGTTTCCCGGTCCGCCGGCACAACTGCCACCACCAATTGAGCTCTCAGTTAGTTGGCGGCTCCGGAGTCACTGCACAGCTTCCATGGCAAACTCCGAGGTCTGGATTTGCTTCACAGTGCTGACAAGGTATTTCTGCCTTGTGCCATATTCAGCCATACCGAAGCCGTTGCTGGGTCGTTGAGTCTTCCCACCGAGTCCACCATCGCAGAAGCGGCCGCCATTTTGTTTTATGCAGAGCAGACACCATTTTGATTTTGGCATCGCAGCCACCATTTTGTTGGCACAGACATGGACTTAGTGATCAGTGCATTTCGACAGCACAGCTTTTCCATCAATATGGATGAGTCAGCTAATACCCACCACCCGTCTCCTTCACCTTGGGGCAGTGATCGACTCGGTAAAGGGGCAGGTGTTCTTATCCCCTGACCGGATGCTCAGCATCACAGATCTAGTGAAGCATGTGATTGCTCAGAGGTCAGTTCCCTTACTGATTCTGTCGCAGCTGCTCGGGAAGATGGTCTCGTGTATCGCCGTTGTCCCTTGGGCTCTCAGACATACTCGTCCCTTGCAGTGGTTCCTACTGTTTTTCCAGAGGAAGGGGTGCAATAACTCGTCATGCAAAGTGATTTTGTCACCTCAAGTACGTTTGTCTCTCCGGTGGTGGACATCGCCGGCCCTGCTGAAGGGCTGCACCTTTCCAGAACCAGACCATCTAGTGCTGACCTTGGATGCCAGCTTGTACGGCTGGGGCGCACATCTTCTCGACCAGGTGGAACAGGTACAATGGTCTCCAGCAGAACGGACGGAAAGCATAAACCTGCTAGAGTTGCGAGCTGTTCGTCTGGCTCTTCGTCATTTTCGGCCCGTGCTGGAGGGACAACATGCTAATTCTCACAGATAACATATCCACGAAAGCACATGTCAACCAGGAAGGGGACACCCGATCCAGGCACTTGATGCTTGAGGCGGAGAAGTTAATGAGTTGGGAGGAGCGTCACACACTATCAATCAAAGCGGACCACATATCCGGCACCTCCAACGTCCGGGTGGACTGACTGAGCAGGGAACAGATTGATTCGGCAGAGTGGCAACTTCACCCATGCCTTTTTCTGGAACTGTTGCAAAGGTTCGGTCCCCCAGTGGTAGACCTGCTCACCAGTCTACAAAATGCCCAGCTCTCGAGGTTCTTTTCTCATTTTCCGAGCCCCATTGCCGGAGGTTTTATTCCAGATACAATGCTATCTGGATGACATTTTAGTGCAATTGTCAAGGAAGATCTGCGGGTGACGGTGCAATGCTTACAAGTTCATGGCTTCTCCATCAATGTGGAGAAGAGTCACCTCACCCTGGTCAATGGCCTTTTACATCTGGGGGCAGTGATCGACACCATAGCATGTCAGGTGTTCCTGTCACCTGACTGTTTGGAGAGCATCCGGACTTTAACGAGACAGATGCGCTCTGCCAAAATGGCTCCTTTGGCCTTACTATCCAGACTCTTAGGTAAGATGATCTCTTGCATAGGAATTGTTCCCTGGGCACGGCTCCACACCAGGCCGCTGCAGTGGTTTCTGTTCCCCTTTCAGCAGTTGGGAAAGAGTAACTCACTTGTGAAGTTCGGATTCTGGCAGCCGTATTAAGATCTTTCTGCTGGTGGGCATCCAACCTCATGAACAGGGTTTGTGTTTTATGGGAACAGGATCGTCTGATTATAACCATAGGCACCAGCCTGTGAGGCTGGGGAGCCCATTGCCAGAATCTTGTGGCACAGAAATTTGGTCATGGGTGAACTTGTGCCAGGACATAAAGTGGTTAGAGTTGAGGGTGGCCTGCATAGGCCTCAAGGAAGTCAGGGAACAGGTTGCAGGCCATCATATCCTCCTCCTCACCAACAATGTGGCCACAAAGGCACACATAAACAGACAAGGGGGCACTTGGTCGAAGTTGCTCATAACAGAGGTGGAGCGATATGTTGCTGGGCGGAGAAGAATGTATGGTCCATCAGAGTGGAGCATATTTTGGGCTTGAAAAAGCAGTGACGTCTGCTCCCTCCAGGACCTGAATAATATTTCGGCAGCTTTTGAATATTCAGCGGACGCCACGTTGAACGTGACCAGGTTCGTGGCTAAAGCTCTTGGATCGGCAGTGACATCGCACCGACTCCTATGGCTCAGGAACTGGAATGCCGATATGAGAAGTAAATGGCAGCTTGCTTCCACACCTTATACCGCCGGATCCCTCTTCGGTCCTTCTCTGGAACCGCTTCTCGTGGAAACGAGTCCGCTGCAAGATTCTTCCTTCAGCCCTCCGGCGCTCAGATTCTTGCTTTTCTGTTCTTCCTCGTTTCCAGTCCTTTCGTGCTCCCGAGACTGGTTCTTACCAGTCTCGTTTCCAATGATTCTATCCAGCCAGGCCCCAGCAACCGGATTCCCAGGTTAGGCAGGGGGGCAAATTCCTCCCCAAACATTCCTTTCGGGGGGGAGGGGTCGCTTCCTTAGAAGAACCAGGTAATTCTTCTGTGGATCCTCCAATTGGGGGATGATTGTCTCTTTTCTTCCACCAATGGGAAGCTTCTACCTCTGATGCCTGGGTCCTGTCCACCATCAGATTGGCCTTTATTTTGAATTCCATTCTCCCCCCCCCCCTCAGTTTTCCTCGCCTGTCCAGTCTCTCAGGACAGGATTAAGCAGGAATTAATCAGTTCTGCCATTTCCCACCTTTTAGATATTAGGGCCATCCAACAGGTACCCCAAGATCAACAGGGCCTAGGGTTTTATTCCCATCTATTCATTGTACAAAAATCCTCGGGGTTGGAGGGCCATCTTAGACCTCAAAGCCTTGAATCGGTATATAACTTATCGCTGGTTCAAGATGCACACTCTGTTTACCATCCTCAAGTGTGTACGGCCTGGAGATTTTTTGTCTTCAATAGATCTCACTGAGGCCTACCTCCACATTACCATTGCACCCTCCCACTGTCAATTCCTTCGATTCTGTTTTCTGGGCAAACATTACCAATATAGGGCTGTGCCCTTTGGCCTTTCCTCAGCCCCCAGGGTATTTATTAAAGTTATGGCTGCCCTGATTGGGCATATCTGTTCTCTCCCTATTCGCCTGCAGTTTTATTTGGATGATATTTTGGTCTCTACTAGCGGCTCACCATGATTTGGCTAGGGTCTTTCCATCCTACAATGTCATGGTTTCTCGGTCAATTGGGCCAAGAGTCACCTTATCCCCAGCCCCAACATACTTCATTTGGGTGCGGCCATTGATACCATGACTCCATGGTATCTCTCTCTCCTATCGCCAGGAGAGCCTCAGGTCTTGTTGTGGCCCCGTCCTCTGAGCCTATCCCTTTGGAGGAAGGCAACTCTGAGCAGGAGGAAGAGGAGCCAGCCAGATCTCCCAGCCCTCCCCCTCTGGCACCGGCTCAGGTGCCAGCTGAAAGAGAGCCAAGTAGTGGGGAAACAGGTGTCTCAGATGAGAGTGAGGGAGAGACGTCATTCCTGGACGCACGCCAAAGAAGGCGAGAGAAAAGGGTACTGCAGCTGCGGCGTATGAGGAAATCCTGAGTCATTGGATTGGAGTCATAGGATCCATGACTCACTGGACCACACCCAGAAGCATATCTATTTAAGACAGTACAATGGGTCACGAAGTTCGTGACGAACAAAGCTAACTGCACAGCTAAACAAACGGAGCAACCTCGTAGTCTTGGAAGCTGGATGAACGGCAAAGCTACGTAGGTGATTTTCTTGTTTGTGTAAACCAATAAAGTCCTTGGCAGACGGTGTGCATATCGCTGCCAAGGTTGAGATAAGAACTGCAGAGTGTGCCAAGTGAGTCTTAACCCTCGGCTGGCTGTGTTTTTGTGGGTCTCTGAAGGGGGGGGACAGATCATCTTGTTCGTCACCCAAAACTCCATCGTTAACCCACGATGGACCAACAGCTGCAGCAGCAGGTACAGCAGATGCTGGAGGCCAATCAACTTCTGCAACAGCAAGTAGCACAGCTAACTGCACAACTTGCTTTGGGAAATGCTCCTGTAGCAGCTCCACCTGCTCCCCTTCCCCGTCCAAGATGCCCAGTGAACATGCCAGATAAGTTTTCTGGACAGCAGGAAATGTTCCCGGCCTTCTTGGGACAGTGCCAGCTGTACATGGCAATGCGGCCGGAGGATTTTCCGGATGACCGGGTTCGGGTGGCTTTTATTATCAGCTCCCTCTCTGGCACTGCCGCCCGATGGGCCACGCCCCTGTTGCTGCAAGACAGCCCCTTGCTTCTGGACTATCAGGGCTTTTTGCAACACCTGCGCACCATGTTTGAGGACCCCCTCCGGGTGCAGACGGCAGCGAGGCGCATCAAAGACCTCCGCCAAGGCAAGCGCCCCCTGCAGGACTATATTGCGGAGTTCCGATTGCTAGGCCAGGATTCGGCCTGGAATGAGGCGGCGCTGATGGATGCCTTCCAGGACGGCCTCTGCGATGAGATGCAGGACGAGCTGGTTCGGGTGGAGGCGCCACAGACCCTGGACACGCTGGTGACCCAATGCCTGCGCATCGATGCCCGCCTACAACGGCGACGGCCCCGTAGGGCTCTTCCGGAACCACCGACAGTGCCGGCACCCCCGCGTTTCGTACCAACAGCGCCCCGGACCGTACCGCGTTTGGTGGCGACGGCTGAGGAGCCCATGGAGCTCGGAGCAGCCAGACCTCAACTGACGGCCCAGGAGCGGATGCGGAGACGCCAAGGGGGGTTGTGCCTCTATTGCGGCGAGGCTGGACATTTCGCCGCCTCGTGTCCCCGGAAGCGGAGTGGATCGCTCAAGCCTGTTCCGGAGCCTCGGCGTGACCAGCCGGGAAACGGGTCAGGCCTGGCCTAGGGGAAACTCTGGGTCAGGCAGGGGACCATGCCCCGCCGGAGGCGGCGGCTGTGGACTGTGAGCCCCCTCGGCACCTGATTTTGAACACCCGGGTGTTGTTGGCTAACCGGTCGGAGGGGCTCCAGGCGCACGCGCTGGTGGACTCGGGGGCCACCACGAACTTTATGGACCAGGCCTTTGTGGCCCATTACAAGGTTCCCTTGGTTCCAGTGGACCCTCCGTTGAGGGTCGAAACTATTGATGGGCGGGAACTTGTGGCGGGGCCCATCAACTTCGCTACTCAGCCCTTGCGCCTTGCCATTGGGAACCATGAGGAGGCGATCCAGTTTTATGTGACGGCGGACCTGCACTTCCCCTTGGTCCTGGGGATGGCCTGGCTTCGGGCGCACGACCCTCAGGTAGCGTGGTCGAGAAATGCCATCTCGTTCCCCAGCCTGCAGTGTGTCGACCACCTTCGCCACACCTGTGCCGGCCAGGACGTCTCTGCCCCGAACGTCTCCTTGCCTCCGGAGCTGACATCCTTCGCCGACGTGTTCAGCGAGAAGGAGGCGGATCGCTTGCCCCCGCACCGACCCTACGACTGCGCGGTGGACTTGATGCCCAACGCGCCCCTGCCCTCGGGATGCCTGTACTCCATGTCGGAGCCCGAGCTGGCCGCCTTACGGGACTTTCTGGACAAGAACCTGGCCCGTGGGTTCATCCGGCCTTCGACCTCCCCGCTCTCGGCCCCAGTCCTCTTCGTGAAAAAGAAGACGGGGGACTTGCGCCTGTGTTGCGACTACCGGCGCTTGAATGCCATCACGGTACGGAATCGCTATCCCCTGCCGCTGATCCCGGAGCTGATGGAGAGGTTGCGGGAGGCCTCGATTTTCACCAAGCTCGACCTCCGGGGAGCCTACAACCTGGTGCGGATGCGAGAGGGGGACGAGTGGAAGACGGCATTTGGCACCCGATACGGACACTTTGAATATACCGTCATGCCGTTCGGGTTGACCAACGCCCCCGCGGTCTTCCAGCACTTGATGAACGACGTGTTCCGGGACATGCTGGATCGGTTCGTGGTGATCTACCTGGATGATATTTTGATCTATTCCCGGACCCCGGAGAGTCACCTCCAGCATGTCTGCCAGGTCCTGCAGCGCCTGCGGGAGCACCAGCTCTATGCGAAGTTGGAGAAATGTTACTTCTTCCAGACTTCCATAGAGTTCCTCGGGCACATCATCACCCCCGAGGGCATCGCGATGGACCCACACAAGGTGGCGGCCTTGCGCAGTTGGGAACCCCCGCGTCGGGTGAAGGACGTCCAGCGTCTGTTGGGATTCGCCAACTACTACCGGACCTTCATCCCGGGCTTTGCCACCCTGACCGTGCCGTTGACCCAGCTCCTTCGGAAGAAGGTTCCGTTCCAGTGGGGGCCCCCGCAGCAGCAGGCCTTCGAGGTTCTCAAGCAGGCCTTTGTCACGGAGCCGGTCCTGAGGCACCCCGATCCACACCGTCCGTTCGTGGTTGAGACAGACGCGTCCAACGTGGCGATTGGAGCGGTGCTGCTACAGGCTCCGGTGGATGGTGGCACTCTTTTTCCCTGCGCTTACTACTCCCGGAAACTCACTCCTTCCGAGCGCAACTACACCATCTGGGAAAAGGAGTTGCTGGCTATCAAGGCCGCGTTCGAGGCTTGGCGACATCACCTCGAGGGGGCCCGACACCAGGTGGAGGTGCGGACGGACCATCGGAACCTGGAGCACCTCACCACGGCCAGGAATTTGAACCAGCGGCAGATCCGGTGGTCGTTGTTTTTCGCCCGGTTCAACTTCCACGTCACATACATTCCGAGCCACCTCAACCAGAGGGCGGACGCGCTATCCCGTAAGCCGGAATACTTTTGCCCAAAGGACTCCCTTTCCCCCCGGACGGTGCTGCCAGCGGACTCCTTGGCCGCGGTCCAGGAACCGGTGGACCTGCGGACTCAGGTGCTGGAAGCGCAGCGACGGGACGACTGGTCGCAGCAGCGGAGAGCGGACGTCGGCCCCGCGTCCCCATGGACCGTGGAGGAGGGCTTGCTCAGGCACCGGGGTCGGCTGTACGTGCCCACAAGTCCGCTCCGAGCCCTCGTCATGAACCAGTGCCATGACAACCCCGCGGCGGGGCACTTCGGCTTCTTTAAGACCTTGAACCTAGTGACGCGGACTTTTTGGTGGCCTCGGGTACGGCACGACGTGCACGCCTACGTGACGTCCTGTGTGCCATGCCGACAGGCCAAAGCCGCGTCCGGCCCCCCTCCTGGACTCCTCCAGCCGCTGCCGACACCGGAGAGACCGTGGGGAGCCATCTCCATGGACTTCCTGACTGACCTGCCCCTGTCCGCTACGTTCACGACCGTCCTCGTGGTGGTGGATGCGCTCACGAAGATGGCACATTTCATCCCGTGCCGCGGCCTGCCCTCAGCTCGTACCACGGCTCGCCTGTTCCTGCAACACATCTTCCGCCTCCACGGCCTGCCGGACCGGGTGGTTTCGGATCGCGGGGCCCAGTTCACGGCCCGCTTCTGGAAAAGCCTGATGGCTGCGCTGGAGGTGCAGGTGTGCCTGTCGTCATCACACCACCCGGAGACTGACGGGGGCACGGAGAAGGTCATTGGCATACTGGAGCAGTACCTCCGCTGTTTTGTCAACCAGCAGCAGGACAACTGGGCCGAGTACCTTCCCCTGGCGGAGTTCGCTTTTAACAACTCCCAACATACCTCCACCCAGATGACACCGTTCCATGCCAACGTCGGGTACCATCCACGTTTTTTTCCGTTGACCATCATGGACTCCCCTGTTCCTGAGACCCGGGACTTCCTCTCGGAGCTGCAGGCGGTGCAGCAACTGGTGCGGCGGCAGCTGATCCGGGCGAAAGAGGACTATAAACGGTTCGCCGATCGCGGCCGCCGGGCGACGCCACCGCTGGAAGTTGGAGATCGGGTGTGGCTGTCCACGAAACACCTCCCCACGGACCAGCCGGTGAGGAAACTGGCCCACCGCTTTATCGGTCCCTTCCCCATCGAGGCGGTCATCAACCCGGTGGCCTATCGGTTGACTCTACCCCGCTCCATGCGGCTCCACCCCGTTTTTCATCGGTCCCTCCTGGTCCCTGAGACTCCCACTAGCCGTCTCCGCCGCCCGCCGCCGCCTGCCCCCCCAGCCGCAGCCGACGAGGACGACGCCTCGACGTATGAGGTGGACAGTATTCGGGACTCCCGTTGGCTGAAGGGGCGCTTCCAATACCTCATCGCTTGGAAAGGGTACGGGGCCGAGGATTTCACCTGGGTGGACGCATCTGCCGTTCAGGCCCCTGACCTGGTGCGGACTTTCCACGAACAGTTCCCGTCCCGACCCCATCCCGACCGTCAGACCCGGGGGAAGGGCCCTGCGGTGGGGGATAGTGTTGTGGCCCCGTCCTCTGAGCCTATCCCTTTGGAGGAAGGCAACTCTGAGCAGGAGGAAGAGGAGCCAGCCAGATCTCCCAGCCCTCCCCCTCTGGCACCGGCTCAGGTGCCAGCTGAAAGAGAGCCAAGTAGTGGGGAAACAGGTGTCTCAGATGAGAGTGAGGGAGAGACGTCATTCCTGGACGCACGCCAAAGAAGGCGAGAGAAAAGGGTACTGCAGCTGCGGCGTATGAGGAAATCCTGAGTCATTGGATTGGAGTCATAGGATCCATGACTCACTGGACCACACCCAGAAGCATATCTATTTAAGACAGTACAATGGGTCACGAAGTTCGTGACGAACAAAGCTAACTGCACAGCTAAACAAACGGAGCAACCTCGTAGTCTTGGAAGCTGGATGAACGGCAAAGCTACGTAGGTGATTTTCTTGTTTGTGTAAACCAATAAAGTCCTTGGCAGACGGTGTGCATATCGCTGCCAAGGTTGAGATAAGAACTGCAGAGTGTGCCAAGTGAGTCTTAACCCTCGGCTGGCTGTGTTTTTGTGGGTCTCTGAAGGGGGGGGACAGATCAGGTCTCTGGCCAGTCAGTGTATAGCGGAGGGTTCAGTCTCTACTCTGAAACTGTCCCACCTGTTAGGAAAAATGGTGTCCACATTTGGAATAGTGCCTTGGTCTCGCTTGCATAGCAGGGAGCTCCAGTGGTTCCTGCTCCCGCACCAGAGAGCAGGTAGGGGCACCTCCCTTACCTGCCTTTGCTTGATGCCTCAAGTCTTGTCATCCCTTTGGTGGTGGACATTGCAAGCCATATCTCAGGCAGCTGTTTCCGGGAGCCTCCTTGTCTCTCTCTGATCACAGAAGCCAGCCTTTCCGCCTGGGTGCCCACCTCCTCCATCACCTGGCTCAGGGTTGGTGGACCTCCCAGGAACGTCGTTCCAACATAAATTTCCTGGAATTGTGAGCCATCCGAATGGCCCTCCTTCGCTTCCAAGATCTAGTGGAAGGCAAAGACATCTTGGTCCACATGGACAACATGTCCACAAAGGCCCACATCAACAAGCTGAGGGGCACCCGGTTGAGGCTTTTTCTGGCGTAATCTCTGCTCCTGGGCCACTGGGCTGAACAACATCTTCGATCCCTCAGGGCGGACTACATTTCTGGGACAACCAACATTCAGGCAGATGTCCTTAGCCGCCACTGGGTGGACCAGGGAGAATGGAGCATCCCACAGGCTCTCTTTCAGGAGATTGTGGACCAGTTCGGACCCCCGTGGTCGACCTGTTTGCCTCCTTGTCCAACCACCGGGTTCCCCAGTATTTCTCCAGGTATCCGGATCCCCAGGCAGAAGCCACGAATGCCTTGCGCAGTCCTTGGCCCTCCGGCCTCCTCTACACCTTCCCTCCTCTTCCGCTAATTTCCAAATCCATTTGGAAGATGCTGGAGGAAGGGGTGGAACTCATCTTACTGGTGCCTCATTGGCCCAGGTAGCTGTGATTCACGGACCTGAGGTCATTATCAGTGTCAGCCCATTGGCGCACCCTGGACTCCAAACTCGTCCTCACTCAGGGCGCCTTTCGACATCCAGATCCCTTTAGTCTCCAGCTGACCGCCTGGAGTTTGAGCGGTGCCTCCTAGCTGATGCCTGTCTCCCGCCTCGCGTCATTTTGACCATGCAAACGGCTTGCCGTAACTCTACTAAGTGAATCTACCAGGCCACGTGGGTTGCCTTTTTGGCCTGGTGCGAGCAGTCTAATGTCACCCCCCTCTCTGCATCAGTGGTGGATATACTTACCTTTCTCCAGGATGGTTTTGACGCCGGTATTGCCCCTAACACTCTTTGCCGCCAACTGGCGTCTCTCTCTACGGTTCTGTCCTGCGGTTCGACAGTCTCTCTCTCCAGGCACCCATTCCTCTGCAATTTTCTACATGGGGCGACAAACTTGAGACCTCCGGTCATCCACCGGTTCCCGACTTGGAACCTGAACAAGGTTCTGCGAGCCCTAACAGTGACTCCGTTCGAGCCTCTCTGACAAATCTCCTTGCGTTTCCTGTCCTTCAGAGTATTGTACCTTTTAGTAATCACCTCGGCCCGCCGTATTTCAGAGCTGGCAGCTCTCTTGGTCCGCCAGGACTTGTGTATCTTCCACTCTGACAGGGTCGTCCTTCGCCTTGACCCGGCATTTATTCCTAAAGTGAATTCACTTTACCACCGGGCACAGGAGCTGGTCCTCCCGAACTTTTGTCCTCACCCGACTCATAGACTTGAACGCTCCTGGCACACTCTTGATGTTCGTAGAGCTCTCAAGATTTACATCTCCAGGACATGCCCCTTCCGTAAAACTGAGGCCCTCCTCGTGTCTTTCCAGGCGGAATCTATCGGCACCCGGGTCACGGGCCTACTCTCGGTTGCTGGATAAGGGCCACCATAGCAACAGCTTACCAACAGCTTACCAACAGCTGAATCTCCTGATGCCTCACCACATAACGGGTCATTCAACCCAGAGTGCGGCCACATCGGTGGCCTGGGCCACCAGGGCACCCTTGGAGGAAGTCTACTGGGCTGCTACCTGGACGACCCTCACTCCCTTCATCCGACACTATTGGTTGGACTCATTTGCATCGGTGGTGCATCCTTCTTGACGGGTCTGGGTCATACATCACCCTCCCTGGAAGACATTCAGCTTTGGTATGTCCCCAGCCTGACTGCCGTTTCCCTCCTATGCGGAGAATGGACGTTGGTCTTACCTAATATGTCCTTTCTCACTCGGAAGGAAATGGCAGTCAGCCCCACCCTTAGGTCCGGCCCCGATGGGTCGACGGGGTGGGTGGCTACTAATTCTCTCTTGTTACAGGAAGACATGCCAGTCTGCGTCAGCGCCCTCACCGAAACACTGGGCCAGGAGTGCGGAGCCATGCAAATTTAGCAGACTTGGTCATATGCTACATAGAGAAGTCATTCCACAACCTGACTGCCGTTTCCTTCCGAGCGAGAAAGGATGTATCAGGTAAGACCAATGTCCATTTTAATTATTAAGACTTCAGTTGGTTTCTTTAGATCCAGTGCAACATATTTTTCTATGTCATTCTTACAGCCTGTCATTTTTAAATCCACTTTTAAATCAATCTATATCATGTCAGGTAACACAGTCAGTCAATCTGTAGACACTCTTAAAATTAACTTTGGGGTCCATTGTTCAAAAATATCCTTCAGCATATGCAATATTAAAATATTTGCTTCATTTGGTATTAGTAAGTTGACTTTGAGTGTTCTCTTTTAATTGTAATCTTTAGTTCCTTCTACTTCTCTGTAACATCCAAATTTTTAAGCCTTACTTTATTTCCCATGAAAAGAATTCTTTAAAAGTAATTGCAGAATCTTATTTGTTTTATCTGGACCTTAAACTATTTGCAATTTTCTAAAATCAAAGTTTTAATCACTCTTTCACTGTTTACTCCAGATTTTTTAAAGTCCTTAAACTTGCATTTAAAATTTATTTCACTAAGGAGAGAAGGAAACTCACCCAATGCTGTAAGTATAAAACATGACAATCCAAAAATTTCTAATAGCTGAAAACAGTTAAAAAACAACTTGTGAAAGTGATTAGAAAAAGAAGTATGCAAACCCAGGGTCCTTTTTAAGGCACCGACTGCAATTTGAACAAGATGGCTATTGTCTTGTCTGCCAGAGCTTTAAACCTGCAGGAGACTGTTGACTTGTGGTCTCTTTGCAAGGAGCAACTTTCTGAAGCACTTGTGAGCGATCTCAAGTTTGTCCAGAGAGGAATAACGAAATCTATTCACTGTCTTTCTTTCCTCCTTGCATTTTGCAGAGCCATTGCACAGCCTATCTTCCATTTTTTGCCAGTCTGATATTCACCTTTCCTGTAGGAAACTTCATATGTCAGCTAAAATATAACCTAAGTGTAATCGGGAGAGGGGTCTCTTTAGTTCCATTGAAACAAAGAAGCCCTGGGATCTCTTAATTTAAAGATTTTGAATCTCTTTGGTTTTTTCAAACTAGATGCAGTATGAACTGAGTTCCTTAAATCTTCTTGCCTCAGAAAAAGCACCAAAACTCTGCAGAACTTTAAGCTTTTTCTCCATGTATGGCTGAAGTGCCTGGACAGCTTGTTCTAAATATCACAACATATAGGCCTATCACTTGATAAAATGTTTTCATTTTCTTTAATATCCCAAGCTAAAGTTACAGCGGTACATTATTCTTCAATTTACAAAAACCTCATTTTTGATGACGCAATTGTGGAGTATATCCCATTCCAGTTTTTAAACATTTTAGTCATTATTTTGACTCATAAAAGCTTTAAGATTTTTTAAAAGGTGTCTTCCCTTAAGATTTAAAGTTAGAGAAAAACATTTTTCCCATGACATATAGCTTAAAATTTAAAAGAAAACCACTGCAAGTACTTGTATCCTGATAAAATCCATGTACTGAATCTTAAAAAAAATAGTGCCATTATTGTTTAAGGCCTGTATCTCTGAAAGTTTTCTCTTATCTTTCTGCTTAAACAATGGAAAGTTTTTCCGTATGTTCAAATAACATCTTCATCAGGTTCACAACAGGATACCTTAGTTAATTTTCAGTTGAGTGCCTGATAGGATTTTCTTTTTCTGGTTGGTTGGGTGAAAGTCTAGACACCGAGAGATGAGGCTTTACTAGGGCCTCACAATATAGTTATTGTGAATGTTAAGTAGAAGCAGCAATCTCTGATGTACAGATTCCCTGCCCAAACCAGAAGTACAAAGACATGGCTTTTGTTCCAAAGGAAAGGGACTAATCTAAATGCTGCACAGTGTGAAAAACTTTTTATGCAAGAGGGGAGAAGAACTTGCCTTAGGGGTGAGAGGTCAGGAGTTTAACCTTTGACCGTAAAATAAGAGATCAGCAAAGAGTGGGATGAACAAGGCCAGGGAAAATCCTCTCCAAGTACTTTGGGTATTGTTTACTGAAAACGGGTCAAGGAAATGATTGTCAGGGTGGTTATGTGAATTCTCATGAGAGGCATGATTTCTATTGACTTTGAATTTCTTGTGACTTGTGAAGATTTCTTCTCTTCCTTTTTTAGTGTAAGGAAGAGCAGAGTAAATTTTGTCCCTTAGTCTTTAGTTTAAGTATAATTATTAATTATTTTGGTTTTACCCCAGTTTTCCTCCTGAAGTAATGCCATCATCCCTTTGTGTTTCTATGGATTTTTGTGCTAATTAATTATTCAGGCTAACTATATTTATTCCTAGGATTTTTTCCCCCATTGGTAGAAAATGGTATTACTCCTTGGGCTCTTTTTAGTTAACAAACTACATTATGAATGTTTTTCAGATAATTTATTTGGCAGACAGTGGGAAGATTGTCCTTAGTTAACACAGAGATCTTTGGGTGGTCATTGTTATTGTACAACACCAGGGAAGAGCTGTTCACAATTGTAATGCTAAGGAAATTAGGACATTTTTCTCTCTGATTTTGTTTTGGCATTAAAAGTGCTCTGGAACTTAGTTCCAATCTAATTATATATGATAGAACTGAGTGTCACTTAATAGATAGATATCTACATAGTCAGATTTATCAGTCTAAGCTAATTGTTATTCTTTTTCTTCTTAAGTATATATAAATTAAATATACTGTATCTGAATGTTATTTCTGAAGTTGTTGGCTAGGTGAATTGTGTGATTTATTTTTTTGTCTTCATCTATAATTTTTAATAGGAACCCACAATCTTATTTTAGATGGAAATGTAACATATATTTCTGTATACATACATATATTTACAAATATATATGCTACATTTACATCTAAATCTAAAATAGCATATTTTACCATGTATTTTATAAAAATATGTGCTAAGAGTTGTGTAATTCATTTAATCTTAGAATCTCAAATATGAACTATTTTTTTAGTAAATGATTTGAGCTTTTTCTCACTGCATGCATAATATTTCTGTGTTCTGTTTGAGTTTGGATGAAATAATTAAGACGTGGAATATCTGTTTTATCTGAAAGGTGAACTTAGTTATGGAATTTATACATTGCTCCATTCTGATACAATTCTGGGTGGCTCATGGAATGATTCATATGTCCCAATTCTTTTTTTTTTCTTGACTTGTTAATTCTTTCAACCTTTTTAGGCAGTATTTTTTTAAACCAGAAAATAAATTGAGTTTATTCTAAAATATGAATGGTATTTGAACAAAATTTGTTTTGATTTGCTTTTAATTAAAATTAACTATTTTCTTGCTATTAGACATTAATCAAGGATTTAAATAAATATTTCTCCTATCTGTCACTTTACAATTACAATTCGGATGATTTGGGCGTTATGTTATTTTGTTTTAGATATTGCAGAAATTAATATGTTAAGATATTAGGTGGTCTTTTCAACTTTACTAAAACCATTGAAAATCATAAGTATAAGTTGGAACCATTAAAAGCAGTAAATATGGGATGTGTGATATGTGCTGGTTTCCTGACATTCACCTTCTTCTGGCAGTCACTCTGACTTCTCACAATTTCAGGACTTTGACTAATAGCATAGATTGTATGTTGGGTTACTTGGATTGGGAAATGTGGCTATTTATATACTTGACATTTATTTACCTCCACAATTTGAAAACCCTGCGAAATATAAAATGTTCATAATATATCATTTTTAAAAATTCTGAAAACAGAAATAAAATTAGGATGACTGCCCACAATTCCTTATAAGGGGCCAACATAACAGTAAGAGCAATGTGCATGTGGATCAGAACCACAAGGGAGAAGGTCTACAATTTAGCCTAATAGCATATTTCCTTTAAAATATCTTTTTTAGCAGTTGGAGTAGCACTGATTATTTTTTCTGCAACAACCCTGTTAACCTGTTTTCTTTGCTTATCAGAAGTTTAGTGTTGCCTTTAAAGACTGGTATGCGAAGCACGTCAAAACATAGATTTTCAGCTATGTTGCCTGTCATAGATAAATCAATACTTAAATGTATGTGGAACAGCATTTAATTTTTTTTCCCCTTGTGCTCACATGGAAGGCCCTTGGGACAGATGGCCCCTCACTGTTGATGGTTCGACCCACAGCTTCAGAGGAGTGTGAAGAAAAGAAATTGCTTTCTTTGTCAAGGTGTTTTCAATTCAATTCTCACCCATTAGCCCTGTTTTGTTAAGTTTTGAATTACTCCATCAGGTGACTGATGAGTGTATTTCCGTCTCTTTGGCTATTGAAATAGGATGGTGTAAAATGGAAAAGGAAAATCAAAAATCAAGTTTTCAGTTATTGATTACTAAAATGTCTTTAATCTGTCCCCTGGCTTGATATATTTGAACTGTAAAATAATATTAAACGTAAATAGAATGCAAAAAATGAAAGCTCAATAGTAGACTAGTATATTTAAAGTAAAATACATATTTGAAACACATAAGTAGGAATCAGTGGACATTATTTTAAATGTTATTATGATTCTCTATTTTGATCGTGATTTTATATTTAAACTAGTAGAGCCTTTAAATACCTCTTTGTACAAGTAAGAAACCCTAGATTCTCAAGTTAAATTCCTAGTGGGATCACAGGACTGCAAAATAAAATCTGATACAGTTGGTAATGTCACAATCAGAGTGGTTTGAATTATGCTATCCTGGATACTCCCAGAATGGGAATTGATCTATCGGATCAGATTTGGATTTTAGTGTCAGCTAAGTTCCCCTGTGTGTCCCTGCATTACCTGTTTTAAGAAACAGAGGGTTTCCATTTCCTTCATACAAAAAATGAAATAAAATAGTCATTATTGAAAAAATATCTTTTAGAAAGGATTTTTGTGTTTAAAAAGTCAGAGAAGAAAATTTCAAACAAAATACTTATTTTAGCAACAATGTTAAACAACAACGTTTTTAGCATTTCAGGATCAGAATTGTTTCAGTTTCAAAACTTCTAGGTAATTGATAAAATGTGTATTAAAATTCTATATATAAATACAATTTTCAACAGAGTTTTAAGGAGTGGAGCCATTTGCAGCCATTCAATGCAGGATAAATTTAAATGACCTTTGATGTGCTATTGATGTGCTATTGTAAAAAGCTTGCAGGTAGTTTTTGAGTTATGACCATAATAGAGCCAGGAATTAAGTTGTAACTCATGGTGGTCGTTAAGTGAATGACATAGTTGTTAATTGAACCAGTTTTCACCAATTGACTATTTTTTGCCAGAAACCAGAAGTAAATACTGGAATCTAGCAAAATAAATAAATAAATAATAATACTTGCTGAAAATTATGGTAATATGATTCTGGATTACTGCAAAAGGCCAAAATACGAACAGGTTGCCAAGTACCCAAATTCAATCATGTGACCAGGGATAATATGTCTGTTGGGGGGGGGCATTGGATCTTTGAAAACAGGTCCTAAGTAGCTCTTGGGAGGTCAGTGGGAACTTTGAATAGTCACTATGCAGCCAATCATTAAGCAAGGACTACCTGTGTAAGATTTTAAATGATATATGATTCTGCAAAAGTCCATTCTAATTATTTCCTGCTTACATTCAGGTTCATTTTTATGCTTTTCAACCTTTGTCATGGAGTTTAAGGTTAGGGTTCTGTCATATGTATCCTGTATTGAAAGGGAGGTTTCTGGGTGCTGTGCTGTGTAGATTCTTCCTTTTTTGTGAATGTTCAGCTCCATAAACAGTAATTATTTGCCAAATAAGGGGATTTGACTTCTGAGCATTAAGACTTTAAAGCATTGAAGCAATTTGAAAGACAATATTTCTTTCCTTCCTCCCCACCTCACTAATATCAAGGCAACACAACTTTGAAACAAGCACACATAGAATTACAATGTGTGTGTCTGTGTCTGTGTCTGTGAACTTTATTTCACATAAGTCAAATGAGAAATAATATGAAAAATGCATACCGTGTTTCCCTAAAAATAAGACATGTCTGGATAATAAGCCCAATCGGGCTTTTCAGTGCATGAGATAATATAAACCACCCCCACAAAATAAGCCCCCCCACCAACTACTTACACGCATATGCAGCCGGTCCCACCATTTCCTCTGGTTGCCTGCCGTGTAACCAAAATGAGTTGAGGAGGTGAGGCTGGAGGGGGGGAAAGGAGGGACATGCCCTCCCCTGCCTGTTCTTCACGCCGGCTGAGCAACCCAATACGTCCCACCCCACTCCAATGGAACAGCAGCCTGGCTGCTTCCCTTCTGTCTCTTTATCAAGAGGGGTAGTAGGTGGGACGGGCGAGAAGCCAGTAGTGTGGAGTGAGATGTGGCGGCCCTTGCCGTCTCTTCTGTCCCCCTTGCCGGCCATGGAAGGGTTCCTGCCCCTTGCTTAGCTACTCGCCCCCTTTAGGGATGCAATTTGGGGGTGGCAGGTGCGGCAGGCGAGAAGCGACATGCAGGTCTTACATTTCAAGCTCTGTCGCTTTTCTCGCCATTGTGTCCAGGGAAACATACTGTAAAAGATAACCTTATCATGAGTTCGCGAAGTTTGATTGAACTCGCGAGAAGATTTTCTTTTAGAATGTGTTTCTCTAGATACAATGGTGAGGAATGCGACTGAGCTGGAAAGGTAAGATGTGCATCCCGCTTCTCACCATCCTTACCTGCCACCCCCAAATTGCATCCCTAAGCGAGTGACAGGAGCCCTGTCATGCCTGGCAAGAGGGGGGGAGAAGAGACAGCAAGGGGAGCCATGTCTTGCTCCATACGTCTTGCTTCTCCGCCCCACCTACCACCCCTCTCTTTTTTTTTATTGAAAAAGTTTTACAATACAATTTTAACCCCATATTTCCACCCTCCCCCCCTTTCCCCCATCCCTCCCCCCCTGACTTCCGTTACATGCAAAACATAAGTTTTATATATCAATCATTATTAAACATTAGATATAAGTGAGATCCACAATATATATCATATATTTTAGCAAAAGTAAGATTAATCCAAAATTCTTTACTAATAAAAGGAAAACTTAAACAATTAAAAATTATAAATGCCCCATTAAACCTAATTCAAACATAAAAATTTTTCCTTCTTTTTGTTCAAGACAGCAGTATAATCAAAATATATAAGTTTATATCAAGTTAATAATTATCTAGACAATAATATAATATATATATATTTAACATAGTAATAACAATAAAAATAATTCTATATTTCTTCCACCTCTATCAAAAAACTAACTGAAGATTCTTAATTTGATATTTATTCTGCACATAATCAACCCACTTTTTCCATTCCCTAACAAAAACTTCATGGGTCCTGTCTTTTAAGTACGCAGAAATCTTTGCCATTTCCGCAAAACTAGCCATCTTTGACATCCATTCACCTATGGTAGGCATACTATCTTTTTTCCAATATTGACCAATCAGTAACCTAGCTGCAGTAATCATATACAAAATCAATCTCGTATCACTCGGTGAACAATCCTTAACTATACCTAACAGAAACAATTGCGGAGAAAATTGAAGCTTCTTTTTTAAAACATTCTGCATTACCCACCAAAGTCTAATCCAAAATGTTTTCACTTTTCTACAAGTCCACCAAATATGAAAATATGTAGCATCCAAACAATCACACCTCCAACATTTAGGTTGAACATTTGGATACATACATGATAATTTCTTAGGATCTAAGTGCCATCTATAAAACATCTTATAAAAGTTTTCCCTCAAATTCTGTGCCTGTGTAAATTTAACATTCTGGACCCAGATCTTTTCCCATGTTTCTAACATCACTGGTTCTGCAAAATTTTGTGCCCATTTTATCATACAATCCTTAACTAATTCACTCTCTGAATCTCTATCTAGCAATAAATTATACACCCTCTTAATATGCATCGGCCCTTTCTGTTTCATCTGTATCACCAAATCTTCTTCATGTAGCATTAGTCCAATTTTCTGGTCTTCTCTCCATCTCGATTGAAGTTGAGAATACTGCAGCCAAGTTAAATTCTTCCAGTCTTCCAACAGAGTTTTCAAGGACTTCAAGTTCCATCTGCCCCCATCATTAAAAAGCATCTCTTTGTATAAAATCCCCCCGAGTGACTTTATATTTGGCATAATCTGCCCAAGATCCAACCACAAAGGTATTTTGTAATCCAATTGAAACTGGTGCTTCTTCCAAACTCTCATCAACGCCTGTCTCAGTATATGACTTTTAAAAACATTATCCAACTTGTCTTCATAAAACAAATATGCATGCCAACCAAAATCCAAATCATGGCCTTCTAAATTCAGAATGTCATTTTTCGTTATTCCAAACCAGTCACCCACTTGTGTCAACACTGCAGCTTCGTAATATAGACGTAGGTTTGGAACTTTGAGGCCACCTCTTTCACGAACATCTTGCATAATTTTAAACTTGACTCTTGGCTTTTTCTCATTCCAAATGAATTTGTTTAGACCTGACTGCCATTCGGCCAATGTTTTATCACTCTTAAGCACTGGAATCATTTGAAACAAAAACAGAAATCTAGGTAGAACGTTCATCTTAACTGCTGCTATTCTTCCAAGTAAAGATAGTTGCAGTTTCTTCCATATTTCAAGGTCCTTTTGAATCTTATGCCACAAAACCTCATAATTATTTTGAAAAAGTTTTATGTTCGACGCTGCAACCTGAACTCCTAGATATTTCACCTTTGTAGCTATTTCAAAGCCTGCCACCCTTTCCAGTTCAGTCCTTTGTGGTTCCGACATGTTCTTAACTATCATCTTAGTCTTTTTCTGGTTTAGTCTAAAACCTGAGACCAAACCATACTCCTCAATAGTATTTTTCATCTGGATGATTGATTCCAAAGGTCGTGTTAGGGTTACAACCAGATCATCTGCGAATGCTTTCGTCCTATAATCTTTTTGCCTTACGACAATTCCACTCAGTTTATTCGAATCCCGTAAAGAATTCAACAAGACTTCTAAAGTTAAAATAAACAAAAATGGAGATAGTGGGCAACCTTGTCTAGTTCCTTTCTGTATATGAAAATTGGTGGTTAAACTTCCATTAATAACCATTTGTGCTGTCTGTTCTTGATAGATTGCCTCGATTGCTTGTACAAACTGATCTCCAAAATCCATTTTATACAAAGTCTTTACTAGAAAGTCCCAATTGACTCGATCAAAGGCTTTTTCCGCATCCAAAAATACCAGCACCGCAGGGATCTGTTTACTCTTCTCAAGATGTTCCAATAAATCTATGACTTGCCGCACGTTATCCTTCATGTATCTCCCCTCGAGAAAACCTGCTTGATCACTATGAATCACCTCTTGAATAACTGGCATCAATCTGTTGGCCAAAACCTTGGCAAAAATTTTGTAATCCGTATTCAGGAGAGATATTGGTCTAAAATTTTCTGGTTTTGAAGAACCATCTTCCTTTGGTATAAGTGAAATAAAAGCCGTCTTCCAGGAGGGGGGGTATTTTACCCCCCCCCGCTGTATACTGCAAAATAAGTCCTTAAGATGCTCTATCAATTCTGATTGTAAATTCTTATAATATACTGCTGTCAAACCATCCGTCCCAGGAGCTTTAGCTGTTTTCAGTTGTTTAATTGCAAACAAAATCTCTTCAGACGTTATTAAATGATTCAGTCTTTCTCTCTGTTCCAGTGAAATTTTTGTAACTCTCGTCTTTCCAAGATATTCATCAATAAGATCCTCTTGAATATTATCTGTACGATATAAATTAGAATAATAATCTAAAAAAGCTTGATGAATTGACGTCTGTTGAAAGACCTGTTTGCCTTTATGTTCAATAGTATCTATTATACGAGAACTTTGTTTCTTTCTTAAAGTGTATGCTAACCATCTGCCTGGCTTATTAGCATTGCAAAAGGTATTATGTCTGGCAAATTGCAAATTAGTCGCCGTCTGATCAGCTATCAATATTTGAAATTGGTCTTTCAGAAGTTTTATAGTTTGCTGTAATTTCTCATCAGTCGGATTTTTTATATGCAGTTGTTCTTTTTCCTTTATTTCTACCTCCAATTCTATTCTTGTCTTTTGTCGTATTGACCTGTGCTTAGAATTCATATAAATCAGTACACCTCTCATATAAGCCTTACTTGCATCCCAGACAACTTCAATAGGTGTACCTTTATTCAAATTCAGCTGAAAAAATTCCTTCACATGTTTTTTAAGATCATCTATATTCTTCTCATACCTAAATAAATTCTCGTTAAGTCTCCAGGATCTTCTCTCCCTCTTACCAAAGTCCATTTCCATCCATACAGAACTATGATCAGACAAAGTTCTTGGAAAAATCTTAGTCTTAGTCGTATTAGCAAATAAATCAGTAGAAACCAATATAAAGTCAATCCTAGAAAAGGATTTATGTCTATCAGAAAAAAAGGTAAAGTCCTGTTCCTTCGGATGATGTATTCTCCATACATCCTTCAGTTGTAATTCTTCTTTCAATACAAAGAAAGTCTGTGGTAATTTATTCCCCTTCTTAGCCAATGTCTTTTTGTCGAGATTTATATCAATCACTCCATTCCAATCTCCCATAATCAAAAAGGACTTATAATTCCATTGCAATATTTTACTGTGTAGTAATTTGTAAAAAGTTTCTTGCTGCTGGTTAGGGGCATAGATTCCTATCAAAAGCAACTGAACATTCTGTACATTTATTTCAACCGCAATATATCTTCCTTCATCATCCGATTCTACAAGTTTAGCTGGTATTCTTTTGGAAATATACAACACTAGTCCATTCCTTTTTGCCAAATTAGAAGAAATAAAATGTGCTCCAAATTTTGAATTTATCAAATATTTTTGGTCCTGGGTTCTAATATGAGTTTCTTGGAGGCAAACAATCTCGTTTTTGTATTGGTTCAAATAATGAAATATTTTCCTTCTTTTCTGTGGGGAGTTCAAACCATTCACGTTCCACGATAAGAATCTAACTGCCATCTGAAGATTCACGAAGCTTGCTGAGCACTTGTCTAAGACTTTGTTCAACAACAGAAGTCTTGGGTCTTGCTCCTCCCACTGCTTCGGATTTTTGTAGTGCCCCATTCATCCCCTTCGCTTCTTGTGGCACCTCGGACCTCTGTTGTTTTTGCTTCTCTTGTCTCTGCTTTTCTGCTGCACGAGTTATACGTTGGTCTTTTGGTTCTTGCATCAACAATTCAAGGTCCGGATCCACCTCTCTTGTCGCTCTGGAATGTTTTGTTCTAGGCTCTGGGAGGCCAATAAAAAAATCCTCTGTTAAACCGCCTTCTGCTCCTAAAACTTCCTCCATTGCCATTACTTGAAGTACCTGTTGTTCTTGTTCCCTTGGGAGTTCTAAAATCCCTTCCTCATAATCTTTGTGTTGAAAGGCTCCTTCAACTGATAACAATGTGGATGAACATGGTGGTGTTGGAGATCTTTTGAGAATGTTCTGGTAAAAATGTTCTGCCTTTTCCAACGAATTCCAACGATATCTAACATCCTCATATCTCAAAATAATTCCAGCTGGTGCATCCCATCTGAATAGAATCTGTCGCCTTTTCAATTCATTCGCCAGGAAACCATAGTCTCTCCGATCTCTTAACATTTTAGGTGGTAGCTCTTTAAAAACTCCAATTTGATTGCCCTCCACTTGAATACTGGTATGAAAAGAACTTTGCAGAATATTATTTCTCAGTGTTCTGTCAGTAAAATAAATCACAACATCTCTGGGCAAGTTCCTCTGTTTCGCTACTCGGGAATTAACCCTGTAAATCTTGTCAATTCTTTTATCAATTAGCTCAGGTTCCATTTTTGAAATTTTGGCCAATATATCCACACAAGCAGCCCTCAAGTCCTGTCTGTTGTTCTCCCTCAGACCCCTTAGTCTTATGGCAAACTCCATGTTTCGAAATTGTAACATGGTAATTTCATCCTCTATCTTCTGATTCCTCAGATCCACCTTGAAAAATTTCTCCTCTGCATCTTTCTTGTTCTTTTGCACATCTAAGTTTAGATCATCCACTTTTTTTTCAACCACCACCAAAGCATCAGTAAGAGCCGTTACTACTGTAGTTACATTCTGGTTCAACTTGTCACTTTTTTCCTTTACAAATTGCTTCATTTCATTTTGATTATTTTCAATCTTCACATTCAAATCTTTAATCTGGTTAGCAAGAGTTGCTGTTAAATTGGCCATGAAAGCTTTCAAACCCTCATTCCCTCCTCCTTGCATTGAACTCTGAGGCTGAGTTAATGGCTTGGCTGATAACTCCTTTGTCTGGTGAGGAGGGGAATCCCCACCAGTTTTCTTTGAAGCCATGCCTGGGGAATGCCTTAATTTCTTAAAAAAAGAAAATCTTCCTCCCTTCCCTAAAAATCCAGTCTTTCTCCCCAGTTTTGCAGGAAGGGGGAACAACCAAAGTTATTTTTCCACTTTAAGATCTTTAAAGTCTTTTTAAATTAACGCCAGGCAGGCTAAAGCTGTTAATTATCACTTTCACTTTCTACTTCCGTTTCCGCTTTTTAAGCCAAGCGCCATTTTCCGTTCCTTTCACTCCAGATTTTAAACTGCTGGTTCTTTTCCTTTAACCCTCAGCAGGCTTAAAAACTTTTTGAAAAATTCCCCTTTAAAAAAATTCTCACCTAAAATTCAAGTCGTTGCAGGATCTGTTATTGAAGGATGGGATAACTCCAGTCGTCTCGCTCTGCCGCTGACAGAGGTCCCTCGGCGCACGGAGCTTCAGCGAAGTGGATAGGGAGCCTTCACACAGAGCAACTTCCAGGGCAAAAAAAAAAAACCCCTGGAGGTGCTTCTGGGGCTCTACCTAAGCTTCGCCGGCTCTTGCCCCCTCCTAGATCGAAAGGGGGATTTTCCGAGCCGCTCAACAGCTGTTGTGCGGCTCTAACGCGCGTCGAAGCTGGCAGCTACACAGAAGCCGCCCGGCGACGACGAAGTCCCACCCAGAAGTCCTCACCTACCACCCCTCTCGATAAAGAGACTACTGGGAAGGGAAGCAGCTGTTACCATTGGGGTGGGATGGGACATGTTGGGCCACTCGGTTGGCATGAAGGACAGGGAGGGGAGTCAATGGCAGTGACGGGACATCCAGTCCCACGCTCACCACCTCCTGTACCCCCCAAATAATAAGACCCCCCAATAATACGGCCAAGTCTATTTGGGGGGTTAAAAGAAAATAAGATGCTGTTGGTAAATGCATTGACATAATGCCTTACATTATACATGAGAAAGCTTTAGCTTTCATTTTTCTAAATCAATATTGAGAATAATTTTTTAAGACTATAATCTTTACCCTTGAGCAAACTTTATAGCTACTCAGTCCCATGAACATCTGGAAGAAACTTCAAACATTAATTCTAGCAGATTATTTTCATTGGGGTTTAGAATCCTTAACTGACTGTGTGAATGACAAAATTTGGTGGGTTCTGTCTTAATCAGTGCAGTCTATCAACATTCACAGAAGGAATATGTGGGGCAAGTAATGTTGTGTGCATGATAATATATGCCTGGAATTGAATTGAGCATCATAGGACATCATAGAGGAGCATCATAGAGCATCAATATATATATCTGGAATTGCACTGAGCATCAATTGAGCATCATAGGGAAGCAGAATCACTTCCATTTACTGGGTGGATTTTTTCTTCAACAACAGACCCTACCATCTCCTGCTTGATTATTTTAAGTATAGAAGCGTAGCTTCAGAAAATTAAAAGAACTATCAAGAGGATTGAAATATAATTAAATAGCGGAGATAAGTAGGTAGGTTTGTACTATTTAACAAAGTAATATTTTAACCCCAAATAAAGAATGAAGATATTCAGTCCAGTTGCATGGCTGTGGCATCTCTGGGATAGATGGTTGGGATAGAAAAATGATCTTGCTTCTATGTCAAAGATGATGCTAACAAACCTCTCTAGCATTTTCTGTTGCCAACTCATTCTCTTTTATCTAGTAAGTACCAGAGTGCCAAAAACTGTATAGATGGATAAGTAAACAATCACAAATGGGTTTGTATGAGTCTCTTTTCCTTTCCTATTAACCTTTTGTTATATCCTATTCATCTTCAACAAGTAGGATGACTCACCACCATGTGTTGCATATGGGGAGGCACTTGACAATATGGGGTATCTATACTTAGGCATATGAGGATGATAAGATGTGTGAGAGTCTGGGACTCGTGTGCAGTTCCCATTGATTTCTTGTGTTTTATTGTAGCCAAGATTGAATCTTTTATTTCTCACAGAATTTGTCCTGTGAAACACCTTTTGAGAGACAGTTGTAAATGAGCCTAATTCACTTTTTTCAAAACAAACTCATGTAAAAGCTGCAACATCAGCATTTTTACCTTTTTTTTGTAATGTAGAAATAGTTTTTGCAATGAAATACCCGATAATTAATAGTTAAAGAATATTTGCCACAGTTCATTTCTTTTAATACAACTGATGAGAATGCTCATAAATCAATATATTATGTAATAAAATATTTTATAGTGATACTTATTAGATATGAGAATATTGCTTGCTTGTCATAGGCATGATCTCATTTTGAGGAATCAAATTTCATTTTTCTGCTTTAAAGTATACATAACTATGAATATTATTTACTCTTGTTTCATATTTGCTGATGCTATTACATTATTTATTTGTTTTTATGTCCTCCAAATCTGTTCAACTCGTGCAAATATAATTAAAACAGGATATAAAAAAGCAAAAATATAATGAGCAATCGAACAAATATATTACTTGTCCCTAGGCATCACAACTCAAATGGCCTCTAGAAAAGTTTGGTTGTCAGTTTCTTGTGGAAAATAGTCAGGTAGGTCATCCCTGTAACCTGCAGGGGTGATGAAAAGAATGATGTTTGAGAGGCCCAATTGTTAGCTCAGTAGATGAGCAGGGGATCCTTTTCTCTAAATCCTTCATTTTGTAGCTAGGCTAAAAGCATGGCATGTTCAATTTCATCTTTGCGCTTTCTGTGCAATGAACTTTCACCCGATTAAGGTTTTCGTTTTATGGCATAACTAATGGCATTGCAATGAAAAAAAACCTTTCCTTTTATGTTCCCAGGGAGCTGAAAATGGCTTTCTATCCGTGGAAATGCTCTAATACAACATGGGGCAAAAGAGATTCATGGTACAAGGTGGAAAAATGATAGCTCAGATTTTTTTTTTTCAACAGCAAAACAGTTACACTGTAACAATATTCCAGAAGTTAGCATCTCTAGTCAAATTAGAAAAGTTAAAAGAAATAACATTTCATGGCTTTTGGTAGGGATGGGAAACTTACTTGACTGTACACACATTTTAGAACAAATAGAAATCTATATAAAGTGATTTCAGTGATATTTTTAAAAATGTTACTGGGAGGAAGAGGTAAATTCTTGTGTCCTAGTATCAACTCTCTTGAAAATTTCTACCAACTGCTCTCACATTTTTTTAAAAAACCTCCATTGGTACCAACAGTTTTTAAAGTAGTTTTAAAAGTATAAGCATAGGGTGAGAGGATGTGTGAGGAAATTATAAAAGAGGCTGCTCAGAAAGGCTGTGAGGAGGTACATAAGATGTGCCATATAGCTCAGGGAAAATATGAGGGAATGTGTGAAAGATACTGTGTGGATTAAATTTGAGATAGGCTGTGTGAGTTGGGAATGTTGCAAGGGACTACGTGAGAAGTTCTGTATGAGTTGGGGTTGGTGCGAGGAATTGCGATCATGAATGGGTGCACGAAAGGTACAGTACAAGTGCAGAGAGGCTGTAGGAGGTGCATGGATGGGAGAAACTTACCACAATGACTTATGACCTTCCTTGCCAGTTTCCCCATTGGCTTTCTGGGAAAGCCGGCAGGGAAGGCTGTAAATGACGACCATATGATTGTCTCGAGTTTAGCAACAGGTTGTAAATGCAAACAGGTTGCCAAACACCCAGTTCACAATCACACTACCTGTAGTGGAACAAATGATTTATAGGTTGAAGTCTACCTACATTCTTCTTACCATATCAGAAATCTTTTAATTAAGAGATAAGCTTTTTTGTTTTTATTTTTCACGCAGGATAGAGTTTTCTCATTTTTTTAAATTGAGGTTCTCTATTTCTTGAACAATGTAATCAGAATAATTAACTTTTCCACTCTAGTAATAATATGTGAACATATATGTATACTTTTTTTGTCCAGGTAATTTTTTTAATAGGCTTCATGTTAAATTATAAGAATAAAAATTTGGTTTATTCTTTGTACAAAAATGCCTTTTCTTAGTGATTTGCATGAAAATATGCTGTCAAGAATCTACAAAACTAATATCAATATTTACATATTGTCTTTAATCTGATTCATTTTAAATATCATACAGCAAATATTCTTCTTCAAAATGATGAACCATTTATTAAGCTTCTATGTTTTGAACTGTTCTTTCTTTTGATTATGATAGGTGCCTGGCAAATATTGCTTGCTTTCTCTTACTTTCCTGTGCTAGCATCTATTCAAGTTCTTAAAGCTTTTATCTATTTAGAGATAGGATTCTAAGATTCCCTCCTAATCTTGGATATGTCTGATACTAATTCTCAAAGCTTCCAATATGTACCTTTCATATGAAGTGGGGGTGATGGGGTGGTGGCAGGTAGTGGTTATAAATGTAGGTGGGTATGAATTTTTATTATGTGATTACAGGGGCACTGCTAGAGCCAGAACTTTGAGAATTTTTTTCTCAAAGCCTTCATAACCTTGAATGATTGCTGAATGAATGAACGGAACTTGAGGACTACCTATAAATTTTCTGATTATGAAGTAATCACAATAACTAGCCATCCTGTTCTTACATACAAAATGCTGTTGGTATAAGATGCTATTGTACAAAATAAAAAAAACAGTGCAAATTATATGTAAAGGTAAAGATTTTTCTGTCAGTCATGTCCAACTCTAGGGCATGGTGCTCATCTCCGTTTCTTGTCTGAAGGAGACAGCATTATCCGAAGACAATTTTTGTGTCATATGGCCAGCATGGGTATAAGTCAAAGATACACAGAACACTGTTAATCTTCCCACTGAAATGGTACCTATTAATCTACTTGAATTTGCATGCTTTCAGACTGCTAGATGAGCAGGGGTTGAGGCAAGTAATGGCAGCTCATCCCGTTACGTGGAGCTCGGTCTCAAACCTGGGCTATCAGCTCTAGCCCCCCCTCAAATTCCCCCTCAAATTATATGAGGAAACGCTAAATAGAATATACATACTTCATAATTATTCCCATTTTCTCAAATTCATTTTCTTGAAATGTCTGTTTATAAGAAAATGCAAGATATCTTTTAAAACTATTAATGGCAAAAGGCATAGGGATTATGTGAGCTGCTGGGGGGCTGTGTGGAGATGTGTGTGTGTGGGATCAGACTGCTGTCCCCTGTCTTAACTTTGGCTGCCTCCGCCATGCGCAGGCCTGATTTCAAGGACCTGGCATCTTTCTTTCAGGATTCTCTGGAACCTCGATCAGTTTCCATCAGCCCAACACTTCAATGGGTGAGAAAAGTTGGCATGCTCCTGAGCAGAAACCCCTGGATGGAATGTCCGTCCCAATGGCTGATCCACATAGTGCAGCTTCAACCCCCCCTCACATGTCTCCATGCAGCCTGCATGGGTACGAAGGGCAGGCATGGTGATCCGGGATGGAGTCCCGTTTCCTGGAAAGGTGATGCAAGAGAGAGATGGGCCAGGCACTCCCAATCAGAGTTCCAGGTCCAAGGGTTGTGGTGAAAGCCCACTGCAGAGGCAGGGTCTCACACCATCCAAGAAAGCTTCAAGAGTTAAAAGTCATGGCACCTTTGCAAGAACAGAGTTCCCCTTGTAGAAAGAGAAGTCTGGATCTTTCGGTGAGAAGACAAATTCGACATGTTCCTCTGTGTGTGGTGGAGGCAGCCAAAGTTAAGACAGGGGAGCAGTCTGACCATGTTCTGTTCACAGTGCACTTTATATGAAAAAAAAAAGAATCCTACTGAAGATGCACTAACCTGCTCGCACACTTCATCGGACTGTAGGCGGAAAGAGGAGTGCCAAAATGCACCATTCCATTTCCTTCCTTCCCCACCCTTCCCTACCTGCCACTTCCTCTCGCCAGTAGAGATCGGCAAGCCAGATTTGGGGAGCTGAATGCGCTGCAGCCGCCTGGGAAAAGAAAAACGTCAGAAATGGGTTCTCTCGTAGCACCTCCTTTCTCTCTTCTTCTCATGAGTGGCAGCGGTGCATCCGGCTCAATGAAAAGGCCATTCCACATGGATGGCAGATGCGTGTGGAGCGCGTTCCCCTCCCTTTCGCTCCGCTCCGCCTTGCCTCCTCACGTCGTGTTGTTTATGCGGCAGCTGCTCATGCGTCTAAGTATTGGGGGGAGTATTTTTTGGGCGGAGGTTATTCTCCTGCACGCGTTCGAAAATCCAATTGGGCTTATTATCAGGACATGTCTTAGTTTCAGGGAAACATGGTATTACAAAGACAATGAAGTCAACAATCAAGTTTGGGCACTTTGTGAGTTTGAGTCTAAACTGCCCTGCATTCCAAGGCAGCATCAATTCTAGGAATGTGAGAGGAGCTGACATTGCATAAAAATAAATGAAAAAGTAGCAGAACCAGTTTTGCAGATGCATTCCATCATTATTAATATGCACTTGATTTTCTATACATTTTTGTATATATTTGTTTTAACTCACATTTCCATTATCATAGTAGGGCACAGTTTAGTATTTCAACCTCAAGCAATATAAAATATGCTTTTAATGATCAATTAAGTAAGATTCAAATATCTGATAAGGAAAGCAAATTAGATCATACTGGATTTGTAATGTTTTTGTGATATGTTTTCTAATAAATATACTTTTTAAAAATATTTCTTGATTTATAATAATATCTTTGAACAATGAATGACTTCCTCTTTCGTTGGTTACTGTTGAAACCTTTTTAAATAAACCACACACAATTTTGTATCCTTTGTCTCCTGCTCAACATTGGTATTTAAGATGATAAATATAAAATATAAAGTACTTTATATCTAGATTTAAGCAGTTTATATATGGAAGTTTAAATATGGAAGGTATATATCATATATATTACAATAACAAAAAATCACTTCTGTGTCTTCAAAGGGGATTAGGATAGATATGGTAATCTCAGATTTAGATCCATTTTCTTTCTTATGTGAGAACAATAGACTACTATGCAGATGAGAGGAACATTTTTTTTCAACTGGTGCCAATATGCTATAATTTTTTATAATCTTTTTCAGAATGCATCTATTATTGGATGATCTGGTTATACGCCACATGTATATTTGAGTCCTGCATGAAGAGGACCCTTAGTGGTTCAGTTTATGTAAAACTGTTTCAGTATATTCTATTCAAAAAAGAAAAAAAATATGAAATATTGCTTAACTTCAAAATTAATCTTTAAAATAAAGAAAAAAAAACAAGTAGAAAATTGTTATAATTTTTTTTAAATATACCTTTATACACTCTGAAAATTTCTTTGTCCTCTTATTCAAAAAAAAAAAAAGTAATTCAAGTGTTGACAATGTTTATAAAAAAATCTCTTGTTACAAATTAGGTGTAGATTTCTTCTGCCAGTGTTGCATAATTTTGTCAGCTCCCATCTATGAAAAAACATAATTCTTGATGCTTTGATACCTGCTGGTAGTAGATTACAACTACCAGAAATAAATCAAGAAAAACATAAACATTACCAACGCAAAATAAATTCATCCAGTAAAAATAATTTAAATTGTCTTTTGTTTTTTATAAATAAGTCGAATACTATTGTTTTTGAATAAAATGTATATAGTTCTTAAGGAACATAAATCATTTGTCTATTAAAAAATTATTCTGAAACATGGGTCTGAAACACTACCATGCATAATTAATTATGATTGAAGAATATCTGGTGAATGGGGTTGCAGAAATTTGGTGTGATCTTTTAGTCATTTGCTTTGGGGATTAGGATGCACTTCCAACAGGGTTAACTTTTCATGAGGCTAGATATAGTTTCAATTTACAAGTAGTCCTCATTCATCAACTACTTGTTCAGTGACCGTTTGAAGTTGTGATGATGCTAAGTGAGAGATATTTATGACTGTTCTTTGAATTTATGGCTGTTGCAGTGACCCTGCAGTTACATGATTGTGATCCGGGTACTTAGCAACAAGCTTGCATTTATGATAGTTGCAGTATCCTCTGGTCATCTAGTTGCCATTTGCGACCTTCCTTTTCAGTTTCCTACAAGGAAAGTCAATGAGGAAGCTGACAGGGAAGGCCAAAATGTAATTCCTCGCCAACATACTTTAAAGAAATGTGTGGTTGTGTAGTGTTCAGTAAGAAATTTGCATATTGAAAGGGCAAGCAACTTTTAAGATTTGTTTCAAAGTATTATTAGTTTCTGGAACTGATGGGCTCTAAAAGATTGCCACCAAATAGAAAATAATAATTTGACTTGATAATTACATTTCCAACAATTTTTAGAAAATGAATTGTTTATTTTAACAATCAGAACTGGAATATGATACCAACAGTGGAACATTCTCTATCAATTTTGTCTAAGTATAATAAGTGGAAGAAATTAAATATCATTTTCCATTGAAATTCTCCATTGTTGCTTATCTATTCAGATAATATCTTATATAACAAATGTGCTCTGACATGAATAGGTAACATGCTTGTAATACTTGTAGAGTTCTGTAGCCTTTCTGTTCCTTCAAATAGTATGGAATAAAATAATGTAATATTTTTCTTCCCACTTAATTTATAATGAAGTAATTTCCTTACTAAATATTTATTAAAAGTTAAATGAATTGTAAGTTTGTAGTTAGAATTATTATGGGGACTGCTATAATCTAAAGAGCCTAGCTGCCTTTTATATCTAATTGAATATACTTACATTTCAGATGCATATAAAAATGAAAGAATGTAGTAGTAAATGTATAAAAATGAATAAGGTACAATCACAATTTCTTTGTATGCTACAATGTCATGTAATAATGCCTCTTACCACACAGTGCTCCTCAACACTTAATTGGTTGCAGTATCTTGAAATACAATGAAGCAAAGCAGGAATAAAAGAAATCCAGAACGGGGAATGCTGAGAGGTGTATCTGACTTTGAAAATGTTATAACATGTAATACTGAACGTTGGTTAGGCATAATTTATAAATTACTAGTAAAATATGAGCCAAAATCCAAACATCCATGCAACACACACAGTCTAAAAGATTGTATGGTTAAATGGATGAAGCATTTAAATATACTTACAGATGAAGTTTCAGTGGTAGAAGAAGGAACAAAAGCAAATATATGCATGCATGAATCAGTGCCATGATGCAACTATTGATATGTTTGTTTTCTTCAATCTTATTCTCTGAAAATCCGAAAGGTTGCAAAAGTTAGAAGATTTGGGGGGGGGGGGGAGGGAGGAAATCCAGATGGTCATTTCAGAGAATAAAGTAGTACTTATGGCATTAGGAAGCAATACATTTCCTCCTAATTCTAACTGTCTTTAATAAATTAAACAGTTGAGCAAATAATTTAAATAACATTGAAAAACTGTACAGTTAGAAAGCATTGAGTAAAATAAGCATAGAATAGCCTACTGATCTGTGAACAAATATGCAAATATAATTATAATGTGATGTTTTAGAACATATTTTGAATACTTTAGGATTTTCTTCTTAGACACATTTTTGTACAATATCTCTCTGTGAGCCTAAAGCAACATTGGCCCTCTTTAATATTAATGTACTCTACTATAAGATGCTGCTTCTTTGCCTCTGATTAATGCTGCCTGTCAATTATTTACAGATCCTGTGGTTTTGTGGAAGTTCCCGGAGGACTTTGGAGACCAGGTTAGACATGTGAGATTGATCCTTTTAAAATGACAGAGTAGTAAATGTAATAACAACAATAATAATATCAACATCATTTCGGTCTCTGCACTTTTCTACTGAGCTGGAGAAAGACAGATGGTTGGGAATAGCAGTAAGAGAATTTTCACCAGCTGATTGTATTATAAGAATTTGTTTGCTGCATTACACAGTATATTAGTTACTATCATAGCCTTATTAAGTTAAGACCATGGATGTACGTGTGGCTGTGTCTCTGATGGAATTGTTTTTCCTAATATTATTAATAATCTTCCTGTGGACTACATTAGTGTAATTATGATTGATATAAAAACATTAAAATTTTCACCAGGTGCATAACCGTATCAATAAGCTCAGGTGGTGATTTTAGACATATTTATTCACACAATACAGATAAATCCAAACAGTTATGACTGTTTTATGATAGTTCATCCCATTGGTGATAGAAATGTCATACACCAGTGTTTTTTAACGTTGAGAACCTGAAGATGTGTGGACTTCAGTTTCCAGAATTCCCCAGTCAGCCGAGCTGGCTGGGGAATTCTGCTAGTTGAAGTCCACATATCTTCAAGCTCTTAAGGTTGAGAAACACTGTCATATACAGATGCCACAGTGTCAGTTTGTCTTACACTAGGGGTGTTAAACTTGTGGCCCATGGGCCGGATGCATCACATGCTGGCCACACCCACCCGCTTTAGCAAAGGGGAAAAAAGTCATGATATGTCACATGTGGACAATGTGAGAATGCGAGTTTGACACCCCTGACTTACACTTAAAGCCAGACAGGTGGAGCTAAATATTAATGGTTTTGAATGCCTTTTTTCACAGAAATCTTTAATATTCAGTGCATAAAATATTTATCATATAATCTGAGTTCTGAGGACACATAGTTTCAAGAGTCCCTTCAAAACTATAATTCTTCGTTTGACAAGAGGCCAGTTATTAAATATACAGATAATAATCTATAACCTGATTCAATTCATGTAAATGTTGGATTTATTAGTTACAATAGAAATTAAAACTTTAATTTTACACTGGCCTCTTCTGCTTTTTTATTTTTTTATTTTTATCATTTTTGATATCCATTATTATTTTTAACAATCTATGCTACCAAATTATGAGGCCTGGGTACAAATTTGTACTTAATACATTTGACTTCTTAAAAAAATAAAACCAAATTTTCATTATTTCAAGCATATTTTTCAATTTTGCTTTGAAGAATGCCAGATATTTGCATAAAAATAAGATATATATAAACAATAGCTTAAATTCTATTTTAAATTCTGTTTTTAATATCGGGATTTATATAAGAACTATGTTTGCCAGTGCGGTTTACAAGTCAGCAGTTGTGCTCTTGCACTGAGTATAGTTACGCAAATGTGAGCTCCATTAAAATCAACACTGATTGTTATTATCAACAGCAAATGTTAATAAAAACGCAGAAATTTTAATTTAATTTAAATTTTAATTCTGGGATTGTTGCTTTTTTGACAATTTTTCACAGAGTAATAGAAGTTGAACTCTGTTTCAGCAGACAGAAACTTCATTTGCAGAATGAAATTAATTTATCTTTGAGAGCAAAATTTGTTACTTTTAGCTTTACTATCTTAATTATGGTTTAATCTCAAAGGCATACTGCAGTTCATATATATTCATACACTGGGCTTACATGTATAACAAATGTATTATACTTGCAATTAATGTTTTATTTCTTTTACTGTGTTAATTAAGAACTTAGGTAGATTTTCCTTTGAAGCCCTATAGATACAGTTCTTGAAAACAGAAAAAAAAAGATTTTTTTTTCATAGAGTTGCTTGGGAGAAGGAGTGAAAAAGAGATTAATCCCTTCCCCATCATTCTGATCAAGGTAGATGTGTGGTCTTCTGCTGTCTACCACATAACCAATCAACTGAGTGATGAAGAAAAGTGCATATAGGTTTTTAGCACAAAGAGAACATGAAGGATGAAGAGGCCTTGTAGCTGACAATGTATGATGCCTATATTACAAGAAAGTGGTCATATTATATACAATAAATGCACCTTATAGTTTATTAAAGTGTAAATTTTTAAAAAAAGTTTAAAAGGTGCAACTAAAATCAAGGCATGCACAGCAGTATTTTTTCCTAATTATACCTGCTTCTTTTCAATTTTCTTGAAAGTGGCAGTCTCTATATTTCTGTAATAAATTTAAAAATATTTTCCTCCTGACTCTTGGATTGTTGGATACCAGTAACACACTTGAAAATTCCTGATTTCCATAAGGCAAACTAATATGTATTTATTTATATTTATTTACTACACGTTCTGTATTTTTTTCTATTTTAACAATATAATTAACTTTGCTTTATTCTTGTGATAATCACCATCTGAAATTTATATAATATGGCTCCCCCCATTTGATGTTTCCTTCAAATATGTATATAATACTCTGACATATTTTGGACAAAATATCACCCGCAAAGTCAAAATCGTGGCTATAGTACCTTCCAGTATTCCTCTATAAAAGCAGTTTTCAAAGTTGTGTTCTTTTGGCCCTGAAGTTGAAGTTCTTTTTTCCTGAATAATTAGATTAAAAGCTTAACATTCATGTTAACTTCTTCCTTTCCTTTCTTCCTCCTTCACTGTGAGTAGGCAAGGAACTATACAGAGAAGTATGTTGGATCATTATTCACTAAAGCCCTATTTACTCTTCCATGGTTTTCAGATGCACATAAAACGTTAAGAAACTTCAAAGCAGTATTTTGGGCAACCATTTTACTGCTTGCTATTGCTCACTGTTTCTTGGAAGAATTTATTTGCCACGTGGAGGAAGAACAGTTGAGTCAGGGACCACCATTATTTGAATTAAGTTAGTTAAGAAGGTACCCATTGTCAGTCCCTATTTTATAGCTTCTGTTCTAATATACTACATAACTAACTGAAGATAAGTAAGCACTGATGTATCCCTCTCTCCTTGGCAAATCATTATAATATGATATTCCACAACACACATAAAACTGTTCATTTCTCGTCTGCCAGCCATTCATGTCCGTTCTTCTTTCTGATTATAAGTAATTTTTTCCCCCTTGTTTGTCCTTTCATTCCTGCAAAATTACCTTTTAGTCAGTCTTGCTTCAGGACTTCGCCCAGGAGTTCTGTTTCTAAAAAGGAGTTTCTTCAATATGAAAAGAAAGTATATATGATTTTCCCATATTCCTGTAATCTTCCGCTGCTCTCATTTTTATTAGGCCAGCTACTCAAAGTGCAAAGTGCCCAGTCTTTTAATGACACTATAAGCCCACTTTGCTTTCCTTCCATTTTAGTTTTCAAAGTCCAATAAAATCTTTTGTCTGGCAAAGATATATTCTCTTCTAACTCTCTTCTTGATTTCAGTGTGCCTCATGTCAGCTTGAAGGATGCCCATGTATTTGTAGTGGTCATTTTCATCCAGATTCTTGATGTTATTTTGGTAGAGCATCTCCAAATTGCATTGCAATATCTTGACTTTACATATGGACAGTGTTGAGTAGCCATTCTATTTTGGATGGTGTTTGTCCCATATAACTTAAAGACTATCCACATGAAGCAAGTAGGACAGCCTGACAGATTTTTGGATGTTTGATAGCTATAGCCTGACTTTTTCAATATTATTGCTATTAATACTATGAATAGTGGTTACAGAGAGTCTCTTTTGAAAGATTCCTCTCTTGATATTAACCTTCGCCAGTCTATCACCATTGACCAGCAACTGTGTCTTCCATTGTACCATCAATCTGCACAAAACCTCTGATATTTCTACAGATTCCTATTACAGGTAGTCCTCAACTTACAACAGTTCATTTAGTGATTGTTCAAAGTTACAATGGCACTGAAAAAAAAGACTTATGACCCTTTCTCAGACTTACGACCTTTGCAGCATCCTCATGATCATCTGATCAAAATTCAGATGCTTGGCAACTAGTTCATACCGGTATTTATGACAGTTGCATTGTCCCTGGGTCATGTGATCAGCTTCTGTGACCTTCTGACAAGCAAAATCAATGGGGAAACCAGTTTCACTTGACAACTACATTTCTAACTTAACAACTGCAGTGATTCACTTAACAACTGTGTCAAGAAAGGTTGTAAAATGAGCTAAAACTCACTTAACCAATGTCTCACTTAACAACAGAAATTTTGGGCTCAATTGTGGATGTAAGTTGAGGACTACCTATATTTCTAGCACTTGATTATCCAATCACATGCCAGAGAGTCAAATGCCTTCTTATAATATGAGAGCCACAGTGGCGCACTGGTTAGAGTGCAGTACTGCAGGCTATGTCTGCTGATCAGCTGCCTGCAATTACTGCAAGTTCAAATCTCACCAGGCTCAAGATTGACTCAACCTTCCATCCTTTCAAGGTAGGTAAAATGAGGATCCGGATTGTGGGGACAATAAGCTGACTTTGTATAAAAAAGAACACCACTTGTGGGTGGTGGTGGTGGTGAAAGCCCTACTTAGCAGGTATATACAAAAGTATGAAGGCTATTGCTTAATGCATTGTAAGCCGCCCTGAGTCTCCGGAGAAGGACGGCATATAAATCGAACTAATAAATAAATAAATAAATCATTGGCTGCCAGCAGTTTGGCAGTTCGAATCTCACCAGGCTCAAAGTTGACTCATCCTTCCATTCTTCCGAGATGGGTAAAATGAGGATCCAGATTGTTGGGGGCAATATGCTGACTCTGTAAACAGCTTAGAGAGGGCTGTAAAGCACTGTGAAGCGGTAAATAAACCTAAATGCTATTGTTACTGTAATTAATCCGTGCTGTATTCAAGTTGATCTTCCTTTTGCAGTTCTTTCTACTTCAGGTGGAAAGAGCTTATTTTCAACTAGAGACTGTTGGATTGCATCAACAATTACACCAAGTAGCAATTTGAAAGTTGTTGATAAGCAGGTAATTTCCCTTTTGTGCTGCCCTTTTGTGCTGGATTGTTCATCATCAGGTAGCTTTTACCAGATGTTAATGAATCTTTAGTTTCACTTCCTTGCAGTATCTCATTGTTTGGCAATGAATCAGTGTAGACCAATCAGATGTTTCAGCCAAAAACCATGCACTTCATCTTCACCTGGTGCTAATTCTTGATCTTCCTTGCCTTTTTCTCCAACATTTCTGCCTTTATAGCAAATTCTATCATTTAAATTTTTTTTTTATTCTTATCCATTTGCTTTGTTCAAGCTGCACCCTTGTATTTTTTGGGTTGTCCCATAGCTTGCCCAGAACTATATTGTTTCTTCTTTGTCATATGTTGACTTGTTCACTGCAGTCTCTCCATTGATGGAGTGGAAGAAATGTTTCTGTAGGAGATACTGCATATGGTATGCAATTTGAGTTTTGTATCTATCTGCTGATCTTCTTGACTCTAGCTGTTGGTTGCTGCTTTATTATTTCTAATGCTTCCTTGATTTTCCTCATTTTCATTTCTAAGTGATATTTGTGGATCAGGCATTCTTTGGTCTTGTTCTTTAGTTTCTCTTCTTTCATCTGTCCTAGATTGCTTGCATCTAATCTTAACATGCTGATCTTATTTTCTAGCCTCATTTTGATAGTGCACTATTTGGCTTTTTTGTTTGTTGGTTGGTTTTACTATTATTATTTAGATACAAACAGTTTTTGTTACGTTATACCCTTTGGGATGTTTTTGATATCCATTCTTTAGTCCTAGGATTTTTTGGATTGTCTCCCATCCAAGGTTGGGCTTGCTTAGTTTCTCCAGAGCTAATATTTATAGCTGTTTCTTCCAATATATAAGATAGGAAAGCATTTTTCAGTTTTTATTTATATTTATTAAAAATATAAATTTAATAGACTGATCAAAAGAAAAGAAAAACAAAAAGTGCAAGAAAGGAAAAACTAAAATTAAAATAAAAAACAGGTCAAAGAGAAAATGGCAGCAAATCATAGAGCATGCCAGAATTACCTTAATACATGAATAAATTACTTCAAACATTCTTTTCAACAAATAATTATCTTATTGTCCTGCCTCCCTCTGAAATATTTTACAAATCCTTACTTGTTCATTTAGTTTGTATCCTTCTTAATCTTCAAATCCATAAATTATCAATTTGTACTTTTCTTCTTTCAGCAAAAATTTTAAGCAAAAATTTAAGTCACAAACATGTCGTTTAACAACTGAGAGTGATTTGTTTAACCACAGCAGAATGAGATTGTAAATCTCAATCATATATGTCTCCTTTAATGACTATGTTAATTAGAAATGGAGTTACTGATCCCAATTTTGCTCATAAAGTGAGGACTATAAGGAGAGAACAATAGCTTTCAGTTTACATGTAATCTGCTTGGACAGGAAACTTCCTTTCTATCGTAGATTGTCCTTTGCCAACACAAAATTACCAGACTTTCTGGTGGAGAAACAACTCCAGATCTTCTGGAGAAGCACTGAGAAGATTATTCTGTGCCAGGAACAACCTTACCTTTGTGAACGTGTGCTATATTAGGGGAACTGGTTTGCTTTTCCAGGGGTAATGCTCTTTATATTGTCTCTGCAGAAAAAAAAGAAAAAGAAACCAAACTTCTAAATAGGAACACTTGGAATGACAAGATAAAAATTTTTTCAATAAACTTTATAAAGTAATAAGGCGCTGGGGAGGAAAGTCTCACTTGTCCTTATCATTTGCTTATCTCAGTATGGAATCACTATGCAGAACTAGTGTTCAGTGATGTACTTATTATGGATGGCTACTTGCTCTTGAACTTTGGCTTTAAGCAACAGAATAAGCATAGATACTTTCTGAAAATTGGGTAATTGGAAGGTGGTGTTTACTTGTGATAAAAATTTGAAATATAAATACTTTATTAACTGAAAGGCATGATACATAACCAGAGCTAGGCATTAACCTGTTCAGTTATAGTTCAAAGTTTCAGTTCTCTCATTGGCTCTCACTTTTCTCTTAGCATGTTTGTGAAGATATTTCACTCCTGTTTCTGATTAACTGCAATAAAACCTGAACTTGGTTTCTGAAACTATTCAGAAACTGTTCATCTTCTTAATCCATGATTTGAAGGACACTTACGTCAAAGGAAATTTAGTTAACAGAGAACAAAAAAAAGTGAAAAATAAAGCTGGAAGAAGCCCATTTTCCACTTTGCTGTTTTTTTCTTCTTTTTTCCTCAGCTGGACCTTACTTAAATGGAAATAAGTGCTACCTTTGAGAAACAAGAATTGTGTATTTATATTTTTATCCTTAATGATAACCCATAATTTTGACCCTTAATGACCCATAATTTTGCTATAACTTTCCAGATGAGAAACATAGACATCTGATGTGGTATGATCAAATTTCAAGAGCCTTGAAATTTTTTTGTGATTAGACAACTATTCTTAATGTTTGTTAAAATATCTACATGGCACTATGAAAATATTAGGAAGATACACATATAACAGTTCTAAATGTGAACTATTCATTATGTTTTTATTATTAACTTATAGCTAATTATCCGTCCAATTGTCTTATACACAGAGTTAAGGTCTGACTCTTGTTTTTGTAAGCAAATATTCTGAAGACCTGAGAAAGGCCTCCCTACCATTTGGTATCTAAAGAGTTTGAATTCTTCCACCCTGAATGCAAATTCTCATTTGTACATAAATGTTTTATGTACCGCAAGTATATAGTTGACATTGTAAAAAAGATTATTTTTCTTGCATTTGGAGGGACAGGTGGCAAGTCCAAAGTATTGCTAGGATCATGATTTTGTTTTATAGCTTTTCCATTGGTCTGAAATGTTGCATTTGATCAGCATATGGTATAGGCAAGCCTCATCTTGACCAAACTCTTTTGTTATCTTGTTATTGTTACAGGTCTTAATGACAGTTGTAAGCCACAGTCCTGGATGTAGGGGGTAGTCTACCCTGGGGAGAAGAGGGAGAAACAGCAGTGTGGATTATGGAAATATGAATTGATCTAAGAAACAGCTCTCTTGTGATAGAATGGAGCTCAAAGAAAGACAGGAGAAACTGGAGAAAAGACGAAGGAATATGATGTGAAAATGATCATTTGAATGCTTTCCTTTTCATTACCAGCTGCTATGTTCTGGTGAAAAGGCATGCATTTGTATATCTTAAGGCTGGGTGAAAAAGGGCCAGATGAATAGAATTACTTGTTAGATATGTTTTCATTTTGAACAAGATAAATTATGTGCATTTTAATAGACTGTATGCATATGCTACTCATTTTTATGGTACAGCTGTAATATTTGACACTACTTAGTGAAAAACAAAAATGCTTATTTTTTTTAACCAAGTGTAACTTTTAATTAAGGGTAGCATTTTTGATATTGCATATTAACCCAAACAAATAGAATGCTGGATTTGGTCTCTATTCACTTCTTTATAAAAAAGCTGATATAAAAAAGTGAACTATTTGCTGATGGTTATATCTTTAAAAAATCAACGCACTGGACCAAATAACTACTATGCAGTGATAGAATAGTATATTTAGAATTAGAATAGGTTGCTGAATTTTCATTCAGAGTAGATTCCTTGATTTACTTTCAGCAAAAAGAACATCTTGTACTCAAATTGCATTGTTAGAGTCTTCCTCCTTCCTAAAATAGTTTTCCTGCTTACTTCTTTCAGTTAGGTTGCCTTTCATCACATTTCTTAAATATGTACTTTCTATCTTGGTTGGACATGGACATAAGGTCTGTGATTTGCTACAGTAACAGAAAACCACATTGCTAATAGATGTTCTTGTTCAGGTGGCTAAATTGTAGTTTAACATACTTTTTGCTTTTGCTTTTGCTTTCTTGGTCCCTTCCCCATTATCTCTTTGTAGTATTCAGTATATTCTTAGTACACTCAGGCTTTCTATTAGTTTGTGTTTATCTGTTAAAAATACATTTAATTTACAAATACATTGCATATCTCAAGGAATATATTGCACATGTTGAAGGAATACTTTAAATATTTTTGGATGCTAATGTTTGACATGACTTGATGTCATGGAAAAGGGGGAATTACTTAGATTTAAAAAGGCCACATGATGCTGAGCTTGTTGATCGAAAAGTCAGCAGTTCAGCAGTTCAAATCCCTACTGCCGCGTAATGGGGTGAGCTCCCGTTACTTGTCCCAGCTTCTGCCAATCTAGCAGTTCGAAAGCACATAAAAAATGCAAGTAGAAAATAGGGACACCTTTGGTGGGAAGGTAACAGCGTTCCGTGCGCCTTTGGCGTTTAGTCATGCCGGTCACATGACCAGGGAGGCGTCTTCGGAAAGCACTGGCTCTTCGGCTTTGAAACGGAGATGAACACTGCCCCCTAGAGTTGGGAACGACTAGAACCTTTACCTTTTAAAGAATTGGAAGTACTTTGCAGGTTCTAGAAGAAATTGTTTTTGTTATCCTGCATACAAATTGGAAATTGTTCTTTTCTTTTTTTCTCAATGTATTGTTTTTATAGTTGCAGATCTCAAAACAGTTACAGCTTACTTTCATTCATATTTTTCTGAATAATGTGTTTTAATGTTGTGTTGTTCATGTTGTCTGGGGCTCTCAGGCTGTTTCTGATATGGTTTAAATAGGATGCCAACATTTTTTCTTGACCGTTTTTCCAAAAATGGTAATATATTAAATATCATTCTTAGAACTTGCATTGGTATCTGATTTTTACGGTGCTTTTTCTGTTTTCTGTTGTGTTTCACACATTTTTAAACAATAGCTAATAGCTGCTATTTTGCCTTGTAATGCTTATATAAATTGGGAGCAGACTGAAAATTCATAAGATCTAGTATTTCATTCCATTGCTCAATCCACACTTAGTTTAGTATTCACAACTTCCATATGGTGTTTCTGAAGCCCTGCAAAATGCATGCATTTGTACATCTTAAAGCTGGAGGAAAAGGTGTGAGATTCCCTTCTGTCTCTGTTCTCCTATTTTCATGTAAAGATATGATGGTGTTATTGGATAAATTATTCATTTTTCTTACTATAGGCACCCTAAGCCCTACTAATTAGATTCCATACCAGTATGACTCACAGAAGGTGGTTTTGAGTCTTGCTGTGTTTGCCAACCACAGGATGTAGTGAAATAGCTGCATATAACAACTTCAAGTCAGGTGTGTGCTCATTGTTTGGATACTGTTTCTGCAGCAGCTCTCTATGTATTCGGTGAAGTCCTGCAACTATTCTTTCTGGTCTAATCTTTAGTTAGTAGGTCTAGAAAGCTTCTTTATATTTTTTCTCCTTACAGTGTCGTAAGAAAACTTAAACTGCTCTGGAGTAGGCTAATTAATATAAATACTGATCTGCAGTGCATAGCTGTGTACAATGATAGATTTACAATAATAGTACAAGTTAAGTAACTTTATAAGGTTATTTGTTTATTTATTTTCATCCTGCCTTTAATATTTTTATAAATAACTCAAGATGACAAAGATATCTAATACTCCTAACCTCCTCTTATTTTCCCCAAAACAAGAATCTTGTGGAGTGGGGTGGATCTCCAGATCTCATTATCTAGTGTTATTCTGGAATTGAAATTTTAGGGTTGAGTTACATTTAGAGATCTGAACTCTCCTGTTTGGTCTCTGGGTTGATTTTAATTCCCTTATATATACATTTGGATTTTAATTGAAGACACTCGTTGTTATTGCTGGTTGTTAAACTGGTTGCAGCCAACCACTGTGATGTGTGTGTGTGTGTTAGTCATTGGCAGCAGCTTGCAAGTAGCTACTCAGAAAAAGGCTTGTGTAATTTATTGATCTGAAAAAGTGCATTGTACAGAACATGTATCTATATATTGTGAACTAACTCTTTTGAAAGATTTTCATGTCTCTAAGAAACTGAAACTGGTAATAATGTAGGTTCTCCTTTAGTGGTAATAATGACTCCAAGAACTCCCTAAATTAAAACTCATTCTCTGTGAGGAAGTACTATCCTTTTTAGAATAGGCAGATTTCCTATTTAATATATCCTTCCACAAGAACCCTGTCTTCTCAGAATTCAGCTCCGATGTATTCATTTTTGCTGTATTGTCTAACTCATGAGAGCATTTAAAGCAAGTACCAGACCTTTTCTTGATTCAGATGTTATGACGAAATAGAGCAGTGTATTACTAGTACACTGATGGTACCTCAACCTTAAATCCCTGATGATTGCCTCAAGCAGCTTTGTATAGAAGTTAAAGAGAATGTAATGTCTTGTAGGATCCTATCATATAAATGCCCTGATATCAAGGAAGTCATTATTTTATGAGACAGTTCCTTTGAGTAAGAATAGAACCACTGAATAATGCTTTCAACCTTGACTCATAGACAAGTTGGAAGATGTCTCCATGGTCAGTCAGATGCTGCTGAAATATCAAGTAGAGTGAACAGAATTATATTTTCCCTGTCTTTATCCCATAGGAAATCATCCATCAGATTATCTAGTGCTGATTAATTCCAGAAAGCAGATCTGAACCTAGGCTAAAATTTATTAAGTTAATCAATTTCTTCTATTTTTTTTAAGCTTAGTAAGAAAACTAATGTCTTCAAAACCTTGATTTCCAATTGCAGCCAAACACTAGTTGTTACAAACTTCTGGATAAAATTACCCTGTTTCTCTGAAAATAAACATCCCCTGATAATAAGCCCAATTGAGCTTTTGAACACATGCACTAAAATAAACCTCCCCCCAAAAATAAGCCCTCCCCGAAAATATTTAAATGCAGGAAATAAGGTAAGACAGCAAGAGGAGCCCCATCTTGCTCCACACACCCCAAAATAATAAGACTTCCTGAAAATAAGGCCAAGCATTTATTTCGGGGTTCAAAAAAATATAAGTCAGGGTCTTATTTTCAGGGAAACACAGTAGCATTCTTTCATAAGTATATTCATTATTTCCTCTTTTAAAATCTAGTGAAATCTTTTCTTGCACAGAGATATTTACCACTCACTGGATTCATCCTATCATCTTTCCTCTGTTTCCCCTCTTCCCCATTAATTTGAATAAGTCAAGATGGGTAAGATTCAAGACATCAGGCTACAGGCTGCACAGCTACAAGCATCTTGCCATAGCAAATAGAAAACAAACCAGGCAATAAAATCAGCAGCTTATTTTGTGTCAAAAACAGAGTGCAAATCTGTATGAAGATAAGCAATTTTGTTATTGAAGTGTTGTGAAATTTGTCACAAGTTTCCCAAAAAATCCAGTATGGGATTACCTGGGGCAGATGACAACAAGCCACTCTTAACCATGTTAAAGAATCTGTAAAAGGACTGCTATTTGAGAATGCAACGGAGTTGTAAATTAAGTACTCTTTGCAGCCCTTGCTGCCATGCAGTAGGTATGATTATGTGCTCAAGTGGTTAATTGGTTAACTTTACTAATTCTTTTTGCTACATGAAATATAAGCTCCCAGAGCTTGAAATTGATGAAGGAAATTTTGTTACAGCTTCTCATTAAAAAGTGATATCTAACATGCCCACTGATAGCACTCCAAAGTTAAAGGCCTTGGTTATATAAGGTTCCTGTGATTCAGTCAGCCAATTTCTTTTTCTTGCTACACAGGTAGACTTCGACTTATGATCACAATTGAGACCAAAATTTTTGTTGTTAAGCAAAGTGGTTGTTTAATGAGTCACACTTTTACAACCATTTTTGCTATTATTGTTCAGTGCAGTTAAGGGAATCCAGCTTCCCCCATTGACTTTGCTTGTTGGAGATCAGCTGGGAAGATCACAAATGATGATTGCATGATCTCGGAATACTGCAGTTGTAAATATGTGCCACTTGCCAAGCAACCACATTTTGATCATATGACCATGGAGATGTTGAGCTGGTTCTAAGTGTGAGGACTGGTCATATGTCACTTTTTTCAGTGCCACTGTATTTTTGAAAGGTCACTAAATGAACGGTTGTAAGTCAAGTACTACTTGTATATTAGAAAGGGTTAGATAGAGAAGCTTTTGCTGTTCCTTCAGCAAAGGTATGTTGTTTTCACTTTTGTGTTTAAGAACTTAGAACTGTTTCTCCATTTGGGTGGAGACAGCCACCAGGATGGGTTTCACTTGTCTGTTCAGATTAGAGGACTGAGTCTGTCAAAGTCTTTAGACCCGCTCCTCTTGCTAGGGGCTCCAGGTTCTGACTCAGTCCTCAGTCTGGACAGATGTGTATGACTGTTTCTCTGCTTAGTGACCTTTCTTCTAGCAAATTTGGACTGTGTATTTTATTCAGAACACGAGTGCAGGATTGCCTGCTTTCTGTATCTTATCTTCCTGTGGCAGCTATACTTTATGTGGATTGCCCTCTGTTGTGCAGACAGGGTTCCAGAGCAGTGTGGAGCTTCGTGCTCCCAAGAGCTGGTGATAATGCAGAGCTTCGTGCTCCCTGAGGGCAGGTCGGGTGGTCTTTTTGAAGACCTGTGTATTGACGGGTGAGTGGAGCTTCGCACTCCCCCCACTAACAGTCAGCTGCTGCCCGATGTTTTTCAACCTTCTGGTGTTTCGTGCCCCTCTTTTGCGCCTTCCTGTCCTGTCTGGCATTACCACCGCTGGCGAATTCTTCCCGGCTCAGCAGCTGCAGATAGGAGCCTTGGGCTCTGTTTGATTATCATTGCGTCAGGCGGCCATTAGTGGAGCTTCGCGCTCCCGAGGACAATTTCTTTGGCGGGCCGCCATTTTGTTACCACCAAGAGCACCTCAGAGTGACAGATTGCGCTATTCGGCTAGCCTCCAGGTCTTGACCTGTGCTTTGTGAACGGAGTAGGCTGTGTGATCAGCACAGACCTTCTGGTTCTGGCCTGCATCCTAGATTTAGCCTCCTGGGCGATTGACTTTTGGCAACTGAGGCTGCATTGCCTCTCAGTTTGTCACGATAGTGGCCATTTTGTTTTGGTCCGATTTCCCTGCTGTCACCATTTTATGGCTGGAGAGCTGTTTGTTAAGCGCGACTCTCTTGATTATGCCCAAGGCCACATCTAAATTCCAACATGGCCGGAAGGCTGGAGCTAATGGACAGTTGGGTCTCAATTTAGGGGACTCTGTTCTCACAACTTCTCAGGGCTCTGGTCCTTTGAGTAAGGCCACTACCTGCATAGAATCTCATCCCTGCCATAAATCAGGCAAACATTCCTCTGCTGCTTTGAAGGATGAGAGGAGACAGGACAAGGCCTTAAAGAAATTGTGTGACAATGCTTCAGATCATATGACACTAACAAATGCTTCTATGACAGGTGTTTGTCCTACAGCTCCTGAGACATATAGAGCAGGACATACAGATTTGACACTGGACTAGATGTCTCCAAGATTGCCCTGTGACCATTCAACCTTCTGCCTTGTGGGGGTCGGTCGCACTTCCCATCACTTTGGTGGTTCCGTATTCAGATTCTGTGCCCAGCTTACCTCCGGGCCCTTCTTCCTCTTCTGCTGGTCATGCTCCAGTCGGAACCGGCTCGACTCAGGTCCGCGTTTCACCTATGTTGTCTCTGGAGGATATTCGACAGATGATTGACACTGCAGTTCAACACTCCCTATCATCCAGATACTTGCCTGCCAGCAAGGAACCTTCCATGCGCTCCTATCCACCGTCATCTCCTGAAGGGGGGGGGGCAGGAGGACATCTTGTATTCGTACACCCCACCTCTCCAACTACTTCTCATGTCAGCCGTCCATCATATCTGGACGAGGTCAAGGCGCATGATCCAGATCTCTCTGAGGATGAGTGCCTTCCCCCCAGAACAACCGGCATTCACTGGCCTATTTCCTCAGGGTCTTTTCAAATCCTTATTCAAGGCAGTTAATGCAGCTCAGTTTGGTCCTGGCTCTTCAGGCATGGTTCCTTCCTCTTCTCAGGGCAGACTAAACCCTATGTTTGTGGAGCCTACCAAGCCAGTGGATTCCATTCCATCCCCACCTTTGTTCTTTGATGTTCGTTAAGAAATAATGGCCCTCTTCAGGGTCAGCTCCAACCTCCACTGACCGTAAGAATTTCAATGTGGCACCTGATCTTGCTGCAGTCCTCCAGGTGCCTACTGCGGACGCTCCTGTTGCTGCTCTATTTCCTAATGCTTCGAATCCCGAGGATCCGGATGAGGGTCTACACCCTGAGGAGCGTCAGGCGGACCAGGTTCTTCAGCGTGCTCATCAGGGGGCTACCTGGGCAATACGATCAGCTATCACTGCTTTGTTTTTCTACTCTCTTATGATTACGCCAGCTGCAAGATAAATTGTCTCCAGAGGATGCCAGACTGCGACAGGATTTAAACAAGATCGTCACGGTGGTCCAGTTCTCAGCTGACACAACCCTCAACGCCTCCTGTTTTGCGGCTAAGTCTTTGGCCTTCTCGGTGGCAGCTCGCCGTTTAGTCTGGCTCCATCATTGGCAGGCAGACGCTAGATGTGGCGTCTGGCGTCTGTTCCCTTTACGGGATTCAAATTATTTGGGGAGTCATTAGAGCCTTTCCTTATCAAGACCAAAGATAAGTGGAAGGTGTTACCTACCGCACACCGTAGGGGAAAATCTCATTTCCTTCCATATTCCCAGCATTCCCAGTTTCAAGGACTGGAAGGGGGTATGGGTACTTCTTGCTTTACTGGGGTGTTTACTTTCAGACAACGGGGGTTCAAGGACAGGTCCTCTAGGGGTAAGCCCTTCTTGAATAAACGGCCCTTTCGAGGAGGAGGAGGTCGTTTGCTCTGATGCCGTCGCTAGCTGCATTTCGGATCCTCCCATTGGTGGCAGATTGGCCCTCTTCGCTGGCCTTTGGGAGAGAACGACATCTGATAAGTGGGTACTGGCCACGATTCAATCGGGTTTGGCCATAGAATTCCTTTCCCCTCCTACGGTGTTTTTTGTCTGCTGTCCACTTTCTCATAACAGCGAGAGGCAAGTCCTTATGGATTCTGTGGTGCAGCATCTCCTCTCGATCAGGGCGCTCCAACATGTACCTGACAATCAAAGGGGAGTGGGATTTTATTCCCGCTTTCTGGTACCAAAATCATTGGGTGTGTATGTGTGTGAAGACCTATTCTGGACCTTAAACATTTGAACCGTTATGTGGTATATTGCCAGTTCAAAATGCAGTCTTCGTGTTCCATTCTTGACGGCGTTAGGAAGGACGATCTCCTCTCCTCTATTGATTTCACTGAGGCCTATCTACACATTCCTATTCTCTCCTCTCACAGACAGTTTCTTAGGTTCTGTTATGCGGGGGCCCATTATCAATATAGGGCACTTCCTTTTGGGCTTTACTCCACTCCTCATTGTTTTATCAAGGTTTTAGCAGCCTTGGTGGCCTCTCTCAGGGTCAAATCTGTTCATCTCCAGTGTTATCTGGACAACATTTTAATTTTGTCTACTTCTCCTGAGCAGGCCTGCAGGGACCTCCATTTGGCCCTTCAGACTCTAGCTGCCCATGGATTCTCCATTAATGTGGAGAAAAGTCATTTGCCCCTACAAACTGTCTCCTACATTTAGGAGCAGTGATTGATTCTGTTGTTGGCAGGGTTTATTTATCCCAGGACCATCAGGATAGTCTGCGACCCATGGTGTCTGGGGTGGAGGGGTGCAAGAGAGTGTCCCCCTTCTTGCTGTTCCAGCTCCTGGGCAAAATGATCTCGGCCATTTCAATTATTCCCTGGGCCCGATTACATTCATGGGAACTCCAATGTTTTCTTTTGCCATTTCAGAAGGCGGGCAGAGGCATGTCATCAGTCAAGGTTCCTGTCCCCAAAGAGGTACTCAGATCCCACTGATGGTGGCGGTCCCCTGCCCTTGCCAAGGGTTGCCATTTTTTCGAACCTCAGAGGCTGGTGGTAACAACAGATGCCAGTCTATTCAGCTGAGGGGCACATTGTCAGGTGCAGATAGCGCTGGGCAGATGGCCTGCCAATGAGAGCCATCAGAACATCAATTGGCTAGAATTGAGGGCGGTTTTTCTGGCTCTCCGTGCCTTCCAAAGTCTTCTTGCAGATGCTTATGTCCTGATGCTAATGGACAACGCTGCGACAAAAGCGCACATAAATTGGCAGGGCGGTACCAGGTCCAAGTCCCTGATTGTGGAGGCCATGAGATTGGGGCTGTGGGTGGAGTACTACCTTGGCTCTCTAAAAGCAGAGCACATATCTGGGGTAGCCAATGTGCAGGTGGACTAGTTGAGTTGACGGAATATTGACCATGCGGAGTGGTCGACTTGTTCAAAACCCACATGAACACGCAGCTTCTGTAGTTTTTTGCCCATTTCTCGACTCCTCAGGCGGAAACAGTCAACACTCTTCATTCTCAGTGGCCACCAGGCCTTCTCTATGCATTCCTGCCCATCCCTCTCATCCCCAGAGTGATTTCCAAGCTTCTGCAGGAACAGGCGGAACTCATTCTTCTGGCCCTGCACTGGCCACGGAGGCCTTAGTTTGTGGACCTCATCTTGTTATCTGTGGCTCCTCCTTGGAGGATTCCACAGGACATTGCCTCTCTCAGCCAGGAGGCAGTGGCCCACTCGGACCTCAGTGGCTACAACTGACCGCCTGGCAATCGAGTGGTGCACCCTGAGTCGAGACAACATTCCATCTGAGGTTATCCGGACCATCCAAGCGTCATGGAGGCCGTCCACGGACCGCATTTATTCTGCTACTTGGCAGACCTTTTGTGCTTGGTGTGACCGTAAAGGGGTTTCGGCCCTTCAGGCCTCTATTGTCAATGTCCTTGTTTTTCTCCAGGACGGGCTCAATGATGGCCTTTCGCTCAATATGCTTCGAAGGCAGGTGGCGGCACTTTCAATGGTACTGACTTATGGATCATTTTCCTCTTTATCCCAACACCCTGTTATACACAGGTTCCTATGAGGTGCTACGAACTTATGTCCCCCTGTGGTGCACAGATATCCCACCTGGGACCTGTCTATTGTTCTGAATTCTCTCACGGGCCTTCCATACGTGCCCTTGCAGACAGTTAGCCTCCATCTTTTATCGTGTAAAGTTGCCCTTTTGGTGGCTATCATCTCTGCAAGACGAATCTTGGAGATGGCCGCTCTGTCTGTGCACAGTGACCTGCATGTTCCAGGCTGATCGAGCGGTTTAACCCTAACTGACGCCGCATTCTACCCGCAATGCGGCTACATCGGCGGCTTGGGCCATGCAAGCGTCTTTGCTGGAGATCTGCAGGGTGGCAACCTGGACTTCCCCTTCCCCTTTTATCCAGCACTACAAGTTGGACAAGTTTGCTTCTGCTGAGATGGCGTTTGGACGTAGGGTGCTGGGTTCTTCCTGGGGGGGAGTCTTGGGACCAGCCTGGTCCTGTCTGTACCTAGGGACAATGAACTTTAGTATGTCCCATCCTGGCTGCTGTCTCCACCCACAATGGAGAAGGGGCGTTGGTCCTACCTGAGATGCACCTTCTCGTTGGGTGGAGACAGCAGCCAGACCCACCCATGGTTAGTCTGGTCCTTCTCTACTAATGTTTGTCCTTTCTCCCACATGTCAAGTCTGTTTCTTCGTCTTCGCCAAAAGCTGGACCCCCTAGCAACAGGGGCTAAAGACTTTGACAGACTCAGTCCTCCAATCTGAACAGATGAGTGAAACCCATCCTGGCTGCTGTCTCCACCCAATGAGAAGGTGCATCTCAGGTAGGACCAATGCCCCTTTTCTTAACACAAATTCAGAAAAATATGTTTTTCTTTACCACATGGAAACATTCACTATTTGTTTCCTAGTAATTCACAATTTAATTGTGAAATTTTAAAGGTACTACTAATAAGCAAAATCATTGACTGATTTCTCTGACAGCTTTGGTCTTTAAGTGTAGTTTAACTTTTTCTGGTTGCAAGAAGGTTACAAAATGCTTTTATTTCTCTAATCTACCTGAATTTCACCCATGGTTCTCAGGACATCCTGAATCACCATGATGTAGCCCTGGTATATTAACCCCTAGATACTTTTTTTTTTAACTGATCTGATTACTACCAAACTGGCTTAATTATTTATATTCACATTCTATGTGTATACATGTATGTCATTTTAACTGTTCACCGCCCTGAGTCCTTCGGGAGAAGGGCGGTATAGAAATTGAAAAAATAAATAAATAATAAATAAATAAATAAATTACCAAGAAAAAAATCAGTATCTCTTTATAGAACTAGTTACAGAAATTCTTTACCAGAATATCAGATTGATCTGAGTACTAGCCAAGGCATGACTTAAGTATACGTTTAATAGCTTTTCATCTTCTGTAGAAACACTATCTTTCATAAAGGGTATTTCAGTGTTATACAGTCAATTTTAAAATGGGTATACTTTCTACAAATATTTCTTAATTTAATTTTTCAGCTGATTGCATATTAAATTCTAAGAAATATTCTGGACAGCATTTTAATTTTCTTTATTGTAAAATCTGAATAACACCTGTAATTAAAGCAGAGAACTGATCTTTACAAGCCTAGGTAGCCTTCCATCTATTGATCTGGCTTATACTGTCAGGGGAGAAACAGTCAACTGCTGAGTTGCTTTGTCATTGACATAAGCTGAGAGGATTTTTTTTTCTCCTATACTGTTTATACACCAGTGTATAGACTTGCTGGCTGGCTGAATTTTAAAGAGTGCGGAGGTTTAAAGACTTGTCCCCTGAGGGATGATCCTGCCAGTTGGGAAGCGAGCTGAGGCCATATTTTGCAGAAGTGTGTGTGTATATGTGTGTGTGCACACACACACGTGGATGGGGGAGGGATGGAAAGAAAGGTATTGAGTTAGTTTGCCCCTTAAAATGTTTCAGAAAGGGCTGATATATCTATTACAGTGAAATACAATAATATCTGTTTTTCCTCTTTTCTGTGCGTTCTCATTTTATGGAAGACCAGAAAATGTAACAGGGATGTTACAAATGTCTGCAAATACAGTTCCTTAGAGATAGACTCTTATGTGCTTACTAATCAATATTGCGAAGAAATATAGTTTGTGGTGGTTTGTTAAAGACAAACTTGTATTTATTATTGTGAAGACCTAGAGTCTAAAATACTAATATTGTTGCTAGAAGAAAGAGAGGGACACACAGACAGAGAATTCTTTATTAAAATAAGCTTAATAAGTTGAGTAGTGTTTAATATTATATTTATTACTTTGCCTCTTTTATATGAGGCTAGCATTAATTTGCTATCTCTAAGTAAACTGTGACAATCTGATTTTAGTGATGCTTCATAAAATGGAGAGACAATTTTTCTTGGAAATATAGTACCATATATTGGAAGATCCAAATAAAATTCTAGTATTGCCTTGCTGTGGCTAGCACCTAATAAAACAGTTGTCAGGCTTTTGAGCATGCACTTTCTTCCATTTCCTTATCTTTCTACAGTGATTTTACCAATTTCTTGTGGCTTTCACTTTGACCTTACACTGCATTTGAATCAGTACAGGTTTTGCATCTGATTTAGAGCCTGAAATTTAAGTTGAAAGATTAGCCAAATATAGCTATGAAAGAATATGCTCACATAGGTGTAATACGAAATTATAGCCATATAACATTTGTGGAAATTAAAATTTCCAATGAATAATAGATTATGGCAATTAATTTAATATATCTGAAATCCAATAATGAGAAATGTATGTGTTAATCAGACCTTAAGAACTGAGAACATAAGACATATGATTGTAGGAGTGAATTTTGGCCAGCTGTATTAGTTCTCATAATACGCAGGATATATGTTTCCAAGTTTTTCTATTATCCTTTCTTTCATTGAAGTTGGAAAATTCTTAACTAGGGTCTCTAATTAAGGGGCATCCAGTAAGAAAACAATGATTTGTGAAACATTTCTGTCACACTACCCAAATCTGTGTTTTTCTAATGTAACTAGCCAATTTCCTCCAAATTTCTCCTACCCACTCCCCTAGTGAAATACTAATTTTATATTAGTAACTGAAAGAAAATGCAGACTTGTATGTTTTTTCCCCAAGCGAGCTTTTCAATTTTTTCCTTCTTGTAAGGGATGAAGCTGGCAAGGTGGAATCTCTGATTCTCCTGCTTAAGGAAGCCATTTTGTTAACAAGACAAAACAGATGTCAGAAAACTTCAAGGTGGGAAAGGAGCAGCTAACAGCCATTGATTCGGAAGTGGGAGAAAGGGGCCCAGCATTTAAACCTGGCAAATAACTTTTACATGGAGGGCAGGATGCTGGAATGCTGTTAGATGGACAAGTTCTTCATATATATGGCTTCCTAATTATTGCAGTAAATTTATTTACCTAGCATTCTTGTGTCTGCAGTATCATAACTGCCATGTCAGATACAAAGTCCTGTCAGTCCTCTCTGTTAAAGCTTAGATTGTACATATTCAAGCAGAAACCTTTCGTTATTATAACATTAATCTTTTCAGTGTATTGTACCTTAATGTCACTAAGAAAACCATTTAATTCTGTGTGAATATTGGTACTGTATAGCTGAAAAGAAGGGAATGGTGACAATCTTATTTTTTGTTTTGTCATAGTATCATCAAACACTTGAGAGTTATAACTGCTTCTTTTATTCTACTATTTTTCTTCACTTTATAATAAATTTTCAAACTAGTATATGCCATTCATGTAATTAGAAATGAGTAGCTGAGTAGCATGTCAAACCAACAGGAAGAAATGGGTATTATTTCTATAAAATTACAAGTATTTTTATTTTCTTTTTAATTGGCAGGTAATTTTGAACCTTGCTGAAATCCTAAAGGGTTAACTCTGTTCAGTTTTCTGTATGCAACAAATGAAAAGTTCCAGCTTTTAAAAACATTTGCTCATAAAATGCATATGTTGTCAACTTAGTTCCCTTTCCTCTGCCTGCATTTTAATTGAAACAACATTTGTATTTTTGAGCCAGGATCTGTCAGAAGTCCCTATGGCTAGTCTATAGTACAAGTAGCAGCAGACGTGGCCTACCCATATGGTACGGTGCTTCTTGTAAAATCCATATGGCCTTGTTGAAGGGAATCCCAGCAGGGATGTGAAGGGTGTTAATACCCTTCAGGCCAGGCCTTTTCCTCCTGGGGTTTCTATGGTATTGTCTTTGCAATCTGCCAAAGCACAAACTTAATTCCTTTTTAATAATCAATTATTTTAATCCAGGAACATGCAGCATAGTTTCCTCTTCCTATCAAATATTGCTTGATTTTTTTCTGGGAAAAAAATTATAGGCATATTCAGGTAATTGTTAAATGTATATAACTTTTTTTTTTTTTTGCTTTTACAGGCAGTCCTCCAGATTATACCTAAATTCTGCTTTCCTTTTGACATTACAAGGTATGTTTTATCATGGGTTTTCAATAAGTGAGTTTGGGGCACTGAAAACAATTTCCACTGCAAAATATTGATTTTCATAGGAAAGTATTGAATGGATTGAAGCACTGTATTAAAATAATTAAGAAGTAAAGTGTTTTCTGAATTTAATTTGTATCTTTGTCAGTAGGCAATATGATTTTAGTATGCTTTCAGGTTTTTAATATATAACCATAAATCTTTAACATGTATTTCTTATTAATATAAAGTTGATAAGGTATTGTAACTTATATTACAATGTATATTTACTTGCTTCCAGCCCTCAAAACAAGTATACATAAGAAGTTCCAATGGAAATATCTCTTAAAGACTGTACAGATGTGTTCTGAGGATTGTATTTTAATTTTAAAATGGATTTATTATGTATTGTATATGTAGGTCTGCAATATTTATTCATAATTAATAGTTTGGTAGAGCAAGCATTTGTTTTCAGGGTATTAAGCAGTAGATTTTAAAAGAAAATCATTCATGATTTTTAATACATTTTTTTAAAAAAATGTGTGTGACAGATGCCATTAGGAGAGGCATTGCTCCTCATTTTGTCATAGGAGGAACACCTCTTCTGAGAATGGCTGTTATGACACCAGCTTAGCAGAATTGTTCCATGTGGAGCTCCGTGCAGGCTTAATGAAATGCTTAATTATAAGTTAGCTGATTAGTCATTGGAGATTTCTTTAACCAATAGAATTCAATGGACAAAATTCTTTACAATTCTTTAATCCAGTTGGAGGACACATGTCAGAAAGAACAACTAAAAAATTCCAAGCACACCTACTGAACTTCATGGCCAGACAAAGATTTGACTCTGAAAATTTCTTATATACAAACATTCTATTACCTGTAGGACTTCATTTTATCCCATATAATTGAATTTAATTATGGATATTTACCCTGTGTAAGATTTTTTTTGTAACTCAAGAAACATTTGGAGGCATTTGTTTAAAATGATTTGAGTTAGCCAGTTGTTGCTATGGATTACTTGTTTTTCATTAGCTTCCAAATACTAATCATTCTGTGTCTTTAGTACAGTATTTTGAAATGAGAGTAAGTTGAAAACTCAAATAACCAAGTGTAATTAAAATTAACCAGGAATTGATATGAGCTTTTAAATTAAACTATTAAGTATTACTTATGTTAAGGTTGGTACATGAACAGTTGGGAAATGAGAGAAGGAAGGGAAAAAGGTTGGTCTAGTGGTTAAGGTTCTAGGTTAGAAAACAGGAGATTGTGAGTTCAAGTCCCACCTTAGTCATGAAAGCCAAGTGTGACATTAGGCCAGTCATCCTCTCTCAGCCAATTCAGTCGCCAGAGTTGTTGTGGGGAAATAGGAGGGCAAAGGCTTGTTGGAGATGTTTGCTGCCTTGAGTTATTTGTAAAAATAATAAAGACGGGATACAAACAAACAAATAATTTTAACTCTATTCAATGATACAGGGGGTAAAGATACATAAAAATACAGGCATTGACTATGTGATCAAAGCCCATCCATTTTTACTGTGTGGTTTTCACCCTATTCATAACATAAAATGGCAACATAGAAAGTCATGCTGGAAACTCAGTGTGAATTAAGGAATTGAGAAACAGAAATATGCAGAAAGATAGAACAAGAAAAATCCAGATGATTACCATGGGTAAAGAGCAGTAATTTCAAACTTGGCCTCTCTGATTTCTGGGTGTTAACATCCCAGCAAATCTAGAGGATAGAGGATACTAGTTAAGAAGATTTCCATATAAGTTTATGGTACCATTGAAACAAGAATTGAAACTCAGTTACTTTATTACTTTCGTAAATCATGGCATTGGTTACAGTTACTTTTTAAATTTAATACTTCAGCAATCTGAAGGTGGACTTCCTTTTTTTCTTCCTAAATGACAACTTTATGGAGTTACTTTGTCTTCATTTGCTTTGTGAAAAAAATCCCTATTTCTTTATATCAATTCTAATTTTGTAACTTTTTGTCTTTATCTTAGTTGTACTTTTAAACTATGAACATTTGTTTTTGTAAAACTGGGAAGTATGCTATACATGCTAATGAAAACAGTATGAAAGGCATATAAGCAGCTCATAACTTTTATGTAAATCTTTCTGTCACATGAATGGCTACACATTCCTGAACAATTACACAGACTCATATAAATTTGCAGGAAAATGATTTTTTTCTGTAGAAGGGCAAACAACTCATATTTGATGTTGGTAACTACATATCCATATATAAAAAGACGTAATTCTTAATCTGCCCTCCAAGAAAACTTTATGTCTTGATAATAAATACAGAAATATAAATACTCCCTATCTATTCCATTGTCAGATGAGTATACCCTGTTCTTTAAATATGTGTTTAAAATGTTGCCATCTATTATAGTGACCTTGAAAAAGTCCTTTGTAGTCAACAAGATTGATGCATATTTATATATGTTCTTCATCAATCAATGATTTATTATTTTAGCTATTAAGATTATATTAAAACACACATATAAACAAACAGTGAGAGAGAAATGTACTAGAATATTAGGTTTTATTAGAAAACAGTTTGGAGCACTATTTACTTTTGTAAAAAGTTACATTTCCTTTTTAATGGTTAGTGTCAGCTACTTTTAAAATCTATATTCCCTCTTAGTGTTCGGTTTGTAATTTGGATACATGAGTCAGTTCGTAGGAGTGTAATCCATTTTAAGGTCTTCCGATCAAAGTAAAAATTGAACTTCTTAAATTCTTTATTTCCTGTTACAAAGTACTATTTTAATAGTCATACCACTAACAGCATTTTTTTTTCACTAAAGCTCTTCTGTCTTTAAAGACAGCTCTTGAAACAATAGAAGAAATTTTCTTCTATTTTTTCAAGTGCAAACATTTTACATCCTTAAAAAAAGTTATACTCAGTTGTGATATATCTCACTTGTGATTGGCAACTAGGTCATTATGTGAAGCAGTTGCTAGTGAGACCTCAATTATACTTATGATTTTACTTCAGCTTTCATTTGCTTTATAGACCTACAAGGGTCATAAATGCAGATTGGTTATCACTTTGTAACTGCGAATGGTTGCTCTACGAGGTAGTTGCTAAATCACGGGTATCAAACTTGATCGCATCACGTGATGTATTGCAACGTTTCTTTGCCTTTGCAGAGCCAGAGTGGGCATGGCCTGCGCATGATGCATCCAGCCTGCAGGCCACCAGTTTGACACCCCTGACTAAGTGAAGACTACTGTATCTATGTCTGTTCACTCCAAAGTCTTTTCATATTCTTTTCTATATTACTTAATTTGATTTTAAATGTTTTTATTTTACTTTATGAAACTGTTTTATGACAACAATTAATCTAATGGTATTAACATTAATTTTAAGCATGTTTGCTTTTTAGTGTTAAAGGAAGTGCCTCCTAACACAGTTTTTCCCCCCCCAGGGTAACACAAGTTGGACAACATTTTACTTTTGTGCTTACTGACATTGAAAGCAAGCAAAGATTTGGATTTTGTCGTTTAACATCAGGAGGCAAAGTGTGTCTATGCATTCTAAGGTAAGCTGCTATATAAAAAAAAACAAATGTCTACTTACTTTCTTGGACAGTTATTGGTAATTATTGGTTAACAATTGTAGATTCCATGATGGCTAGAAAGCTTTGATGGGTATGGATGTATGGTTATATGCTGCCATCACAGTAAGCATAGTTGACATTAAAGACTTTTTTTTCTATATGAGAGAAATTGTTTTAATGAGATATTTTACAAATGCTGCATAGTTTGCCTGGCTTGGCAGGTTATGTAAATGGTTGTATAACTTTTTTTTTTTAAAGAGAAAAATTGACACAGCAGCTGCAAATGAAATTGCCTTATGATAATGAAGTGAAGGCCTAGTGCTAATTAATAGAGATTCATCTTCTAACTGACCCAGAGGAAAAGCAAAGTTGCAACATAACAAGGTGTATATTAATGTATGTGTGAATTTTCATCCTAACCTTACTACAAGGCTTTTTGCATTATATCTTTGCTTTTGCATTTGCCTTGATTCATGGCAAATTTCATAATTTAAATTCATAATTTAAATTCATAAATTTAACATACATTATGTTGTATACCTTTGGTTAATAAGTTAAAAGTAGTAGAGGATGGAGGCCATAGGATGATTTATTTACAGAGTATCAGAAAATATGAAGTATTGGACTGGGATTATTATTAATATTAATTAATTAGACTTGTATGCCAGCCAACTCTCAATGATTTTGAGTGGCTCATAATAGACAAAGATACAATTAAAATCAAAACATATAAAGATAAAAGATGGTATGTGCAAAACATTCTGGCTCTGTTGAAGCTTCTGGGTGTTCTTCAATGTTGAGCCTATTGAGGATGATTCTTGGAACGTTTGATTCAGATATAGTCCTTGACCTATCACCATTTGTTTAATGGAGGTTCAAAGTTACAATGATTTCAAAAAAAGTGATTTATGACCTGTCCTTGTATTTAAGACTGATCACTTGACTGCAGTTTGGGTGCTTGGCAACTGGGTTGCCTTTATATCCAGTTTTAATGCCCTCTTCCCAGCTAGATTCTTACAAAAAAGTCCATTGGGGAATGGATTTACTTAATGACCATGAGATTTGCGCAACCACCATGGTAAAAATGGTTGCAAGATCTGGTCCTGTCACCTGATGACTCACTTTACAATTGCATCAATTTATACCAGACGTCTCAGTTGTCATCATTAGTCATGGACAACATGTAGTCTTAGTGGCCTTCTCTGTGGAAAAGCAGGCCATCTGAATGCAACATGTGAACATTTAATTTTGAAAACAGATTATGTATAGAGGGTTGAATTGGACTGATCACCACAGAGCAGACCAAAGTTGATAGATTTTTGCCTTCTGTTTCAGTATTTCATCAACATATTCAACTGTAATGTTTAGTATAAAGCTTTATGCATTTTATTCAACAAAAATTCAAATGTTTCCATAGTTGGCATGTGGATGTTATTTTTCCATAGGCTCCTGCACATATTACTGGCTAAAATGAAACCTAATTAAGTGGTAAAAGAATATTATTCTAATATTGTATAAATGTGACTATTCCTTTCATTTTTCTGGCTCTTTTCTGTTTAGGAGTAGATTTGCTTCTCACGAAGCAAGATCTGACCAACTTTAAATTTAATTCAAATTTTAAGTTTCAATCTTTAAACTGTAATTTTGAATCAGAACATCTGTTGGTCTTCCAATGGTTAAAAATTGTTAATGGCAGAGTTTGAGGTTGAATTTACTTTATGAGGTGAACAGCCCCCCGCCCCCCCCCCCCCCAAAAATACTCATGTAATTCCTGAGGCTGATTTGCTGTTATGGAAAGTGCCTCAGAAATACAGCTCTTCTTTTTAAGCTGTGGTTGGGTTTTTTTCCCTGATAAACTCTCCTTTTTTAAATAAGTGATACATGTGTAGTCTATGTAATACTTCAGGAAGCCAATATCTGATAGGGTTATTTTCATATACCCTGAATATTAATTCAGTTGACAACTTTTTATTTGGTTAATTGATTTTTTAGCACTTGACCTAGTTTGTTTTCTTCTCTATGAACAGATAATAGTTTGCAAGGTTTCTGCCCTCTCCCCCTCCCCCAAATTTATCTAGGGACTGCCACTAAGATTGTCATTGGAAAAATAATTTGATTGTGGGATTCCCCCCCCCCCCCCAAATTTGGATCTGAAAATCTATTAATATTGCCTAGAAATATTTCCAATGCAAAGTACAAACAAAGCTGCTTTCAACACTAATCAGCCAAAGTTTAAGAAGGTACAGATACTTTTATTGTCATGTTAATGTAGTCTCTATTGCATTCAGGATTTTGCACTGAATCCTTACAATTTCATTTTTAAAATTGTAAGAAAATATGCATTTATTCTTTCATGGAAATTTTTATAACATATAAAAATAACTTCGTTTTACATTTGATGTGATTTTGCTTCCCTGTATTTTCTCCTCATAAGTGCATGTTTGTAAGAAAGTTTCCATAAATATTAACATTTTTGAATGCTAGTTTCTGAGCAGACAGTATTATCACAGATTCCATGTGAGTAGAAACTGTAGTTTCAGTTTACACAGAAATCCAGAAAGTATGAATTAATTTAAAAATGTAGACCAAATTGTCTTATTTGAACCTGGATTAAGTGTTATTAATCTTAATTGCATTATATACATTTTAAGATGGATGTGTTAACATTAATCATTTTTAAAGTTAGCCATGATTAATCTTCATTTAACGAAATTGCTGTACAAATATGAAACAGAAGTAGTCTCCTCTGAACACAATGGAAAGGAAGATACACTTGCTATTGTGATGAAAAAGTTTGACGTTTTGTCTTAACATAGGTAATCTCATTCTCTGGTATTATATATAGAGAGACAATTTTCATGTATTTTTATTACTATTAGCCTAGTTTATTCTTCCTAATATTTCATCATATCCCCATTATTACTGAGTCTTTGATTTCATTAGCAGAGTGTGCAGATTATTCAGATTTTCACCTGTTCGATTAGTGACATACACAGATACTCAAATTTAAAATCCACACTCATATTATTCCAATCCAGCTTCACTCAATATATGTTCAACAAATATATAATAGTATATTACACAAATAGTATATATTCAATATTTATTTATATCTCTGTAAATGATGCAAAAGTGTAGCTTTGCCTTTTTTCTTCTATTAACCTGGAGCCAGTCTGTTTTGCCTTGTTGAATCTGCACTTTATGTTCTGTCTACGAATTTCACGTAAGGACAGTGGGATGTTTTGGGTTTTCCTTTTTCCAAAGGAGATATTAATATGGTCAACACACTCAAAGGCCTTTCTATGATAGCTGAAGTACAGCTGAAGCTTTCTATGATAGCTTAATTTATTTTCAATATTTTGGGCCCTTTCAATTATCAGCTGTGTTATCTTTCTGAAACTTGCTTGACTCTCTGCTATTTCCTTTCTCATGTAGAGTTCTGGATGATGAGCAACATTTTGCTAACTAGAATTTGATATCAGACAGTCTGGAAAAAAAAGGAAAAGCTTTCCTTTCTAAGATAATTCTAGCCTAAGTCACAAAAATGTTAATGTGGAGAAGCATTACTGTTAAGATTGATAAACATTAGATTTTGTGGTAAGAAAAAGGTAATTAAAGAAAATCTTACAATTTTGAGATGGACATTTAAACCGGGTTATATGAAAATCTGTTCTAGGCCATTGACAGATCAGACCTAGGTTTCCCTAAAAAAGCTCAGCATTGCCGTTCAAGAGGAATTGTATAGTAACTGAAGCAGTAGTACTATTTTATGAGCAAGTGATTCATTTGCTAGTATGTTTCAGTTACAGTAGAATTAAGTGAATACTTAATAGTATCAGAAATGCTATAAACAATAAAACACTATAGGCTAAAGTGATTAAAATGTTATTACAACTGCATAGTTTTTATGGTGAATATTATCTTCTCATCAGTTTACTCTAAGACAGATCCACAATAAATTGCTAATTAAAAACCGAATGAAAGTAATATTCAGCCATTTTAAAACAAAACCGAGATGCCTATATTAGCAGCTTGGAACAAATTATGGAGCAGTCTGTCTCACAGATAAACAAGAAAGACAATTAGAATCTTAGGCTGGACAGTTACAACAGCACCACGTGGAAACTTAACATATAATAGCACTATATGGAAGCTAGCAAATATATAATTGCAAAGGAAGGGAGCATGCTACCTTAATGGGTTTGAGCAATAAAGATGTCAGAAATAGAGGGCAGATCTAGAAAACAACAAAACAATCAGACATACTTAGAAAGTATAATTCTGGGTAAGTAGCCAGGTGTGTTTATAACAGAAATACGAGCAACCGGCAGAGTTTATACAGTAATAATTATTATATTGGAAAGTTGTGTAAATGGTATGATGGGGTATGATCTTTTTCTTCCCAGGATATAGTTACATTTTGTAAATTGTAGGGGGTCAGTTTAAGTAGTACTTACATTAATGCAAATTATCTAATTTAATCACCATTGAATTATTCCATCCCCCCAGCTTAATTTACTACGTTAATATCTACTATTACTCTTTCTTATAGGTGAAGCTTGTAGTGTAATGTCAAGAGCATATATATAAGGAACCCTCAGAAACCCAGTTTCTGCTGCATTTGGTATCAGTGTTGTATGAATAGCTAGATGGCAACTGACATGTTCCTATGAATTACTTGCAGTCCTTCTATTTAATAGATTTTTCCATCTCCAAAAACGGTGCCATTAATTACAGCTTTCATGTATTTCAGAAATAGCTTATTTACTGCTTTAGTAAAAATATAATTAGAAATTCTTTTTCCTTTTTGCTTGCTCTCAGGGGCAGGTACAGAGACACCATACTTCAGATTGCCAGTAATGGTGTTTGGCAAATTCTTTCTTACCATTTTGCCCTGAATCAACAAATTCCAAGATTTGCCTTGCTAACTCTATAATAACCAGCAATATATAGATAATAGAATAACAGAATGATTCTCTCCTTGATTAGTTTCCATCCATTGCTTCTTGTCATGCCTTCAGATCCTTTGGAAGACAGGTTGATCCTCTCTTCTTTGTGGCAGCCCCTTAAATATTGGAACATTGTTATCATGTTACTCCTCTCCCCCCCCCCCGCAGTCCTTCTTTTCATTGAACTAGACATACCTAATTTCTGCAATCGTTCTTCATATGTTTTAGCCTTCAGTACCATACTCATCTTTGTTGCTCTTCTCTGCACCTTTCTAGAGTCTCAACGTCTTTTTATATTGTGGTGACAAAAACTGGATGCAATATTCCACGTGTGGCCTTATCAAGGTATTATAAAGTGATATTAACACTTCACGTGATGTTGATTCTATTCCAGTATTAATGTAACCTAGGACTGTATTGGCCCTTTTGGCAGCTGCAGCACTGCTGGCTCATATTTAAGTGATTGCCCACTAGGACTCCAAGATCCCTCTCACAGTTACTACTTTTGAGTCAGTTACCACCTATTCTGTACCTGTGCATTTGTTTTTTCTTGCCTAAATGTAGAACCTTACTTTTGTAGGATTTGCAAATGTTGGCTGTAAAAGTCATATCAAATCATTTTTACATTTTTGGATAGATGGTAGAATCACCTTATTTTAGATTCCTTTCTCTGATATAATCCCTGAAAGTTTGGAATTTATCTTTTTTATATTGCTTTCATTTTTTCTCTTAAGTGTTTCTGTTTAAAAGGCAATATAAGGGCTCTCTGGAGAAGTATATAACGTTGGGAAAGAAAAGGAGACCACCAGCAGCAAGGTGGATGAGCTCAATTACAGGAGTAATGGCTGTACAGTTGGAAGATCTGAAGGACTAGGTTGGAGTCAGATCATCCTGAAGATCTAGCTTGGTTGCTAATGCTCAAGTCCAACTTGATGGCACAATCGAGAACTAAATTACATTAAATATTAATGTAAATGTAAAGCAAGCAGCTTACTCTTTCACCACCACCCTTTTTATGGTAGTTAAAGCATGTGGGATTTTGACTGAGACTATTTTGCATGCTTTTCTGAAGCCACTTAGCTTTCTAAAATTGCCTACTCTCTATTTGCTGCATTATTAATACCAGTGGAGTTTTTTAAAAGAAATATTTGGAATGAAAACTGCTAGGGGCAATAATGTTGTTCATGAACTGGCCTGCATGTTTATAGTAGAGTGTAGAAAAAAAACCTCAGGGGCAGCTGCAGACTGCAAACTTAATTGTTCAGGCCACAATGGGATTATCATATTTGGAATCGTTGAGGAAAATAGTGAGGAACTAAGATGTGTACAACTCCAACAGATGGTAATGTACAGGTTCTTTGTGATGTGCCAGTAGGTTGTTCCTTGTTTTTCGCTTTGGCAGTTCACTTAAGGTCCAGTACATCAGTCACATTTTTAATGTATAATGTCAAGGGCCTGGAGAATCCATGAAAACAAATTTTCTTGCTTCAAATGTGTCAATATTCTATTCTGGAAGCATGGTTTGAAAAATTAATCACATGATAATTTATTCTTGATACAATCAGTATGTGTGCAACATTTATATTATCTAAGCATGTTTCTGTATAAAACTATATTAATTGGGAATATGATGTAGAACATTGTGTTTGGGATCTTGTTTGGAAAGGATAAATAAATGAAATGCTTAAGAATATTACATAATATTGAGAGAAAAAATGCAGTCTTTGGGTTATGATGGCAGTGGTTATGTGGTCAGGACCTCAGGGTGCCCAAGTCATTAAGTGGGAAGAGGCTGAAGTCCCCGGTAATGAGAGAGAGTGTGCTTGTGTCTGTGCGCTGTGGATGGGCACTAGGGAGCATGGGGGGAGTGGTGGGGGCCTCAGGAGGCATCAGGTGGTTTGACAGGTTGCAGGTGAACCGATGGAGGCCACAAGAGGTAGTGGGGGGAGAGTGTTGTGGTAGGAGGGACCTATACTACAGAGTACTAAGAACTGGTAGATGGTAGTATGAAGAAAAAACAACATGAGTGACTTACTGGGACAACTTGCAAACTTCCTTGACATCTTCTCCATTATAGTGGGGGCAGCATCCAGGAGTGGGTTGTTCTCATATATTAGCCAATAGGACTGAGACTGTCAAAGCTGTAAGGACACGCCTACACCAATAGTTCCCAGCTTCTGTCTCAGTCCTGGCTGTGGACAGAGGTGTCTTTCCTTGGTCATCCTTTCCTGAATGCTTGCTGGGGTTTGCATTGTTAGGTTTTAGGTTTTTTTGTTTTTTGTTTCCCCTGTTTTAATTTGTGGATTAGGTGCCAGCATGAAGTGCTTCCAGCACGAGCCCTTTGAGGGCCGCCACCAGCTGGTGGTCCTGACTGGGCAGCCAGATCGAGCTTCCTTGGAGGGCTGGCCCAGAGCCTGGACATCGGCTTGATTGATTCTGGCTCAGCGGGAAGCTTCGCACTCCACTTTGAGCTGAAGAGCGGCTGGGCTGTCAGCAAGCCTTGGCTGTCAGAGGACAGCTGTCACCGGGAGGAATGCTCTCTGTCCATTTCGGACATGCTCCCTTTGCCCCGGATTTGGTCGTTGGAGACCAGGGGCTCGATTCCCAAGCCTCTGCTCTCTTGAGCACGCTTGGAAGCCGCCACGGCCGCAGTGAAGCCACCTTTGATCCCAACTGTTTGGGGCTGGGTCGCAAAATGGCGGGCACGACTCCTGGAGTCAGCGGTGAGGCTGCCTTGCAGAGATCGTCGTTGGAGACTACCCAGAAAGGTAGCCAAGGGGACCCTGGCCTCAGAGTCTTGGTCAGCTATTAGGAGGGCAGCGGCTAAACTCTCTAAGAGATTCAGGAGAGCCACTAAGCCCTCTAAGGCAGTGGAGAAGGATGCTGCCAGATGCCAAAAGGTACTCGAGAAACAGGTAGCCAGGGCATCAGTTGGCAGCAGTGGGGTCCCTCAGAGTTACTCAGCTAGTTTTTCCTGCCCAATCTCCGATCAACCATTACTTGCTGAGGATGACAGCCGGCTCTTGCAGCCTTTGTCACCAGAGCAATTTTTGCCTCAGATTCTGCCTGACAACAGGCCAGCTCTTTTTGGCTCCCTCCCTGCTTCCAGTTCTGCCCAAGGGGCATGGCAACAGCCTATCAGGCACAGATCCTCTCTTGCAGAGGCTGCCTGCACCCCTGTGTCACAGGGATCTAGTTCAGGGAAGCAACAGACAGGCCAGTTTCCATCTAACATGGAGGCCATTATTTCTCAGGCCATTGAGGGGGTATTGCTGCTGGGCTACAGCACAGCCATAGTCACCGTGAGGCCTCTCTTGGTTCTGATTATTCAGCGTCTTCACAGGTGCCTGTAAGGGGCCAGACCTCAGCTGAGCTGATTCATTCTCAGGGGTCTTACTCCCCCGAGTCTTCAGATCAGGAGGGGTCACATGAGGACATGGACAGGGAGCTTGACCTCTCAGAGGATGAGGGCTTGGCTACTGAGCAGCCTCCCCTTGTTGGCCTTTTCAGGCCCCAACTGTTCAAATCATTGTTATACAAGGCTTCCAGCACAGTCAGACTGGCTGGGCACTTGCCAGCGGTGGATCCGGTTCCTGTTCCTGGACAGCATAGTGACTCTCTGTTTTCTGAGCCCGAGGCTGAGGTCATTCCAGCCCCCCTCTATTTACAGATGTAGTATGGCGGCAGTGGGCCTCCCTGGGAGTGGGGCCGGCTCCTAACTCACTTGATAGACAATACTTTAATATGGCCACTGACTTGTCTCAGGCACTTGAGGTGCCAACTGTGGATGCGCCTGTCGTGGCCTTAGTGACTCCTTCTGTCATGATAGATGTGCCTGAAGAGTCTCTTAGGCTGGAGGACAGATGCAATGAGCACGCCCTTAAAAATGCGCACCAGTCTGCAGCATGGGCTGTGAAGGCCTCTAGGGCTGCCTCATTTTTCAATCAGGCATCATTATTGTGGCTCCAGCAATTGCAGGACAAAATCCCAGTGGCAGATGTGTGTACCCATCAGAATTTAAATAAGTTGTCGGCCGCTCTTGAGTTTTCTGCAGATGCAACGCTAGGAGCTGCGAGGTTCGCATTGAAGGCCATCGCTTCATCTGTGGCTTCCAGGTGGCTTCTCTGGCTCCGCCAGTAGCAGGTAGACGCCAAGCAGAAGTGGCGCTGGCATCTGCCCCGAACTCGGGGAAGCAGCTGTTTGGAGAGTCGCTGGAGCCACTGCTCATGGAAACTAAAGACAAATGTAAGGTCCTCCCTTTCCTGTCACAACGATCGGACTCACGCCCTTCTCCATATTTTAGAAGCCAGTCCTTCCGGGGCTCTGATTGGGGTTGGTGGTGGTTCGAGTAGGTCACAGCATTCTTTCCAGCCTAGACAGGGTCAACCTCAGGATAGGGCTGGGAAATTTAAGCAATTCCCTCCTAGGAGGTCCTTTCGAAGGGGAGGGAACCGTCCTTACTGATGCCAGTGTTAAATGCCTCGTGGACCCTCCCATTGGGGGGCGCCTGGCCTATTTTGCCAGGCGCTGGGAGGGTATCACAACGGATGCATGGGTCCTGGAGACGGTCTGCTCGGGCCTCTCCTTGGAGTTCCTATCTACTCCCCCAAGGTTTTTCATCTCTTGCCTGGTTTTGGGTAGTCTGGTCAAATGGGACCTCATGGAAACTGCTATCCTTCACCTTTTGGACATTTATGCTATCCAACCAGTGCCAGAGGTCGAGCAGGGGATGGGGTTTTATTCCATCCTCTTTGTAATTCCAAAGGCCTTTTGGGGGGTATAGGGCAATTCTGGACCTCAAGAGACTGAACCAATTCATTGTTTACAAACAGTTCAAAATGCATTCTCTTAAGTCCATCTTGGATGGCGTCAGGGGGGTGATTTCCTCACCTCAGTTGACCTTACAGAGGACTATTTACATATCTCCATCCTTTCTTGTCATAGGAAATATCTCCACTTCTGTTATGCAGGCCAACACTATCAGTATCGAGCCTTGCCCTTTGGCCTGTCATTGGCGCCTAGGGTCTTCACTGAGGTGTTGGCGGTCTTAGCTGTCTACCTGTGGGCTCGGCCCATGCGTGTCCAGTGCTATCTGGATGACATCCTGATCCAGTCTGTCTCTCAGGATCTGGCATGTGCTGATCTCAAGGTCACCATGCAGGTGCTTCAGGAGCACGGGTTCTCTATTAATCTCAAAAAGAGCCATTTGATTCCCACAACTCGGCTGCTACATTTGGGAGCGGAGATTGATACTATTGAATGCAGGGTGTTTCTATACCAGGACTGCAGGGCGAGTCTGATTGAACTTGCCCTTCAGGTAAAAGGCTAGTTCGGTGTCCCTGGGGACTCTTTTGTGGCTGCTGGGCAAGATGGTATCCTGCATAGCTAATCGTTCCGTGGGCACGCTTGCATGCCAGGGCCCTCCAGTGGGCTCTCCTTCTTTATCAGAGGGTGGACACCCGTACTTCCCTGCACAATGTTAGGTTGCTTCTACCGGCATTGCACTCTCTGGAGTGGTGGCTCTCCCCTGCTGTGGTTTTAGGTTGTACTTTTAGAGAGCCGGAGTGTCTCACTGTGACTACGGATGCTGGCCTTTATGGGTGGGGAGCTCACCTACAGGATAGGGTCGCACAGGGCAGGTGGTCTCAGGCAGATTTAGCCTATAACATTAATTGGCTAGAACTTAGGGCCATCCATCTGGCCCTTTGGGAGTTCCAGGATCTGGTGGCTGGCTGCCACCTTCTCATCTTCACTGATAATGTGACTGCTAAGGCGCATATCAATAGGCAAGGGGATACCCAGTTCAGAGCCCTTATGGAGGAGGCTGAATGACTCTGTCTGTGGGCGGAGCGGCTCCAGATATCATTGCGGGCAGAGCATATTGCAGGGACTGCCAATGTTAGGGCTGACTGGCTCAGCAGGGCTACAATCGACCACTCAGAGTGGTGTCTGCACCCAGATTCATTTCAGGAGGTAATGAAGCACTTCGGACAGCCGACAGTGGACCTCTTTGCTACCCCGGACAACTCTCACCTGGACAGGTTCTTTATGAGGTTCGCAGTTCCGGAGACGGAGAGTGTCAACGCGCTTTGCAGCCCTTGTCTGACAGATATGCTTTGTGCCTTCCCACCGCTCCCTCTCATCTCGAGAGTTGTGCGAAAAATCCTTGCAGAACGTGCGGAGGTGATCCTGCTGGCTCTGTATTGGCTGTGGAGGACCTGGTTTGCTGACTTAGTGGCCCTCTCGGTGGCCAGGCCTTGGAGAATTCCTCTGGACAGAGTCTCCCTCAGCCAGGGGGTGGTGGTCCATGCAGATCCTCAGTGATTCCACTTGACCGCCTGGCATATGAGCAGAGGGCTCTGAGTCAGGGTCTCTATTCAAATGAGGTCATTGATGTTATCCAGGCCTACCGGAGGGCTTCGAATAACAGAATTTATGATGCCACCTGGCGGGCATTTTGCTCTTGGTCGGGTCTGGACCCAACCTTGGTGACAGTGCCACAGTTTCTCCAATTTCTGCAAGTGGGTCTCAAAAAGGGGCTATCCCCCAATACCCTCCTTCGACAGGTGGCGGCTCTCTCCTCAGTTTTCTCCTGCAGGGGTTTAGACTTTCTGGCTCACCACCTGAAATATTCACAGATTCCTCAGGGGTGCAGCGAATCTCAGGCCCCTGGTGGTTCACCACTTTCCAACTTGGGACCTTATCACGGTGCTGCAGACTCTGATGGCAGGCCCATTCGAACCGCTATGAGAGGCCCCGTTGCGCTTCCTGTCTTTCAAGGTGGCCTTCTTGGTTGCTATAACTTCGGCCAGGCAGGTCTCTGAACTAGCAGCCCTTTCTGTCCGTCCAGATCTGTGTGTTTTTCATGACAACCGGGTGGTGTTGCGTTTGGACCCTTCCTTTTTACCAAAGGTTAACTCATGGTTTCACAGGGCCCAGGAGCTGGTGCTCCCAAACTTTTGTCCCGCTCCAGATCATGCGCTGGAATGCAAGTGGCACAAGTTAGACGTGTCCAGAGCTCTCTGTATTTATATAAAGCGGACCTCTGCATTCTGGAGAATGGAGTCTCTATTTGTTTCATTTCAGCCGGCCTCCTTGGAGGCCAAGGTCTCTTCCACAACCCTGGGACACTGGATTAGGGCATGGATTGCCAAATACTGCGAGATGCAGGTCCTTCCATTGCCCAAGAGTATTACGGCACACTCTACTAGGAGTGCGGCCACAAGTGCTGCATGGGCTACGCAGGCCTCCCTCAAGGAGGTGTGCCAGGCTGCTGCTTGGTCCTCCCCATCCTCTTTCATTAGGCACTATAAGCTTGATGTGTGTGCCTCTGCCGAGGCGGCCTTTGGGAGGCAGGTCCTCCAACAGGTGCACGCTGAAGAGGGGACCTAGGGCCGGGCTCCTGCCCACCCATTAGGACAACACCGCTTTGGTATGTCCCACTCCTGGATGCTGCCCCCACTACAATGGAGAAGGAACTTTGGTCTTACCTGATACGATCCTTCTCGTTGAGTGGGGGCAGCATCCAGCCCCGCCCTTTAGGGAGCCGGCCTCGGTCTGCTGCTGGGTGGTTGTATGTTATGTTTGATTGTTTGTTGAACTTTTGATCATGACACATCAAAACTGTCACAGTTCTTCGCCAGAAGCTGGGGACCGTTGGTGTAGGTGTGTCCTTACAGCTTGGACAGTCTCAGTCTATTGGCTAATGGATGAGGACAACCCATTCCTTGATGTTCCTTCTCCATTGACTTTGTTTGTGGGAATTGGCAGGGAAAGATTGGCCCTAAGGCCATTTTTTTTTTACAGTTGCTGAATGAGTGTAGTCACAATATATGGTCAAGTATTGATTTTATTACTACTTTTTCTGGCTACTAGTTGCAAAGACATTTATAAATTAGTAATATCTTAATTCCCAATTTGCTGTACTACAGTGGTGCTTAAAAGTTGATTAACTCTATTGAGTTTTCAATATTTTTGCATAAATATTATGTTAAATGCAATTTGTTCTCCGTAGATGTCTCAAAACTAATACTAGAAAATTAGCTAAATAGAACAAATTATACTCGTTCATTGACTTATTGAGGAATAAGTCTGACTGTATATTTTATAAGAATATAGGGGAGAAAATGGAGTTGGATGATGAAAAATTCAAACAATATCTATACTTCCTTTTTAAGTGAAAGTAATTGTTCCTCATTCTAGCTACTAAATAGTTACTAAATACTACAAATGAACAGAAAATTGGTACTCTTCAAAAAGATTGATGGAACTTCTTGCGAGCTCTATGTAATTTTTTAATTATTTCATTTGAAATTTCTCTGTTTTTTTTTTCCATGCAAATTCTCAGCCAACATTTCTAACATTGTCAGGGCCTCCACAAAATCTTTTATTTCATGTCTCTCAATATTCAGCATAAAAGGACTATATCAAGCTTTACTTTTTAATATAGGGAGTCCTTAACTTACGACAGGCCAGCTGTTCAAAGCTACATCATATCTCCCCAGAGCTACTTTTGACTCAGTTTCAAACTTCTGACAGTCGAAGTCTCATGATTGCATTTGCAGAGCATCAGTTTGGTTCAGTGGTTAAGGCAGCACACTAGAAACCAAGAGACCGTGAGTTTTAGTCCCTCCTTAGTCATGAAAGCCAGCTGGGCAATCTTGGCTGGTCACTCTCAGACAAACTTTCCTCACAGGGTTGTTATTGTGGGGAAAATAGGAGATGTGTTGGATATGTTTGCCACCTTGAGGTATTTGTAAAAATAATAAATGAGGGATAAATGAATAAAAATAAATAAAATTATATCAATTTTCAGTGTCCTCTAATCACATGACCACAACTTTCAGCATTTTTTTTTTACTTCTGGTTTCTGGCAAAAAAAATGCTCATTGTATAAAATTTCCTGTCTATGGACAAGCAATAATAAAGAAACGATTCTGAGTAAATCTTCCTATCATGGTTCCTTGTGCCTGACATTAATCTTGCCAGACTAAAGCTCAATCTACCTACTTTATATACCATGTGAAAGGTTAGGGAGGGTTTACTCTGAGCCTTTTCTTGCATATCAAGGATTCCAGGCTGATTTTCTCTTGGCTCCTTAGGAATAAAGCCCTCGTTCCTGCAACTCTGCACCAAATTCTGCCAGACCTGCTTAACAACAGTCAAAATTTGCAATTGTAATTCCAGGCTCAATTATGGTCATAAGTCAGGGAGTACCTGTACTTGTTTAATGTCATTGTAAATTTCAGTAACAAGAAACACTATTAAAAAAATTACTTTTGAAATTTGTTTGAGCTGGCTATATAAAGTTGGTATAAGAAAGTCAGATAGAAATATTTCTAATAGTTCTAATATAAGGTAAAGAAGTCTCTGCAAATTTTACTCCTCTAGTTGTTACTGACTATAAGGGGTGGTGCTCATATCGATTTCAAGGCCATTGAACCAGTACTGTTTGAAGACATTTTCATGGTGATGTGGCCAGCAGGATGTCACAGAGTGCTGCTGCTTTCCTACCAAAGTGGTACCTATACATCTACTTGCATTTGTATGCTTTCAAGCTGCTAGGTTGGCAGGAGCTGGGGTGAGGATGGGAGCTCACATTGTCACATGGAGCTCAGGTCTTGAACCTGGGCTGGCAGCTTTCCAGCCAATAAGCCCAGTGTTTTAACCACTGAGCCACCGTGCTGCCCCCAAATAGTTCAGATATAGTGCTCTTAAATTACAATAATTTAACTTGTATAATTAGTACTATTTAGCTGTCTGTTAAATTTATTGCATTTTGAGAAATTACTATGTCATCATTTAAATGTTCAACCTAGAAAATGATTAATGAAAATTTATTATAACATAATACCTTAGATTTCTAAATGATTTTTAAAATTACGATAGACTGGTTTATTTGGAAGTCTTTGTAGTATAGTTCTTTATCTTAGCCTTCCCATCCCATCCTCCACTTCAAGCAAATCCACCAGAAACAGAATGTTTCAATTTTACACATTTTGTGTCAATTTTCCAGACAGAAAGTAGCCCCCAGACATTAAGACATTTAGCTACGGAAAGGCGGTTTCCTTAGTTTTATTTGAATACTAGAAGTTAAGATTCCTGCTGATAGTTCAGGACTGTTAGTGGTTGCCTGACTGTTTGACAGAAAACATTTCCTTTCCTTTATTTAACCTTTGACTTGTGAATATAAAAGCTTTATCAGAATTGTAGTGGAAGTGCAAGAGAGCTGGAAATCGACCTTGTGCAACAAAGCTGAAGACTGTCTTTGAACGAAGGCTTGAATGCCTGACTGGTAGCTCACTGGATTAAAAGAATATGTTAAATACGTTTTTAATTAGTAATGGAATATCGGGTGTTGTTGCTTATCTGACAGGTAAGGACTACATTGGGTAGGATCTAATTGATTAAAAGCAAATACACGGCCACATCCATGATTGATTTTGCAGCTGCTATTCCCAACTTTTGGTTCGATATATTGGGCAGCAAATTTGTTGAAATTTTTGCTAATCTGCTGAAATTTCTGCTAACCATGTGAACCAGTTTTGTGAGTTAGCTTTTGTGTGATTATTGCTAAAGTAAAGATTTTTCTAGATTCAGTAGTATCTATCTAAAACTTATTTAAATTTTAATTGTGTTCCTCATCATTATGAGTTATCATATAAGTGCCTCAGCTTATCCCATTCCAGTCCTTGCAACCAGATTTTCGGAAAGGATTTGTGTGTATCTTTATGTAGTTGAATGGATGGAAGCTCCACAGTAGAAAAAAAAAATCATGTAGTTGGGGGAAATGAGGAGAGGAAGTATGACAAAATATCTGACTGAGGAGGCTTCCAGAAGCATTGTTGGACATTGTGGTGGGTTATACGAGGAATAAGTAACAGAGGAAGTATGCATTTGCCTAGTGTAACAGAGGAAGTATGCAGAGGAAGTCTCTCTTTCAGGGATCGTTGTGTGTAAAAAATTGGTGCATTTTCTTCATAAAACATAATGGCCTAGTAAATGCATGATCATCCTAATCTTATATATGAAAATATTGGTACAAATGTGTGGATGAAAATATAGAAGATTCATTATAATAGTTTTAGCCCTTTTTTTTTGTAAGTATTCAATTTAACAATTTAAGGTTGCTTTTTAAAAATGTTTAAGGGTTGTTATTGAGACCTTTCAACTGTAAAATGAAACTCTGATCTTTTAAAAATGTTGAAATTACAGATTTTTAAAGGATGGCGAATATTGAATATTGTGAATATTCTTTTGAGAATTAAAACAAAACAAGCTCAAAATATGCTCTATTTAGTTACAAATGAGATTTTTTTAAAAACAAATTTAAAACAACCATTAGTATGTTCTAGAGAGAGAAGAAACTTCATGCTTCCATTGAAATTACAGTCTTGGATTTATTGTCACTGGACAAATACAGAAAAATACACATTTATGTGAAAGCAGGTCCTATTCTTGAACTCTGACTAATGGGGTTAAAAGGGAGCAGAGGTGGATCAAATGAGTGCTTTAGCAGGATATTTGACTATTGTTTGGAGTACTGACTAAGGATATATTTATTTTTAACTGTTTGCTGATATTGTTTAATTATAAAATATATTTAATTAAAAATTCCTTTCCACTAAATATCAGAATACTTGAAAAATGACAGAGAAAGAAATTGCTCTGAATTTTTAAACTTTTTTGAGAGCTTCAGAAATATGATGGCCTTTCATAAGGTCTGGAATGAATTTTCTCCTGCCAATACTTCCTGGTGCACTAACTCTGTGTCAATGTCATGTAAGCTAGGTAGATAAGAAGAACTGTTGCTTTCCCACAGAGAGAAGTTGCTTTATCAAAACTTGAATTGTAGTCAGAGTATTTTTTAACATTGCTCCTTTCTTTGTGGTTTGAAATATTTTCAAAGTTATCTTTTCTTGTGAATTTTCCACTTCTGTATCATCAAACTTGCTGAAAGTTTTTCAAAAAATGCATTTCAGTGAAATAATTTTTAAATAATGCTTCCTTCTCTTACAGCTGTTCTATTTGTCTTTTCAGTTATTTGCCATGGTTTGAGATGTACTACAAACTTTTAAATACACTGGCGGAATATTTAGCTAAAGAGCAGGTAATTTTGTTGTTATTAAATAGAAATTATTTTCTGAAGAACTGCTAATCATCAATTATTTTAAGGTAGTTCCTTTTTTTGAAAAAAGAATCAAGAATTACATACATTTTAGGTTACTGGTATTATTACTTTTCTTTAAAATAAATAGCTTAATAATTTAAAAACCTTTTTAAGTAGGGAAATTGAATAACTTTTCTATGCTTTCTTGGAGGTTGGGGGGGAGCAAAAACGCCCCCCCCCGGAGGATCTCCGGAGGCCGGAAATGATCCATTTCCCAACTTCCAGCGGGCCCGGAAGGTCCAAAAATCAGATGGGTGGCATGTGCATGTGCACTGGAGCTGAGCTAGGATAATGCTCTTGTGCCCACAGATATGCCTCCGCATGACATCTGTGGCACCCTTGCCATAGGTTCGCCTCACGGGACTAGAAGATCTCCAATGTCCCTTGAATTGGCTTATATAATGCTCTTTCTAAAATGTATTTGGATATAGAATGAATTCTTGGAAGGGCTACATTTTAAAAAGTAATTTAGATAGTTTGGGATAATTTTTGGAAAGTATGAACCTGCTTTGAAAACTAAGATCAGCTTTAGAAACTCTAATCCTATGACCATTATGAGATTGTTGAGCATCATTCAGGAATATATTGATGTTTGTTGAATTACCTTTCAAAAGAGACATGTTGGGCCCTATAGTAATTTGTAGAAAATCTGTTTTTTAAAGTGAGACAATGGACTTGATGTTTAATATCAGATGATATTTTCATTTTATTTCTGCTTTATCTAGATTATAGTGGTGGGCTATAAAGCTTTTAAATTAGGCACATAGAGTGCTTCTTACATTGTATAGTTGTCAATGATTTTATAGTTCCTTAGAAAGCTTTGCCCTGGAATTAAAGAAATCTGACATGTGCTATACATATTTTATTTTTATTTTGGCTTGGTTTTTATATGGCTTGGTTGCCCTTTCCACCTCTATTATTACTCTTTTTTTGTACTGCTCATTTGTTTATTTTTGTTGCATTTTTGTACCAATGTTTGTTTCATACTTTTAACCATTACTTTATAAAATGTTTTTCTTTGGAAGTTCATATAGGAATATGCTTTATTGCAGTGATGAAATCCAAATTTTTTTACTACCGGTTCTGTGGGCGTGGTGGCTTGGTGGGCATGGCTTGGTTTGGCGGACTTGGCAGGGGAAGGACATTGCAAAATGTCCATTCCCACCCCACTCTGGAGCCAGTCAGAGGTGGTATTTGCCGGTTCTCTGAACTACACAAAATTTCCACTACCCGTTCTCCAGAACCTGTCACAACCAGCTGGATTTCACCCCTGCTTTATTGTAAATACAATCATAATCCATAAAGCTTTGATTAACAGATAGAAAGACTGCAGCATTTTACAAATTAACCATGGAATTTTTCATGTGTCCACTTGAGAATAAAGACGAAATATGAGATGATTTCTGTTTGCATAGAAAGTCATTGTACTTACTTTGCTCTTGATATACAGTGAATGCAAATGAAGTTTTTATGTCTATTGAATATATTTTTGAAAAAAAAATCTTATTTTGCATAGGAAGCTGATGTGAATGATTTATTAGAAACATGGCATAACCATTCTGTGCCAGAGGCAAATACTCCTATCAGCTTAAATTTGGTAAGTATGGCTTTTACTACAGAAAGTTGAATTTTAATTAAAATATTAAAGATAAGTTCCAGCTGGATCATATAACAGGGCAACTCTGTAAATAGTGGTGAATTTGGTTTTCCCATACAATTCTTTTTATAGATTGAGTAAATATGTTGATTATTATTGTGGAGTGTTCCATTGTGCTTATCCTCCCATATAATCTTTGAAGAGTAACTGCTAGTTACTTGGTAAATGGCTCAACTTTAAAAGACTGTTCTACAAGAGATGCCAAATGTGCAGGAAATAAAACACATATTCAATACAGTTTTGCTAACTAATTCTGCTGAAATAGAAACCGTTTACAATCGTTCTTATAGTTGTTTTCAAACAAAGCTTCTGAATAAATTAAACCCAATTTATTTGATTGTATAGTAGCTATGTATTACAGCATTACCTCTAATTTGGGGATCCAGGGCAAAAGTCCAAATGTTGACATTGGCCATATATATATGATACCAGTACTAATCTAGTAAGTGTGCCATTATACTTCTTTAACCTATTTTACTTTTAGGAAATACTCTGATATCCAAAATACGGTAGTTTTGGATCAAGGAATTGGTGTCTCTTTTAAATGTGCTGTTTCCTTTTTACATTTCCCTTAATTTTAACAAATACCACACAATACATGTAATTGATTATTCTTTGCATGGTGCGTTTCATATACTTACAGATAGGTAATTGGTTATAGTTTGTACATATGGATGTACAAATTCTTTAATAAAGACTATTATGTGAAACGTTATACTAGTTATTAAATGATAAAAGTACTTCAAAAGTACTTGGGATGCTATCTTTAACTGTAATCAGTATAAAATAAAGTAATTTAGTCCTCTATAAATATATTTTAACCTTTCTGTCGCTTTCTTTAAGACTCAATGCAAAGCTGAAGTCTTTTCTTGGCTAACACATTGACATCATTTTTTTAAATAAAGTATTTTGAAATTGAACTTTATTGCAGCCAACCAGTTTACTGGATGTATGAGCATGAAATCAGATGTTTGTTTAGAAGCCTTCTACCCAGAAGCGATTCATGATACAAGATATAATTATTGTAGATAAAACTCATAACTCATTTCCTGTTCGAATTCTTCGAAGAAAAAAAAGTGAGATAAAATATATTTTTAAATTGATTTAACACTGAGATGGGCAACCTACAGTGTCAGAACCTCATTTGCAGCTCCCATTTCTTCATTTTTTCAGCTCCTGAAACTCCTCATCATAATGGCTGAAAATTGGTTTCCTGCTATTTTGAGATAGGAGGCACATAAACCTATATTGAAGATTGCAAATAGGCACATTGGCAATAAAAACAAAAAATTCTGTCTTTATAATTTTCATTCTCTTTAAAATCTTATTTTGCTGTCATATGGGATTTGGTTTTACTGACCCCCCCCCCCCGATAATTACAATAATTAAGATACCTAGAAAATTGGGAGAGCAACAATCTGGGCTTTGTTATTGCAAATTTAAACTTAACATAGTAGTGAATATAATTATTTATTAATGAAGAAGAGGCTTCCTTTAACAAGTTTTTAAAAGCCTCCTTTTTTGGAAATATTTTGTTGTTACAAGCCTGTTTACAATACGTATTTACAGTTGTTATTGTTAGTTACGAAATCATGTCCAACTCATTGCGACTCCATGGACAACTTTCCTGCAGGCCTTCCTGTCCTCTCCCATCCCCCGGAAACAATTTAAGCTCATGCTGACTGCTTCAGTGACTCCATCCAGCCACCTCATTCTCTGCCGCCCCTTTCTTCTTTTGCCCTCAATCGTTCCCAGCATTATGCTCTTCTCCAGTGAGTCCTTCCTTCTCATTAAGTGGCCAGTTACAGAACTTACCAATAATTATAATATATATCTTAGTTTTTCTTACCATGCCATTTGTTGCTTTAACAACATTTCCTTCTTAGCAATCCTGTTACTTTTTTTTTTCTGCAAAACAAAAATAAAATCTTACATGTCTTGAAAGGAGAAGCATAAAAGGATGAAATAGTCCTTGTTAAAAAGAAGAGGCAAATTCATTTAGAAAGGAACACATTTTAAACAGCCAAATGAACCTTGCTTCAAAAATGAATTGGTTGATCTTGTTGGAAAAATAACAAAGTGTTTTCCCGTGAGCATATTTTGAATACTCAACCATATATGTTAATAGTAAGTGCAAAATATTCTCCTCAGGTCCTTAAAAAAACTGCTTGCCAAATGATGTCTATTGATTGCAAGAGATTTATAAATGTCCCCTGAGAAATTAGTATGTTGTAACTCTGGTCTAAAGAAGGCAAACTACTTGAATATATTTTCCAAGAATATATATTGTCAGATTTGGAACTATATGTGTAGATTGTCTACTAAAAAGGGTCTTAATATTTAATAAATGTGACAATAGTTTATTCTTATACCTCTTTTTCTTATTAAAAAAATGCAGATAATGTTTTTTCTCTATTTCAGTTGTTTGTGTATTTCACAGAAGGGATCTTAGTAGCGTAGGGATCAAAACTGTATTATTTTCACTGAATATATTTACAGATGGCCCTGTTGAAAGTATGTGAGCAATGTCTTCCCATCACATCTTCATTATATTTCAGTGTCATTTTCATGATAATTGTTCAGCAGATTGAATGTTTGGCTTCTCAATGATTATGAAATCAATCTCTCTAAATTACATCTTGCCAAAAACCCAGGAAAGGTGTTTGCGATAATCCAAAAGTGTAAAAACCCAAGGATACAAGCTTATTGATCAGATTAAACATACAGACAGTCCTCGATTTATGACTGGTGATTTTATGAGCTTGCCTTTATGACAGCGTTAGAACAGATGCTTTATGGAATGTAAACAATCATCAGCTGTTGTAAATGATTGTGTTGCCCCTAGTTTCAGGGGCTTGGCAATCTGTTCACATTTACAACTGGTTGTCAAGTGTCCTGCAATCATGTGATTACTATTTGCAATCTTCTGTCAACTTCCCCGGAAAGACAATGGGGAATTGACAGAGAAGGTTGCGAGTGCAGGAAATGGAGAATTTGAGGTCTGTTACCTTGGTACAGCAAGGTTTTCTCCTCCCCTCTATGCAGGGAAGGAAAATTTTCCTATGTGCTGGAGGAACAGACCTCAAATCTGGTGAAAACACTAGTGAATATCAGCCTTCTGAGCCTTTCAAGAGTGGTGTTCACTACCATTTTCCTCTGCCCAAAGGCTAATAAAAACCAGTGATTTGAAATGCACATAAGGATGCTGTGTAGGTTAGGAAAGATGCATGGAGGTGCTCAAGTGTTTGGCACAGTGCAAGTGTCAAGGGATTGGGTAAATTGTTCAGGTGGGGAAGACTTAGCCAGGCAATGTGCAATCTTCTTTTCTGGCTTCCTTATTACAAACATTCCCTGTTAGTTTCCCATAAGTAAAGACTTGGTGGATAATCATGACTGAGTTTACACTTCCTGTTGGCTTCCCTATTAACTTGTGGGAAGCTGTCAGAGAGAGTTGGAAATGACAATAATTGACTGTGGCAGTGTGTACTGTATCAGACACAACTTCCCAAAATTCCATAACCATGGAAGTAATGGGTCCTAACCTTCTATAAGTTAGCTCATTTGAGTGGCCTTGGTTCAAAATATTGTGTACCACAATGCACGTTTTTTCCCAGTTAAAGGTTACAAGCAGGCAAAGACACACAAGAGTTTTACTAGGATATAGACTGTGCTGTGCAGTAAAATTGAAAATAGAGCTGCATGGCAATCAGAATTATTCCTATTTTGAAATAAGGTTTCCCATCGCCCAACGTTAGAACAAAAGTAGGACATTCTGAAATTGTAACTAATGAATGAAATGTAGTTCTATATTAAGCATCTACAGTTTGGTGTTCAGAACTCTCAGTTGATCAAATCTTACTTCAGTCAGCTTTTATATCAACCTATAATGTTGTCTTGTTAAAACCACAATAACATTCTGTACCTCATGTAATCCAGTACCAATCATTCCATAAATATAAATTATTTCTTGCAAACGTAAGGGGAGAGGTAATAGGGTTTCCATATATATGGAACCTGGTGGAGCAGTGGACTAAAGCGCTGTTAAATAGCACTTAGCTGCCAGCTGCCTGCAATTACTGCAAGTCTGAATCTCACCAGGCTTAAGGTTGACTCAGCCTTCCATCCTTCCGAGGTAGGTAAAATGAGGACCCGGATTGTAGGAGCAATAAGCTGACTTTGTATAAAAAAAGAACACCACTTTGGGGGGGGGGAGGGCAAAAGCCCTACTAAGCAGGTATATACGAAAGTATGAAGGCTATTGCTTAATGCATTGTAAGCCGCCCTGAAGTTTGGGTATTCCTTGAGAAGCCTTGAAAACTACTTTCAAAAATCTCACAGTGACAAATAGTTAATGTAGGTAGTTCCTGATGTATGACCATTTGTTTAACTTTGATTCAAAGTTATGATCGCCTCTGAAAAAGTATTGACTGGTCCTCAAAGTGATGACAATCATGTTATCTCCTTCCCCCCCCCCCCCATTACATGATCACAATTAGGACAGTTGGCAACTAACTTGCATTTATGATAACTGCATTTTGCCATCTTCCCAGCCTGCTTCTGATAACCAAAGTCAACTGGAGAAACTGAATTTGCTTAACAATCATGTGAATTGCTTAATGACCATGGCAGAAATGTTGCAACATTGAGTCCGGCCATGTGATGCCTTACTTTACAACAACCACAACAACTTAAGACAGAAGTTCCATCCCAATTGTGGTCATAAGGAGTGGTGGGTTTCAACTGGTGTAATAACCGGTTTGCTTTGCACATGAGCTTTGCTCCGCGCAAGCGCATTTCATTTAAAAACAGCTGAAGTTCGGCAATCTGCTCTGCCGTGCCTATCAGCTAGATGGTCAGGGCGAACCAGTTCGCTCTCAGCTCACCATTGGCACAACCAGTTTGCCCAAACCGGGCCAATTAGGCTGAATCCCATCCCTGGTCATAAATTGAAAACAGCCTATGTCTTTTTGTATTAGCCATTTTGTCGCTGTAAGATTTTTCAGAATGAGAAACAGTAGAGTGAAGAGCCATTTCCAGGCTACTAATATCCCAAATGAGTGTGGGCAACTTTTTTTTTCAAATTCCTTTGTAAAAACCTCTGTGTTTGGTTACCTCTCATTTCTTTTTAAAAACCATGGAGAACACATCTTATTTAAAAAATTTCTCATAAATGTTTCACAATGAGAATCATACATGGAAAGGGTCAGTAACTATAATCCCCAAAACAAAATTAAGTTTTGTGAGGAATATCACACACCCCTTCCTTATTTCCAATTATATGTCACTCTAAAGGTAAGAAAGTAGTAACTGGATATGTTTTTATTGTAGTGCACATCTCCATTAATCAATTTTTTAAATAAAACTAGTTAATAATTAGAATAGCAGTATGTGTCGGAGAAACTAAAGGGCTATTTTTTTAACCTCTTCCAAGTGCTTTCATTTTAAGTTTACTGTGCAAAGTTATTTTCTGATCGTCTTTTGCATTGTTGCTGTCATAAATCTGTTTAAATCTGTATATATATGCAGAATCAACATTACTTAATTTCAGCAGAAGTTAATTTTTTTAATGGGTACATCAACATGGGTTGAATTATCAGGTGCTTCTGATTACTAATAATATGTCCTCTCAAAGCAGATCTAAAATTTAGTTGCTTACAGATAGTATTACTTTATAATGATTTTGTCTTTTTGAATAATAATTTTGTATTTTTTTCATGACTAGCATTCATATTTTATTACTCCTGATTTAACTGGATTACCAACTGTTCCTGAAAGTGTAAGTTTTGATTATATTTGCAATATTTATATAGGTTTACAAATTAAATCATTTAATAAACATCTGTATGTTTGTTGAATAGTTATTGATTAAACTCCCTCATTAATATGGCTTAATTCACCTATAGGAACTGCATAATTAAGTATTAATGTAAAAATGTTAAATATTTTGGATAATGTGTGTATATGTATGGGCAGCAATGGGTATGTGATTATATCTGTATTCATGCAGCTAATTTAGCTAAAATTAATGCATTAATTTACTTAGGATTTACTGTGTATATATAATTGGAGTTTTAAATAAATAGTTATAGATATAAAGTAAACTCAAAAACAAGCAATTCAAGAGGTGCCTTTCTGAAAATATAAGATTATGCTTGGACATGTTTTCAAAATATGCAAATGATAATAGATAAATTTCAGTTAAATGCTTATTAAGGAGATACATTATTTTAACTAGACAGAAATGGAATTATATATAATTCAGTTACCTTTATTAACATACCTTATTCTTCATTTACTAGAGAAATCTTACTGAATATTTTGTTGCTGTGGATGTGAATAACATGCTACAACTTTATGCCAGCATGTTGCATGAAAGACGCATCATTATTACCTCCAGCAAGCTAAGCACTGTGAGTACTTCACACATATCTTTTCAAGTAGACTATATTGAGCATCTCACAAAAAAGGCTTGCATATCTCTCTAGATTTAAAAATGTCCCTTATATACTTATGAGATAATATCTACATACTCTTTTTAAAAGATGTTGTTTTATTCTGACTCTTGAAGCATGAAAGTCTGATTGATATAGGCTTACTCAAATACATTAAGGCAGGTTAATTACTTTTTGTTACCCAGGGATGAGAGTTCTTTAACCCTCTAGAGTTAGATTTCTATGCCTTCCAACCAATAAAGAATTCTTAAGGGCTATTATAAGATCTTTATTATTCACTTGTGGCTTATTCCATCAGACTTACTAGACAGGAATCAAAGGGCCATGATAATAGCTGTTATCCTAAATCTAGTAGTGTTTGGGGAAGATATACTGTAATGACTCTGATTTTGAGCAGCTCTTCAGACTGATAATGACTTACTATTCCAAATACCTTTTTTTTATTACATCAGTTTTATGCGTCTGCCTAGGCTGAAATGGCTTTCTTGTGTCATTGCAGATGGAACTGAGATAAAGGGTGTGCTGTGTTTATCCATGCCTAAATCTTTTGATAGTCCTGTTTATTTCAGCTTTTCCCTTGTGGTGTCATTTATAACTCTAAATCCATCACCGTTAAGTTGAAAATAACATTGCCTTCATGCCAGTGGGCATCATTTATATCTGCATAGTGTCTGCTTAATTTAAGCCCATAAATAAATGAATTAAACTCCCTCAAACCCTTTGCTTTACTTAATACTTTAATACCAGATCTTAACATGCGAGCCTCTATTCTTCCCTTAACAATAAGGTGGATATGTTAACATTTTCAAAAACTAATGCTCAGTTGAAGATAAATCCATTAAAAAACGTTAATTTTAATTAATTTTAAAAACTTTTTGAATGATTTGTTGGCTTTTTATTTGTGGAATATAAATTCCTGGAGACACACACACACACACACACACACACACACACACACACACAAATACAAACAACCTGCCTTATCAGTGAATTGCATTGCTGTAACTTGCTTCTTATAAATTGCTTAGAAAGACTAGTGATATGATTTTCTCCTCTTCATATTGCTCTTCCTCCATTTTTTAAAAAAGAAATAAAGGTTTCATTTACTAGGGAAAATAAAATCACCAGAAATTACAATGTTGATGTTGAAAGAGATGTTTTTCTTCTCTTCAGCTAGCATGGCAAGAATTTTTTTGAAAATGAATCAAATGTAAAACAGCATCAGCCATTCTGTGAGGTTATAGCTAGAATTGTTGTACTCAATGCAGCAACTTTCTTATGTATGTTAACTTGCAATACCTGCCCAATCATGGTAGACTTTGAAAACAACACTTGATCAGTATTGGTGTGGATCAGTGTTGGTGTGGACTAGTCTAAGAAGTTAAATAAAACTGGGGAATGTAACAGCAGAACACTTTTCTTGTTCCTCAGCATTTTCTTGTTCCTCAAAATATTATATGAATATGTTTATTCTCCAGCTAGAGGGAAAAACGTCAGTCATGTTGGGGATCCGTCCCATCTAGCCAATGACCGAGTCCTTCCAAAGCTAAAGGCTCCGCCTTCCTAGGCTGCCCCAGTTCTTCGTCTCGGTCTTCGCTTGACAGGACGTGTCCTCAACTGAAGAACGTTTTTTCCCTGCTTCTGCACTTGAGTATTCCCTTTTATTTTTTTCCTGCGTTCTACCTTCCCGCTGCAGGCTCGCGCCTGTCAGCTGTCTGGGGGTTTTTTCCCCTTGTTCGGACGCTGCGTGTAAAAGGCCTTTGCCTAACAGCACGAAATTCCAGGCTAGAGCGGCTGCTCGCCGGAGCCCCGTGTCGCGTTTAGAGCCCCTCGGCTAGCGACTGAAGAGCGCTGAAGTTCGGAGCGCAAGGGGCATTCTATATTTTAATTGCAGCGCGAAATTCCAGGCTAGAGCGGCTGCTCTCTGGAGCCCCGGGTCGCATTTAGAGCCCCTCGGCTAGCGACTGAAGAGCGCTGAAGTCTTTTTCTGCCGTTCAGAGCGCAAGGGGCATTCTGCGGCTGCTGCTCGTTTAGCTCCAAGCGCGGTTGCGCTAATAGCTAAAAGCTTGCGACCCAAGCGCGCTTCTCCCTGCCTCCCCACCGCCCCGGCCTTAGCGCTTTCGGCCCGAATCTCCGTTTCGCGCCCCCCCAAAAAAGAGTGAAATAGCCAAGAGGCTTTGGCTGCGTCTAACGGCTTTCAAGATGGCGGACGCCATGCGGCTCAACAAGGGGGCTTCCAGCTCTTCAACCTCCCGTCGCCGCCACCTTAGCGATCCCCTGGATGGATCGACTGCGGTTCCCCCCCCCACCCAGAAAGAAGTCTCGTTCCAAGAGGGGGCCTAACCAGCCATCAATGCCGGGTCCCTCGCGAGACGAACAGAGGCGTCATAAGGCCATGGAGAGCTCATTCTCCAGAGCTCATTCTCAGGCCTTAATCTCCAGAAGTTCTCCCTCGCTGCAACCCCCTGCAGGTCTCTCGCCTCGTTCGGTCAGGGAGCTCTCACTGGATGTATTCGATCCAGCTCAGGACGCTTCCCCTTCTGAATCCCAAAGGCTTTTCCAGACTCTTCCTGAGCCTGGGATTCTTCAGGGGGCTTCGTCTGCTCCTCATCCTCCGCCTCCCCCTCCTCCATTGCCACCTGCTCCGATGGCGGCTTCTTGGGAGGCTCTCATTTCTCGAGCGATTCGCCAGACCATCACGGAGTGCCTGAATCAGATGCCGGCGGCTACTCCTGCGGGGCCTTCTCCTCAGCCCCAAGCACAAGTCAGCGATTCCGTCGTGACTGATCAGCTACAACCAGTTGCCCAACGTTCCCCTGACCAGGATTCGATCTCAGAGGCCGATGACTTTCTGGATCAGGCTTGGTCGGATGATGAAGGCTTGGCCCCAGACCAGCCCTTGTGTCAGAGCTTTCGATTTCATCCTCGAAATAAATTAATTTCCAAGCAGCAATCTTTAGGAAATATTCTCTTTATTGTCTAAATATTCTCTTTATTGTTGGGCTCTTCAAACCACATCTATTTCGCTCTCTCCTGTTCAAGGCAATCACTACCACTCGCTTGGGTACTACCCCCTCTTCGAGTGCTTCTGGGACTTTGAATGATCCGGCAGCCGCCATGTTTGCTGAACCAACCATCGAGCCCGAAACCATCCCGGCTCCTAAATTATTGACAGATGTGCTGCAGCGTCAATGGGTTTTACCAGGGGCGGGTCCCAGTCCTAACAGCTTGGACAAACGCCTTTACAACTCTGCTCCCCCACTGGTAGACATTTTATAAGTTCCCAAAGTGGATGCTCCGATTGTGGCCCTGGCCGACTCAGCCCACCCACTGGGCCTCCAGAAGATTCCCTCCGGCCGGAGGATAAGCGGGCCGAAAAGACTCTTGTGAAAGGTCACCAGGCCACGGCCTGGGCCATTCGGGCCTCTACATCGGCCTCTTTCTTTAACAGGGCTGCGTTGCTGTGGCTTAAGCAACTTCAGGCCAGGCTTCCTCTCTCAGATGCGAGATCTCACCAAGATCTCAATAAGATAATTGCGGCCCTGGAATATTCAGCTGACGCTACCTTAAACTTGATGCGTTTCTCGGCCAGAGCCCTGGGTTCCAATGTGACATCGCGCCGCCTCTTGTGGTTAAGAAACTGGCAGGCGGATATGCGTAGCAAATGGCAGTTGGCTTCTGCTTCCTATACAGCTGGTAATCTCTTCGGTCCTGCTTTGGATCCTCTTCTGGTGGAGACCAGGGATAGACGGAAGATCCTTCCCGCCGCTTCTCGACATGGGGACTCACGTTTTTCTTCTTCTCAGCGTTTTCAGTCCTTTCGGACCTCCGGATCCTCTTCCTTCCAACCTAGATACCACCGTTCCTTCTCCAACAGGCCTCAGCCGGAGCCCCAGGTCCGTCAAGGTTCCAGATTTCCTTCACGACGATCCCCCCAGGGTGGACGAGGGGGTCGTTGGCCTCGGAAGTCTAGATAGGCATTCCTTCCACGCTCCTATTGGGGGCCGCCTCGCCTTGTTTCAGGATATCTGGCAGTCCTCCACCGACGATTCTTGGGTGCTTAACACCATTTCGTTTGGTTTATGGTTAGAGTTTGTTTCCTCCCCTCCTTCCCGGTTTCTATCTTGCCCCGTTTCCCGGGATCCCATTAAGAGAGGCATTGTTTCCTCTGCAATTGACCATCTCTTGCAGATTGTGGCCGTCGAACGGGTTCCCGTTGATCAACAAGGACACGGGTTTTATTCCCGTCTTTTTGTAGTTCAAAAATCTTCGGGGGGGGTGGCGCCCAATTTTAGACTTGAAATCCTTGAACCGGCATGTTAAGTACCGCCGGTTCAAGATGCAATCCCTTTCGTCAATTCTGGAGTCAATTTGCCCAGGGGATTTGCTTTCCTCAGTTGATCTAACTGAAGCATACTTACATGTTCCCATTTGGCCTCCCCATCGCCAGTTCCTTCGATTTGCCTTTCAAGGTTCCCATTTTCAATACAGGGCGTTACCCTTTGGGCTGTCCTCAGCCCCTAGGGTGTTTACCAAGATTATGGCTGTTCTCGTGGTGCACATCCGCTCTCGTCCAGTGCGCCTTCAGTTTTATTTGGATGACATTTTGGTCATGTCACCTTCCATTGGGAGAGCATACAAAGATTTGGCCTTTGTTCTGTCCTCTCTACAAGGTCATGGTTTTTCAATTAATTGGACCAAGAGTTCCCTGGTTCCTTCCACTACCATTTTGCACTTGGGGGCTTGCATCAATACGGTGACGTCGACAGTGTCCCTTTCACCGGAACGCCTATTCAAGCTCCGTTCCTTGGTCAGCAAGTGCACCTCTTCCGGCTCTGTTTCAATTTTGGAGCTCTCGCGTCTGTTGGGAATGATGGTTTCCTCCTTCGACATCACTCCATGGTCGCGCCTACACAGCAGGGAGCTCCAATGGCTCTTGCTGCCCTTTCAACGCGAACGGCAGGATTCCTCTTCCCGATGAATTTGCCCTCTGGCCCGGGTCTGGCGTTCACTTTGCTGGTGGTCCTCCGCAGCCTTGGGCCGGGGATCGCTCTTTAGGGAGCCTCCTCGCCTCTGACTTACCACAGATGCGAGTCTTTCCGGCTGGGGGGCTCATATTTTCCATCAAATGGCCCAGGGTTGGTGGTCCCCATCCGAGTCTCTCCTGTGTATCAATTTCTTGGAATTGCGGGCCATTCGTTTAGCCTTGTTACGTTTCCAGGACTTGGTTGAGGGTCAACATATCTTGGTTTTGACGGATAATACTACGGCTAAGGCCCACGTAAATCACTTGAGGGGAACTCGATCCCGCGCTTTCCTGGACGAGGCTCTTCTTTTAGGTTCCTGGGCTGAGTCCCATCTGGCCTCTCTCAGGGCTGAGTATATTTCCGGAGCGGACAACATCCAGGCAAACTCCCTCAGTCATACTATGCAGGTGGATCCTGATGAATGGTCTATTCCGCCGGTTCTCTTTCAGGAGATCGTGGACAGGTTCAGTTGTCCTATTGTTGATTTGTTCGCCTCCAGCGTAAATCATCTCCTTCCCCGTTATTTTTCCAGATACCTGGATCTCCAAGCAGAAGCCATGGATGCCCTCCGCAGCCCGTGGCCTCAGGGCTTGCTGTATGCTTTCCCTCCCCTGCCGATCATTCCCAGGGTCATACAGAAGTTACTCGAGGAGGAAGGCCAATTGATCTTGGTGGCTCCATTCTGGTCCATGCGTCCATGGTTCGCAGACTTAATGAGCCTCTCAGTGGCTCCTCCCTGGCAGATCCCGGCTTCCAAAATTCATCTCTCGCAGGGCCCTCTAATACACCCGGACCCAGCCTGGATGCACTTAACCGTTTGGCGCTTGAGTGGGGCCTCCTGATGTCGGCTCGGGTCCCTACTGAGGTCGTTTCCACTATTCAAGCGGCCCGTCGTCCCTCGACTTCCCGCATTTATCAATCCACTTGGCGATCCTTTGTGTCTTGGTGTTCTTCCATTCCGGTGTCTCCCACCTCCGCATCGATAATTCATGTTCTTACCTTTCTTTAAGCTGGTCTCAAAAAGGGTCTCCGCCCTAACACTTTGCGGCGGCAGGTGGCAGCCATCTCCTCCGTTTTGACTTGCGGCTCAACCGACTCCATGTCTCATCATCCGATCATTCAGGACTTTCCCCGGGGAGCGTCTAACTTGTGCCCTCCTACAGTGTATCGATTTCCCACATGGAACCTTAACATGGTGCTTACGGCCCTCATGTCGCCTCCATTCGAGCATCTCCGCACCGTTTCCCTGCGATTCCTCTCCTTAAAAGTGGCCTTCTTAGTGGCGATTACATCTTCCCGTCGTATCTCAGAGCTGGCGGCCCTTTCAGTGAGGGCAGACTTATGCATTTTTCACAACGACAGGGTTGTCCTTCGACTGGACCCATCATTTGTGCCCAAGATAAATTCCTCGTTTCACAGAGCACAGGAAATCGTGCTCCTGGACTTTTGTCCTCGGCCTTCGCATCGCCTGGAGAAATCGTGGCACAAGCTGGATGTCCGCCGCGCTCTAAAGATTTATATTGCCAGGACGGCATCCCACCGCAAGACGGAGTTTCTCTTTGTGGCTTTCCATCCTTTGTCTCTGGGAAATCGGGTATCCAGCTCCACAGTAGGTCACTGGATTAGAGCCACTATCGCCTTAGCCTATCGCCAATCGGGCATGCCTGCCCCTCGTTCCATCACGGCTCATTCAACGAGAAGTGCTTCTACTTCGGCTGCCTGGTCCACCCAGGCCTCTATCGAGGAAGTATGTTGGGCAGCCACGTGGACATCCATCAGTCCCTTCGTCCGACACTACCGAGTAGATTCCTTCGCTTCAGCCGACGCTGCCTTCGGCAGGAGGGTTCTGCAATCTGTTCATCTGGCGTAAGGACCCTGGACTGGTGGCATCCCTCCCTGGTGACATCAAGCTTTGGTATGTCCCCAACATGACTGACGTTTTTCCCTCTAGCTGGAGAATGGATGTTGGTCTTGCCTGATACGTCCCTTCTCAGTATGGGGAAAAACGGCAGTCAGCCCCACCCTAGTGTTCGGGCCAGGGTTCTTTGGGGGGGGGGTTACATTAATTGTCTCTTGTTCCAGGAGGACACGTCACACGAGTCCGACGCTTCGCCTCGCCGAAGAACTGGGGCAGCCTAGGAAGGCGGAGCCTTTAGCTTTGGAAGGACTCGGTCATTGGCTAGACGGGACGGATCCCCAACATGACTGCCGTTTTCCCCCATACTGAGAAGGGACGTATCAGGCAAGACCAACGTCCATTTCAGTTTGAAGGCATCTTAACTTTTTTGTTTCCTTGATCACTGAAGCAGGATTTAAAAGCTTAAACTAGTAAGCTCCTGCAAATGTAACCAACTTGTGGTCAACAGTGCAGTCTAACAATTACAATTAGCTTACATTAAAATAAACTAATAGTTTTATACTCTGAAGGTTCATCCTTATGCCTTGCTAACTCCAATAGATGCTGCTTTAACTATTTTCAGAGGATGCTCTCATTTTTAGCCCACGGTCAAGGCAACTTACTTTTTTTATTTAACAGTTCCAATTTATAAAGGCCATTTTCCTCCTTTCGTGACAAAAGTCTTGCTGGTAATAATGCTGTCAGGGCTAGGATCTATGTAGCTTCAGTGTCCATATGGGTTAGTGCAGGAGCTCCCCTTCTCCTCTATCGCCTTCTTGTTGTTTAAGCAGTTCTATTTTTCACAGCAGAAGATTCCATTTCCTCCCCTTTGACCTCAGTTCTATATTTGCTGGATCTCCAATCCCATGAATCTTGTCTGATAGGCAAAGAACTATTTCTCCTCACATCTTCCGCTTCTACTCTCAGACCTGGCAGAAGGTTGGGAGGATTAGGAAAAGAAGCAGAGGGTGGTGCTTGTAGCCGCCAATTCTCCAGTTCATGGAATTGATCTGTGATTAATTGTCTCCATCCCATCCAACCTCAGAGGAAATTCCTTTATGGTGAGCCTCAGCTTGTTAGCCTTGGAAGGATAGCAAGAGATACACTGGGCAGAAGAAGAATGGATTCTCTTTTCCTGATCTCCAACCCCACATATAACCTAAGACCCAGTGAGGAGAAAGGCAAATCTTTTCATTCTCCTGATAAACAATAGATGAGATTTCAGTGCAATTATTCTCAATTTTTAGAAAAGGCAAAAGCAGAAAATTCTATATTGAATATAAAACTGAATTTAAAGGTTGTCAAATTATTTTTAATATTTTATATATATCTTGGATATTTAAATAAGAACGTATTACCTTTATCAAGGAATTAATTTTCCCTTTATTTCCTAATAAGACCAGGAGGTTGTTTTTTTTTTTTTTTATGTAGACTACTTTTCTGTAAGAGTGTTATCAGTTCCCTTCTTTTGTTGAAGGAGTTGTCCTTTATCTTTGGAGGTTAACTTAATATCAAGTGTTTATGACAGTTCATGCAGACTGAGTTATGATGTCACCTCCATGTTATCAGCTCAGTTTTGGTTCACTATCTAAGGGCAGTAGGACCAAGATCAAAACCCATAATTCAAGCTCTCTCCTTCTTGTGCTCTCCTTTTTGGGGAGGAGGACAGAAGGGAGGTGGGAGTGCAAAATTGTACTATAATCCACATTCTTTACATCTGGGAACCCTGTGCCACTGAATTGTGATAATAAAGCACTAAACTTACTATGCATAAAAATTAAATAGAGGAAATGTCTGGGACCACTGAGGGGTGTGTTGGTGGAAAGCAACAAATTTCGCTTAAAAAGTTAGGAGAATTCCACTAGTGATCAGCTTCCTGGTTTGTTACTATATTTGGATTTCTTACTTTATAATAGCATTTTAACTATGAATGAATGCATATCGTGTGCATATTTATTTTCAAAACAGTTATTTTATAATGTTTTTATTTTGCCATCTCACATACCCTTTGCCTGTTGTACTTCTTAAATCTATGATATTATATATCATAACTTTAATATTTGTGGGTGCGAATTCAGTGTATTTTTCCTCTCCTTAAACTAGCATGAGAAGCATTTTCAGAAAGGCACTGCTAGAGCATTGATTTTATGCCTGTTGTAGACAGGCCTGAGAAGTTTGGGCCCCAAGTGAACCTGCTGTGGTACTCTACCAGAACATCATGCTGTAGTCTTGTGTATTCAAAGCAAAGGAATAAATCATGATTTTACAACAGTGCATCAGTTGACTTATTGCTGTTTTGTGACCACTGGATGGGAAGGATTGCTGTTTAATGCCATGTCATTGGTTCTCAAGTCAGTCAGGCATGAAGGCTTGTCATATGCCTCTGTAATTGTACCTCTCCAGATTTCCTCTAACTAGTCAGCTGGGGCTGTGCATTTTGTCTCTAACACCCAGCTGGCCTGTGCCTGACAGGAGCCTTCTCATCATCCTGTCAGTAATATGTTAAGTAGTGGGTGTCTGTTTCAAGGCCTCTGTTAGAGAAGCAGGTGGAAAGGATGCTATGCTTTAATGCAGAGGTCGAAATATTATCCCTCTTCTCCATCCGTTAAACACACACAGACACAGATACACAGACACACACAGACAGCATTTCTTTATCTGAGAATGGACCAGTACATTTGTAAGTACATTCTAACTGCATAATCTTGAATCTTCTTACAAATAAATTTTCATCTGCATAAAAACAGCAAAAGGAAAAGACTAAAAATAAGGAAGTAAAGTCATTCACTGCAATTGGGAGGCTGTCCTTTCCCTAACCCAATGAATCAATTATGACCTCATGTTCTGTTAGATAACCCTTAACTAGTTGATATTGCAAATAAGATACATTTCTTCTTATCAGTTCTCCTTCCTTTGACAGACATGGTATTTCATTTAATGTTGTCAAGGGAATTGAGAACATTTGAAAGAAGCACAACAACTGACCAGATGCTAGGGAATGCAAAACAACCCCCATTTGTTATAATTGCATTAACCTTCAACATGCTCGTCTTCCAGCTGACTCTAAAAAAAGAGATTCATGAATATTTGCCAGATCCAGATATCATAACTTAAGTTACTTGTACAATAATTTCTTGACATTTTTTATCCCATTGGATGTAAGCTTTATTTGCATTGATAACCTTTTCATCAAAATTTTTAAAAACTTGATCCAATGCTTAGCAGCAAGGCTGGGAGGATGAGATAAGGGGGAGAAGAAGTGTTTGGTCCACATATCAGCTACCTCTCAAGGATCACTGAGATGTAATGCATTTTCATGATCTAAAGTGGTTCCCTCCTCTACTATTCAATATGGAGCCCAAAGATTGATCTTCCTTCCACTATTGGATTGTGAATTTGCCCAGTTCCATAAACACCCAGGTCTTTTTTGGATTAAGAATTATTGATAATTTGAAAAATATGGCTGACCCTCTTGTCAAAATAACTTTTTATGAGATTTTTTAGCTGAGTGAGAATAAACAGATCTAAGAAAAAGAAAATAACTTTACAGTAATTTCTGCACTTCTTGTGTCTTCGGTTTCTAAGTCATTTGAAATAATAAAGAATTAAGATCAGGCCTGACAAAAAGCAAAGGGAGTTATATACTACCTTTAAAGAACATACCCACCCAGACTTCTGGGGAAGCAATGATGAACTGAAGACAGGGCCATTGAGAATGGAGCTTGACAGAACAAGGAGGATTTGAGACTGCCCATATATCCTCCAAATAGCATCTCTCTGGAAGAAGGTCATAAGTGGTCTTTGGCAAGTTTAGAGCTCTAGGAGTCAAAGGATTGCCATCTTTGCCTTACCACAGTCAGTGCTTTCAAAAAGATGCTAGTTTTGAATACTTCCTTTCTTAATTACTTTGGAAATTGCTTGTTATTGGGTATTTTAGGGATATTAAGAACCTTCAGAATAGCAAGTTTCATTGAATGAGTTCCCTTTAGTCCTTGGTTAGAGAAGATTTATGGAAGTTTAAGGATTAAAAAAATTCTTATTTTGTAATACAGCAAAAGGGCGTTTAGAACATTGATTTTGGAAAGTTATAAATGGAGGCCATATTACTTTGAAGTAAGATTCTGAAATTAATTACAATAATCTTTCTTGTGGATTGTTTAGAATGCTATTAAAATATATGGAGATTTTGAAATTATGTATTAAGACACTTTCCCTTGAAGATGGATATTTGGAAAAATACATTCAGAAGTTACTCTTAAGATTGCCTGCTATCATAAAACAGTTAAAATTTTGATGAAGCTTCTGAAAAGAGACTAAAAGAAAAGAAATCATGTTCTGCAACACCATTTAAAGAGATTAAAGATCAAGATTGTTAAAAGCAGAATAACGTAACATTGGTTTATTTGATCAAGATTAATGACATCTTTTTTCAGAGAAAGTGATGCCACTGTTGAAAGGAAAGGAATATAAAATTGATTTATTTGACGAAGGTTAAAATACTATATCCTGTTTTTGAGAACTCTTAAGGGATTTTTGCAGATTAGGACAGAATGATGAGACTTTAAGAATTCGTTTATATATGAGATATGGGAAGAAAACATATTTATAGTGGAGAAAGTGATAAATTACTGAAATTGTTGGTACTTGTGATGAAAGGGAAGGAGTGATTTTTTTTATATAAAGGTATCTCTTTTTAATATTTATAAGAATAATTATATATAGAATTATACTACATTACATTATATTAATAATTATATGAAGAATAAGTAGTACACAAACGATTTTAAAAAGCAGAAAGATACAGTCTTCTTAGAAGAGTTCCTCAGCTTTCTTTCAAGATTTATCTTTATTCATTATAGGCATTTATATCGAGCCCTTTGAATGAACAGGCAACTTGCCAATAGTTGAACCAAACATATTGTCAAGCACAAGACCAGAAATGAGACAGTGAAAAAAAAGTCCAATCCACTGTTTGCTTAAATCTAATAGACCAGGCCTATCAAACTGGCGGCTCGTGGGCCAGATGCATCATGTGCAGGCCACAACCACCCAGGCTCCGTAAAGGCAAAAAAAGGTCACAATACATCACAATATGTCACGTGACGTGATCAAGTTTAACATCCATGTAATAGACAGAATCTTTCCAAACTATAGCTATACTTTTTGAACTGCTAGATATATCTTGAGAAATTCTAGAGTGTGATTACCCCGAACCGCTTCATGCCTTCCTCTTCCAGTTTGGTATTGTGCAGTCTCTTGATCTGAGTCTTTTTCTGGGAAAGCTCTGGCAAAATTCTCCCAGTCTGCTGCTGCAGAGAATATTCCATTATACATACCACTCTGGTAGAAAATGTTATGCAAAAGCTTTCGATTTGGTATCAGAACCTTAAACAATTCTTTTTCAAAGATTTATATATGTTCAGGAACTGCACTTCCAGAATCTTTTGAAGCAGCATATCAGAGGAACCGCATAAGCTACTGCTGGCAACATTATTCTTATCTATTATTTATTTATATACTACCTTCCTACTTGGAGAAATTCACATTATATAATAGAGGAAAAGATAGATCTTGATTATTGTTTATCACATTTTGGTATTTGATAGGACTATTTCAGTGAAGAGTTTGTTTTGATTTCAACCATTATATATTTAATTGAGATATGGTTTATTATTATATGGGCAATTTATAATTAGATCACAGTTAAATACAGTGAAAATCTAATAATTCAAATCCTTACCAAGGAGTTAACAATTATTAAGATAGTGTCTGAGAATATGGTCACTTCCAAGTAGGTAGCATTTTTATAAAATTAAGGTGTTTTTAAGTGCTTTCTGAAAGTTGATTTGTGCCATTCGAAACTAATTTTAGAAAACCAGAAAAAATCGTGAAAAGAATTTCCACAATTAGCTTACTATTTATTTTAATAACTATATCATCATTTCAGTATAATCTACTATCAAAAGAAACTTTGACTTCTACGTTTTCTATTAATTTCAAATATTTATTTCACTTTCATGATACTTTTAAAAGTACAGTACTGTTTGTGTATATCTTAGCTCCCTTACATTTTGCTGCATTTTTAATTTTTTTAAAAATGAGCATTAATTAAATATTTAGACTGTAGACAGATGGTTACCTTCTGTCACTTTAAAAATGTTTTTAATGTGTTGCATTTCTCTCTGCAGCAGTTTATTGTTTATAGTTGCCAGTGTATTTATTTTGACATACTTCTGGGGTTTTTTTTTCACCTGCTAGGTGCTGAAATACTTTGCTAATAATAACTTCAGTGAAAAAGAACACTTTTTCATACACACACACACACACACACACACCTATCCTTTTCTCAGAATAGCATCCTCAAACATCATTTGTCAGCAGGCAGGAACTAGAAGGCAAAAAATTATAAAGCTATCTTTAAAATAAGTTCAACTGTTATGATTTCATCAACATTTCATGTAGTTTTCCTGCAATTATTTTTCATGGGATGTTTTTATAACTTTCAAGTCCAGACCAGAACCCTCAAAATCAGTCTCCCACCCAAATATCAACTAGACCTAATCTTTGTCCAAGCATTCCAACTTGCTGAAATCCAGACTACCATTGAGGTAATTGCTGTAATCCTTATCCCTAGGAGTGCATCCTTTCAAAATTAACTTTTTTATCCAAACCTTTTCAACAAATTTTGAAGTGGGATGAAAAATAGCAAGGCAAAATTAAGCATGGCAATGTGTATAAATGGATCAAACTGTAGATTACACTCCTCAAAAATTGGTATTTATTTATTTATTTATTTATTTAAATTTTTATACCACCCTTCTACCGAGAGACTCAGGGTGGTGCACAGCCACAGTAAAACAACATATGTCACAAAATTTAAAAAACAGTTTAAAACATATTAAATAATTTGGCCCTATATTAAAAACTCAAAAACTAAAACATCCATTAAAATTCATTATTTAGCCAGCCCAGCCTGTTGAAAACAGTAAGGACTTAAGGGCACGGTGAAAGGTACGTAGGTCAGGAATCATACGTATCTCCGGAGGCAATTCATTCCAGAGGGCGGGTGCCCCTACAGAGAAAGCTCTCCCCCTGGGGGTCGCTAGTCGACATTGTTTGACTGAAGGCACCCTGAGGAGTCCCTCTCTGTGGGAGCATATTGGCCGGTGGAGGCCATCGGTGGCAGAAGGTGATCTTGTAAGTATCCAGGTCCTAAGCCATGGAGCACTTTAAAGATGGTAACCAACACCTTGAATTGAACCCGGAAGACCACCGGGAGCCAGTGCAGCTCGCGCAGGAGAGGTGTTACATGGGTGCGCCGTGTCTTTCCCATAATCAGCCGCGCGGCCACATTCTGGACCAGTTGGAGCCTCTGAGTCCTCTTCAAGGGAAGCCCCATGTAGACAGCATTACAGTTATCCAGACGGTAACTAAGAAGTACAGGTAGTTCTTGATTGTTCACTACAATTGGACTGGAATTTCTATCGCAAAGCAATGTAGTTGTAAAGTGAAATGACGTGAGTGCATTGCTTAGTGATGGAATCCCAGCACTCTCCATTACTGTCCTTAACCAAGAGTCATGGATCATTAAGCAAGTGCCCACCCTAATCCATTCTGGGGTTGGCCCCTCCCCTTCTTTGTGGGGTGGCAAGCAGCTCCAGAAGCCCCAGCCTCCCCCCCCCCAGCTTAGTCCCACAGCAGTTGACAATACCAGCCTGCATTCCAAGACTCCTGCTGCCTTGCACTCTGCTGCCCCAGCTGGCCTTCACCATCTTCTTGCTTTCACTTCTGGTGTACTTGGTCAGGCTGGGGCTTGGTTTCACACTGCGAAAAAACAAAACAAAACCCAAAAGCAACCCCTGAATTGAGGCATACCAAAAAACTCCAGCTGGGCTTTGTACTGTTTGTGGGGGGGGGGGGGGAAGGGGGAAACTTAAACAGTCCAGAGTTGCAGCATGCAAACAAAAAACAAAAAACAACACCATTTAACTTTGCTGCTTTTGTTTTTTGTTTTGGAACGCAAAGCTATGCCCAGCCCTGGAGCTTTTTGCAAAGGGGCTGCTTTGGGCTTTTTTTTTTTTTTTAAACAAGCTATCTTTCTTTGGACTAAACTACAAGAAAATATTACCTCTTTTCACTTATTCATTTCAAATTTTCTTTTGTGCTAGATGTGATCAATATTAGAAGTGAAGGTGATTCTTTTATGTTAAAACAGGTATTTCAGAGAAATTTGTTTATTTATTTCAGTTGTATTTTTTCCCCCGGCACTACCATTCAGTTAAGGTTTTTTAAAATAAAATGCGGATGTTATTTTGTCTCTGAAAACTAAGAAACTATAATACACAGGCATACTAGGCAGGCATAGACATACAAGCATAGTGGTGATACGCCATTTTTCTTTATTTAGACATGTAATTGTTAATGAATGTGTTAATGTTTTTACTCTAAATGCACTGTATTATTAAAAATCTTGACTTAATAAGGAAATTTATAATAAAATTCCCTTTCAGTTACCTTATGTGTCAATATTTTCCTTGTTCATCATTAATTAAATATGCATAATGCATGCATATTTAAAATTGATTATTTTATATTTTTAATTACCTATATTTTAATAGTTTTTTAAATTCTTCAAATTATTGTTTATTTATCATCTTTTCTTTTTCATATAGTTAGCAGAAATTTAAGAGCTTTATACCATCTAATTACAATTTTCATAAAATTTCATATGTGTAGTTGAGGCCTACCTGCTTCTTAATTTTAAAGTTATTTTGAATGTTTTGGACATTTTTTCTTTAACTCACATGTTTTTTAATTATAATTGATATGATTTCCACTGATACATATATTCCCAATGAATATATACTGTAGCATGATGGTTATTGATCTCATTGTTCATTAATTAATATCTTTTGCATTGGTACAGTATATGGACAAAAGGCAACAAGTATCAATTCTCTTCCTTTCGGCAATGCTTTGGTTTCTTGAGATCATTGCAATTTTTATGAGGACATCAACTAACTTTGTCTCTAGGAAGAATTTAAAATTATTTATCAAACATGCCAGACTAGAACAAACAGTCCCAATAGTTTACTTATTCTTTATCTCTTCTGCTATGTGACCAGTAACTCTTTCTCCACCCTCCCTCCTTCCATTCTTGGGGTTACCTCTCTGAGAAGATACAAGAACAAAAGACACAAGGATCCGGCTAACACTTGTCCATTCCCAATTCCTGGCATAGAGGGTTAGCACCAGGCAAAGCTGACTTAAAATAAATGGGACAGGAATTATTTCTTTCTTTTCCTTCCTTGGACCTGTGCCTTCATCCTCCTGTAGGTTGAGTGGAGCCTCAGAAAGGGGCACCATCTGGGGATGGTTCACACATCATACTTAATCCATTGGCAAGCTTAGTTGCCAGACCATGGGCACTCCAAGCTGTCCTTACCCAGTTAGGAGATAGAGGAGGAGGCATAGTGAAGGATTGCTTTCTAAAAAATACAAGCTGTGGGAATATCAATCTGTCAGTGTCCTGGAAGACACAGAAGACTGAGAAATCAGTATTCCCACTGTAAAAAGCTTCCAAGATTTGAAAACAAGCTGCTATGAGTAGAAATGTAAACTGATTTGTACTTGATTTCAGCTTGGAGTTGGCCTTGGATCTGAGATTGTGAATATGCATAGGGCTTAGGTTTAGTGTCAGAGATACAAATAGCTTACTGGAAGGTACAAATGGGAAAAGTAAGCAGTGAGCTGCTTCATAATGCTAATTCTTCACCTCTTCACCTCAGTATTTATAGTAGCCTGAATCTGGAATCATTTATTAGTATTCAGACTTAATTATTTCATGTAAGAGAGAAGTACAGAAATATAGCATTCTGGCAAAGAGCAGAATATAATTCACAGGGTGGTTTATTTATTGCTGCAGTATATAAGAAAGCAGAAGGTTATATGTGGGGAACAATACAAGATGAGTTTATATCTTCTGGATTTGGCAAACAGCTTTTATTAAGAAAAAAACTTAAGTCAACCTTCTAGTTCTCTATATGATGACTCCCACTGTGGAATCTTAAGTTTCTAATTTGGCACAATATGTGATGTTTTCTTCCCATTCTGGCCCTGAGAGCCAGTTTAGTTTAATGATTAAGGCAGCAGGCTAAAAAAAAAGGGGTGGGGGGTGGGGAGAGGGAGAGAATGTGAATTCAAGTTCCACCTTACCCATGAAATCCAGCGGTATGACTTTGGACCAGTCACTCACTCTCATTCCAACCCACCTGATAAGGTTGTGATTTTGGGGGAAATAGGAAGAGAAAGATGTGTTGTATATTTACTTCCTTGAGTTATTTGTAGAAATAATGAAGGCAGGTTACAAATAAACAAATAAATAAATCATATGTTCTCTCAATCAACTGACCTGCATTCTTTCAATTGGATTTTAGCTGAGCTCTTAATAAAAGTTTTATCTTTCTGGATCATAAAGAAAAGGAGCATTTTGCTTCTCCTTTGTAAAACAAGTAAAGCAATGTCATTTCAGCTCTTGTTTAATCTAAAAATTAATTGTGTGTTAGGATATAAAGAAGAATAAATATTAACAGAATAACAGAAATAATAAGCTTTTTAAAAAAAAAAATGTCTTTCAAACAGAATGTTTTAAATATCATGCCAAAATTGAGTGATCATTTTGCTAGAATTTATCAGCAAAGCAATTTAGCAAATAAAGTGGACATAATTGTTGGGATAAGAGTATGTTAAAATCAAATTATTGTAGCTTTGAGGAATATAATGAGAGAGTGACTAGTAATAATCTAAAGAAAATTATTATAGGAATAAATGAATCTTGCTATCTTAGACCAAAATGATTTTAGGATTAAATATATTGTATTTTTTAAATATAAATATAACATATTTGAATATCTGTTCTGTAAGGATAACTACACATGAAATTAAGCAATACCATGTTTTCCATTTGTTGATTTAAACTCCATTTCTAGTCACTGTTAAACCAAGAAATATAAAAAGCTGCTTTTCATTAGGCTTTCAAGTTTCTTGAATGAACCAAAAGTTAATTGATAATTTTTAAAAATATATAAATAAAACTGATTTGTTTAAAGCACTTTATTAAAATTTAGCTAATAAAGCAAGGATCTGAATATCACCTTGTATTAGGCAGAATGATTGTTATCCAATGCAGTGACATGAGTACAAAAGATCGATATTTATTTTTGAATAAAGAAATACACTGTTTAAGTGTATTAAAAATACATTTCTGTATTTTAATTATTAAACTATTTTATTCAATGCCAAGTTTAGATTATGTTTGTAACTTCTTTTGGGCTTTTTATAAATAAAAATGATTGATATCATCAATTGATTTCATAAATATTCTTCAAGTTACTAATTCGTAGTTTTGCATAAAATTTTAAAATGATTTGTGGAAAACTAACCACCAAGTGATAAGGAAACTGTTTCTGCATGATATCCTAAGTTATTTTTCAGATTGTTCATTTGTATTATATGAATTTAATGAATAAACAGAATAAGGATAGAGCTTCACTTTTGATCATGGTTGGGGTTGGAATTTCTGTCACTAAACTATGTGATCATAAAGCGTGACAACATGTGAACATATTACTTAGTGATAGCAATCCTGGTAGTTCCAGTGACTGCCATAATTCCAGACACTCAGGTTGTTAAGTAGAAGTAAAGGGAATCCCAGGTAAGGAGCACGGGAGTGCCAGGGAGAGTAGGAAAGTTAGCCTGGTAGGCTGGGCACAAGTTGCATGTGAATTGGGAGGTACTGCTGTGAGATGCAAGCTGAATGTTGTGCTGGATTCAGGGAGGCTAAGGAAAGAGGATACACCATATGTGTGTGCATGTGTGCACTCACAGGGAGACTGGGAAATAATACACTGCAGCTCAGGGGCTTTTGGACATACTTTGGTTCTGGGGCTGCAAAAGCACCTGAACCTCAACGCAAAGCCACAGCCATTCTCAAAGCCTCAGATGGCCCAGCCCAGCCACATGGCACAAAAGGGCTTTTTTAATGAACTGCAAGATTCCTTGGGTGTATACAGCAATGCAGCATGAAGCCCAGCCCCAGCGCCAGCCCAGCCCAGCCCATCAGCTCGACACAAAGGGGCTTCTTAGCATGCTACAGTTCTGGGACTGAAAAAGCTCCTGAGCTGCAGTGCAGTGTGAAGCCCTTTGTAGCATGAAGCCCAGTCTTAGCCTGGTGTAGCAGTAATACGCAAAAAGACTTCTGCCACCCCAGGAAGGTCCAGCCACCCGAGTCCAGCCCATAGTTTCCCTTGTTACTCTGCAATCTGAGTACCCTGCTGCCCTGCACTTTGCTGCCTTAGCTGACATTTGCCATTTTCTTGTTCCTATTGCTAACAGGCACTCCTGGCATGGGCCATTAGTGAGGCAGCTAATGGCCGCATGAGGCCATCTTCCTTAGGTCTTGCAAACCACTGTGTGCAATCAGGCGAAGAAATCCTCATACGGCCAACAACTGCTTTGTGAAGGGCCAGACTGGGCATGCTACTGGAGGTCAGCAGCAGGAGAGGGAAGATGGCAACTGTCAGCTAGGGCAGCAGGAGTTGCAGAGTGGGGAGGGGTAAAGGACATAAATGGGAAGGGATAGGTGGGTAAGGAAAGTTGAAGCATTCTTGCGGTTGATTGTAAGTTCAAGTGGGCTGCCAAGCGCCCCAATTTTGATCATGGGACTGTACAACAGTCATAACTTTAGGAACCAGTTATAAATCTCTTCATTCATGCCCACTGTAACTTTGGCTAGGTGCTGAATGTATGGTCATAAATCCAGAACTATGTATAAGTGATTTCTGAAAATATAAAAGCTAAAAAAATTCCAAGCATAGATAGTAGTGTTTTTCTAATATCTTGCTCATTGTACATACAATATGTGTACATAATTATTATTAAAAATTTAAGCAAATCTAATTTGGAATCAAATTAAAAATAAAAAATTATGCTTAGTAATTATTTTGTTGATAGAAAACAAATATCCTGTGGGTTTTTTAAAGTGTACTCCTGCAATAAATGTTAATTGTTGAGAGATAATTTTTCTTAATATCCTTTCATTCCAAAATCTCACACTTTTATGGGCATTGGTGGCATTATCTATCTTAAGCATTATGAAATTGGATTTTTTCTGAATTTCTGCAGCTCCAATTTAAAAAAATAAGTGTCATTTGTGATGTTTCTTCTATTGTTCCCTAGTTCTGCTCCATCAAACAATCACATTGGTTCCCTATTTGCATCTTCTCAGCTATTTCTTTTGAGGTTGTAACACAAGTGAAAATGCTGACAAGATAGCGTATGCGCTGTCAAGCCATAAAGTATCTAAGTAGTTTTCAGCTTACTATTATTTCAAGTTTTATCTAGACAAAAATTTCAAGTTTTATCTAGACAAAAATATTCCCAGACGAAATATAATCCAATTATAGAACACATTGGGCAATGAATACAGTGCTTTGAATAATTTTAATATCAATCAGAAGAGTCCTTGTATTTTATGCTAATATCACTTTCCCAAAGAGCTATTTCAGATACCTAGCAAGAATATCCTTTTTAGCTTTTAAAAATACTACATTGTGTATTTTAATCCAATAACATATAGGATTTATTAACACAGTGCATGTTTATTTTTATGTATTTCTTGCCATGAATGTATTCATCTATTTGAGAGGAGATTATTTATTTATTTGTCAATAAATGGAAATAGAAATGTAATAATTTGAAATAGGGAATCTTGATGGGTACCAGATATAATATACTGGCAATTTACCAATTTACTTTGCAATTGAAATTGTAGATATTTGCAAACTGATAGTTTTGGAAAAAATTGTGCCACAGACCTTTCAATATGAAGTATCACGTACAAGATTCTTCCCACTGTAACATATTTTCTCCATTTCACATGTATAGAAATAATTTTCATGCATGAAAAAAAATTTAAAAATGTGTTATGTAGGGCATGTACTACACATCAGTTATCTCCAGGAAAAATGTCATCATTTAATGTACATTTTACTTTTTTAAAAAGTAATTTGTATTAAAGATTTTGACATAAGTAAAAGATGGACATGAAATTATGTAACATAAGATTAAAAAAATGAGAGAAACGATGCAGATAGAAAAAAGACTAGAGATATAAAGGAGATATATAAAAGATATAAAGGAGCAACTTCCCATCTTCTTTACAGCACTTGCAACATTATCTCTCTCCTTCCTCTTTAAAATTGCCACCTGGTTCCCTTTCTCATATTTAATTCTTTGTAATAATAAATCCATAAACAATTTTTTCTATTGTCAGTAAAAAGTCCTTAAGAGGTTTCCAGTCTTTTGTAAAAAATACTTATTGTCTTATCCCTGATTAAATAGATCAGTTTTGTCATTTCTGTAAATTCTTCACAATCCACTTCTCCACTGCAGGTATTTCAGTAGTTTTCCACCTTTGTGCATATAATAGTCTCATTGCAATTACCATATACAAAACCAATCTTCCATAAGTATTTTCTAATTGGTTTTCCATAAATCCAAATTAAAAGGTTATTTTTTAATATTTAAAAAGTTTTCTCTTAATTTTTAATACAATATGACTCTTAATCCTTTTAGCCACAGTCTTTCCCATTGATCGATTTGTATGTTATAAGTGAAATTCTTAGTATATTTTACTTTGTTTTTCTGTTTCAAACCTTGGCAAAAGTTTGTACATTTTAGCAATCATATGTTCATCATTATTAATTAAAATTCCATTCTTTTTCAAAGGAGAATATCATGAAGTATGATTTATGTCCTTTTTTTAAATATTTGATTTATATGCTGCCCTTCTCCGGAGACTCAGGGCGCTTACAATGTGTTAAGCAATATGTCCTTGTGTACTTGAATATCAACAGTAGGTCTTGTTTCTATGCCATAAAAGATGCAGTTATAAGTAGTACTTGTGAAGACCTATGGATGAGTTTTTGAACCATTTTTCCTTAAAAAAGAGATGAAGACTACCAAGCTCAACCTCAAGGCATAACCAGTCTCAAAAATAATTACTTCTGATTTATTAACCACTTCAGATTCAATATGTAGATGTGACCATTGTTTTATTTATTTTGTTTTAGGTGATGTGCATTTTTACTTCATATTTAGATTTGCACAATTTAGTAATATATAAAAATCTAATAATACCCTGTTTCCCCCCAAATAAAACATCCCCTGATAATAAGCCCGATCAGGCTTTTGAACACATGGCAATAAGGCCAAGTGCTTATTTCAGGGTTCAGAAAAATATAAGACTAAGTCTTATTTTTGGGGAAACACGGTAATAGTAATAATAGCTTTAATACTATCATAGAATAGAATAGAATAGAATAGAATAGAATAGAATAGAATAGAATAGAATAGAATAGAATAGAATAGAATAGAATAGAATAGAACAGAACAGAACAGAACAGAACAGAACAGAACAGAACAGAACAGAACAGAACAGGTGTGATTGGACACACAAGGAATTTGTCTTTGGTGTATATTCTCTCAGTGTACATAAGGAGAATAAAATACATTCATCAAGAATAAAAAAATGCAACACTTAGTGATAGTCAAGGTTACTAAAAAGCTATCAAATCATACTAGGAAAAAAAACGAATATAAATTGAGAGATACAATCGACATGGTTATAGTAATAAATGGGACGAGATCGATAGTAGTAAGGAAGAGAAGAATAATAGTAATAGTCTTAGTAAATTATTTGACAGTGTTGTTGGAATTAGTTGTTAAGCAGAATGATAGCATTTGGGAAAAAAACTGTCCTTGTGTCTAGTTCTGGTGTGCAGTGCCTTATAGCTTTGTTTTGAGGGTAGAAGTTGAAACAATTTATGTCCAGGATATGAGGGGTCTGTAGATATTTTCACGGCCCTCTTTTTGACTTGTGTACTACATAGATCCTCAGTGGAGGGCAGGTTGGTAGCAATTATTTTTTCTGCCTATCTCAGGTCCTTGGGAAAGATTAGATAAGTGGATAAAAATGCCAGTCTAAACATCTGAGGTTGATGTAGCATATGGTACAATAAGTCATCATCATCATCATCATCATCATCATTTGACTTTCATATTGTATATTTTGCAAATTTGGTCACAGAGTGAATAAACATCACTACTATTGTTTTAAGTATATAATTACTCTATTTTAGCAGTGTATATTATATTTCTCTTAAGAATCAATTATAATGGTAATTTTTATCATGTAATCAGATTAATATGTTTTGCAATTGTGATTTAGTTGTATATTTAAAATGTATTGTTTTACCTCTGCAACATTTTGAACCAGTGTGTATATACATCTATAGTATCAAGCATTCATCAGGGTATCCATGGGAACTAACATAGCTGTAGTGATCCTAAGAGGAACAAGTTGCACAACATGCATCATGGCATTGTGACACAAACTATGACCTTACGTATTTCATGGGATGTTGTGATGCACATCATGTCTCAAATACCAAAGAAATTATGGAGTTGGCATCTTAATGTCACAATGCCATTTTGTTATAGGTATGGATGCCTAAGCTAAGGAATCCTGTCTTGAGACCAGCTAAACTCCCTCTAACATTTCTTACATTTTCTTTTAGTTAAAGTAAAATATGAAGTTGGTATGCTACAAAACAAAACTTTTGTACTCCTCACCCCCCCCCCCCGCCATTACCCAGTCACCTCTATTTGGATCAACAGGGATTTTTGAAAATGAAAAAGGATTAATAGTTCTCTATCCAACTTGGAAACACTCTGAAGTTGGTTATGCTTGTAGGGGGCAAGACTAAAACAAACCAAGGCTGAGATGGAGTGACACTCTACATCATAAGGAAATAATAGATAACAAAAACTAAAATCTGAGTTTGTTGTTCAGCAAGTTTTATCTTTATTAATATATTTTAGAACATTCAATATACTTATATGGTTCTACATATTTGTGTCAAAGGAAATTTGCATCTGTGTTCAGTGAAAGACTAATATGTAACTTTTTCAAAAGAAATTTACTCATCTTCAGGTATTTCAGTTTGTTCCACTCTTGAAAGTACTAGAAAGATAGCAAAGTTCAGGAAAATACCTGAAATCTTAAATGCAATAATTATTATTAGAAGGATTTACTATAGATTGTAACATATAAATAAATGTCTGAGTTTTTGGATTTGTGTCAGTGATTATATTTCTAGGTTATTGTTAAGAAGAGGAGTAGTACAATTTAGAAATCTAGCATTTAATAAAGGTAGTTCAGTTTAGGTGAAATTATCTGTGCTTAACTGTGCTCCGTCCTTATTTTAAATAGCTGTTACTAATCAGTAGGCATGAGATCCATGACTAACCCATTTCCTGGGTAGAGTTGCTAAGGGTTTAATATCTAATCTACTGTCTCTTTGCATGTAAAAATTACTAGAAAACATTGTATTTAATGGCTTAAGAACTATGATTAGAATAGTGACTGTTAGATAAATTGTATGGGAAAGTAATTGGAAATGCATCCAAAGGAATACACATTATGGAGAATTGCAAGCTATTCATTTGCAGAAACATTAAATTATCTCTATAGCAAGAAAACAGCAATTAAAACAGCAAACAGCAAAGGGGATGGTAATGGCACTTTATAAAATTGCAGCTGTTCTACGGAGTAAGGAAACAAAAATTAATCAGAAGTGGGCAGCTTAACTAAGAAATTATGACATCTTTGGCTGACTGGAGCATAACTGTCAAGCTTGGGCTGTTTGGTGGTCAATAGTGACATTCCATGTGTCAGTGAACAGAGTCTCTTGATACAGTAACCCTCAGTTCACACATTACTGAAGCTCCAACTGTCGAACATTTAAGTCCCTTGGTACTACTGTAGCCTCCAATTTTTCCTGACTGGCTCATGTTTCATTCTTTGGCAATTTGCCCTAATGATATCCCTCGGGGGCTTTCAGACTTCCTTCTTTTCCATATTTAATCCTGTTATATTAATCTGAATGAGAGTATATAATGCTGTTCAAAATTGTAATCTCTTGTTCTGTTGCTTTATGGGTTATTTTAATAAAGCATTTTCTCTGCTCCTAATTTAGGCCGGAAATTCATAACACAAATGGTTTGCTTAATTCTAAAGTGGAAGCTGAATTCTCTGAAACATCCTTGGTTTGTTGATGCCATTCATATTTAAGAAATAAAAGCCTCTTAAAACACGAGGTAGGAATAACTGACAGAAGCATTTGAGCTTTCTCAGCCACCCCCAGTTCAGGTGGCCTGTGTCCCACCCATTTTGGAAATGGCAATGCTCTTTGCTGAAGACAGCAAAGTATTATTTTTACCCATAATCTTATAGATGCAGAACTTGATTTGCTTATTCCTTATTCCTTGCTTATTCCTTTGCTTTATATGTCTGGGCTACCATACTTTACCCATAGCACTTGATAATCTTATAGCTGTGTAAAGGAGCGGTGCTTCCTTAACTGTTGTATGCCACCCAAAGTCACATTTTTGTAAGGTGAGCAGCCTTATTATTATGATATATTAATAGATAACTAACTTTGCTTGCCGGGGTGATCCACTTACAGGAAACGTACCTTCTCTACATTGAAAAGGCACTCAACCCCATAAATTGGAATTGCAGGTTACTTTATTTTATTTCTGCACACATAGAAGAACATTGGAAGCCAATAAAGTGGCTGATGTGATGTACATAAGCTAATACTTAGCTGCACTAGACCTATGGGCCACATAGCTTTGCAAAAGATATTTCCACTGAAATATATTAGGCAGCCAGAGTAGTCTACCTTGAGATATCATAGTTAGGTGCTTTTTTTTTCAGCATCAAGACATCACATACAAGTAGCTCAACCCATCAATTGGGGTTGAGGAACCTCTGCAAAATGGTACTATTTCACATAAGCCTGCTATGTGTTTGCATAAGTCTACACACATACTGTTTCTCTTCCAAACTATCCTAGCTATTTATACTATTGTGCACATCACACTCAGGAGGAGTGTTGTAGAACCCTGTGCTATTTTTTTTCTTTTTTAGTCTTGTTCCGGCAGGCCCTATGGTAGGTTACCTAGGGGATCTTCAACAACTGAATTGTGAGTTGCCAATGCACGAGGCAGGAAATATGTGCTTAATTGTTTTTCTGCAACTTGCAGACACTTAAGTTATGTAAGCGGAATTGATAGATTGGCTCTTTTGTTCATTAATATGGTCCTAGTTTGTATAGTAATGTGAACAGGTATTTTCTTTTGTGTGATCCACTATCTAAATAGTATTGACTACTGTAACACTCTCTATACCGGTCTGCCCTTGAGGGCCCCTCGGAGGCTTCAGTTGGTACAAAATGCAGCCGCGCAGGTTGTGATGGGAGAATCCTGATATTCCCATGTTACACCCCTCCTGCGCAACTTGCATTGGTTGCTGGTTGCCTTCTGGGTGAGATTCAAGGTGCTAGTGATGACCTATAAAGCCCCACATGGCTTAGGCCCAGGATATTTGGCGGACCACCTGCAGCCAGCAACGACATCCCATCGCCCGGTTCGTGCCCATAGAGAGGGCCTGCTCAGGGTGCCGTCAGCTAGATAGTGTCGGCTGGCGGCCTCAGGGGTAGAACCTTCTCTGTGGGTGCGCCCACCCTCTGGAATCAACTACCCTTGGAGCTCCGGTTAGCTCCTAACCTCCGCACCTTCTGCCGCGAATTAAAAACTTAATTATTCAAGTTCCCCGACCTAGACTGATGGGGTTTTAAGGGTTTTAAATTTTAGTGGGTCTAACTAGATTTTAACTTTGTATTGTGGCTTTGTGAATTTTATTATTGTGAGCTGCCCTGAGTCTATTGGAGATAGGGCGGCATATAAGCCAAATAAAATAAAATAAAAAAATAAATAAATGATAAGAAAAATTACATTCTGGTGCTTATATATCTTCGTCGTTTGGCATGTTTGCTATAAAAGATGCTTATGCAGAATTCTCAGTGCTCTGTAAACAAAGGTTCTATACTTGATGCCAGGTTTGAGTTTCTTAGCTCATTGCAGTCAGAATACTGTAATAAATGTACATTATTATAGCATCAGGAAATACATAGTTGATAAGCAGAGATTGACAAAGAGAAAGCAGAGCAGTAGATTATATTCTGGCTGTTGTGACCATATAGTGCCTTCTGAGAATTAGGATGTGTTTCATGTGAAATTCATCTGTTGGCTGCATCTGGCTTTCTTTGCAATCGGTTTGCCCTCAGAAACACATTGTTGTTAATCTCCTTCATAGTTCAAATAGCTCTCATAATATGAGCTAGGCTAACACTTAAGAAGTGCAGGATATTATGTGCAAGATGTATTCCTTGTACCCTTTGTGAATTGTAAAACAGACTGGGGCTCCTGGGACAATTGTTAGTAGAGACTTAACTCCTCATTAAATAAAAGTAAGATTCCTGTTTAGCATTTTATTCAGGGAAGATTTTAAAGTAGTGCCAGCTTGGACCCATTTGTTTGTCTTAATAGCATTTTCTCTCTGGGATATTGTCCTTGGCATAGTGTTTGTTCTCTGTACCTGGGCCACTTCTGCCATATCTTCCCCTGCATAGCAAGCACTGCGGCTGGTATTGTTATTCTGGCCTCAAACCAAACCAAGATAGATCTCAGATGGCCTTCTCTTTCTTCCATCTACTAAAAGGACCATTGTTTCTTTAAGATGGGAGTGCGGTGCACAATCTTGGGGTGGTTATAGCTGCAGTAGCTGTCTGGGAAGGTTTGAAGACCATTATGGGTATGACATGAATGTATATGCATAAATCATCTGATGAGTTGGAAATTCTGAGGAGAGGACAGCTTTGTTGCTTGTGGGAGGTTTAATCCAATTTTAGTCTTACCATTGTAGTTATTATTATTAGCTATGTATGTGCATTTTATTTTATGTGCATCCTTTATGCTGCAAATGTGCCCCGTTTTAGTAGGCATAGCTGAAACATCAATGCTCAATATGATATAATAACTTTATATTCTTCTGTGTTGGTGTTGGTTTTTAGCTTTTTTCCATAGTGTTCTGTATTAACACTTATGTAGTTCTGTATAACTCTATATTATACTTTAAGTTCTATAAGCGTAATTATACAGTTTAGTAACATTGTGATTTTATATTTGTGTCAGTGATTCTAAATTTTAGTTGATTGACTGACTGAAATTGTGGGAAAACAAATTATACTGTTATTATCACATAGAATTGTCATATTTCTGCCCTTCCATTTTAAATGTCTGCTGGCCTGATTGATACAAAGTATTTGTAATGCTCATAAAAACTTGTATTTCTTTTCTAAAATGACCAGTTGTATTTCTGAAAATCAGTAAGCATTTTGGAAGCTGTATTTTGATAATTTAGCTAATCTTGTACCAATTCTCCCTTATTTCTATCACAATATCACTCTATGTGTATAAAACTGAAGTGTATAAATCTGTCAAACAAAATGATGTACAAAAACCCAAAGTTCTACTATGAATCTAATCCCTCAGCATGAAAAAATTTTCAGTACAATTTATTTTCTTACGTTCTAGTTCGCATTACAATAAAGACATTACATTCAGCCTATGAATGAATATGTAAAGAAACATTTATAGATTGAAAAGTGGCTTCGGTTCAGTAGAAGATAACTATTTCTGCATCTCTTTATGAGACTATGCTTATTACTGATATTTCATTATGTGACTGACAGTAATACAGCCTTTCCGTTGTACATAGAAATTCAATGTTTATCTCAATATTGTATATGCATAATTGCAGGTTTATTGTTGTTGACATGATTAATACAATGTTTTACTTCTTTTCTTTCTTAAAACATTACACTTTTATTGTGTCTGCTTTGAATTCTAGTTAACTGCTTGTGTTCATGGGTCAGCTGCATTGCTATATCCAATGTACTGGCAGCATATATACATCCCGGTGCTCCCACCACATCTCCTGGATTATTGCTGGTAAGAGGCTAAATATGTATTATTCTTTACCTCTCTAATAATTAAGCAAGACAATATGTTGTTGCCTATTAATTAGATAAATAGGATCATTTGAAGATTACAGCAAATCCAGTTGTAATAGTACGGATTCAAAATGAAAACATGCCATATTTGGCACTGCTTTATAAGATAAAAATATTTGAAACTGTACTTCTGCAGAACTAAGAAATGAAACATGACTTATGTTTCATGAGTTATGACTTACACTGCTTATTTTTACATCACTAGGTTTTAGAAATTGCTGAATTACTGATGTGAGACAAAATCCAAAATTTTGTATTATCTTTCTGTTCCCCCCACCCAAATGTATTTAGATACCAATGTGATTCAGAATGTTTTTCTGTTGAGGGAAGGTAATCAAAACGTCCTATATAGACACATTGAGAGCTGTCATCATTACTAATTATATTTATTAATATTATTACATTTATTTACCACCTGTCAAATGGGGCTACTCGAGGTAACTTGCAACAATAAAAAAAGGAAGAAATAAAAGGAAATTTTAAACAAAGCAAAAATAAATAATAAAACAATAAAATAAACAAAAAGAAAACCAAGAAAATACATCAATATGACTACCATAGTAAAAAAAAGAAAAGAAAAGAAGAAGGAACAATGGGGAGCAGAGAGTGGGAGGGCAGGTGGAGTGTGCTGTCAACCTAACAGCCACCTCCAGAGTAGAACTCCCCCTTTGCTAATCATTACTAATTTAACATTGCTAATCATTATTAATCTTGAACTAATATTCATATTTTGTGAGTGCTACATGTGGTATTTCACAGCTTATTTCACATCTTTTAGTATTTTACCTTACAGCACAAAATAGTTCTATAATTTAAATAATTCAAATGCTTCCAAGATTCTACAACATCTTTATGATCATAGTTTATTTAGATTTCTTATAAGCTAATATACTTGTCCCAGTCAAAAAACCAATGATTTAATGGGTTTTAAAAATCATTGAAATCAAAGGGCTGAGAGAGAATTTCAAAATAGCGTAGCTGAGAAAAGGAGCATTTCCTTTCCAGGATGAAATAATTTCATTTATTGCTATATCTAATGTACTGGCAGCATATATACATCCTGGTGCAAAAGGGTACATAGCAAAAGTTTAAGATGTTAGAAGAGCTGAAATGCTTTTTGGCATTAGAACCAGTATCCAATCATATAGCATTATTTCATAGGTATAATGAGGGGAAACCAGTGATGCTCAGGCCAGAGTAAATTTTATGTACAGAGTGGATGTGTCCAACTTTCAGGGTCAGAAAAAAAAAAATAGGCAAAACTCTGTTGACTTGAAAAGATGTGTGGCCTTGTGGAAAGGTCTAGAATGTAAGCCCTAGATTTATAGACAGCTTGATTTCTCTTGTTTATCTGGAGTAAAGCAATTTATCAAGTTGTGTCATTTATTTGAAGATTCTGTTTAATTGCTGCCTGGAGAATTAAAATTTATTTTGGTACCAAAAGTAGCTAAACATCTGACAGATTTTGGATTTGCTTAATTTTTAAACAAGAAAAAACAATCCTATTAACTTCTTATTATAGTTTCTTACCTATAACATTATGTAGTTTATGATGAAGTATCTGTTTTAAGAATTCTATTAACATTTTACAGGATTACAGAATTCTACTTAAAGCTACTTAATGATTCTTTATTAAATTCTCCATTTTTGTTGCAGAATAAACATTTTTCACAATAAAACCATACTAATTTTCTAGTTCATACTTTATGTAAGATAACCAATTATTTTAGGAAAATGATGGATTAGGTTAAAATATATATTTCATAAATTGATAAGTGATTGCTAGAAGAAAAACATGCATGTGTCTTAATTGTCATTATTTTTTCTCCTTTTAAGTGCCTGACACTTTATTTAATGATATAAATTACTAATCAGAAACTGATTATGCCAACCTTTCCCCAGTATTACTTTTCTATGAAATATGAAGAAAAAACTGATTCATGTCAAGCATTGTTTTTAAATAAAAAGTTGCATTTTGATTTTAATGCAAGGTAATATGTCACTTTACTTTGGACACACTTAAACTTATACCCAGTGGTTTAAAAATAAATCCTATGTTACTAAATGAATGAATAGAAGAAAAGCATTTGCACATTCAAGAGAGTTAGTGGAGTAATATAACTTATACATTTTTAAAATTTTAATTACAATTAAATGAAAAAAGTCCCACCAAATTAATATATAAACACAACTACTTCAAAAGTCTATGATGGCAGACAACATGTATCAACAATGCACTATTGTAAATGGGATATAGATTTGTACTTCTGTGAAAAATGTTAATTCTGGAACCCAGGCCAGAAAATGCAGATTTTCTGATAACATAATAGATTTGAAATGTTTTGTATATTACCAAGAAGTACATCCTTAACACAAAGCAGTTATATAACTCATAGTGACAATCCTATCGATATGATCCTCAAATATGTTGATAATGGAGCAAAACTAGACACTATAGGTTAATATTTCAATTTCTGAGTAGCATTCCCAATAGCAATATATTTGGAACTCATCACCTAGTAAACATTCCCTGAGATAGCCAATAATATATATGAAGCAATTTTTGTTGAAGTAGTACCAAATATATTTTAAGATTATAGGAATATAATTATACAGTATTTAAACTACCCATAAATTGACTTATCTAGGCAGGACACTGAAGATGGTTATTCCAAAGGTTGCATAAATAACTGATACCATTTTTTTTACTTCATATAAAATATATATTGGTTTATTAACTGTATTTAATTGGAGTGTTTGCTTTACAAAGAGAAGAGTTCTAATAAGACTTTGGCTATGGGAAAGGAGAAAGATGTGATTTTAGGGTACAGGGCTAAATTTTCTCTGCTACTCCTTGCTCTATGACTTGTGAATTTAGAAGAGTCTCCAACTACCTTCATATATCTCTTAGGAAGATACAATGAAAAGGAAGAATGTGCGGAAATCATATTTCCATTCTTGGGTGGGACAATTTCATGATGCAGTTTTGCTCAGTGGGTTTCAGAAAAGAATTTCTGGCATCTTTTCTATTGTAAATTTGTATGCTTCCCAAGAACCTAAAAATCTCATTATTCTTAACACTAATTTATTATCAGTGTATATAACTGCTCCTAACATTTGTAGTAAATTGTAAAGCAGTATAAAATACAGAGCTATTTGTATATCTTTCAGCTGTATTCTTTGTCATACATTATATATTGTTACTTCAGTTTATACGTGTATGAAAAAGGCTGATTAATCTGGAGAAAAGTATCACAGCTAGGAACCTCCAGTCCAAATTCATAGTTTTAATCTTAAGTCTAATGACTGCAACTTTTTAATAATATTATTCTCAATTTTATACTGGTCACATTTCAAAACCATCTGACTAATGTGTAAACTGCAAAAGTGGTTCTGTACTTATTGGGAAACTGAACTGTCTTTATTATTGCTTTGCTTGTTTGAAGGCCAGGGATGGAAATGTGATGTTATACCATCGCTGACATGGATTAAGATTCTGGAAATATTTATTTAAAGTGAATTGATTTTTTATGGAAAAAACTCAGTGCTTTTTATTGATTGTGATTGTGGGATTTTATTTGTTTGCTTGCTTGCTTGTCTGTTTGTAAGGGTGAACTCTGCAAGTATAATTTCCAAAGCTCTGAGAGCCACAAAAATAAGGGGGTTGAAATGTAAGTGGTTTATGGCTGATCGTTCTGTTCAATCCACTTGCAGAATAAAATCCCTAATTTTAATTTTGTAGTTTCCAATTCACAAGGTGAGAAATATCATTGGATGGGGGGAAAATAGTATTGATACAGCCTGTGTTAGATACCATTTTGTAGCATAATATCACTCTGACAGTCATTACATTTAGGTTGCATATATCTCTTAGGTTGTATTTACTATAAAAACGTGTATTAGAGAAGTATGAAAGAAAGTTTTATTGCCATATTTGTGGAAAAGTTTTATAGCAATTAGTTAGTCTGGCTTTATCTGCTTTAACCAAGAAACACATGCTGGTTTGTGATACTATATCATTGTGTCTCAGGTGAATCTGGAGTTAGGTCATCTGTGCCTATGATGCATGTCATGAATGAGGGACATAAATTGGTCCCAGTACACATTCCCTATGTTGCAAATCATTCCCTTGTTGAGTTCTTCTTATGACCCTTGTATTTTGCTGGCCACGTGCATCTGAGCAGAAAAGACTAGGCCATGACAGATAATCAATACCATCAAAATGGGCACCTCTTTGGTAAAATTCAGGGTAAGCTTTAGGAGAAACGATTTTTTTAAAAAAAAAAGATAAACATTTTAAGAACATCCTGGGAATGCTTCCAACTTATTTCAGATCATTTTCTTTGCCTATCCTATGTTGTGCATAAATGCGGGCATGCAAAATAAATAAATAAAAAAATTATATATTTTCCACGAGGGGCAAAGTTTTAAAGAGATATTGAAATTTTTTATCGGATACTGTAAGTAAAAGAAAAAAGCATAAAGTTTAAGCATAGATAGTTATTATGGCTATTGGCTGAATTACCCGAATATTTAGCACTTTCATTCCATTGGGGAAATAGTTAGTAAATAGAACCAAATGGAGAAATAGAACCAGATTTGATAAAACTTTAGCCAAAATGTTAGATACTGACGAAAGCTGAAATGGAAAGATATAATACTGGGTTTTTCTAAAAATCACAGCAAATAAAAGAATACTGTACACTAAATCTACAAATATACAGTTGTTATATTTTGTAAATCACGGTTGCATTTTAAGTCAATCTTACTCATCTTCCTCTATCCTGGTGCTGTTAGACCTCTCAGCGGCTTTTGATACCATCGACCATGGTATCATGTTGCGCCGGTTGGAGGGATTGGGTGTGGGGGGCACCGTTTTGCAGTGGTTCTCCTCCTATCTCTCCGACTGGTCGCAATCCGTGTTGACAGGGGGGCAGCGGTCGACCCCGAGGCGCCTAATGTGTGGGGTGCTGCAGGGATCGGTCCTCTCGCCCCTCCTGTTCAACATTTATGTAAAGCCGCTGGGTGAGATCATCCGTGGTTTTGGGGTGGAGTTCCATCAGTACGCTGATGATACTCAGCTGTACATCTCCACCCCAGACCATCCCAATGATGCCGTGGAAGTGATGTCCCAGTGCCTTGAAGCCGTGCGGGTCTGGATGGGGAGAAACAGGCTTCGACTCAATCCCTCCAAGACCGAGTGGCTGTGGCTGCCGGCGTCCCGATATAGCCAGCTGACACCATCGCTGGTTATTGGGGGTGAATCTTTGGCCCCCACGGAAAGGGTTCGCAACTTGGGCGTCCTCCTGGATCCGCGGCTGTCCTTAGAGGATCACACGACAGCTGTGGCCAGGGGGGCCTTTTATCAGGTTCGCCTGATACGCCAGTTGCGGCCCTTTCTAGATCGGGACTCCCTACGCACAGTCACTCAGGCGCTCGTCACTTCTCGCCTGGATTACTGTAATGCTCTCTACATGGGGCTCCCCTTGGGGTGCACCTGGAGGCTCCAACTGGTGCAGAATGCGGCCGTGCGGGGGATAATGGGAGCGACGGGGCGCTCCCATGTGACTCCTCTCCTGCGCGAGCTGCATTGGTTGCCGGTGGACTTCCGGGTGCGTTTCAAGGTATTGGTGATCACCTTTAAAGCGCTCCATGGCTTAGGACCAGGGTACTTACGGGACCGCCTTCTGCCACCAATTGCCTCCCACCGTCCGGTTCGCTCCCACAGAGAGGGCCTTCTCAGGGTGCCGTCAGCCAGACAATGCCGGCTGGCGACCCCCAGGGGGAGAGCCTTCTCTGTGGCAGCCCCGACCCTCTGGAATGATCTTCCTCCAGAACTGAGAACGATCCCCGACCTCTGGACGTTTCGTCGGGCCCTGAAAACGTATCTTTTCCAGCTTGCTGGTCTAGCCTGATCCCCATTGAATTTTAACATTTTTAGTGTTTTAGGGTTGTTGGTATTTTAACATTTAAATTGTTTTTAACTGTCAGCCAAAGCTTATATGGGTTTTAAAGATTTTTAAATTTTGTATATTGTATTTTTATCTGGCTGTTCACCGCCCTGAGTCCGCAAGGAGAAGGGCGGTATATAAATCCAATAAATAATAAATAATAATAATTTAATATACATCAAGACTTCATCTTTTTTCCTGCTGTGTATTGATCAAGTCTAATCCTTTTATAATCCCTTTCCTTTCCTTTCCTTTCCTTTCCTTTCCTTTCCTTTCCTTTCCTTTCCTTTCCTTTCCTTTCCTTTCCTTTCCTTTCCTTTCCTTTCCTTTCCTTCCCTTCCCTTCCCTTCCCTTTCCTTTCCTTCCCTTCCCTTCCCTTCCCTTCCCTTCCCCTTCCCCTTCCCCTTCCCCTTCCCCTTCCCCTTCCCCTTCCCTTTCCCTTTCCCAGCATTTTTTCTTGCATAAGGATATACGGTAATAGAAGACATAATTCTTATACAATAGAATTCCTGAATAAATTGTTCATGGTCATTTTGCATTTTGCTATTTCAGTGTAATCTATTGCTGTTCAAGGCAAACATATTATTCATATAGTAGAGTGGTTTAGGTAAAGTAAAATAAAACCCAACGTTTTGAGTTTGAAAATGTAGATACACACAGCTAGATTTCAATACAATATAACTGTAAACTCCTAATAGTATAAAGTTGTACATGGAAATAGAAACAGACAAGTGCAGATCAAAACCTTTACCTGTTCATTGTAATATTTCATATTTCCTACAAACTGTTTTCATGTGTTACTTTTTGCCCCTCCCCTTTAACAACTGCTCAGGTTTGAGGAGGGGTCACATTACAAAAATGCCAGATCATTTTAGGCTTCTTATATGTACTAGTAGATATATAATAATAGAAGCTTTGTAACTTTTAGGAAGGTCATGTGAAGGCCATTAATTTTTCCCATTTTGTTAAATTTTTATAATATTAATGCAAATGATCTGGTCTTCTGAATTGTACATTAGCTGGATCACGTGTAACAGATTATTCTATGAATAAAACCAACAAACGAAAAATAGAACCACTTTTACTCCATGTGTTATTCAATTAACTTGCACAAATGACATTATTTGGGGTTTATGAAATTCTTTTCTGTCCTCCATTCTATTAAAATATAAAAGAATAGGCTGGAGAAGGGTATATGTGATTTAAAGTCAGATGTCATCAATGTGATGATAATACCCAATTTTATTGTTCCCAGTCATTAGAGTCATCACAAGATTGCTATTACTATTAAACTTTAGTCTAGATGTTTTCATATCACAGCCTATAAAGTAATGCTATCTGGCAAGATGATGTCTATATGGCTCAGTGATTCTTATTTTTGGGACTGGGCAAGCAACATGCACTGAAATGGATGTATTCAATTCTTGAGGGAGTATATTTTCAGTGTGCTGCTAGATTCATCTTTGTTAGTTACAACCCTAATGCTTTAATTATTTTGGACAGTTTGGACTTGCTTACTGATTAAAAATATAGGAGCATACATTATTATAGGATGATTATTACCCCAAACTGATCAATTTATCTCAGTTTTACAGGAACTGAAGTCACTTTCAGTAGCTTGTGATCTGAGTTCAAGGTATTTATGGTAGCTTTAAAACAGCTGGGGACCTTGATATTTAAAGGACAGCCTCTGTTGTATCACCTGCCTAAATATTAAATATAAAAAATTAATGATTTTTATATTTGATGAGCGGGTTTTCCTCCACCTTCCCTTTATTCGAAGAAATGCAGATGTGAGACAGAAGTTTTGTATTTGGCTTATAAAACTCTCTTCTCTCAAAAGCCTGGCTGGGGCATGACTTTGTTTTCTTTTAACGTCACATGGAGACCTGACAATTTATCCAATCTGTTGGTAGTTTAGCTTGGTTTATCTATCATGTGCTAATAAGTGCTTTCATATTGATTTGTTTGTTGTTTTTATCTCCACCTTGAGTTCTTTTGATCCAGTGCAATTAGCAACATTTTACTAAATAAATAATTAAATTGCATGGCTGTAGGAGATACAAAATAGTAATTAATAGATGGGGATGATCCAGTTGATTTCTTCTGAATATGTACTGAGATTCACCAAGAGAGATGGATCAGTGATCGTATAAGATTGCATGCATGATCAGAAAAAAGTATTGGGAGAGGACTGCAGTCTCCATTTGGTAAAGTTCACACTTTGAAGAAGTGAGAGCTGTTGAAGATTTGCAACAGCTCTGCAAGATAGTCTTGTGTTATTCCTTACTTTAAAGCTGGAATGATAGCTAGGTTTTGAACCAGGATTTTCCAGCTTACAAGTTTTGGGGCATTTTAATATTTGGAACTGGCAAACATGCTTACCATATTTTCCTAGTATCTGATGTATTTCTCTCCCCCCCCCCCCCCTTGATTTCAGTGCACCAATGCCTTATTTGATTGGAGTTCACTTCAGTTTAATGGAGGTAAGTAACTTTCACTTTCTCCATGGTTATATGTTAAGGCTGCGGAATGTGCAAGTATTTTAAAAACCTAACTGGATCTCTCTGACTATTCCTGAAAAAGTTTCAATATTTTAAAAAAATGCAATTTATGGGTAATTGGAAGGATAGGAGGGGGAAAAAAGAAGCAACTTGGTTAACCTTGGATTCCTCTGTTTTATAAGAGATTCTCTATAGTTGAGAAACAGAATAGGAGAACTTCCCATCTTCATTAGCTACAGCAGAAGAGAACAGTTTTCTTTCATGTGACCCTTGAAGCAGTCTTAAATATATCAGCATCAGAATGGAATGCTGAACATTCTTCCAAGCTTTTCTGGCAGTGTGCCGTTTAATTATATCTAGACTTCTGCATGGAAAGGAATAGAATTATGGAGTGGGGAGGAACCAGGCAGGATCACCTTCTTGTTTCAAATATGCTTGCAATTATTTGAGAAGTTCAGACTGAGTGAGAACTAGTAAAGAAAAGAAAATGGCCAGAAACTATTGTAAGAGTTATAATATATCCCCTCAGTATATCATTTATGTGATGGGCCATTTCATCTAGCATAGATGTTATTTAAAACTGGCTTTAGAAAGACTTCTCTACTGATTTTCTTGATCTAGGATCATACAAATTTAAAAGAGTGAACAACTCTAGAAAGCCTGTCCAACTGTATCATGGAATTGCTTCCCTGGTATCAATGGGGGACATGCCTATATATTAAATGTACACAGTCATGTGAGAATATCATATGTCATCTATTTCTTACTGTTATTTAAGACTATAAGCCTGTATCTGCTGTGTTCTATCAGCCTATACTTGCATTAGTTAAAAAAAAAGGAAGATTATAAGGAATGCCCTGATGAACCAGACCAAATGTCTACTTGTCCTAGCATCTTGTTTCTCACTGTGGCTAGACAAATAGTGGATAAATGTTTTATATAGTGACAGAAGAATAGGAGATCCTGTTCAGAGCATTGCAAGAAATAGTCTTGATGGGTATTATTTCTAATACTCTAAATTTCATTAATTATGGTAATGATGCATTATGTAAGGGAATTCTTAATACACAATACTGCCATGGAAATATTTATTTGTGACTTAGATTGCTTCATCCCTAGTTTGTTTGCTTGTTCGTTTACAATTTAGATTTGTATGTTAAAAACATGTGTATGTTTTTAAATGAAAATCAGAAAGAGAAGCACTCAAATGCTTACATGGATATTTTTCCTTATTCAGAGAGTCAAAAGTAAATCACTGGAGGACGTGGTGATGCTAAACGTTGACACAAATACATTGGAAACACCATTTAATGACCTGAGCAATCTACCAAGTGAAGTGGTAAATCTAGTTGGTTTTATCCTCTTTGTTATTTGAATTACTTATTTTTCCCTGCTAAGTTAAAAAAAAAAGTACCTTCCCTCACCAACCATTATGTTATCCGCTATAGATTTCCTATTTAATGGTGTCTTATTTTGTTTGTTTGTTTGCTTGCTTTTGACAGTTGAAGAAATGTTGAGTGGAACGTCATATTTTTTATTGTGAAGAAAAAGGGAAGATCATAATTATAAAGCTTGCTGCATTCATTAGGCATAGCAGCTTTAAATGCAAGAGTCTCTTCATCTCATCTTAATCATTATATTACAAAGTAGGCATTTCTGTCTGCCTAGTGGCATATCTTGCAAGGGAAAAAAAGAGGAGTTTTTGAAGGCAAAAAGAAGAAGGGGGCCAATTATCGGCTTCTGGTTCCCTGCCACCTGCCAGCACTTCTCCTTTTAATTAATGATCTGATGACATTGGTCAATATAATAAGAAATGCTTGTAGAGTGGGGTCAGAAAATGTATACTTTGATCTCCTTCAACTTTCTGAAACATTTATTTGTTTTGTCTAAATTATTTCAGTTTTATTTTAATCTCTTCCATCCTGCTGAGGATGGCATGAATTGAAAACTGTACTCTGTTTGTCATTTGCTTTAGCAGAGCAACGATGCCGTACTTATAATTCTATTTGTAAATTAAACTGCAAAACCTGTTTGTCATAAAAGACATAGGATCCTTTGAAAACGACGAAAACTGTCTTTTGTCTGTAAAGGCAGATAAATTAACTGGCAGTTACACTTGGACTTTGATCTCATGAAGTTTTTTCTTCTTCTGGATGCTTATAATAGGATTTATTCTACAGTTCATGCTATATAGACATTCCAAAAGTAGCATTTTACTTTCTTTTGGTCTTCTGCAACATGATTCTGAAAAATAACTTTTTCTCTACCACAGTTTGTTCATTTTTAAGATAGAATTCAGTAGAAGTTGATGATCATACTACATTATTTCTCAAATAAAATACATACCCACACACATACACACACCCACAAATGCACACATGTGAGCATACATACGTGTGCGTTCATATATACTTGTATACACCACTCAAGAGAATAAGATGGCAATCTTATTTCTGGTAATAGTAATTTTAATATATAAGTTGTATTATCCTATCAGGACATTTATTCTTATATGTTATTTAAAACAATAAAAGCATAGTAAATACTCAGATTAATGTTTTACTACTTTGCTTTTGAAAAGAAACTAACAAACATGGGTAATAACTGATTTCATGTTACATTTTAAAAACTATTTTAAACAAATTAATATTGGAATAAATTTAAATCTCAAAATATTACGTGATTATTGATGGAAATATATATTTTGATTTTGCACTAAGAAGAAGTGATCCCTTATATATGTATATCCCATATAAATTCATAGTGCTTTAGTTGGGTAGTTTCCAAACGCACAGAGTTCTGAGTGCAAAAGAGATTTCTCTATTTTTATGTACCCAATGTATGAAGAAGTTCACATTTTTGCATAAACCGACTAAAGATGATCTAGGCTGCTTGAATTTCTATTTTGCATTCTTCTGTTCTGTTTTTCTAAAACACAATATGATTTGACAGATTTTCTAAATATATTTAGTAGAAAATATATAGTAGAAATAGCATCTTATGCATGAAAAGAAAACATCACTGAATTGGAGTAAATTGTTAGTGAAAACATACTGATCTATTTATCAACTCACTCTATATGAAATCCTACAAATGTCTTATATTAATTAGCGTTTGTCTTTTATGGAATAGGCAGTGGGCCTTTTACAAAAATGAACATTCCATGTAAAATATTAACAATGTATTATTTGTAAACTCTAAAAAGTTTTATTTTTCCCTTCTGGTTATACATATAGTATGTTAATACATACTTTAGTTTATTTGTTTTACCAGTTGTTTAACTGTCCCGATTGCTTCCATTCTAAATGTGCCCTTTTGTAGAGCTCAATTGTTAATTAAAACCACATATAAGCATAGACTGAAAGTGTGGTGCTTATCTTCTCTGCAGTTTTGTGAGTTTACAGGCCAAGAAAAGTTGATACTACCCTATGTACATATACAAATGTTGTCTGTATTTGGCAACAATTTTGATGTGGTTTTAATAATATTAAACAATACACAGTATTGAGAAAGGATATCAAATAAAAATACTTCTTTATTTTTTTAAAAATTTGATTTATATGCCACCCTTCTCCGAAGACTCAGGGCGGTTTACAATGCATTAAGCAATAGCCTTCATACTTTTGTATATTTATACAAAGTCAGCTTATTGCCCCCACAAACTGGGTCCTCAATTTACCTACCTTAGAAAGGATGGAAGGCTGAGTCAACCTTGAGCCTGGGGAGATTCGAACTGGTGTAATTGCAGACAGCTGGATGTTAATTACGGTGCTTTAGTCTGCAGAGCTAAACCAGGCTCTTATTATTATACAATGCATGAAAATATGTGAATCTATGCATATAAAATAAGGCTCCTTTCCCTATGTACATTGCATCTAATGTCTTATGTTTGTTGTATATAATCTCCTGTGATTGATTGATTTATGTAATTTATTTATTTAAATATTTATCTATGTATTTATGTATTTATGTATTATTTATTTATTTATTTATATTTCACATTTCTGAACCACCCATTTCCCTCAAAGACATTAAAATGTTTTATATATTAAATATAGATTTTATATATTAAAGTGTTGTTAAAGAGATAACGTAGTGTATTACTGGGGACATATACAAAATGAGCATATATATAAACCTTTACATTTATTTTAGGAATCAAAAAATGAATTCAGAATTGTTTCCAAATTCCTGAATGCTTTTTCTGGCTCAGCTTTTTATAACCTGAAAGAATATTTAAAATATTACATAATACTTATTTCTATTGTTACCATATTTACAAGTTCAGGATTTGTAAAATTGTGATACATTCGTGTTACAACATCTCATTCATTGAGAATGCTTTTTTTTAAAAAAAATACAAAATACAAGTTAGTTGAAATCTGAAAAACATTATTCTTTGCCAATGTATGCCTTTCTATACATGGAAAATATGCTAGTTTTTATTAGATTGACTAGGGGTCTTAATTATTCAAATGTCAGTGGTCACACTTGTCCTGAATTACCTGCCTGTTTTATTTCATGTGGACCCTTCATGTGTTTCATTATGTAGTGTGTCTTAATCTTAATGGCTTCATTCTGATATTTGCACATAATAGTTTAGATTTATTGACAATTAATAGTACTATCATATCAGTAGCAGTTTTGCTACTCCTAAGGTGTTCAAAATTGGAAAAATAAATGAACACAAAGCTCTTTAGGAATTTAGAAATACTGTTTCTATTTCTCTTTTCCTGCCTTCTTCCAGGGATACCTAGTTTTATAATTCATCATTTCACTCCTAAACACAGTGAAACTCATTTCACTGTATTTAGTGAAATGTAAATGTTCACTGTATTCATTACATTTCACTGTAAATTTATCTTTGCTTTAGAGACCTAGCTGCCTCCCTTATATACTATAAATAGTGGCTTCCTTAGAAACAGGGATTTGTTTTATTTTAGCATTCAGTTTTTCTTTCCTTATATATTGGATTGGAATTTCTGGTAGAACTCAGGAAAGCAGTCAGGAAAAACTCCTCTTGGGTTAAAATTTTATCCTAAATTAGCCACCTCAGCCTGATACCCTCTAGATGTGTTATAATTGTAACTCTCAAAATTCTTTGTCAGCATGGTGTGGTGACTAAATGATATTGATATAATAGACCATATTGCAGAGAAAACTCAGCAATCTGGCAGATTCAACTTCAGTAAAAATTAAGATGTAGGATCTGTAACAGGTGTTTTTGTTTTACCTGAGTTTTTCATGGCTAGAAGTAGTTGTTCCAGATGAGGAAGGGAGGATGACAGAATGGGATTATTGTTTGGGCTATTGGGCATATTAGCAGAACATGTTGTCTCATCATATAATGCTATGGCGAGTTTGGCCAGTCAAAAAATTCCCATCTTTTTATTCCTACCACGTCTTCCAGCACCCCTAGGCTTCTCTTCCTTTTCCGCATTTCTGAGAAACATTTCTGGGACATATTTATGAAATAAGCATTAGGTTGCAAATCTCTCCTCTCCACTCACAAACAATTTTCATTTATAAACATGCTGTGATTTGAGAGAATATTTTTGCTGAGGAGTGGGAGAAGTTGTACCTGTTGCTGGGTATTTTATGTTATAGATGCTGATTTTCCATTTGATTATAAATAAAAAAATGATGAATCAGAGAGGTGGCGCATACCAAGGGAAGACTTAGCGGGCATGTAGGATTTCTGGCCTTCAAGTTTGTTTGTTTGTTTGTTAATTCAATTTCTTAGTCACCCATCTCGGTTAATGACTATGGGCAATTTACAGTTCAAAAAATAAAATTTACAAATAAAACACTAAAACATTTTAAAACAACAGTAAGCATGCAAAATAAATATACACAGCAGGCGGCATACTTGGCCACTTAGCAGTAAAGCCAGAAAACGGGGCCTATGACACACATTTAGCATTCCAGGTTCAGGTACATTACCAGGTTTTTAAGAGTTTATGAAAGACTAACAGGATTGGGGCCATTCTAATATCTGAAGGGAGGATGTTCCATAGAGCAGAGGCTTAAGGCATACCTTAGCCTGTTTAAGTTCCCTCAGATCCATCGTACACCACTGGGAGTATTGGGAACTCTGAATATGGAGAGGCTGCTCAGGCGCTATCTGATTCAGTTTGCTATTCCATGCCAGTTTGCTATTCCATGTAGCCATAAAAGCTTCAATCGGTCTGAGTAGCAGGTTTTCTGGAATAACCCCAAGCTCACTCTGGAACCCAGCTGGGTCCATTAGTCACCTGGGGCTGGCTGATTGAAAAGGCCTGACTTCCCTGCAGAGGAGACTAGCACCCAAGAACTTGAGGCTCACCAGTGAATGATCTGTCCATGGCAGGGGAGAAATGAAGCCCCCCTTCCCCAAATCCAGAACACTGCCATTGCTCTGCCAGAAAAAACAGATTGAATGTATTACCGCTGCTATGAGTTGGGTCCTGGATAATTTGGCCAGCTCCACTGTTGCCACAAACTCCTGAGCTCTCTCTGACCCTGTACCTAGGGATTGCAGGTTGAAATTCCCCAGCACCATAAATCTAGGAACTCCATTCCAGCTCAGCCATAGAATTGAGCTCTGGCAGAGAAGTTGCTACAAAGCAGGGAGGCTGGTTCAATAACAACAGCCGTAACTGACATCTCCATGCCCAACTTAAACAGTGCCTCGCATCTGGCAATCTGTTGAGCAAGGCACCTGGATGCCTCCCAAATATCCCAGACAATCACCCTGGGGTCTTACCTGGTGCCAAACTGTCCAGATAGATCTCAGTCCCAGCCAGGACTCAGTAATGCATGCTAGATCAGCATTTTTTTCAACAATTAAGCTATGGTCAAGGTAGTTTTATCACAGATTGATTTAGCGTTCATCAGCAGCAAAAGACAGCTTAGAGCCTTGAAAGCTTGCCATTTTGGGCTGGGGTTGAATCTGGGAGACTGGAATTTGTTGTTGGTTTGAGCTCCGAGCTTGGCAATTTGGTTGCAAACGTTTCATCCCCATTCGAGGGAAATCTTCAGTGCACTTTGGATTGTGCTTGTCTGGGGGAGTACTGGCCTTTAAATATCTTTCTGAGTCCTGGTCTTATTTTGGGTTATGTGATTGGCTGGCTGTAGTTGCTGAGTCCTTGGTCTTAAATACTGTTTGTGTGATGTAAATGGGAGCTTCTGTTGTTGTTAGGATTTCTTCTGATGATGTCAAGGTCTGGTTTCAGGTTGATTTGATCGGCTGCATTTGATGTTCGATTTCTTGTGATCTGTCAAAGTATAACTTTCTTTGCAATGTGTCTGTTCGTTGGTCTTTAAATGCTGACTTTGGAATAATGGTTGATGTTCTTTCGTTTTAAGTGGTTGGTAGATTGGGCCGATGTCAATGTGGGTGTTTATTGATTTATTGGTGGAAAACCAGGCTTCCAGGAATTCCCTTTTTGGAATGTGCCACAGGAGCAAAATGCCTGCGGCTTAGTTATTGTAGCTGCCACTGCTTCTGTACATCTTTACAGATAGTTAGATTCTAGAAAGGTTGGGCAGGGAAGATGAAACTGCAACCAAGGAATAAATTTATCTGTTCTGATTGTACTGTATGGTACTATGGAATACTTGTTTTCCAGTGCACTGCTCCTACAATCCATGGCTGGGTTATTTCACGTGTGTAGCTGGGAACTGAGTGTATACATTTTTTTCCTTTCCCTCTTAGACCACGCCTCTCTGTCCCATCCACGTCAGTCTTTTCACTCAGTTGCTGAGGGAACTAGTGCTTTTGAGTGCTCTGCAGTTGCTAGGCAATTTATTACTTCACTCAAATTCTTTATTTTAGTTTTTTATTTTAGTTTCTTGATCTCAAGGAGCTGCTATGAGGGAGACAAAATTTGGCTGCCAGTGAGCGATAATGAGCTTGGGGCTCCAGGCCATTCCACTCCTCTCTCGCCTTCAAATAGGCAGCGGTCCAGATTCCGACCCGGCTGGGTGGATCCGCGACGTTTACTAGCCACCAGTGGCGTGCTGGTTTGTTTGTTTATTTATTTATTTATTTATTTATTTATTTATTTATTTATTTATTTATTTATTTATTTATTTATTATTTATTTATTTATTTATTACATGTATTTATATGTCGCCCTTCTCCCGAAGGACTCAGGGCGGCGAACACAAGTTAAGAAACATATACAATAAAATCGTATTTTAAATCAAATAACTAATTAATGATAAATAATAAACCCAGAATCAGAGTCAGCCTATTTGCTTGAACAGCCAAGTCTTCAGCTCCCGACGAAAGGAGCAGCGATCAAGAGCCGTCCGGAGCTCGGTAGGTAATTCATTCCAGAGGGTGGGAGTACCCACAGAGAACGCCCTACCCCTGGGCACTGCTAGATGACATTGGCTTGCCGTCGGGACCCTGAGGAGAGTGGCCCTATGTGAGCGAACAGGATGGTGGGAGGCAGGCAGGAGAAGGTCCTGTAAATATCCTGGACCTAAATCATGTAGGGCCTTATAGGTGAGAACTAGTACCTTGAAACTGCCCGGAGAACCACTGGTAACCAGTGCAGCTGACGCAGGAGGGGTGTTATATGGGAGTAACGAGGGGCTCCTGTAACAACCCGTGCAGCTGCATTCTGGATCAGCTGGAGTCTCTGGATGCATCTCAGGGGCAGGCCCATGTAGAGGGAATTGCAGTAATCCAAGCGGGAAGTAACCAGGGCATGAGTGACTGTACGAAGGTCATCTCGGTCCAGGAAAGGGTGCAACTGGTGCACCAGGCGAAGCTGTGAGAAGGCCCCCCTGGTCACAGCCATTAGATGGTCTTCTAGGGACAACCGAGCATCCAGGAGGACACCCAAGTTGCGAGCCCTATCAACGGGGGCAAGTTTTTCTCCATCAAAAGTGATGGGGTTTCTGAAATCCGAGATGCCAGCATCCACAGCCACTCAGTCTTGGAGGGCTTGAGTTTGAGTCTGTTTCTACCCATCCAGGCCCGTACTGCCTCCAGGCAACGGGACATCACGGAAAGGGCATCTCTGGGGTGGTCTGGGGTGGAGATGTATAATTGGGTATCATCAGCATATTGATGATATCTCACCCCAAAGCCACGAATGATCTCACCCAGTGGCTTCATATAGATGTTAAAGAGTAGGGGGGAGAGAACCAACCCCTGAGGCACCCCACAATTTAGGGGCCTCGGGGTGGATCTCTGCCCTCCTGCCCATACAAACTGTAAGCGACCCGAGAGGTAGGAGGAGAACCATGTAAGACAGTGCCTCCCACCACCAACCCCTCAAGTCGCTGCAGTAGGATACCATGGTCGATGGTATCAAAAGCCGCTGAGAGGTCAAGTAGGACCAGGATGGAGGAACAACCACCATCCCGAGCCCGCCAGAGATCATTCACCAGAGCGACCAATGCCGTTTCCATGCTGTGTCCGCGTCGGAAGCCCTATTGGTATGGGTCAAGGTATTCCGTTTCCTCCAGGAACTGTGGGAGCTGTTGCGCCACTACAGTCTCAACAACCTTTGCGATGAAGCGAAGGTTGGAGACGGGATGATAGTTATTAAGTAAATCTGGATCCAGGGAAGGCTTCTTGAGGAGAGGTCGAACTACTGCCTCCTTAAGAGAGGCGGGGAAGTTCCCCTCTCTCAACAAAGCGTTGACAATTGCCTGGATCCAGTCTCTAGTCACCTCCCTGGCAGCCGAAACCAACCAGGAGGGACAAGGGTCCAATAAGCAAGTAGAGGAATTAAGTTTGCCCATAATCCTGTCCACTTCCTTGACAGAAACAGGGTCAAACTCAATCCAGATATTGTTCTCAAGACCCACCCTAGTCTCCCGATTGGATTCTGTCCAGTCAGAGTCCAATCCGATCCGGATCTGAGCGATTTTATCATGCAGAAACTGTACAGAATCCTCAGCTCTGCCCTGTAAAGGGTCTTCCCTCACTCCCCGATTGAGGAGGGAGCGGGTCACACGAAACAGGGCCGCTGGGCGGTTTTCTGCAGATGCAATGAGGGCGGCGAAGTAATCTTGTTTTGTCGCTTCCATTGCCACTAGATAAGACCTAATATGGGTTCTTAACTGTGTTCGGTCAGATTCAGATCAGGAGGACCTCCAACGTTCCTCTAGACGTCTTTTCCGACGTTTCATTTCCCAGAGCTCCATGGAAAACCAAGGAGAGACCCAGGATCTGCGGTGGGTTAGAAGCCGCAAAGGTGCAATTCTGTCTAAGGCGTCAGTAGCCAACTGTTCCCAGGATGCCACTAGAGCCTCAGCTGAATTGCAGGATTGAGAGGTGGGGAATGTCCTAAGCTCCTTTAAGAACCTTTCTGGGTCCATCAGGCGCCTGGGGCGGAACCATTTTATGGGTTCCATCTCCATGCGGCAAGGGCTGGCAGATTGAAAGTCCAGTCTAAGGAGGGAATGGTCAGTCCATGACAGGGGAGTGATGGAAAGTTCCCCCCTACCATGGCCATTTATCCATTGCCCAGAGAAAAAAACCAGGTCGAGTGTGTGTCCTCCCCTATAAGTTGGGCCCTGAATAACCTGAGTCAGGTCCATGGCTGTCATGGAGACCATGAACTCCTGGACTGTCTCAGATGACTCGCCGATCGAAGGCAGATTAAAGTCTCCCACAACCAGAAGGCTGGGGAGTTCAAGTGCCACTTCAGTCAAGACATCGAGCAGTGCAGGCAGGGCTGTGGCAACATAGCTGGGAGATAGGTATGTGACCAACAAGCCCGACTGAACTCCAGGGTCCCACTTTAATAGAAGAGACTCACACCCGCCTATCTGAGGGACAGTGACCTCCTTAGGACTCAGACCCTCCCTGACAACCACTGCCACCACCCCGCCCCTTCCCTGGCATCGTGGCTGGTGCAGAACACGAAAGCCTGGGTGGCATAAGTCAGAGAGAGGGATTCCCCCCTCTTGCCCCAACCAGGTCTCCGTGATACAGGCCAGGTCCGCACCCTCCTCATCAATAAGGTCTCGTATGAGGAGGGCCTTATTCATTACGGACCTGGCATTCAAATACACCAGACGGAGACCAGGTTCCCTCGCTCTCATATCCCCAGGAAAGCAGGGTGAGCAGGAGGTATGGGAGCAAGCTACCATCCGAATGCTTCTGGTGTGATGCTCCCCCCTCCTACTTTGATTTCTTCTGCCCCTTCCCACCATCACAGGTATAGAATGTCCCACCCTCCTCTGAGCATCCCCCACGACTTCCAACCCCCCCAACCCGTCGGGACTGTCAGCATGGCATGGCTGCTGAACCTTAAGAGACCCCCGAGTCTCATTTTTGTTATTAAAAACCACCCTCCTCCCAGATCCCCTTAAAATTGGATCTAAAAATTTATTTTAAAAACCCCATTGCTTCCGTTTTTTAGCATACCACCTCTCAGGGTTCCAAAACCCATCATCAAGGGCAGCCCTCGATAGTTGAGAGGGCCAAACCTGCAAGAGGGGGGAGTCTCGCAGTGCAAGGAGCTCCGCAGTTGAATACATTGAAGAATAGCAACGAGCTGAGAGTGATGAAGGATCATTTTCTTCTAAAGGGTGTTAGAGATGGTTAAAAACAGGTAGATTAAATAAGGGAGGAAAAGATGTTAAAGAGAAGACAATATGCTAAAAACATCAGAACATCATTGCCCTCTCACAACGATGGGAAGTCTTGTGATTATAATAAGTCTATTCAATGGTGGGAAAAAGTCTCAAAGGCTGCCCTCTCACGGTGACCAAACCAGAGTCATAACATCAAACAAGAAGATGGTCCGTCCCACGATAGTTCAAGACTCTCGGTGTCTGTGTCTCCTCCCATCCGGACACCAGCAATAGCCGAGGCTTAGTTCAGAAAAAAACAAGGTGTAGTCATAGGATGGAATAAATGATTGAATAATCCGGGTAATCCAGGGAGGACAAGATGGTCAAATAATGGTCAAATAAGGCTGCAGATCGGCATACTCAGATGTCCAAGCTGACTTCGTAGCGCTGAGGGAGTTTCCAGACTTCACGCCATTTGCTGCAGGAGCGTGAGATATTATTAAGATATTAATAAATTGGTGGTGGCCACGGAGTACTCTGTAGATGCATCCTTGAATGCCGCAAAGTTTGCCTACCACACCCTGGCTTCGACTGTCACAAATCACAGGTTGTTCTGGCTCCACAACTGGAAAGCAGATACAAAGGCAAAGTGGAAACTTGCCTCGGCCCCTTACAAGGCACCTGCGCTGTTTGGAGCAGCTCTGGAACCACTTTTAGTTGAGGACAAGGACAAACACAAAGTTCTCCCGTCATCATATCGAAGGCCAGAGTGCAGATATGTACTTTATTCACGGAGGCAGCCCTTTTGGGCATTCTCCAGACCCAGGGGGTCCTATTCTCAATGTAATTACACCCAGGGCACTGACCGCAACCCCGACAGGCAGCCCTTTTGAGACTGTGCCTGAAATCAAGCTCAATTGAAGCGTCCATTCAGAGGGTCCGGTTACAGATCCGGTAGGAGAGGTAAGTGACTCACAGCTGTCGGGTTCCATTGGCGGTCGTCTCCAGCAATTTCACCGACAATGGGACTTCTCAATGTCCGATGCCTGGATTCAACGCACGGTGCAACACGGACTCTGTCTGGAATTTCACACCAGCCCTCCCAGTCGCTTCCTCCACTGCCCTGTTTCCCCTCTTCTGGAAAGAAGGCAACTGATGGAGGTGGAAATTCGTCACCTGCTATCTATCAGGACAATTGAACCGGTGTCCAAAGATCAGGAGAAGACCGGGTTCTACTCCACCTTGTTCCTGGTGGCCAAGTCTTCGGGGGGCTGGAGTGGAATCTTGAACCTCAAGCAACTCAACCAATTCTTTATCGCGGGTTCAAGATGCAGTCCCTAAGGTCGATTCTGGCATGCGTCAGGAAAGGGGATCTCTTATAATCAGTGGATCTCAGAGAGGCTTACTTACATGTGCCAATTAACCCGCTTATCGCAAGTACCTTCGGTTCGAATATGCCAGCAATCATTTTCAGTACTATGCAATGCCATTTGGGCTTTCCTCTGCCCCCAGGACATTTACCAAATTGGTGGCGGTAGTGGCTGCAACGATACGGATGCTTCTAGTATGCATTCTTTGTTATCTGGACAATATCCTCGTTCTGTCCTCTCCACTTCAAGCTGCGAGGGACATCGTATCATAGTTATCATACCTATATTTCCGAAAAATCTTTCAAGTTTGATATCCCATTGTAAACACAGTTACTTGTTTCTAGATAAACAGATGATGGATGTTGAAATACCCAAGGTTAAAAGACCTGGTTGTTTTCTATTTAATAAGCAAGTTGTGTACAGAGCCTTAAAATATACATTTAAACAGGGGTAAAGGGATGGGGATTTATTTGGAAGTTTCCTGTCATTATTTCTCGCCAGTGCACGAATTTAAGCCACTATTTAAGTATCATTGCTCTCTTATTATGGTTATATACTAGAAAAGCATCTTTAAAGTTATTTAATGCATTATAAGGGTAATACCTTATTTAATTTAAGAATACATTTGCTAGTTGAGTTGTACTGATATTCCAAACAAATTTGTGTTGTCATAGAAAAGAGAAAGGTTTTTAATTGATTGTAATTAGCAATCATATTTCTGTAAGATTTAATTACCTGAGGAAATAAAGTTAGATTTGTTATAGCTGCTAAATATATTAATACTATGCTGTATATATAATATTTCTGTGCTAGCAACGTCTCCACTTGTTCCCATGTTTCAGTTTTCAGTTTCTTTTCTACCTCTCTTTTCCCTGCTTGATGTTTGATATTCTCTTTCATATAAATAATACAATTTATTTTAGTGTGCAATATTTTCAGTCCTCTGTTGCTAATCTATATTATTTTTTCTTTCAAAGTTGTATAATGCAGTTATTAATAGTACAAATTATCAAGAGCTTACTCTTGAAGTGATAATAGTTCCATACATAAACTTGTACAATAGAAGCACTCATGTTTAATACTCATGTTAAATTTATCTTATTTCATGTATTTAAATACCTACACGTTACCTTCCAGAGCATAGCAATTTAAACATTATATTTTTCAAAATTTAAGTAGTACATTCCAGAAACCAAATTTAAAAAGCAGCTTTGTTGGTACTGCAGTCAGTTTCAAATCTTCACTGCCAGACATGCATCACCAAGATTCTATGCCAGTAACTGTTTTTTTGAACTCTCATTGTTTATCTTGTGCCATCAATAATAGCATCTAGCTACCCTGCCTTCTATCATTTTTTTTTTTTTTTGCAGTTGTTTTCATTTTTTCCAAACATCAAAGTCTTCTCCAATGTTTCTGTCCTTGGCATTTTGTTTTTCATTATTAGTGTTTCCAGTGAGCAATCTGCTTCACTTTACCTGATATCTATTTTTCTTGTAGTTCAAGTTATTTTATTATTTTTTCTTCATTCTACTTTGTGATGATTCAGTTTTATCAGGCATATATTACAGTTTAGAAAATCATGTACTCAACATTGTATTTGATGTGATGCCTCTGCACTTCAGTATTTTGTCATAATCCTTCCCTCAAGTAGCAGATAATCGTTATTTAATTACCACAATTGTGATCCTACTAAATATTTAAGGCCAGGAAAATACAGTTTCTTAATATTTCAGTATCTGCACAGTTTACCTGCTTTGGGGTGATTTTGTTATTAACATAATCTTAGCTTGTTGGATGTTGTTATAGTTTAAAAAAAACGTTTAACCATCTGGTTTTTGCATTCTTTTCTTTTACATTCATTATTGTTTTCAGCTACCCAACTGGTATTTCCAATTTAACTTATTTTTTTTAATTATTTCTCCCGGGGATTTTAATTTCAGTTTCTATTTCTTCTATTCCAGCATTTCCCAGATATGTTCTGCATGTAAATTAAATATTTGGTGGCAGTATATAACTTCTACACTTTCTTTTCTAAGTTTTTAACATAATTAAGGTGCTTCATATTTAAAACTCTGTTGATTCCTGGGCATCATGCATATTTTTTAATAGGTAGCACTTTAAAAACTATTGACAATTTATTGTGGTTTGGACATCAAAAGTCCAAATTAAAAATAAACATCAGTTTAGTATTCCTATGCTAACATCCATTATACATTAGCAATATGGCCTTGATTGCCTTTGCCTGAATTCAGCTTGTACCACTGACAATTCTTATTTCACACGTTGTTGAAACTTGATTGCAAAACCTAGAATATTTTCATGGTCGATGTGAGATAAGTGCAGCTGTTCTGTTGTGTATTCCTGTGTACTACTCTTTGTGATAGTAGGACACAGGTGTCAAACTCGATCGCGTCACGTGACGTATTGCAATGTTTTTTGCCTTTGCGAGCCAGGGTGGGCATGGCCTGTGCATGATGCATCTGGCCCACGGGCCACCAGTTTGACAGGCCTGTATTAGAATATAAATTGGTTGTTTCCAATTCTTGGGCATTGTTACAACTTTTTAATATTAATTTATGAACTTTTAGTAAAAGTGTAATGTCATCATCTTATAAGTTTTTAAACAGACAGCTTAACTTCAGCATTTTGTTGTTGCAGTAGTTTCTAGGACCATTTCACTGTCTAGCACAGTGGTCCCCAACCTTTGCAGCTTGGTGGCCCGACTGGGGGTGGGAGAGGGGATCTGGGTTGCATGAGCATAGGGCCAGCACGCCCGCACATGCACAGCTCAACTTGCACAAGTGCGTGTGCTGGCCCATCACTCACACGAGTTGAGCTGCACTGACATAACCCTCATGCAGCCAGGTTGCAAATAGGCTGCGACTCGATAGTGGACTGCAGCCCAGAGTTTCGGGACCCCTGGTCTACAATATCTGGTTTAGTTTATTTTCATATGTATAATTTATTTTAGGATTTTGGGGAGGTACAATTCTTCTGTGCAGTCATCCTACCTGTCTTTATTTGTATGTTTCTCAGTTGACCTTTGTCTTTTTGTGCCCATTTTTTCCATAAAATTTAATTTTGTGTAATAAATGTTCTGCTCTTTCTATTTAGTTGTTATTCTCATATTTTTATTTATAAATCAGGCTTATATATAATAACATTAGGTGTAAAACAGAATCCAGATTACATCATAGATACTACATCTGAAAGAGAGTTTAAGTTAAGGTATGAGGCTACCACTGATGGAAGACACTGCATTCCTGCAAGCATGGATTCTATGATGCCAGTTATATGATTCAGATAACCAGATCCTGAATAACTTTATGATACATACTATCACTTGAAATGGCGACTATATATGAACAGACACTGAATGGAATATAGTATTATATGCTTCAACATATTGGCACCACAAGCATTTTAGCAGATGAATTTTCCAAACAAAATTTCCATTAATAACTCTTTTCCAAATCACATTAGGAATATCTAGGGTGGCCTTGTGTAATTTTTTTCTTCTGGAAGTCTTAAGAAACCCCCTGTATAAAAAATGCAAAAAATACAAAAACTTTACAACAATTTTCCACATTTTACTTTTATAATACCAGATGAACAATAAACTGGCACCTGAGCTGTGGCATTTAAAAATTTCCACTGAACGGTTGAGCATTACACAGTTCATGTACATAGTTCAAAATGAATATTTTTTTAAAAAAACATGATATCTTGCAGAACTGCTAGCAACTCATATCCTAGGGTTCTCTGGAAATTCAGTTGATAAGGGCTGGTGCTTCTCAATAATAGCAGAACTCTTGGTAATGGCAAAATAAAAAAGTTGAAGCTAACATGATTATCCTAATTTCATTCTTCACATCTTAATTGTATCCTTAAACAGAACATCTGAATAACACAGCGTCAAAAAATACTGTCCTGAAAGCAGAATTTTTAAAAACCTGAAATGAGGTTACAATGTTCTAAATTGCTGGTAGAAAGAAAGATAGAAGAAAGTGTATTTTCAATCTTCTGAAAAAAGAAGATTGTTGGTTTCAGACAGCAATTATCTATTAAATATTATTTAATGTTTCATTCACAGTGCCTAGAAGTCTTAAAGTATATTCTCAAAGAATATTACATATAATGCCTTGTGATATTTTTTATTATAATTAATTTTCAAACAGACTTATAATTTACATTCCATCATAAAAAGATAATTAGAGTAAAAGCTAATGAGGATGAAATTCTCATTAAATTCAGGTCAGTCTAATTCATAAAATCTTTTAAAAAGGAAAAACCAGACTCTTTTTATGAAAGTAAACTTTTTTTGACAAACCCTTTCTGTAGAGAGAATTTATTAAATTGAAAAGCAACTTCTGGAATTAATAATTCATGTGTCATAGTGATCCTCAAAAGACTCTGCAGAAAACCTCAAATCACCTTCTAGTTTGGGAACGGAAGCACAGGAAGAAATGTTCTTCAGCTATCCAGGTTGCACTACAAAATAGATTTTAGAATAGAAAAGCAAAAAAACAAAAGTGATATTTTTAACTGAAATTAAATGATAATTAGTATAATTCATTCAGAACTGAAGTAATGGATCCTTCAGACATTTCGGAACATTATTTCTATATTCTAGAACTTTGATCATTTTTGAATGTATTTCAAAGTTATACTCCTGCTGGATGAGCTGCACTTCTGTCTCAGTGAACAGGTTGTTGAGTTTCTAATATGGCTTCCAAAGCTGACACTAGTACTGTTAAGTAAGTGGAAATGTATTAATTTCAAACAAGTAGCTCATGCTGTGTTTCCCTGAAAATAAGACCGTCTTATATTTTTTTGAACCCTGAAATAAGCTCTTGGCCTTATTGCCATGCGCTCAAAAGCCCAATTGGGCTTATTATTAGGGGATGTCTTATTTTGTGGAAAACAGGGTAGTTTAGAATGAAATATACTAATCAGTAGTCACCAAAAGGAAGAGGAGAGACAGGCAGTAGAATATATTGGTATTGTTAAAAGAAAAGAGAAAAGGTGTATCATTTTTCAAAATGTTCTCTGAATTATTTAATAAACTTGAATTATTTAAATTGCTCCAAAAATTTATGTGCCTATGTATATTCATTATAATTAATTAATTAATTAATTAATTAATTATTTTTAATGGATTTTTTTCATTTGGGTTTTTAATATTTGGGCAAACTATTGAATTAATTTTAAATTGTTTTAATTTTTGTATCAATGTTTTTTATTATTGGCTGTACACCACCCTGAGTCCCTCGGGAGAAGGGCGGTATAAAAGTTGGATTAATAAATAAATAAATAAATAAATAAATAAATAAATAAATAAATAAATAAAATTATTAATTAAATATTTTTTAGTGTGTCTAAGACCTCATTTAAAAGGGATGTGTTTGGTAAAATGATTACAGGTAATCCTCGACTTAAAATCACAATTGAGCCCAACATTGAGCCCAGCATTTCTGTTGCTAAGCAAGGCAGTCATATCCTTCCACCACATTTAAGCAAATCCTTGTAGTTCTTAAGGGAATCATGTGGTCATTACGGAAACCTGCTTCACCCATTGTCAGAGGTCAGCTGGGAAATGGTGAACACATGACCTCAGGACAGTGCAAGTGTCATAAATACATGCCACTCAACAAGCACCTGAATTTTGATTACATGACCATGAGGACACTGCAAAGGTCGTAAATGAGAGAACTGGTCATGTCATTTTTTTTTTCACTGCCGTTGTAACTTTAAACAGTCACCAAATGAATGGTTATAAGTCAAGGACTACCTATATATGAACCACATATTATTTAACATGAGTTCTTTAAAATGCACCCATAAATATTCATCCTCGATACATATCAATGTACATTCTTTTATTACATCAGAATGATCACTCTATTAATTTTCTGAAAATCCAAGCACTTTTCTTTCATTAAACATTACTATTCAACAGGTCTAGCCACTGAAATATTTACAGGCAAGCAGCATGCATCTTGCTATAAAGCTGTGACCATGGTTGAGCTAATGAACAGAAAAAGTTGGTCATGAAGTACCATTATACTCTCTCTACTTTGTGTTTTAACTATATCTTTCTGCCCTCCTTTTAAAAAGTGTACCTGAAAATACATGGGGTACATACAAGTATTGAATAGCAGCATTCTTTCTTATATTGGGGGACTGAAGATCAATTTCAGTGCTCCATTCTGTTTATAGTTAGTAAATTAGTTTATAGTTAGTAAATTAGTAAATTTACTAACTATAAACTATAAACAGTAAAATTCTGTTTATAGTTAGTAAATTAGTTACAGATTTAGTGCTTTAACTTTTCACTATGTCAGATTTGACAAGGTCCAATATTGTATTTATGTGTGTGTGTGTACACACTCACATGTATTCCGTTTTGATTATCCAGGGCAGTACCTCCTAGTTCTCTCACTGAGTCCAAAAGTTGGTGACTCTGGCCTCTGCATTTTTTCTAGTTTACCAGCATCACTTTGTAAGAATAGTGTACGTTTTCCTTATGCTACAATACAAAGAGCAACAAGAACCCAATACAATTGATGCGATCTTAAAGTTAGTATGTGCAATATCTTTTCAATAGCAACAAAACTGTTTCTTAGGTTTAAACAAATTGAAATGTTTTTCACACCTCCGCTATGCATTAGTCATCCTTGGGGTTAATTTAAAATATTGTTAATCTGAGGGGGTGGGGGGGAACAGCAGATAACAGGATAGTGTTCATTTGTACCATGATCCATTTTTTTTTTATTGGAGGGAAAACCTGTTGAATTCAGTGAAGCTTTTGCCTTAAAAATGCTTAAGATTATTTCTTTTGCTTTTACATTGTTCCAGTAATTACCTTAGAGAAACAGTTAACTGATTTTCTAAAATTTACACAAGTTCCCTCTCCATTATGTACAGTTGCTGTTGCTTTGATACCTTGCTTCCTCCTTTAAAAGACTGTATATGGTACATAATTCTCTCTCTCTCTCTCTCTCTCTCTCTCTCTCTCTCTTTCTCTCTCTCTCTCTCTCTCTCTCTCTCTGTGTGTGTGTGTGTGTGTGTGTGTGTATTTATTTATTTAATATATCAAGTGAATCAATTACTTCACAAACTTCTAATTTAATATTTTAAAAAAATATTCTTGGGGGGATGGGTGTGGTTAAACTTCTATGAATATTGGAATAGGCTCTCCATGGTCTAAATGAATCAGACTCTAAACTTTTATCTGAATCCATGGTGCTTAAATATAAATGGAAAAGATCACAACTATAGGGAGAGGACCTATACTGTAAAGGCCTTTCTGCATAGATTATGAACATAATAATTCAGTAATTCTTTTCCAAAACTATAGTTATAATTAGACCCAATGGGGGTCTCTGTCTTTGATCATATCACAGTAACTGTGACTTTACATTGGAAAATGTCACTACTGTGAAGGTTTATCACCTGTAGAGCTAGTCTTTTCTCTGATGCCATGTTCAACTCTCATTAGCATTATTCAGAGTTCCATTGTTAATTAGACTGATGCTTCAATTACAATAATCATTGTCAAGAATAATCACGGCTGCTTATCTGAAGAAAAAAGAATATTCACTGTTGATTTTTTAAAAAACTTGACACTTGTTTTAGTAATGCCTTTTGATTTTCATAGATAAATACAATACTAGCTGAGATGAGACATTTTGCATAAGCTGCCTTCAGTGATATTTGCAACCTGTGAACTTGCCTGCAAAATAAGACTTACTAATTTAACTCTAATACAATTTTCTGTAAAGGCAAAAATGCTCTGGTTCTGAGAATCATTGGCAGAATACTTTCTGCAGTTGTGGAGCTCTTTTTCAGTTCCTATAGTTTTTATCTAGACACTATTGAGCAAGAACCTCATATGAGTGCCATCTGTATCTGTACAGAACTTATTGCATTATATGCTAACTGGATGAAAAAATACATATAAAAGGAATGTGCACGCAGTCTTCTGGGGCTCAAGAGCTATATTAAATGTAAAAGCATATGAATATTTGCACATTTATTCACACACAAATGTTAGTCTCTCTTCCATTCATACTTCACCTAAACATTCCAATTCACTATTTCAACTTTCACTTTATCAATCCTGACCTCCCATTGTGTCCTTTCTTCTTTTCCCAACTTTGTGATAAACCCCTTGAAAAGCAGATTATGTTTTTAAATATACTACGGACACTTATTTATAACATACATTCTTGGGTATACTATCTTAACTTAGGCTATATAACTTTAGTTCTGACACTGAACTTCTTCAGAGATAGATACAACTCATAAGCTGCAGTATGGTGATTTTATAAAAGCATTGTCGTTACCATTTAGTTGAACCATTTCTGGCTCATGATAAAGTACAGCATTAGTGAAATCTCTTCTGGCAGGAGAAAAAACACATGGTTCTGAGTTTGGTAGCACAGAATAAATGGGGTTACGCTAAGAGATAAGCTAAATTTAAAAACTAAAAGTTTTTGTAACTCAACTGAAAGATATATATTCATCGTTATCTGAGACACCCAAGCACATAATATGATGGTGATGGTGGCAAGAAATCTACAGAAAAAGAATCTCACAATACTTACTGTAAAATAATTAAAGCTTATTTATGTCAAGAGGCCTTGGGAAAAAAGAGAGCATAAACCAATTTGCATTAGCACTTACCAGCATCCCCTGCTTTCATTTCAATTAACAGATCAGTAGGTGTACTTTGCAGTTAAAAAGATAAGCTATCAAGGAAAAGCATGATTTTTTTGGCTGACCTGCAGACACCAGAGCTTGCCTGCTGATTAGGTTTGTACCTCCCTTTACCAATTTCTGAAGTGTTAAATTAACTGTTCTTCTCTGTCAACGCAGGTCTCGGCCTTGAAAAATCAACTGAAGAAGCAGTCCACAGCTACTGGTGATGGAGTAGCCAGGGCGTTCCTCCGAGCTCAGGTGGCCTTGTTTGGTTCCTACAGAGATGCACTAAGATACAAACCTGTAAGCTATCGTTTATCATTCAGGGATCTATTTTCTAAATCTAAAGAATGTTTGCACATTTGAATTTTATCTATCTCACTGCAGTTAGAAAACCCTTGTGCTGAGCCGTGTTATTTTTGGAAAGCAATATACAGTGATCAGATGAAGAAGAAAATTATGATTCAATTTTAATTATACACCTTTATTATTTTTATAAATGACTTAAGTAAGTGACTGGGGGGGGTATTAACTATGTTTGCCAATGTGAGTTATTTATAAATAGTCCTCGTCCTATATTCCACACAATAACTCTGTGCGAGAGTCAGTGTCACCCGGCAGATTTTCATGCCTAAGGCCATTCATGGTCTCCCAGTTTCTAGTTTGGTGTCTTAATCACCAAACCAAACTGGCTCTAAAACACAAAATGTTTAATTTGCTGTTCATTTGTTTCACTTCTAATATCAGTGGATAAATCACTTGAAGAGTGGAGAATACAATGTCAGATTTTGATTTTCAGGTTGCAGCAATGAAGTTCATGTTGTCAGAATTATGTCAGTGAATAAGACAGCATTATTCCTAACATATATAATTTATTTATTTAGCTCCCAGTTGTTGGTTATTTTATTTATTTATTATTTTATTTTATTCACACAGCTGATTTTGTTTTTTTTAATTAACTGTGTAAATAGTCTATATTTACATGCATGGTACGAATATGAAACATTCTTCAAAATTATACATAAATACAGCAATTAAAAGCTCTTTTAGCTCAATAAATATAAGCTGTCCTGAAATTTATATCTTTACCACTGAATGATCTTCATTTACCGTACTATCTTTCAGTAAAATGGTGCTTTTTAAGTTGAATCTGTGATGACATCATTACTTCATAATTTAACACAGGACAAAAGTTACACTAATATCAAAAGGTAGAATAGAATCATTAAAGTAAGGATGCAAGAGCAGGGACAGAATGAAATGTGAATGACAAAAATTAAATATTTTTTTATTTATTTTAAATAATAAAATAGAATTGTTAAATTGTCCCACAGTGAATTATCTCATGACAAGTTGGCCGTGGTTAGTTGATTGTGGTGAGTTGGCCGCAGTGAGTTGGCTGTGGCAAGTTGTATTTTAAATGTATATGACTGTATTTTAAAAGTATGTTAATTACGTATATTACAAATATATTTCCAACGTATGTAGCCTTTTACCCACCTTACAAAACATACAGCCTTTTAGAGCTTGGTTGTTAAAGTTTCTAAATGGCCCCTTAAGATTTCCTTAACCCAGTTTCTCTTAATCTAAAGATTTAGATTATCCCATCTTGCATCATATCCTTGGATATTAATATTATAGGACATTAAACAACTGAAACAGAAGATGGTACTCTTTTTGGCTTTGAAATTTCTCCAATTTTTCAAACTATAACTGCCAAGCCTTAGTATTTAAACAAAACTTGTTATTTTTTTTTTCAAGTTAAGTGGTGGGTGGTTTTCACCCTTGCAGAGGTTCCAGTATCTTTTGTATGGCTTTATCTTTTTCTTGACTAGGTTTCTGAAATGCTGCCAGATTTTTTAAAGTGAAGTATAAATCAAGTTAGTTGTTTATGTTCTTTATAATCTTTTAATGATATGGTTTTTGAGAAAGGTGATTTGTTTAGTGTATTACAGTATTTTTCTTCTTCCTGCTTTATCATGAAGAATTACACATTTATCGCACATAATTTTTCCCTTCCCAAAATATTTCACATAAGCAACTGGATTTTAACTGCTCTTGTTTTCTTGATAAGTTTTGTACATAATAAATGTGGGCATACTTTTGCCATCATTTTTCGTCCACTAACTTTAACCTAAAAATGAGGACTGTCATGAATAGGATTGGAATAACTCATTAAAGCAGAGACTTTAAAAATGGGAAGTGTGATATATATTCTCCAACTATTTTGCCTTACTGGAAGATTCTCAGAGAACACCTCTTTTCCTTCCCCATCTTTTGTGACTGGCAGAAAATCTTCCTAGTCAGATAGAGGCTTTCACTATCCTGGGAATAAATTTCTGTTAAAAGTTATTCTTGTGGTAAAGGAACAAGTGAAAATGTTTTGCTGCAATGTCCATTTTATAAAGATTCATAGTAAGTTTTACAATTTAAGTAAATTGCTAGGGCATTCAAATCCATTCTAAATGCAGCTACTATAAATTGATTAATATGACTCAGTTTCTTTGAATACTGAGTCGGCAAATTCTGTTTTACTGTTTGTAAAAATTGCTATATAATTTGTTTATAAAATTTGGTTTTTTAAAAATTCATTTTATTTTGTGTATTTTAAACGAATACACAAAATGAAACTCTGCTTTTTGTGTTGCTTTTAAAAACTTTGCTTTTAATGAAACTCTGGCCAGTGAGCACAAATTTGTAGTATACGTGTGACTGCAAAATGGCCCTTAAATATTTTATTGAATTCCACCTAAATTCAACCTTTGTGAAATGCCCTTAAAGAATACCAGTTGTAACAATTTGACTATGGTATGTTAGTCAAAGACCAAAACTCATAAGTAAGCTAATTAATAAAGCAATTTATTATAAACCATGTTCTAATTGTGAATGAAAAGAATCATAATACATACTGTTATCTTTTTAAAGCAACAATGTCTACTGAACCAGCTTTGCATTTGCTTTTAGTATAATTATAGGATTTAGCTTATTTTATGCTCGTGATAATGATTTATTCTGAGCTTGTGTGTCAAAAGTTATTTACAATTATATTAAGCAGCTAGCTTAAAATGTGGATGGAGCTTAAAAAGAATGTGTCCTGCTGTGCCTGCTAGCCCATGAAAAGGAGATGGGGATGTACAGAGTTCTGTAATAACTGTTATCAAGCGGACAGATATATTGTCTGGCCAAAAAAGAAAAAAATCAGTCTGATATTAGAAATATTAGCAGTCAGCTCTTCAGTGCAGAGTCCCTAATACACCTTCATCAAAAATATACTTTGAGAGTATGTTGAAAATGTTGGTGTTCTGAAGAACCATGAAGCTTTGTTTTCCCAAGCCTTGGCCTAAGATAGATGGAGCCCTTTCCACTGGATATTTTGGAGTATCTTCTTGGATTGAGATAGAAGACAAGTTGCTGTCTAACAGTAACTGGGGATAAAATAAACTGTGCCTTCAAGAGCTCTGCAACTTCCATTGCTCATGTACAGTAATGGCCAAAATTGTGGAAACCCTTTGGGAAAAGTTTATTTTCTAAAACTAGCTAATACAGGTAATGCCATTTTTGTTTGGAATAGTACCATAAAATTATATATCAATGGAAAGAAAATTTAATCAAGAATGTAATACGATTACTTTTACAAAGGATTTGCTGTTAGAATAGCAGTTACAGTATAAAGAAGAAAAGTGAAACACGTAGAAAAAACAAGATGTACAAAAATTAGCACCATGTCAGTTAATACTTAGTTGGGTAACCTTTAGTATGAATTACAGCCTTACAACGTCTTCCCATGGAATGAACCAAGTCTTTTAGTTCTATAGCTGTTATAATATGAAATCAAGATGGAATGATTGCTTCTATTAACTGAGTTTTATTGCTGAGTCACTTCTGACTAACAAGTTTCTTTAGTTGGCTCCATAGATTTTCAATTGGGTTAAGTCTGGGCTATTCCCAGGCCATTTCCAGCAGTAAAATATGATTATCTTGAAACGTCCAAAAAAAAAAAAAGTGGTGTTTTTAGCCATCAAACCTCAAAAATACACTTTTCCCAAAAGGTTTCCACAATTTTAGCCACTACTGTAATTTCAAATGTCTTTTAGTTCTATATTTGAGACGTTAGACATGTTAGAGGAAAAGGAATGAACTCTTTGAAAAGGGAAACTTTAAATCTTTGAATTGGCTTGATGTGATTACATTGAAAACTAAGAGGTGATTTCCTGTTGGTCATTTTTCTAAAAAAGATTATTAACATAAAACAGGCAGTTACAGGAGATGATTATGAAATATGTCAGAAACACCATAATTGGATCTTTTCATTTCCAAAGGAGGTGAATCCCTAAGTGTAAGTGTTATGTAGCAATATCCCAAGATGATATAATGGTTTCAAGGCCTGTGCAATTTTGCTGGTTCACATATGCCAAAAGGATCTGCGTGCAAGATGCAGGGAATGAGTTGTCATCTATTGAATTCCTATCTCTAGCAGTGTAAGGTATCCAGCGGTCCAATTGTTTCCCCTCTCTCTTGTATTTACTTGCATTTCTGATCCCAAAAGCTGCATATCAAATCAAAATGATTTGTTGTTATCAGTAATCCAAATAGACCATAAAAGATCAACTTGATTATGAAATAGTTAATTCTAATCAGATTTCTGATCCTTAGCAAGCTTTGTACAGACACTCCTAGAAAAATCCTCTTTTAGGTATTTGCATCTTAGCACTAGGATCAGGAATTAAGAAAATATCCATCAAGGAGTAGGAAGGACACAGTGTGGAAGACCCTTACAGTAGTATTTCTTCTTTTTCTGTATTGTAGTGCCAAAAAATTGTAGATCAAAATGTAGACTAAAAGTCAATGTATGTAACAAGTCCAATATGTTTGGGGAGAGTGCATTGAGAAATGATTTGATGGTTACAGTATGACAAATTGCCATTATATTAGTAGTATGTAAATGTTTGTACATAATCTTGGCTTTTTTCTTGGAGATGTCTATGGGGACACAATAAAGGAGAACAGTAGTCTTTAAACATAGGACTTTATGCAAGTGCCTAATATGTAACATCTTTGAATTACTTTTAAGTGTTTAAGTTACAGCTGGTTTTAGTCTCCATGACTCATCTCAAACAGATCTCCACATAAGAGTCAGTTAATTACTTGAGTTTCTGGGAAATTGAAGTAATATAGTTCCCAATGATGGAAAATTAATGGGATTTAGAGGAAGTACTAGGTATGCACTATTATTATTATTATTATTATTATTTATTAAATTTATATACCGCCCTTCTCCTAGTGGACTCAGGGCAGTGTACAGCCAAGAATAAAAAGCACTCCAATACAAAATTTAAAATATTAATAAAAGAATTAAATAATTTTGGCCCAATAAATTTTAAAAACCCAATAGGCAATTAAAATTTAAAACCCATAAAACTTTAAACTTAAAAAAGAGGGGAGGAGGTTACGCCAGCCCAGCTTGACAAAATAAAAAAGTTTTTAGGGCACGGCGGAAAGCCCGGAGATCAGGTATCGTACGGATCTCCAGGGGCAAATCGTTCCAGAGGGCTGGTGCTGCCACAGAGAAGGCTCTCCCCCTGGGTGTCGCCAGCCGACATTGTCTGGCTGACAGCACCCTGAGGAGTCCCTCTCTGTGGGAGCGAACTGGCCGGTGGGAGGCTATCGGTGGCAGAAGGCGGTCCCGCAAGTACCCAGGCCCTAGTAACTAGCCTGTTTCAAAGTAGTTCAAAGAAGTTTCTGTTAAAATAGCCCTTTTCATTTCCTAAAATTATTCATGTTATCTGTTAATTTTCCATCCAATCCACCAGAGCCTGAGGTAGTTCTTACTTTATTTTTGAAGTTTCGGGGGGTTGTGTAAACATTATAGGCATAAAATACTCCTGTCTTTCATTTCCTTTTCAGAAAAATTCATTCAATTCTTTTCATAAAGAATTCTAGCAAATCATTTGTACTGAAGCAATATACATCAGATATTAACAATCCATAATTAATACAGATTTACTGTAGAAGGTGATCAATACATAAAACCCTAAAGTATTCTGAATTATCTTTGATGTTTAATAGTTTGGAATTAAAGACTCATTTTTTAATTCTAAGAGAATTGTCCAGTGCAAATTTTCTCATGCTAGTCTTACTGAAACTGAATTGGTGAATTTGTTTCTGGTTGACTGGTACAAAAGTATTCTGATTGTTTTTATTGAAATTATTCTAGCAGTGGTAGTAGTCTTGAGGAGGACTTCAAATATATAATTTTACATTTGTGGTGTTAGAAAATCACTTTGAACAACGCTTTAAGCTTTGCTTCTATTCTTATTGCGGTATGGTTCTTTCTGGCATGTGGGCACCCAATTTAAATATTTTTAACCTCATTTTTAACCCATGAATAATATACATTTTGTTTAACTTTGTGACTTAAAAATAAATAAATCTTAACTGGATTCTTTTGAAAGAAAGTATCTACTATAGTACTATTTATATAAACTATTTGGGGAATATTCAATGTTTCTGAATAATTAAATTAGCTAAATGTGAATGCATCCAGCAGAGAATTAAATAGACATGAGGATTTTATGGAAAATCCATAGCTAATTTGCATAATCAAAATTTGAATAATCCATTCTGGATTATTGGGCACACTATATTTTATTACAGAATCACAAGAAAAAAAAAGGCTTAGTAGAGACCCACTGAATCACATAGGGCAACTTGTGGCTGTGAAAATGTGCTTTTATTTTATTTTTTTTTAGTTTTTCCGTATTTCTGATATATTCCCCAAACCATAAAACAAGATCCTTCACTTGCAGAAAAGATGAATTTTTAATTGAAGTAATGGATTTTCTTTTAATAATTAAAATGGATGTTAATTGTTTCTAACCTTTTTTGTGCCCATGATTATCTATTGATTGACTGTTTTTTTCTGAGCATAATGATTTTCAAAACGCTTTACAAAATAATTCATTTTGAGCATTTGATTTTCCTTACATTTAAAACACAATAGTATTCTGTCTATGCATCATAGGGAATTTTTTTTTAGTATGAAAAATAAGTTAAATTTACCAGATATAAAAATATTGATTTTGTGTACTGCTATATGCAAAATAATTGGTGTACTGCAAAGAAATGTTAAATGGAATTGTTTATAAAAATGTATATTTCTTATCTTTTTCAAATTTAGGGAGAGCCTATCATTTTTTGTGAGGAAAGCTTTATCAAGCATCGTTCCAGTTCTACTAAACATTTTCTGGAAACTGCAGTGAATCTCCAACTTTTTAAACAGGTATTTCTAAGATTTTTGATCTAATACCATTCTAATGCATGTAACATATGCATATTCAGGGACAGAGAAATGGATACAACATTATCAATATTCAGTTTCTGAATTTTGAAGTAGTGAAAGATTTTTATGATCTGAAGAGAAACCAGAATATAGCCAGGATAAATTCTTGTACATTTCTACTATAATCCCAAAAGGTTCTTTCTAGTGACAACTCTTTGAGGTAATAAAGAAATAAACCTGCTTCAAATAAAAGGTCTTGGGTTTCTTCCAATATATTTAACTGTATTTCTATTTGGAATCATCCCTACTCTCCTGTGAGCATCCAAAATCTGTGTTGGCAGATTTTCTAATCCTCTGACAGGTATGTGGGAAACTATTAATAAGTGATTCTGATACAGGTAAAATTTAACCAATCATAATTTTAACCTCTTATTCAGTTAATAGCTGTTTTTAAATAAAAAAAGTTTTGGATAAATATGTACATTTAATCCTGATTATCACTAAGAAAAATGAGCAGTTGTCCAATTTTCAAATGTCTGCTACATTGGTGGGTTGCTATCATTTCGCCCCGGGATCGGGCAAACTGGTAGCAGTGGTGGCAGGAGGCTCCGCCCACCCGCATGTTTCTGCGTATGCAGAAATGATGAGCGAACCAATAGTGATGGATTTTGAAACCCGCCCCTGGTCTGGTAGCTTCCAAATAGTGTCTTAAACTGCTTCCTTCACGACTAGGAAATTTGCTGTGTGAGGTGGGTATGATGCAAACATATGTGGAGAACAGAAGTAGGAGTCTACTTCCAGATCCTTCATGTTCATACTTTTAGTCATGGATAATATAATTATTTTGGCATTATTTAAGAGGCTTTCTTATGGATGAACACATTGCTGTCAGGGTAATACAATAAATAAAGAAAAGAAAAGAAAACAATATTTTATCTCATAGAGTTGACTTTTACTTTGTTTAAAATGGAAAATCAATTTAATAGGACCATACCATTGAGGCATATTTCCAGTTGGTTTTTTTCAGATGTTACAGCTAAATCTTAGTTTGACATTAATTGCCCAGAGGGATGTGTTTTTTAAATTTTGCATGTTCCCATTGCACAGAGGGGCAAGTTAGAAGCTTTTTAGTATTCTGATGTATCATATTGAGCGGAATTTCTGTTCAGACAATCCAAAATCAGGTCATATCTTATGATCATGAGTGATTTTCAAACTTTTTTTAAAAACTAACTTATTTAGTTCAGATGTTACGAGGAACCTCTGTTCTTTAGAAGTGGATGCTTTCTTATCTCTTGTAGTTGTAGCAGAGGAGAGGAAAGGGTGAAAGTGCAGTATTTCAGAGCTGTTTTGTCTGATGAATCTCAAAAGCTAGAACTCAAATTGTGTATCTGGAACTGAGAGAAAAAAATCTTAGTTTTGAACTGTCTTCATATAAACAGGGTTTAGAAGGACTACTTCAATTGTTAAATATTTGTTGCCACATGCCACTGATTGATGCCAGAAGATTAGTTTCTCTGCTGGCCTGTTGGAAACCATTGCTGGATGAAGAGAGAACAACATGATACAAATAGGAACTGTCCTAAAAGCTTATTCTAAGCATTGGATAAACATTGCAGTCCAAGCTCCAGCACAAAATAGAAAACATTTCCTCTGATTAAAACAGCCAGAACCTTTGGTGAACACACACACACACACACTAATCTTCTGGCTCTCTTTGAAGATATAGTGCAAAACAGATAAGTGAAATTCACAGGATGCTAGGTAACTTTCATTTTTAAAAAAGTTTTTGTTCTTGGAATTTAATGGTTGGTATAGAGATTTATGGCAGCAGAAGTGAAAAGTGCAGTTTCTAATTGGAAAAAATTCCCTATTATTCTGCAATAGGGAAAGAAATATGTTTTGAAACTATTTCATGCCCTTTTAGTATTTTTTATAATTCCTCCTCCTTGTCTTCCACTTCCCAGCTGCCTCTGATCCAAGACCTGTTTGTAATTAGACACTTTTCAAGGTTACTTGAGTCATAAGAGATTTGAATTTAAAGTGTTGCTTTAGGTTCTGTGGCAAATACTGTTTTTTAAACAGAAAAGAAGTTCAAAGAAAGACAGATGGATGGATGGATGGTATATGTGAAATACCAGCAGGGCAGACATTTGCATTATTTTAATTCTGAAACACTTGTTTTGGAAAGTGAAATCTTAGTAATCATACCAATAGAAAGCAAAAGCAGTGTGTAAAAAGTATGCGCTACATATTACACCATAGATTTCTAACCTTTCTAACCTTCACACAGCATCGGGATGTCCACTTAGACTTGTTAATTGAACATAAAATGCCTCAAATGGAATTGGTTGATAATTGAAACTGAGTATTGCACACAAATACGTATTTCACTAGTTTCAGCCAACTTTGAATGACTCACCATATATATATGTAATTTCTCTGAAGCCTTGAATGTATGTACTTCTAATAATAGCTATTTTGGATAAGAACAAAACTAAGCTGATCAATCTCCTTCACTTAATGCCATTAATAGGGAATATATAATTTAGTAACCTAAGAAAAGGGTTAACTATTTAAACTTAGGGAAATGTGCTTTACTGAAGTTGCTGATGGCGTAATACTTGTGTGCATGGCTGCATACTGCTAAGTCTAAGAACAGAAAATGATTTTTTTCTGGAAGGAGAGAAAACTGCTTTATCTGATTTGGAATAGAAAACATGATGTATGTATGAAAAATGGATGAAATCTTTATCCGGTATATACTGTTAAGAGCAGAAGATTGACCAAGTTTTTGCACCTCTGTTCAATTTTTATAAGCCCCTGTGCTATGAATTGTTCAAGATAAAAATCACTGAAACAGTTCTACTCTGGTCAAAAGTAAAATATAACCTGATTTGACACATAAATTTATTTTATTATTAATAACTCTTTTATTCTTTAGGCATGCTCTGAACTGCTAATAGGACATATTTATGTTTTTTATTCAATACCCAGTAAATACCAATAGGTATAATGCTGAAGCAGAGATATATAAAGTCTATGTTACTTAAGGTGAGGAAAAAAATAGGGGGTTGGGGCAAGAGTATTGTTCTTTTAGTTTGTCATCCCTCTTGGTGAAATTTGACAAATTCACCAAACACAATTAATGATGCAACTATTAATTTTTCATGAACTCCCAATTTGTATTAACATTCTGTGTGTATAAGATTAGACTCAAAACAAATATCTCCTTTCAGTTCATGCTTAACACTCTGTTATCTTACGTTCATAAATCATGTGCTTGGTATGAGGGCAAGGAATGATTTCTTAACTCTCCCCGGATAGATAATACTTTGTGGCTCAAAGAATGTTTTCTGCACAGTGATAGTTAAAGGTGCTTTATCTCATTTTTGCTGTGAAATAATCCAGTGATCCCTTACCGTGGTCTGACCATGAACCAACCCATTTGGAAAAGGGCCAGGTTAAGGCTGAAGGGCGGGTGGAGGGAGAAGAATGTTAGCTAAGAAGAAGAGGAAATAATCAGTGATAGCATGTCCTTCGCTGCTACTGCTTAGTCTGCCTTTATCTAGTCCTCTTAAAAATGTATTCATGGAACAGTTTGTTTCATGTCATCAGTCTATCCATTGACAAGCATCAGATTGTCACTGACAGGCCTGTTTGGATAATCTGTGATAGCGTATGACAGTCAGCCAAATAATTAATTTTTATTGGCTCCCATGTACCATTTCAGTTAGCAGCAATTTGGTATTCATATTGGAAAATGTGCAATCAGTCAAATGATTTCTTTGTTTATCTCATATTTTGGCTACCTAATCTTGGCAAAGAAGTATTTACCTCTTGAAAGTATCCTAAAAATGCCAGTACTTTTGGAGGGTTGAGAAATATATATATATATTTAGCTTTATGAAAATTTAATGTAAATTGAGAGTTTTTACAATACATCGTTATTGCATTGAAAATTATACTGAGATTCTGATTGTCAATCATTTAAACCTGGCAGTTTTAACAAGGTTTCATTATTCTTTTCAGATTATGTATAGCCAGGTTCAGAGATGTTGGTGGATGGAGAATTAGAAACTTGCTTTTTTTTTTTACATCAATTTATTTCTTTTAGCACTACCTGTTTTGGAGTGAGATTTAAATCGGCAAACTAGATAAATACTAACTTCTGTTGATTGCAACCATTGTTTAAAATTATTAGCAGTAACCATGGGTTTTAATTTTACAATGATGAATAAAAAAATGAAAAAACAATTTTATTGCGAGAGGAAAGAAATGCACATAGATCTTGTATTTTAGTCCTCTCAGCAAATGGAAGGGATTAAAAATGATCATTTAATAAACATTTACCTTTTCAGTACATATAAATACGTAGGATTTCATAAACATTTTATAAAAATAAAGCTCTTTAAAAAGTCCAGTATTTGTATAGTTATTATATAACTTGCAGTATATATCTATCCTATATTATGAGTTAATCTTTATTTTAGAACATAAAATAATAAACCTTGAAGGACTTCTAGTTGGGCAGGAGATTGTATACCATTCCAGACAAATGGCTGTTCAGGATCTTCTTGAAAAATTCCAATGAGCACCCTCAACTTCTGAAAGCAAACTGTTCCACTGATAAATTGGTCTCACTGTCAGGTTATTAGTCCTTAGTTCTAGGTTGAATCCCTCTTTAATGATCTTCCACCCTTTACTTCTTGTCCTGCCCCCAGGTGCTTTAGAGAATAAATTGACCCCCTTTTTTCTGTGACAGTCCCTCAAGCACTGGGAGACTGCTATAATATCACCCCTACTCCTTTTTGTTAGACTGAACATATTTAGTTCCCTTCATCATTCATCATATAGTTTAGCCTCTGGACCCCTTATCACTGAGCTGCGGTGGCGCTATGGTTAGAGTACAGTACTGCAGGCTATTTCTGCTGATCACCGGCTGCCAGCAGTTTTGCAGATCGAATCTCACCAGGCTCAAGGTTGACTCAGCCTTCCGTCCTTTCGAAGTGGGTAAAATGAGGACCCAGATTGTTGGGGGCAAGATGCTGACTCTGTAAACCGCTTAGAGAGGACTGTAAAGCACTGTAAAGCGGTATATAAAATGCTATTGCTATTGCTGCTCTTTATTGCTCTTCTCTGCACTCTTTCTAGGGGTTCAAAATTTTTTGTATCATGGTGATCAGAACTGGATGAAATATTCTAGGTGTGGTCTTAATATAAAGCATAACTATCACAGTATGATATTCTTATTTGAATAGCAATTTATCAGGTCACAATTCTGCTTTCCTGATTAAATACATTAAGATAATTTTATAGAAATTACAGCTAAATGTTATGAAGTTCCTGTGAATGTTTCCCTCAATATCCTTATGTCTCTCTGTCCAATGGAACTTTAATTTTTTAAAAGATTGTTTTAAGACTAAATTTCACAGAAGAAGAAAAATGATGGGTGACTGTAATCCAGCACCATATTTAGAAGAAGTTAGTCTTCTGACTAATGAACGTTGGGGAAGTATAGAGGAAATTAAAAAAAAAATCAATCTTCCCAGTTCCTTCTGTTTTGGGATTGGTTGTGCCCATTGTATTAGCCTTTTATGCTCACAAGGTTCTAAATCTATCAGGCCAAAAAAGCTGCCATCTACTAGTATAAATTCTCAGGCAGTGAATTTTACAGAATTTATGAACTGAATTTGTATCAGTATACTGTAGTTAGAAATTTTCCTTAAAAAAGTGTTTGAATGGAAAATTAATTTTAGTAGAATATGATTGGTACAAATGACAAACATTAACTTCTTTGCTTGTTTTGTACAGTATAAAATGGTATTTGTGCATTTCCTCCACTTTTGCATTCTATACAAGTGTGGAATTCTTCTAAGTAATAAGTAGATTGAAGTTTTTGCTTTGTAAAAAGCAGCATGTGGGTGAAAGGAGCTAGTTTTTATTTCTTTCCAAGTTATTTTACTCTGCTATCCTTGATAGTACTTTGTTAACACTTAAGGAAGTTTCAAGCACAGTTTGTTGTTATAATTACAGACACTGCTTGATCTAGCAACTGAGATTTAAGACAGTTTCTATGAATTGGTATATAAGCATAGTATGAAAGCTAGGAGTTATTTAAAGAAAGTAGTTTCCTTTCTAATCAATATTAAGTAGGCTAGAATTGTATGCTCTTTGGAGAGATTCAAACAGTGAATTTAGAATAATTGATTTAACAGAAAAATAGAGATTTTAGACATTGATTTCAAGCTGATAAATCCCCCCCAAATTTATTTTCACAATTTAAAAAAACTTATTTTGAAATAAGTGCTTGGTCTTATTGCCATGCGCTCAAAAGCCCGATTGGGCTTATTATCAGGGGTTGTCTTATTTTGGGGGAAACAGGGTACAATTAAGTTTCAAATCATCCTTTCCCCTTCCCAAATTCAGCTTTAAAAGCTATGAAGAATAAAAGTAATAGTGAACGATGGATGAGCAGGTGATTATGTAATGAAATGGAAGTAGGCGTGACCTCTCTAAATTTCTAGTACTTTGTAGAGCAGCTAATAAAATTACATTTTATACAGTTTGCTTAACAATGTTATTACAGCTTTGATACACACTTTATTGCAGTTTATTGAAGGTCGACTTGCAAAGCTAAATGCAGGAAAAGGATTCTCCGATATATTTGAAGAAGAAATCTCATCAGGAAGTGGAGGTAGGTATATACTTTTCTACTTCTTGACTACATGTAGGTTTTGATTAGGACAACTAATGAATCCCATGAAATGGTGACATTATTCAAATTTGCACTATTTGAAGTAATATTTCTATAGAAAATATGGTAATTGGTTCCAGTTCAAAGGAAATAGGCAATGAAAAATTTTATATATTTTATATATGAATTATTACAGTAAAGGAAAAAAGAATACACTTGTAATTTAAATGTATGGTTAATACAAAGTCACAGAGTAGTTATAGAAAGCAAAATTAAAAAAAAAGAGTCTACCAGAGATTCAAGCATACCAACATCTCATCCAAATTTTAATGTTGCTATGATAGCATTCATATATTGTAATTCAATTACACCAAATTTTCACTCTAGGTTAATAGCAAGACTCTTCTTTTTAAAACTTGGCCTCTTTTCTTCTGACAGAACCTTCCTTTTCTCCATTTTGCGCACATGAAGATTAGCAGCATCTAAAAACCCAAGTGCAATTGCATATGTAATAGCTTCAGTTAAGTTTGCGCTAGCCTTTCATTAAGTGAATTTTGGATCATATTAAACACAACCTGGTATCAATTTACAATTCTTACTAAATGAAATATCACATTATTCAAGCTCACACTAATAACAACCTACCTTTTCTTTCATTTCTCCTGCATTGATTAAAATAGTGAAAAATGACAATACTATTTAAATTGGTTTTTAGCATTATGACCGTGGATAGAGTTTTTGATTAAATAACTGAAACAGAAATACTATTCAGATTCCATGTTGCTAAATATCCAAAAATTAAAAAAAATATTCTTGATTGACATTTATGATTCTTTTGTATAGGAGATGAACAAACTTTTGTATAAAATATGTGCTATATATGATCTTACTGATATTTTACTAAATTGTTTGTATTTTTATTTCAAATAATTGTGGTTTTCAACATATATATCAGAAGTTAAAGCAACTAATGTGATATTTGAGTAGTTAGAATGAAAAAATAATAATGAATAAAATAAACACTCATTATTCTTATGGTTGTGTGGTGAAATTAGTCTATGATTGTAATAAAGTTTTACCTATATGCCTGATGTGAAATTGCTCCTATTAATTAATGCCAATTCTTTTAATACCTAAAAGCATAATTGAGGCTTGATTTAAAATCTTCTTATTGAATTAAATAAGAAGTACAAATTAAATTTAAATTTATTTGTACTTCTTTAATTGTACTTCTGTGTGTTCAATATGTGTTGCTATGAAGGTTTATAACTTCAGTTTCATATGATATCATAAACATTGTTACAGCAAATTGATAGAACTGAATATAATGGTTAATTAAAAATGACACAGGCAGAAAGACTTCAGACTTACTTGTTCACCTTCCTTTTCTCAAAATTACATGTACAACTTTTATGCAAGTATCTGCAGTTTTAAATTGAAAATAATTGTATACGAGCCAATTTTATACAGTGATTATGGCACCAGGCTAGAAACAAAGATCATGAGTTCTAACCTCACTGTACCTAAAGTGAGGTTAGAACTCATGATCTTTGTTTCTAGCCTGGTGCCATAATCACTGTATAAAATTGGCTCGTATACAATTATTTTCAATTGTATTGAAAATACAATTGAAAATAATTCAATTATTCATTTCATTTTAATTCATTTTTCAATTTTCAAGTCAGCTGGAAGACTTTCGGATAATCACTCTCAACCTTAGGACGAAAGAAACAGCTAACCATTTCCAAAAATATTACCCCAAAAACCTGCAAGAGCTTCTCAAGCTCGATTTGAATACATGTCCATACATATATGCATATATTCATCATGTTATTTTTTTTGGGGATGAGCAGTGTTAGGTTTAGGGTACTTTTACAAACATCAGCAATATAAATTATATTAGATAATTCCTCCAAAGCCAGAAGGAACATTAAAATGTTTCAATCTCCAGTTGGAGAATGGAGATTGGCCAACTTTTAAAAGTTGGCCAGCTAGAATGGCCAACTTTTAATGGCTTTCCTAAAAACCAATTAGGAAGGGGTTTTTTTTTAAATTTCCAGAGGAAATCTGTTCCATAGAAGTGGGTAGTCATTGAGAATATCAATTTTATGATCCTTTTAAAGATGGCAATCCCTGCAGAGGGAGCCCCTCTACCAGGTCTTATTGGGAAACAGATAGAGTTGGCTATCCTTCAGATATCCAAGTTTTGAGACATGAAAGGCTTTAAAGGTAAGAACTAGCACTTTGAATTGCCAGCACCCAAACTAACTCTTCAGCATAGTGGTGTTATATGAACAAATCAAAATACTTCACTACAAGATGCCTCATTGTATTACCAAGTTTAAGAGGCTTTAGAAACTGTTATAAAACTCATATCTTCTATGAGAAGCCATTGGCTAGGAATTGATAACAACTATCATTCCTCATACTATCTTAAAATTAATAATGGTTTTAAAATTAAACCCACATTTACTTGTTCTGCTAACTTTTAAATGTATTTCCACTGCAAAATAAATGGCATTGCTACCTTTTATGAAATCCAATTTCCCCCTGACCATTATGAATAATTTATTAGAGTAATACTATTGAACACACATTGATTTGCTCTTCTTCCCCCCTTGCAAAATTTTGTTCAACTGTAAGACAGTTGAAAGTGTAATATTATACTATACCCTGATACAATACATATATATATATATATATATTTGTGTGTGTGTGTGTGTGTGTGTGTGTGTGTGTGTGTGTGTATACTTATGCTTTTCAATCCCTAAAGAACCTTCAGACATTGTGGCTGCTTCATCATTGGAGGTTCTTATGAAGAGACTGGACAGTCACTTGTCTGAAATTGTATAAGATCTCCTACTTGAGCAGGGGGCTGGACTAGAAGTCCTCCAAAGTCTCTTACAGCTCTATTCTGACTCTAATTCTAAATTTACCACGTTTTTAAAATTCTGTTCATATCAGCAATAGATTTTGTCGGAGAAAATAATACAATCTGATGTTCTGTGAAGATAAGAACTGTAAAACTCTTACGTTCCTTGTGAACCTGATTTTAATGTGCTATGAAGATTGTGCATAAAAGTCTAGCAAAAATGGTTCTAATCTTTGTTTCCCTTTAATTTACATTTTTTTAAAGGAAATTTAAGAACATACCATCAGTGGATGCATACTGTGAAGGTATGACAACATGTCAGGAGACTGGAGTATATCTTGCAGTGCAAAAAGTGTCACCTTGTGAATGTAATCTTATTTAGGAACGTGCAGAAAGATTGCTCAGAATTTGTGCAATATATACAAGTGTATACATGCAGTGATCAGTGCAAATCTCTCATGAAAAACACCCATTTCTATAATCAGAACATTATGAAAGACAATTTCCTAGTGGATTGTGCCCTACATGAGTACATTAGAGTACACTGATAAATGTGTCAGCCATAGAAATGATGTATTGTAAACTCTGGGTGGTACTAGACAAAGCTAGACGAAAGGCAGCTGTAGAAGTGGCATATTCAGGGTCACGCTAAGGGTTGTAATTTAAATTAACCAGAGGTGTGGATTTTCCTTTAGAAACTAAACATGGTATTTAAATTTAGAATTAAACTTATGTTTTCCATGCATCAGAATCTCTGTTTATGTGTGTATATCTATATTGTATTTCAGAAAGGAGGAGCCTTGATCAACACAGCAGTGAACAAAGCTACTCCAGCTGTGAAAACAGCATACCAATATGTAAGAACTATTCTTTTCCTGTTGCACTTTTACAGATCTGTATGTACAGCTAGTCCTCAACTTACAACCCCAATTGAGCCCTATATTTCCATTGCTAAGCAAGACAGTTGTTAAGTGTCCTTTTGCTCCATTTTATGATCTTCCTTGTCACAGTTGTTAAGTGAATCACTACAGTTAAGTTTGTAACAAGGTTGTTAAGTGAATCGGGCTTCCTCAATGACTTGGCTTGTCAGAAGGTCACAAAAGATCATCACATGACCCCTAGCACATTGCAGCCATTATAAATGCAAGTTGCCAAGTATCCAAATTTTGTTCACGTGTCCATGAGGATACTGCAATGGTCATAAGTATGAAAATGGTTGAGTTGCTTTTTTCAATGCCCATTGTAATTTCAAATGGTCACTACATGAATGGTTGTAAGTTGAGGACTAACTGTATTCTCCTTTCTTTCAAGATGCTATAGAATATTTGCTCTAACTCTACATTATACTAATATGTTGTTTGCTTTAACCCTAACTTGAACAATTTATGAAATTATAACCATGGTTTACAATTCTCAGTGAAGAGTTTAAGTCACTGAAAGCCAAAATCAAACACATTAGGTTTAGTGAGAGTGATGTCAATCTACTCATTATATCATATACTTGTTTGCAGAACCACCCATACAGTGACTGAATCTAGAGGTGAAACTCCTTCAGTTTGCCAATTCTTTGTGCTAAGATTCTCCCCTCTTCTGCCTAGGAGTCGTTGCAGTAGTAGTAGTAGTAGTAGTAGTAGTAGTAGTAATAGAAATAGTAGTACTATTTTTATTTGATAAGTGTTTATACCTGAGCTTCCCACAAACAAAACTTTAAAAAAAATCACAATACAATAATAGTAAAATAATAATACTTTAACAATTAAAATTATCTCAAAACATCCAGCACTACCATAATTTTTGCCAGTATCAAGTTCTGGTTTAACACCTCCATTTTGAAAAGAGAAGTATTTTAAAGGCTTTTTTAAACTTAAGACATCTGACTCATAAGTAGTGGTTCAGGAGGGAGTTGACTCCAAAGATGGGTTAGGTTTATAAATTCCAGACACCATGGTGATAAAATGGAGGATTTTACAGTAGCAGTGTTACTGATTTGATCCATGCATAAATGAAATTTCCATGTGGAAGACTAGTGATTTAATGGACCAAATATTTTTTTCCCCTGTGAGGAATATGTAAGATGTTCGGGAAGTATCTAGGGACCATCCGAGAGGAACTCAGCAATTGTACCACAATAGAAGTAACTTCAGTCCTGCCATTTTGGAGGTTTAAAATTCCAGATCCTCTGTTGAAGTTCAGTCAAGGCCTTATCTGGGTCAAGATATTTTATAGCCTAAGAGGACATAAGAGCCACAATTAGCCAAGTCAAAGTCAGTTAACTTTGTCAGGGATCAGGTAAATCTACTTAGTAGAATAAGGTGAACTAAGGATGCTTCCCTGAACAGTTGTTTCAAGTAAAAGTATAAGATACTGAAATTTTAAGTATGGCTCAGAAGAGTTGCAGCCAAACTCTAATCAAGTTAGGGCATTTGAGGTTGAGCAAGAACCCAAAATTTAGCTCCTAAAAATAAAATAAAATTAAGAAATAAACTGGATAAATAAGCTTCCAAAGTCAAAGCATCCTAACAAACACACAGCTGGGCATCACAACTAGGTACCAAGCCCCTTAGATCTATTTAATTTAATTGCTGCAGGGATGTGATTATTGTTTTGATGGCTTACACATTTAAGGATCACATCGGAGGCTTTCTGGGCTCCTATATAGAGCTCAGTTGCAGCAGCTGGAAGGTTCAGAATGGTTGCCTAGATATTTGAATTTCTTTACCTGGTTAACTGGTCTTTTTAAAATTCTCCATCTGATCAGGAATTTTAAAGTACTTTTTAAAGAAATTTCTAAATTGTTTTATTTATCTAAATTAAATAGCTTTATTTAGTTCTTAAACAATTAATTAAATAAAAAACAATTCATTAAATAAATAAATAATTTCAAGAAATTCCCTAGATCAGTAGATCAGTAAAGGAACTTGGCAACTGTCAAGGGTTAAATTAAATTACAGATAAAATAGTTACATTATCTACATAAAGACAAATAGAGATAGATTAAATAGCTAGAATTGTAGAATGAAGTTCCAGCTTAGTAGAATGAAGTTCAGTTTAGAAAGGGTCACAATGGTGTCATTAATATAGAAATTAAAGATAATTAATAAATAAATCCCTGTTTTATCTCCTTTTAAAAGTAGGGGAAATGTGGATCGGTCATTATAATTGCCACTAATTTCTGTGATAGTATTTTAATATAAAAAATTATCAGCCTGAAAAAGTGATACTCAAGGGGAATTGTGACTAATTTCTTTTAAAGTTTCCAGTAAGGAACAGAATCTCAATCAAAGCAACATGAGGATGCTTTTATGAGGGCTGAAACCTGCCTATTTTGGGGGCAAGATGTTTTCCAGGTTCATCCAGTCTAAAAGTTTATAATAGAGAAATCTGGCATAACAATTGCCAACTATTGGCAAAAGGCCGATTGACTAATTGTTGACAGGATTATGCCTATCATCTTTCTTATATATATTGGGAGTGACAGAGTTCACCCACCTCTTGGGAACTAATAGTGAGTTGTTATTAGCAGTGAACAAAATAATGCAGAAGCCTATCAGTTAGGAATTATTTTCAATAATTCTAAGAGATCATATCTCCCTACCTTAGGATTTACCAAATAAATTAATTTTTGAATATATGTTTATAAAATTGAGGGTTATTCAGGAGTGGATCAGATAATAGAGGCCTATGACAGTTACCACCAAATGGACCTCTCATTAAATCATGAAAATACTTGGTCCCTAGGAAGACACTAAAGTTGGATTTAACTGACAAGCAAGAGACAAGACACCAGAACACATGGTTAATTTTATTTTGTACTTCTTGTTGAAACCTAGGCTAATTCACTAGTGAGTGACTTTTTTCTCTTTCAATTCCTTTTGTATTCTTTGATGAATTAATATTTCTCAGAAAGAAAAATCATAACAGAATTTGGGTATTTTGGTAAATTGAAATTACCATGGCCTTGGCTAAGGCTTAGAGTTTGTCAAACCAAGGTTTGGAATATTGATTTAAGTTTGATAAAGGGGAATTTGATATGCAATTAATAATCCAGTACAGAGTTCATGTTTTGCAAGAAACTTCTTTAAATTAATAATTTTATTATGCCAATAATGGCTTCAAAGGATTGGGCAGCAATGAGTTAACAAATTGTAGAGCAATGACTAATAATTTAATGGACCACACTGAAAGAGTATTTGTTGAATAAGGGATCGGTGTGAATTTGTGCACATTAACAAATAACTGAGTTTTCTTGTATATATTGCTTAAGGATATGCACTAGCAATTTGATTTAGTAACACTTCTAAGGTCCAGTTAATAGACCACACTATTCTGAACTTGAATCAGAGTGTGGTGAATCAAAACATTATACAGTGACTTTATATTATCTTGTGAATACTGTAGTAATATCCAGCTTCATCCCTGAGATTGTTCCAGATGGGTATAATCTGGATATTTAACACTGAAGAGCTATCTGATTGGTGAATTTAAACCCTAGTCTCTCTGATGCTATTCCAACATTTTAATCAGTACATCACACTACAACCTGTTTCCTTAATACATGAAAATTAACTTAGTGTTGGGAAGATACTAGGGGTGAAGGAACACTGAGAACCAAAACCAGGGAGATGTCTGAAAATTGCTTCCTTCCTTTGAGCTTCAATCATGAATAAATGAATCAGTTCCTTACTTTCATTTTCAAAAGAGAATTTTTAAATTTACATCATTCAAAATCACACTGAAGCCATATTTCAGGTAAATACATTAAAAGTACTGTGAGTTCATGTGTTCATTTATAACTTATATACAGTTCTTTAATAGAATAGTAAAAAAATTGCTCTCTTTTCTCACCACTGGGTTTCTGTCTTATTTTGATCATTATAATCTTGTAATGATGAATCTGCTCCAGTATTCACTGCTGACTTAAATTTTTGAAGAGAATCCTGGAAAAAATTGTCTATGTACTGTCCCATTGATATCATCATCTGGGCATTTCACTGGTTTAATAAGGGACATCTTAGATTCCAGTTTCCATCTTGGTGTCCTGTCATGAATTTGCAGAAATGTGAATAGATAACACAATAGCTTCAAAGACATACTGTCCAGATGCCAATGGAAAATCAAGTATGGTGATTATCATAGTATTCTCACCTAGACAATTAATGGTGGAGGTTCCTTTGTACATACTCCAACTAAACATACATACATACCATACATACATGTATATATACTAGTCACACAATACTGAAGTCAAGCGACACCTGCATATTTAATATGCACCTGCCGGAGAAAACTTCATGCTTTCTATTGGGAGACATTCAATCTGTGTATACTATACTGTTGAAATGTAAATTAGTTTGCTGAAAACAATGAAGTTTAGAGAACTTTTATAGCTGAGTATGCAGTTAGAGGATATGATTATCTACACTGCATGCAAACATTTTAAAAATATCCAATGTTTACTCATTCCCCTGCCCCTACCGCCCATTTTTTTTTTTTTTTTTTTGCCTTTACATGCTACAAGGAATATGAGTTAGGAGAGAAAACAGAGCTTAGCAATGCACAGTATGGGGAAAATTGGAAAGTTGCAGGGGCTTGGTGAGAACAGTACAAGGAGGCTAAAATTCATGTGTGAGTCATCGACTGCTAGTTGTTTTTTCTGTATAGTTCATCCTAAATTAGATTTGTATTTAGGTGCATTTTCTATTTAGTTTAGGTCCTAAGGAGAGTAGTTTGCAAATATAAAGACCATTTCATAATCTCATAAGTAACGGATATATTGGAAATAGCAACAATAGCTTCATTATCTTTAATTTGGCTTTTAGTTTGGATAGAAAAATAGCCAACAATTGTAGTTGTTTGAAGAATGAGTTGTAAGAATTTGAATTTGAATAATAAAGTGAATTGAAATACTATTTGTTCCTCTTTAAAGTTAGAATTGCCTCTGAAAGAAAAACCACACTTCTTTACAATTCTTTTGCCTCTAGAATGACTATTTCACTGTTATAAAAAGCGAACTATAATTGTCATTTTTATCCAGGCTGATGTGAAGAGATGGCATGAAACTTTAGTGTAAATCTAATAATAGTAACTATGAAGAACACAACATTTTGACATGGCTCTGCATATAAAAAGAGCTAGATTGGAATATTATTGCCTGAGCTTTTTTTCCTATTCAACTTGTGGCCAAATTAAGATTTATTTTTACAGATACACCATTTCATAAGAATGTTACATTAAAGAAATACCAATTTAAAGAGTGTGTTTTGATAACACAATTATGCCTATGCCACAATCCATTTCTTAATGCACAGTTTAGCAATTAATGCACACCTTAATGCACACCTTAATGCAAACCTTGTTAGCATTCCAGTATGAAATTAGCAAAGTGATTTCTTTTTGTTACACCACATAATGCTAAAATTTTAATTTTAAATTCTACTTGACTTCATCTAGGACAGTATCAATCCCTTGTTTTGCAGATAACAGTTTTTTTCCCTTCCTCTTCTTTCCTCCAGGCAAAAATTCATGCAAAACAGGGAATAAAAGAGGTGAAGAGTAAGTTGAAACACAAGGTATGTGGCAAAATTTGTACTTTCTTACCTTGTTTCTTGCTTCAGTTTGAAGTATATACCTTACGAATCCCACAAGATTTGTGTTTTTAATGACTTTTGAAATATGCTTAGCCCTTTGTTCAACAATGCATTTTTTATAACAAGCCCTCTGGCAACTCTGTCATTCTGTGCATCTACTTGAATAATCTCTTTATTGTTTGCATATTTATCATGAAAAAACAGAAGTCTTCAAAGTTCTATTAACAGGATGTATGTTTTCATAAAGCTGATTACTTTGATGTCACAATCGAAGCCTTTGCTTCTAGCTGAGAATTTAAGGCAAGTGACTTCTACCAGACAAATATAATTCAGCAAGAATTATTGTCTGTTTAGGTTTCATTGGTTCAGTAAATGGTGGCATTATTTTAGCACCCTAAATCTTACAAGGGTATGATTTAAAAGTATGAGAGGCATCATATCATATATATTCAGTATATTATACATTCATAAAAATATTCATTTTTAAATCAAGAAGTTTGAGCACTATTTCACTTTCTCCTCAGGTAGCAAGGCTCAAATGTACAAAAGGAATTTTGTTTTACTTGATAGCATCATCATATTTAAAAATGATATGGTAGTTGTTGCTCCAGCATTTAAATCTTTTAGTTAACATTTTTTTTAACGGTGGGTATGTGTTTAACTTGATATAGAAATGTGTAGTCACAAACGTTTTTCAGTCTTAATTTTCTCTGTAGGAAAGAGAAGATGGCTATGGAATTTGTAGCTCAGGTTTTTCACAATATGCTCCATTCTGTACCTTTCACAATTCTCCAAGAGAGAACACAGAAAAAAGGCGACTTGCACAGGTAATTAAAAATGTTCTCCCTTTGGATATTGTTAACAAACACAAGGTATTTTTTAATGAAGATGTGGAACGTACAGCAGTAATAAGCATTGTGAACCCTCTATTGATCCTTGTTCCCTGACCCCTGCTAATAAAACATACATTGGGAAGTTGGCTTTCTCCAAAGCATATTTTAGCATTATTTTTATTTACATGAATGTATCTGGATCTCACATGAGTCAAATAGACAGGTCTAGAAAATAAAAACAGTAGATAGATAGTTTTAAAATTTGTCTACAAGCTCAATAAGTAGGCAAAAGTAACAGAGATGTTATAAAGTATTGTTGGAAACACTCTCACCTGTTTTCTTCTGTTAATGCATTTAAAAATAAATAGACTACTCTTTTGTAGACATTGAGAAATGTTCTCAAAATTGCAAATGTGCCCAGTGGTCCACAAAAGGTTACTTAAATAACATAAAGGTGAATTGATTGTTTAATAATGGAGTTGGCTTTCAGAGCTGGGCAGCATGTAAATTTAAACAAACAAATAAATAAAAGAAACTGCAATAAAAAATGTAATTTACCTAATTACTGTGTGCTTTTAAAGAAGTGTTTCCTCTGTAAAGGCTAGAATTATATTAGGCTAGGATATGGAAGGTTGTCTTACACCATTTGCAGAAAGTATCTATATTAAGGGTAATTCCTATTCAACATTACCATGAATTTCTAAAGTGTGGTAAATACTACATTTATATATACATGTTGACAAAATTTATTTTAATGTAATCTAAGTACTGAAAAAAAGTATCCACTTTAAGAGATATTAAGATGAAAAATTTGACTCTTGGATTTTTGATAGTTGATCAAAAATCAACTATCAAAGCCTGCCAATATATATATATATCTTTTAGAGCTTTAGAGTATTTGTAAAACTCTTGTAGGATTTTCATATGTATATCTAACAGCATCAGAGCATGGGATCAGGCTCAATGACAGGTAGAGCAGGTAGAGCTTCCTATCAAATTCTTAGTCCAAAAACAATGAACTCAAATGTAGACATATTAGAATTTTAACTAAGCAAGTTGTTTATATCTACTGTAAAAGGTTTTTTTTTAATCCTTAGTGGGCGGACTCCTGCATCTATAGATTTCTTGGTGTCAGTAAAAATACAATATATCATGTTTTTCAGAAATCTAATTTTATAAATATGTAAAATATTCAAAACTGAGAAAGCAAATAATACATGTAAAAAGTACAGATGTATAGTTAACACTTTTAAGCATTGTGACAACTAGCACGCCATTTTCTAGCACATTCACTATGTTGTATAAACGGAAATGGCAAGTTGTCTATTTTAAATATACAGCTGTCTTCTATAGACATAAGAAACAATTTCTAGGTTTAATTTGGATTTTTACATGGATTTATTTCTATATGTCCCTTATATCGATGAAAAATTATTTATCTATTTTCCAGTCTGTTTTCGGCACTTCAGTCATTAATTGTTTAATAATGGAACCAGTGCATGTTACATTAATAGTGGGAGCAAAATGCTTCCAGAATAAGATGGATTGACATGGATAGATTGTGAGCAATTTATAGATTAGAGCAGTATATGCTAGATCTTATATAAAAACTACTCAGATTTTAGTGACTAGCTAATAATCAGTAGATTGTATTACTAAAATAATGAGCTGTGCTAATAGATCTCAAATAACATTGGTAAGATTGAATTCCTTGATATGAATTTTGTATTGAAAAATGAAGTCTGGAAATCTCCAGTAGCTAGTTAAATGATCTGCTTATTCTATTGCATATATCAATTACTAATTAATGTATCTGTGTCACCTATCCTAATGTAGAAATCTATTCAGCCACATTTTAATAGTTCTACTGCAAAATTTACCTATGTAGACTCTATAAAAGTACATACTGTACATTTTTTTATGTAGTCCTGGCTGTTCAACTGGATTTCAAGGCACAGTATTTTTCCCTTTATATTTGTTCAAATTAAAAAATGTACTAGTAATTTAGGGCCAGTATGTTGCCCTTATAAAATAGTGCATAAAAATCAAACTCATCTTCCTGCTGGAAGATCGTATTAATGCTGTTTTTGACATTGTCATTAGTAATATTGTCGTTTTCTAGAGCTGAATATGAATATGCTTTCTACCCCAACAAATAATAGTTTGTATGCCAGTCTGCTAATTAGTTTGGTTATTTCCTATTTTTTTGATGAGGTTTAAATAAATGTCAAGGGTACAGACATGGAGATCTCCCAATTAGGCTTTGCATTTGTAAAGCCCAGCCCCTTTGCTTTTGTGTGAAGATGACAGTTCCAACTGCAGCGTCAGTCTAACAGGGCTCAAGGGAGAGGGTACTTCACTGCTTTTATTGAAAACAAGGCTAGTTTGGCCCAGTGAGAATATTGGCATTGGTCAGAGTGCAGATCAGTTGTTAACAATGAATATTTACTAATCTCTGTCACAGCCAAGATCAACTGCTTTTTTTTTCTCCATTTCACCCATTCAACGCTAGAGCTCAAAAATCAGTGCATTAAAATATGCATAGATTTTACACATGCACATAAAACAGGCATAAATAACTGTATTGCCAAGGGTTTCATTGTACTAACTTCTCCATTGTACATACACCAGATTGCTTTCTGTGTGCAACAGGGAAGAGATCCCATACCATGACAGCACAACTGATCTTCACCTAAGAGATTCTGAAAAGAATTGTTCTATTTCTGTAAGACATGTGCCAGCCTCCTCATAGCTATTCTAGTCTGTTTGGTTGTGGGTGTGCAGAGGCGGGAGAGGGAGAATAAGAAGGAAGAGCTTAACTGCATTGCAAGTCAAAATTAACAGATGGATTGCCCTAAGCAAGGGAAAAGCCACCACAACAAAATCTAGTGAAAGCGGCAGGCTGAGGCTTTTTATTATTAATCCTTATTAAAATCTTGACGTGTATTTTACAGTTAACCCTTTCATCCCTTCATGGTTAAATAGTAATCCCTCTCCCCTTCGCATTAACTTAGCTTGAACAGAATACTTTTTTTAAAAAAAAGGAAAGAGAAAGCAAATGAGAGGATTTTTCACATGTCAACAGTTTTCTCCTACTTTGCCTTTCCTTCTTTTTAATTTTTACCTTCCTTTTTTAATGGAGCCCATAGAAATGCCTTAGATTGTAAAAAGATTACAGCATTGCTTAAAAGTAAATATTTCAGGCAGAACAAAGGCAGATATATTTGAGGATGTGCTAGTTATCCAGAACATCATCTTCGGCTACGGTTGTGACCCATTTTAAATGAAGCCTTTCATGTTTTAAAAAGATACTGACTTATAAATCTTTGTCACACATTTGGTAGCATCCTGTATAACACTGCTAGGAACATATGTTACAATAAAGAATTAGCTGTGCTTTCTTGTTTTTTGTGAAATGTATGTATATGTATACATACATTTCTGTATGTAATTTCTGTAACTGTAACTCAAAGTATACAGTTACTTGTAAGACTTTTTTTTATAATCCTTTTGTACAAAATACAGGTTTTTCAGAAATCCTACTATGTTAATTGAAACTGAATTATTTTTCACAAAGATGTTATATTGTATAGGCAATATAATTTGTTGCTGGAATACAGCTCCAGGGATGTTCATAAAGCTATGTAAAATATATGAACTTAAAATAAACATGTGAAATATTCTTAGCAAAATCTACTTTGTAGTATAGAAGCCATCAAAAAATATGGTTGAACTACTTGTGTATGTTGCTTTACTACTATTTTTTTTTGTACGGCTGTGCTGAATGAACATTTTCAGGTGGTACTTTTGAATTAATCATATGCATAATCGAATTATGGAATGTCTTTGAACTAATACAAACCATTTGGCTTGGTAACCCTGTGTTCATGGTGGCTGCAGTGGTTGTGAGTCTCTTTTAGGCTGACAGGTTGTCTGTTTCCTGAAAGCAGGCTGTCCTCTACAGAAGAGAGCCCTCTTTGTGCTTTTTCTACCCCCACCATTCCCAACCTCAGAGATACGGTATAGGTTGTGTCCTGTTCTATCTGTCAAGATTGAATGAATTTAGCAAATAGAGCTCGGTCTTGGCAACATTCAGCCCTATTGTGAATTGAAGGTTGCATGCAACAGATTCAAAGCAAAATTGAACATCATTATTTTTCTGAAATGAAGAAATACCTGTTTGCTTTCCGCAGAATGAGATTCAGCAGAGCACGTAGAATCGTACTGAAGTTCAGGCACCCAGCATTCCTCTTTTTCCTGTCTTTTGGCCTTTTGCAGGAAATTCTACACAATGCTTGGGCACCATTGAGCTCTATCTAACTATTTAAGTAATGTGAATAAAATATTGTATGTGACAGATGTCATGCAGAGTAACAGTGAGCAGTGTTGAATCGACAGTTTGGTAGTCTGTTTTAGCTTAAGATTTCTCATAAAAAAAAGGTAAATTCAGTCAATTAGCACATTGTTTTAGACAAAAGAAAGCATAATCCATAGATGTGCTTGGCTCTGTTAGTTTTTGTTTGAAGAGACAATCTTTTGTCTTTCCTTGTCAATTATGATCCATCTATATTGCAGCCTGCATATCTTTTAATTAAAAATAGAAAATGTAGGTTGCACAAAATTACGAGACTGCCCTCTAGTGGCTTCAGGGAGGATGTAAAATAACTCTTCATACGTACCTAGTTCTGTATCTATAGAAAAGCAAATAAAAAGCAAAAAAAAATTTTTTTAAAGCTTATAATACCGTGTTTCCCTGAACATAGGACATGTCCTGAAAATAAGGCCAAGACTGATTTTTGGGGTGGGCCCAAATATACACCCTTCCCCCGAAAATAACCCTCCCTCTCTCAAACACACACGCACACACAGGTCTCTCACCCCCTCAACCCTCCTAAGGCAGCCATATCCCTACGAACTTCTGCACTCCTGCCTCTTTCGCTACCTGTGGCATTGACCATAGACCAAGTGCCTGCTCCTGCGCCATGGTGGTGGCCCACCTCTCGCCCCCGCACCCAGATGCTGCATCCACATAGCCCGTGCTACCGAGCACCCAACACAGCAGCCCCAGCACAAGCATCACCACCCCAGGGCAGGGCGGCCACCAGCGGCACAGAGGCCTCCATGTGCAGCGGGCAGTCACAGAGGACTATAACGGTAGGCCTGGTGCATCCCGCAGCTATCTGTGGGTCTCAACAGGGATTGCTGAGGCGCTGCAGGTGTTGCTGTGCTACCACCGCCTGCGGAGGCATGGTGCTTGCAAGGAAAGCAGCAGAAGCAGCAGAATTCTTTTTTTTCTCTCCCCCAAACTTTGCCTCTGCAGCTTCCAAACCCCAACCAGGGCAGCAGCCGCTCTGGGAGTGTGTTTCCCACTCTATGGTGATGGCTGGAGCTGGACCCTGTAGGGAGAGCTAGCCCAGGCCATGGCTTCCGCGCAGGTGTTGGTGGTTGGTCCATATTGATGTGTTGCCTGGGAGGCACATAAGTAGTGGGGGGGCAGGCACTCACACGGCTTGGTGCCTTCGGGCCACTCGTATTCTACACACACACCCTGCAGGAGGGAAGGGGCTTGATGACGGCATGTGATCAAGCCCCTTCCCTCTCCCTCTTCCAGACTCCCAGCTGTGAGTGAACAAGCCACCCAGGGCCTCCTGCACCCTTGAAATAATAAGACCCCCTGATAAAAAGGCCAAGCCCTTATTTCAGGGTTCAAAAGAAAAGAAGACCGTGTCTTATTTTCAGAGAAACGCGGTAATTTTTCAACAATTGCTTTCCCTGTTTATCTAGTACCGTGATGGCAAACCTATGACACACGTGCCAGAGGTGGCATGCAGAACCCTTAATGTGGGCATGCGTGCCGTCACCAGCTTCTCTTTTGGGTTCCATCACATACAGGTATACAGGCCAGCTGCTCTCCTTCGCAAAAGACCAGCTGGCCAGCACACATGCACGCGCTGGAACCCAAAAGAGAGCAGCTGGCTGGTGTACATGCACGCAAAGGCCAGCTGGCCAGCGTGCATGCATGCGCCAGAACTCAAAAGAGAGCAGCTGGCCGGCGTGCATGCGTGCAATGGAACCTGGAAGAGCAGCTGGCTGCTGAGTGTATACATACCAGCCAGTTGCTCTTCCGGATTCCAGCGCTACAGCGCACACGCTCCAGTTTTGGCACTCAGTGCCAAAAAGGTTAACCATCACTTTCTAGTATAATCTGGAGATGTTGATCCCATTCTAGGCTTTGCAACATTTATTTTTTTCAAAGTATTTTTCCCCAGTTGATGCAAACCATATCTTCTAACATAGGGAAAGGAAGGGGTTACTTTTTGATAAGCACAAGTGAAACAACATCCTTTTAGTTGAGCACAAGAGTTAGTGAGATTCATTGGTTCCTGGATATTGGAATGTAAGAACCCCATATCGATCAATAAATAATAGTGTTCTTCCTGACCACTTACATATTTTTAATTTCTTTTTCTTTTAAGATAATATGAAATATCTTGTTTCTCTGTTTATTACTATTACTTATTACTATTACCAAGTAAGGTTTGAAACTCTTAAGGGAGGTGGTAGCAAAAGGTGGCTTACAAGAGCATAGAGTGCTTTCTTTATTTAAACCAAGTGCAGGCCACCATTTGGTAGCCAAAAGGGGAACAGTAGTACAATGACATCACATGAGATTAGAGCAGTGGTGGGATTCAAGTAGTTTAACAACCGGTTCTCTGCCCTAATGATTTCCTCCAACAACCAGTTTGCCAAACTGTTCAGAAAGTTAACAACTGGTTCTCCCGAAGTGGTGCGAACTGGCTGAATCCCACCACTGGATGAGAGCCTGGGTTTTTCTGCAGCATTTGGGAAGTGGTTCTCCCACTCTCCTCCCCTGTCTTTCTCATGTGTTATTCCTATTTGATGGCTTACATGCCATCTTTATTTTATTTCAATTTTATGTGTATCTCTGTTGTACAGTATTTTGCAGCAGAATCTTATTAGCATGATTTCTATGACATCATAAAAAAGTTTGAAGACAGTAAAGGAAAAACAAGCAGTCACTGATAAATGTTTTGAAAGATGGGATAGAAGTGGAAAGTAGCAGTTGATTATATATACTATACTATACTAGGATTCAACTTTATAGTCGCCCTCAAACACATCCCCACTGAAAACATCATATGCAGAGTTGAAGCTAGCCTAACCAAAATTAACCCAGATGAAGCCAATAAAATCAGACTTGAAGTCACCAATGTCCTCTGCTCCAGCAATCCACCCATAAACAACTTACACAAGGAAGAACAAAAAGCTCTCACCAACTTGAGGAAAGACAATAACATAATCATTCTCCCAGCAGACAAAGGTAATGCCATAGTGGTGATGAACACATCTGACTACCAAGCTAAACTATCCGACCTATTCCAAGACCCCGCTTACAAACCTCTAAACACAGACCCCACCACCTACCTGGAAAAAACCACCAAATCCAAAATAAAAGCCTCTCCCATTAGTGAAGAGATTCAGCAAAGAAATCATCCTCAGAGAGAAATCATCCAGATGCCCCAAGCTCTATGGCCTCCCCAAGATACACAAAGAAGGAACACCACTAAGACCCATAGTCAGCTCAATAGGCTCACCTCTACAGAATCACAGGTACAAAACTCATTCCACTTCATAGAAACAATAAAGAAACAAAACCTACAACCCAGCGACCTACTTGTGAGCTTCGATGTCATTCCCTCTTCACCCAGATACCTATTAGAGAAGCCTTGATAGCTATCCAAAACAAATTCAACTCCCCTAAGCACATCCTAGATCTGACCAACCACTGCCTAACCAAAACATACTTCATCCATAATGGACAAAGATACAAACAGATAGAAGGAGCACTTATGGGATCACCCCTCTCACCCGTCATCGCAAACATGGAACATGGAACATTTTGAAACCAACGCCTTAGATAAATCTGAACACAAACTCTGGCTTAGATATGTAGATTACACTTTCATAATTTGGCCACATGGAAAAGAAAAACTGGACAACTTCCTCACACATCTCAACTGCCTACACCGCAAAATACAATTTACTATGGAAATAGAAGCTAACAACCAACTCCCCTTTCTGGACGTCCTAATCTACAAAAAACCCAACGGCTCCTTAGGACACACCATCTACCAGAAAAAAAACACATACCAATCGCTACTTAAACGCACAATCACATCACCACCCTGCACAGATCAACTCCATAGCCAAGACTCTCATCTCCAGAACCAAACACCTAGCCGACAAAGACCAACTGAAAACTGAATTACATACTTTCACAAATGTATTAATCTCTAACAGATTCCAAAAAAACACAATTACCAACCTAATCCAAAGGGAGACACCCCCCAAGAACTGAGACACAGAACAGGACAACGGCATCGCCCTCCTTCCTTACATCAAAGGCACCACAGATAAAATCAGCAAAATTCTCCACAAACACAATATCAAGACAGCCTTCTGCACTGACCAAAAAATAGCCAACATCTTAAGAAACCCCAAAGACAAGATCCAGCTAGAAAACCAAGGAGTCTGTGAAATACCATGCAAAATTTGCCCAGCCACATACATTGGACAAACTAATAGGAGAATAAATGCACTCATTACAGAATACAAGAACGCAATCAGAAAGAATAAAAAACTTCCTCCCTTTTCCAGCACCTTAAACCAACGGGACACAAAATTGACTTTGAAGGAAACAACTTAATCTCCAAAACTGAACACTTCAACAAGAGAATAATCATGGAAGCCATCGAAATAGAGAAACACACCCATAACATGAATAAACGTGACAATACCTCCTGCCTACCGGACATCTGGAAACTAGCCCTAGTCAACAGAAGAGTCCCAGTCACGAAGATTAACACTGGACTCAAGATAACACATGACACCACCACCAATCATCCTTACCAGATTCAAACCCAAACCCATCCCATAGACGAAATACAACCACCATCCAGAAGCCAGACCACGGCGGCACCACCAGCTGCTGCACCCCCTCTGATCCCCACACAAAGTAAACTGATACACGCCATGAACATATGGTAAGACCTCAAACTCAGAGCCAAACCAAAGCCTGGGATGTAGCATCACAGCCATCTGCTCAGGACATTACATCAAAAAACTCAGGATATCACAAAAACTCAGGATGTTAACACACAGGTCGTTAAAACACAAAAGACTAATGGGCACACATCAAGGACATTATGAAACAGCTGACTAATTGCAAAGATCCATCAGCCAATCAAGATGTACTACTCCATGAGCCAAGATGTAACAACACAGGGAACCAAACCGCTCACAGCAACAAAGCCAGCATCCCACACCTCCGCACCAGTATTTATAGAGAAACGGCAGCTCCGATCACGCTTTCCTCGCATAAGCACGAAGCTGAAGCCTGAAGTTGACGAGTAGGACCTTGTCGAAACGTCGCCGAGATACTCTCAATCTTACACGGGAAAAGACCCGAACACACCAAGACTTGCATACCTGTACCCATGAAAATCTACGAAAACGTGTGTGTGTGTGTGTGTGTGTGTGTATGATATAATAATATGTTATATTAACAAATGTAGAACAATTCAACATGCTGATTTTTTTAAAAAAAAATAAGTCTGAATTCCATAAAATCGTGCATAAACTTACCTTAATTTTGTCATTTATGATTTGTTTTTAAAAACCTTAGGTGGTAATGTGTAGGACCTACCATTAGTTATATTTAGAGTAGATAAAATGAAATCACTGTGATGGGTATGGGAATCATTTCTCACACACTTAAAAGAAATAACTTGAGTTTACACCTTGACATTACCAAAAGAAGAAACAGATACAAACGGTCCATTGTAATCTTTAAAAAACATCACTTCCATTCCTTCAAATACAACCATTGGGAGAAAGGGGCACAACAATTTGAATGTGGGTTACAATATAATTAGAATTAATTATATCCTTGTTATATCTATTTATTTTCTCCAGTCCAGTTTTCTAGGAAGAATTCTGATACAAATTAACTGTAACAGACATAGGATTTATTGATTTAATTGGATCTTCTTACAATATAATCAACTCCAATCTACTTTTCCAAAAGTTTTTGCAGTTCAGTATAAGAAATGAATATGTCAATTACTTTCCACTTTTATGAATTCACTAATGTTAATTTCTGCTTTTTCTTATAAAAATAACATTTTAGGAGGATTTCTTTTCATTTTAGCCAATTTTAGAAACTTAGTTTTTTATAAAGCAAAAAGATAAATAACTCTAATTCTGTAGGAATAGTCCAATGCTAATAAACACACTATTTTATCATAGAGATAAAGCAAGCAAAGTGCAGCCTTAATTTTTCCTCTATAGTTTTAGATACAGCTTGAATAATCTGAACCTAATACTATACTAATGGGAACATAAAATGACTGCTCAAAAAAAAAAGAAACACCTATAATTAGTCCTAGGATCGGTTCATGCTTTCATATTACAAAAAAATCTTCTTTGGTAGTTGCAAAAACTTTATCCAGTTTTTGTTCCACATCTTCTAAGATCACACATATGACTAACAATAAAACAAAATCTCACTATTAAAATCAACAATCAAAACAAATTCTATCCTTTAAAAGAAGAATATTTTGGGAAAAAGAAGAATATTTTATTACTCTTCCAGAAGTTATAACTGATTTGGATGCTGACATTTTTGAAGAAATTGAATTCTGCAATTATGGGGTTTCTCCTTTTTCTACATAAAAATGTGATAATTGTAATAACATGGCAATAGTTACCTATTTATAGTAGAAAAATCAATTTGTGGCATCCATTTGCCAAGCATCAAGGAAATGAAGATCTTGATAAAATATATTTAGTTCTTGAAGCAAATGCTGTATTTTCCATTCTTGCTTAAGCAAAGAGAAGAGATCTGGTTATTATTAGAATACTAATCAACAAGGAAACAGAAGTCCACTTCTTTTCTGCTCTCCTTTCCCAAAATTGGCAGGGGAGAAATGTACACATTTGAAAATGAAGTAAAGACAGAAATTAAAAGCCTGAATATCTGCAAACAGCAGGGAACATCAATAAAAGTGACTATAAATAACTGACAAAATTTTCAGGTGTGCATTCAGTTTCTTTTCTTTTGGCATTTATTAAGCTTTCAGTGTCTTCCCCTCCCCCATTTCTTATCATTTTATAAGAAAATAACCTTTAAAATTTGAGGTGCAGATTATCTCTAACTGATATCCATTGCATACTGTCTATTATATCACTGATGATAAGTGACAGAAATCATCTCTCTTGCCCACATCTCAGCCATGGCCTCTGCATATTGAAAATTGAGCTTAGCCAGAACATTTGTCTTTGATTTCATTTTCACTTTCATTAGTACTGAAAAGCACCTTAGTTTGTTTCCATGTGTTTTTAATTTCTTCCTTTAAACTTGGTCAGTTTTCACCCTGGACATTAGAAGAAAGTGTGCAATACCTTTACAAGATGATTTAGAAGCTCTGGGGACCTGCTCATTCATCCCACAAGCAATAATTCTGAGGAGCAACTGGAATTTAGGAAGCAAAGGAGTTGTAAGCTGGTCCTTGAATACCTGAGTTAAAACATAGAAATAAAGTTGGAAGGTGCAATATAGGCCATCCAGTCCAATGTCTGGCTGAATGCAAGAATCCAAATTATAACTTCCATGACAGATGATCGTCTGCCTCTTGGTAGGAAGTATCCAGTAGAAGTGAATCCATTGCCTGAGTAATTGATTATACTGTTTTACTACTTTTACCATTAACATTTGTTTTTCAATCAGAATGTGCCCTTTTGTAACTTACATCCATTACTCTGTACCTCATACTGATGTTATATGATTTTGGATAAACGAAAATTGCAATTGTATCCTGATCCAAAGTCTACTCTTCTCAAGAATAAACATTAGCAGTTTCTTCAACCTCATTTCATAGGACTTCTCTGAACCTGTCCCTGTTTATTTGAATCTTTCTTAAAATGCTTTGCCAGATATGGACCAATACTCAAAAGGAGGTCTGCCCAACACAGAATAAAGTGGACTTATTATGTTCACTGATCTGTAAGACTATATTTTTGTTGCTGTAGTCAAAATGTGTATTTACATTTTAGCAATGACATACTACTAAATTATATTCACTTTGACATCAATCACTGTTCCAATGTCTTTTCCAGAAATACTATTATCAAACTAAATATCTTCTATCCCATACCATATCTGCACTTGACTTTTGCTTTTAAGTGAAGAATTCTACAATTGACCTCTGCTAAATTTCATACTATTATTCTCATCCCATTTCTCTAACATAGCAAGATAAGTTTGAATTTTATTTCTGCCTTCTAGGGTGCTGGCTTTTCCACCCAGTTTTATACCATTTTTAAATCTGAAAAGCATTCCCTCGTTCTCTTTATAAAAGTAATTAATAACGTTTTAAAGGATAAAGGGCTCAAAAGTGAAGCACGTGGCCCCTTTACAGCTTTATAAAATTATTTTGTTTATCTTTTGAATGTCAACTGTCTTACTATCTGTGCTTTACCTATTCTATAACAGAGCAGAAGGAAATTTAAAAACAATACTAAAAAATGCTGGTATCCCACCTCTTTCCCATAATTTTTTTCATCCATTCAGCTGAACAAAAATTAGCAGCTCTATTTTCTATTATTTTGAATAAAAGAAATATCTGTATTCTAACATGTGTAAGCTATAAAATAGTTTTAGCATAGTAACAAGAAGGAAGAAAAAAGGTGACTATTCCTGTACTTTCTGCATACATGATGCAAGCCACACCAATTTTATCACTACTACCCTCAACTACTACCATCACCACCATCACCCTGTATATTGTGCCTTATGCTCTTCAAAGGACTGGGTATGGGTCTGTCACTGAAATAGACAGGTTTTAGTTTGGTTTTGGAGTGGTCTTTAGTGTGTCTGTAGCCTCTCCAGAAAGTGCATTTTTTGCAAGCAAATCAGTTTTTAAAAGGTTTTTTTAAACAGTTTTACCTAAGCTGTAATTGATTTCTGATGTCTGGGAATAGCAAAGAAAATCTCACAGCGATTGTCTGATCTGTTTTGGTTTCCTCTAAATAAATACTTATATAAAAATACAGATCTACAAACGGTCAATTGAAATGCCAAATCAGTCTACAAAGAAAGTTCTCACTATAGCAGAAATGGAGCAATCCAAGAATTCCCAATATTTTTCGGTTGGAGGCTCATTTAAGCCTTACTATAGGTATTTTTCGTCACAAAATGGCATCAATGGTAGTAGAGGAAAATGGGTATATTAAAAATATAGATGTATTTTCCATGAAGTACATGATTGAACTGTTCCGAAACATTCTTTCTAGCATCCCTTAGATTTTCTCACCCAATTTATCTTTGCCTTTTTTTTCCTGAACAGGCAAACATTCTTCTAAAAAATCCATTGGGCCAGATCTCTCTCTTATTTTCTAGAACCTTTTTATTGGGTCTGGGTGCTTTGCAGGAACAAAGGTTTATACTAGATGATGGTACCTGGATTGTAACATTCCAGCTAACCAGAGTTTATAAAAGAAAATAGAATGAATGATGCTACCACAATCTCTACAATTACAATGGGGGAAGTTCTTGCAAATGGTGCTTTCTTTGGAAATACCTTGTATCCCATATGAATTAGCACAATTTTCTGTGGGTATTTTTTAAGAAATGAAGAAAAGAAGTATATGGTACCCCTGATGGAATTTAGTCACCTTGAACTGGATTATTTAATTATCAGTGTTTTCCCACCCTGCCTTGTTTACGCACTAAATTTTCATTGTTTTCAGAATTCATTCTTTAACAGTAATCCCATGGGATGGTATCCTATTGTCCTAAATATCACAGTGATGCTTTCTTTAAAGAAATACTGCCAACATATTTTATTTTAAGTAAATTTAAAAGATAGAATCATCGGGAACAGAATAAGTTAATAAGAATTAATGATGCATATATCAGCCTGACCATTGTTATGGATAAAAGGAAAATAGTTTTAATAAGTAAGGATTGAAATTTTTTAGAGCTCGGTAGTTCCACTAAAGTATGTGTTTACATATATATACTTGAATATTGGACTGATTCTGAATTTAAAAAGTACATTGTCTTGTCAAAATACATACCTTGTGAGTGATTCCTATAAGATTTCATTGTTTATAAATGATATGAATACAGGTAGTCCTTTGATTTGCAATCATTCATTTTTGAAGTTGCAACAAAAAAGTTCAAAAAAGTTGTGACTGTTTTTCACACTTATGACCATTGCAACATGGGGGGGCAGCTCATGATCAAAATTTGGACATTTGGAAATTGGCATGTATTTATGATAGCTGCGGTGTCTTGTGGTCATGTGATCACCTTTTGCCAACCTGCTGATCAGCAAAGTCAATAGGGAAGCCACATTCACTTAACAACCACTTTACTAACTTAGCAGCTACAATGATTCACCTAACAACTATAGCAATAGCACTTAGACATATAGTGCTTTACAGCCCTCTCTAAGCAATTTACAGAGCATATTTTTACGGAGCATATTTTCCGCAACAATCTGAGTCCTCATTTTACTGACCTCAGAAGGATGGAAGGCTGAGTCCATCTTGAGCTGGTGAGATTCGAATTGCCAAATTGCTGGCAACTGGCTGGCAGCAGAAGTAGCCTGCAGTACTGCATTCTAACCACTGCGCCACCACGGTTCTATGACGAGATCGTAAAACGGGGCAAAGCTCCCTTAACTGTCTTGCTCAGCAACGGAAATTTTTTGGCTCAATTGTAGTAGTAAGTCAAGGACTACCTATACTCAACCACCTTTTAGTTAACAAGTATCGGTTTGGAAAGTTCAATTCTTAATTGTCTAAATATTTTGGAAGCCATTTTAAATATTTAACCAAAACAAGGTTCATTCTTTTCTTGCTGTATTTCCTTCCTCCCTCCCTCCCATCACTTTTCCAAGATAAGAATTTTTATCCCTTGGAGATGGAGGGCATTGGGAGGAAATGATGTGAGTTTTATTCCAATTTAGGAAAGTTCAACTAGAGTGTTACATGCCTACCTGCAGTCATTGGTCACAATGTACATCATAATCAATAGCCTTTCATTTTCTGATACTGCATATTTACATATCTTTTAATATGGAATTTTGAATATATTTTGTGTGCTTCTTCTCATAGTTGGAAGTGTTGTCATGAATGAATCTAACTTTGGTAGTAAATCTGCTGGATGCATATGGTTAACAGCCTCTGTCAGTTGATTTGAATTACTGGGCAGTCTTGCTTGGGAAGAGTGCAGTCAGGATCTTGGCAGGCTGTGGGAAGATTGACCATGAATTCCAACCTCTCCACAACTAAAATGAATGTTTCCCTTTTCAGGCACGCTTTGGGCATTTTCCGACCAATATGCATAATAATGACACTGCCTTGGATGAAGATGCTGATGATGAACTAGATCCAGGAAGCAAGTAAGTTAATTTGGGTGTGATTTGAGCTAGGGTTTATTGATAGAATTATACATCCAGGACCAATTGGTAAAACCAGTTGAGAATTTTAGGGAGAACTCTAAAGAACCAACAAAGCAAATATTGCACAGTTGGCGGGAAACCTTTGATTACTGTTGAGTGCCACTCAGAGACAAGGTAGACAGAAGAATCCTGAGCAGTACCTTAAATTATGGAGAAAACGGAACAAATAACCAAAAGGGGAAAACAGACTTAGTAGTGATACTGCTTGTTGTGAAAAGGAAGAAAATAAATGAAGTATACAGTAGATAGTCCTTTACTTACTACCATAATTGGGAGAAAAATTTCCATGATTAAGCAAGGTGGTTGTTGAGTGAGTTTTGCCTAATTTTATGACCTTTTTGCCAGGATTGTTAAGCAAATTACCACAGTTGTTAAGTAAATCATGGGGTTGTTAAGCAAACTTTTTCATTTTTCATTTTATTTGATTTGTATACCTCCCTACTCCTGAAAGACTCAGGGCGGTGAACAGCCACACAATAAAATACACAAATACAAAATTTAAAACACAGAATAAAATTGAATTAAATAATTTGGCCAGACAAATAATTTGGCCAGACAAACTCAACTTCCTCCATTGAGTTTGCTTGCCCGAAGCTGGCTGGGAAGGTAACAAGCAGCGATTATATGACTTTGGAATACCGCAACCACCATAAATGCATTCTGATTGCTAAACACCCAAATTTTGATCATGTGACCATGGAAATGTGATGATTGTGTGACGGCTGTTTAGAAATCACTTTTTTTCAGTACCATTTTAGCTTTGATCAGCCACTAAATGAATGGTTGTAAATCAAGGACTGCCTGTATTGAAAGTGTTGATTAACTTGCAGCTGAGATAGAAAGTATAGAAAATAAATGATGGACTGAAAGAAAAAGTGGAACAATATGGTGTATACAGGAAAAAATAATGTACAGGTACTCTGTCAACCAGCAGTCCAAAACTTGTATCCAAGAGCATATTTTTTGGAGGGGAAACCTGCTATAATTGTGTGTGTGTGTGTGTGTGTGTGTGTGTGTGTGTTTGCATTCAGGGATATACATATCCCTGAATGCAACAGTATACTGAAAGAAGGTTTTCCACTGCATCTGTATACGATTTCCTGATTAGTGCTATTTCTGCTGTTCCTACAGGTCTGCAGCAAGTTATACTTAGATGCAATCCTATATACCAGCCTTAATCAGTTTGGCTCTCTCCAGATGTGTGGATTTTAAATCCAGCTTGTCAGTTAGCGCTCATACTGCTTTGGGAAGTGAAGTCCAGACATCTGGAAGGGCACCCAGGTTGAAACATACAGCTATATATTTTTACACCTGAATATTGACTCAATGAAGTCAGAATATTATTCTCAAGGCAATATTCTGTAGCAGTTCCCAACCCTTAGAAAATGGTGCCTCTGCAAGGCTACTGCTTGGCTTTTTTCAATTGATAAATTATAAAGTAACAGCAGCAGTTCAAAAAGAAACAAAGGCCACGTACCTTTCAAGTCTGGGCAACCTATTAAAATTAAAACTATATTCGATAATAATGTACTAGGCTTTCAGTTCTTAAATTCGGAACTAAGTACATTTCAGCTATCAAAAGCTTAGAAATAATAATGAAAGATAGATCATAATGAAATCAATCCCATCCACATGGATTTGAAAATCCCGTCAAACAGAACTTGCAAATGCAAGCTTTTGAAAGAGCTCATTCTTGATCGGTGTTTTCCAAAGTGAGATTTTCACACACAAAAAGCCTATACACTAAGGCATTGTCACAATGCATTACAGGTATGCGTTTTTTTCAAAAAATCTCCCTGCAGCATTTCCTTGTTTTCCATCCCAACCTGAGGACAAAAATGGGCATAATTTATCTCCCCCTCCCCCCTACTATCTTACTGGAAAAGAGAATTTCACAAGTGGCTATTTCTAAATGCTGCTGGCCAAAGGCACAAAGCTAAATAATTATGGTTTGGGTTTTTTTTCATAACAAATGCAAGTGCTGTGAGACTTATTTTGCCAAAATAGATCTTTGTAATAACTGTCAGCTAAAGCTTCATGAACATTTAGATTCATTGTCATGGTCATAAAATAGCACGGTAGTGAAAAGACTTTATATTTTTCTTTAGATTGTCATCGGAAGACAGTGAGGAAACATCTTACTATTTGTATGACAGTGATGACTCTGGGGAATTAGCCAAAACGTCTGTTCCTCATGGAGAAATGGACCTGCTGGGAGAGATTTTGGATACACTGAGTACACATAGTTCCGATCAAGGGAAGCTTTCGGGGGCAAAAAGCTTGGACTTTTTTCGATCAATGGATGACATTGACTATAAGTCAAAGGTTAGTTGCTTTATCTTGTCTTTGTCTTAAATCTGAAATAACTTCTATGTAGCATTAGCTTTTCTGGCTGGTATATCCTTCTGATTTTTTTGACCCCCTCTGCTCTCTAATCCTTTATAAGCCACTTAGAGTTGTTGATCAACAGGTCAAAAATTTAAACTATATATATATATAATCCTGAATTAAAGCTGCATAGTATAAATCAGCTGATCACCTTTTTTATCTAAATTCCTGGGTCATTCTAATAAGATTTATTTGCACAAATTATTAGCTGATAAATATAATTTTATTCCTTTAAACATTACAAGTTACATTGTGTGTAAGCTTTGCTTAAAAATAGTTTAATATCAGTTATTGTAAGTAATTTTAGTACCTTGTTTTGATATAGTCCAAGACAGCAATAAAATAATTTATTCTTTCATCCATTAAATTATGTATAATTTGTAATCATTCATTCCATTTTTCCTGTCAAATGCAACTAATTTCATGCACAGGATTTCATTCACAGATATTCCTGTTATATCATGCAATCCATTCTAATAGTTGCTGCAAAAAAAAAATTACTTCTCAGCTGACACAGAATTGTTTACAATGTACAAGTATACATTGTATATACATATTACAGATACACATATAACCTCAACTAGCACCCTTCTGTGTTTATGACAAGCATACCTCATATAGTAATGCATAATATTTAAAAACTGAGGTAGGCATGACACATTTCTGTTTTATTCTGCTAAATTGTTAACCATTTGCTAAGCATTCCATTTATTCTCATGAATGTTTTACTTCCATTATCTGTCCCTCTGATCACATTTAGCAACCAACTTTCAACTCCATATTCCATAGCAAAAATCCTAATCCAAGTTTATTTAACAGACTTTTCTGATTATCTGCTAAAGAGTGGAAATGAGGTCTACATTTTCCTTGTCAAGCTAAAACACACTGCACTTTCCAGAATGTGTTCATTATCCTTGTTTTAATCAGAATTCTGTCAAACATTATGGTATCTTTCCCTTTGTATCCGGAAGCAATGTGGCCTTCATCCATTTGTCAGGGTTCATTTTTCTGTTAAACAGCACATTCCATAAGCAAACCAAGTCCAAATTAGTGTAATTATTTATTTACTATATCTGTGCCTACAGAATTACTGTTTTCTAAATTTCTCAATAGCATTGACTTATGGGGAGGGATGGCTCTATTTATACACTGTAAATGCTGTGTATCTGTCCATGGAGATTCTCAGTCATCCATGTCATACTTTTCCCAAAGGTGCTTTTTCAAGAGGCAACTGGACTTTCTGGGGTTTGTGGGTTGTTGTTGTTGTTGTTGTTGTTGTTGTTGTTGTTGTTTTGAAAACATTTCTAATCCAAGAAGCTTCTTCAGGTCTTTTGCAATTGACTGATGGTGATTTTGTTGAAGTCAGTGGTGTTCAAATGGTATTTCTGATATTTTGCACACAAGGTGTCTATTACTATTAGTATTATCTTTGGTTTCTATTGTCATAGTCATGCTACTTCTATTAGCAGGTCTTTATATATTGTGATTCTCCCCTGCCCCCTCCCCCCCAGTTCTTTTACTTCTAGTCTGCTATTTCCAGTTATTGCAGTGTCCACTATCCAGACTTTTTCTTTCTTTCTTTCTTAATGATAATTCTTATGTCTGGGGTGTTGTGTGGCAGATGCTTGTCTGTTTGAATTCTAAAGTTCCAGAGCACTTTAACTTCTCCATTTTCTATTGTTTTCTTTGTTTGGTGATCCCACCAGTTCTTGCTTGCAAACAAGTGGTATTTCTTGCAGATGTTCCAATACACCAATACTGCTACTTTGTCATGCTGTTGTTAATAGTCAGTCTGCGCGATCTTCTTGCAGCAGTTTACTAGGCGGTTCACTGTTTCTTCAGCTTCTTTGCAGAGGCGGCATTTGCTTTCTGTTGCTGTTTTCTCAATTCTGGTTTTGTATGCATTTGTTCTTAAGACTTGGTCTTGTGCTGCCAGAATTAACCCCTCTGTCTATTTCTTTAACACTCCTCTTTTTTTAGCCATTTGCTAATCTTATTATCTGTTTTGCCTGTTAGTATTTTGGGGTACTGACCATGTAATACTTTGCCTTCCCATATCTCTTTTCTTTATTTGGTCTTTCTTATAGGCCAGTTTAGTTTCTTTAATATTCAGTAAGCCTTCATGGTATACTAGCTTCAGTGCTTCTTTACTGTCCTTCAGATATTCTTCCAGTGTACTTTTTTCTTCTTCAAATGTCTGGTGTACTTGCAACATTCCATACCAGTATATGCTCCTTGGTAAATACAGTGTCAACATCACCGCATAGTTGAAGGGCTATGATTCATTGTCACTGTTTTTCTGATTGATTGATTGATTGATTGATTTTGTTTGCTGCCCAACTTGCTTCAGACAGACACATTGTTCCAGCTGCATATCTAATAACTGGAATTGTCCAGATATTAATCTTCTTGATGGTATTTTCACCACTGAGCTTAGACTTTTAAATTCTTCATCACTCTTCTAATGTATTCACTACTAATCATCTTCTTGACTTCAGTGTCCTTGATCTTTTCAGCTTGAGGGATTCCCAGGTATTTATACTGATATTCATCCACTCTTGATGTTGTTTCCATAGGGCATATTGATTCATTCAGTTTTCACAGTTTTTTCCCTGTTGATGGTAAGGATGGCACAATTGCTTGGTTCACACTCATCACAGTCTCTTGGCTGTATATTCGGACAAAGTTGAGGAACGATTCTGTTTCAGATGGTGTTTTTCTATATAGCTTCAGATCGTTTGCGTAAAGTAGGTAGGATAGTCTGGAAGATGTTTTTCATATTTGATAACCATGGCCTGACTTGTTCAGTATTGTTGACAGAGCAATTAATGACAAACAGTAGTGGTGTTAATAAGTCTCCTTGAAAGATTCCTTTCATGATATTAACCTCTCCCAGTCTATCATCATTGAACAGCAATTGTCTCTTCCATTGTGCCATTGATCTTTGCATAATGTTTCTGATATTTCTACTGACTCCTGTTATTTCTAGGCATGTCTGTCAAACTTTCACATTTCTGCACCTTCCATTTTCCTCCAATCATGTGGCAGGGAATTGAATGCCTTCTTGTAATCTATCCAAACTATATTCAAATTGGTCTTCCTTCTCTTAAAGTTTTCCAAAATCATCTTGTCAACTAGAAGCTGATCTTTTGTTCCTGCTTGAGTAGCTTTCTTTCTGCTGTGATCTCTAAGATCTAATCGGATCAAAATACTGTGATTAAGGATAAAGAGAACCTCTAAATTTTACAACATTAAGAGTTGTCTTCATTTCAGTTTCTTTATCACCTAGAATATCTTTACATCCTGAAACTGAACTAACTCAAATTTAAAACTTTTGTGGGGCTAGAAGAAGGAATCAAAATTTGGAAGATTGTTCTGTAAGGAAAGAAATGTTACATAATTTATTCTTGATTCATTCAGTTGAATAAAAATAGGCAAGTTAATTAATACGTTTTAAAATTTAGTATGCTCTTTTTTCCAATTAAAAATATAATCAAGTTGTTATATAAAGTTACCAAGGGAAAGAATTCTGATAGACTGCACATTCTCTTTTTTATTTCAGAATAAATCCAACACTCCAAGTGAGAGCAATCTTGCCCTACTCTGTAGTGGTTGGACATCTGACCTGGTTACTTCGAATCAGCGACAAGATAACATCCTCACTGAGAGGAAGCTTCCTCAATCACCCAGGAAACATGTTCCTTCTAGTAGTTATAGAGAATCTGTTTTTGTGCTAAATAAAGAAAACCCTAACCTTACCTCCAGTGCTGATGACTTGACTTTGCCTAATAATCATCCAAGATCTTCAGATTCACCCCAAGAAACTATGCAGGAACATTCTCTGCAAACTTTGCAACTGAAGAGTAAGTGGAATGAAACACTAAGCAGGACCTCTGCAGATGAGAAGTCACCAAGCTTGAGTCCAAATCCATCTTTCCTTGTTCCATGGGAGAGGGAAACCCAAGATGGAAATGAAATTCTTGAAGAAGGTGGGCTTCTTGAAGAAGTGGTGTCATTATGTAAACTGACTTCTGCTTTCAGTCAAGGTTTAAACATTTCAGGGGACAGGTTTTCCAACAGCAGTGGGAATAAAACGTAAGGAATATTTATTTATTGAGAGGTTACATGCATGATAAATGACTAAAGGAAAACAACTCAGGATACCATAAAAAGGAAATAAGAGATCTTCAGGTTTTTTAATCTTTAATTTTAGTTGGTCTTATTTTTGTGTTTTTATCCTTTTATTTTGAGCCTATCTCCTTTGAATATATTTGCTCCACTTCAGTTCACAATATAAGCTTGCATTTGGGATGGGGCTGTATTAGAGAACCAGCTTGGTCTTGTGGTTAAGGCACCAGACTAGAAACCAGGAGACTGAGTACTAGTCCCACCTTAGCCATGAAAGCCAGCTGAGGAACTTTGGACTCTCAGCCCAGCCCACATCGCAAGGTTGTTACTGTGGGGCAATAAGAGGAGGAAGGAGTATTAGGTATGTTATTGAGTTATTTATAAAGGCCGGATTAAAAAAATCTAAAAAGAAAATGTGTTTACAAACATATTTAGCATGCAGTCAGTTACAGCTTCATCCTGGAATTTCCAGTTGTATTTTCAGCTGCCATGTATAAAAACCTGAAAGTCACTGCTGGTCAGTATATGCAATACTGAGTTCAGATAACATGCCATCTTAACTAAAGCATTCTAGATTCATGGTACTAGCTTGATTTCACGTTTAAGCCACAGCTGGTCTGTGTCATGAAACAGTTTTTAATCATTTCCTTTATATGCAAAAAGAAATGTATCAGACAGACACATTTATCCTTCTACAACAGAAACCAAGAAATGTAGCATGACTATTCTGGAACCTAATACATGATCTGAAGGCCTTAAACTGAAAAGGGCAGATTTAAATACCTTAAAGGATGAACTGTAAATACTTGGGGGAGGGGGGGAGAGCCACCATTATTTCGTAGCTGCAAATGTGCTTGAGTAAAAAGAAATGCAGACCATTTACCAAACAATGGAACTCTTAAATTTACAGATGATCACCAGTGTAATATTATTTATGCAGTGATTTTAGTAAACTTGTGAGAACTTTGTTAAATGTGCTGACATTGCCAAGCACTACTTATCAGTAAGATGAGAATTCTAATATGTGCTTGTACCACTTATTAACCCCAGTTGATAATGATTGCTTGGGATTTATTATAAAATATATTGTTTTTAATTTTTAGCAGACAATGCCCCTGTCTTCCAGATTCTGAAAAATGGTACTGTATATATATAAATATATATTGAAATTATGAAATGCAGCAAAAAGTTTATAACTGCTTTCAGAACTTGTTCACTGAATATATTTTACATTTTGGTTTTCTTAAAATACATATTTTGACCACAGTTGGAATTTTAATGAAATGAACCTTTGAAAGATGTAATATTTTTAATTGAAAATAATCTGTTCTTCTGGAGATCACAGATAACTTTACAGATAACTTTTAACATGTTTGTAAAGTCATTGGGTTGTTGTTAAGTGTGTTGCCTAACCAAATTCTATACTTTTAGTTTTTTAAACAACAAAGGAACAGTTGCAGTAAAAAGAGAAATATATTAGACTCATGGTGCAAATCCTTTTTAGTTATAGGCAAATGAGTCAAACCACCACCACAGTTTATAGCATTTAGGTTTAATTTGTGAAGAGGACGAGATCCATCTATATTACATTCTCCCTACCAATCACTGACAGCTTTTTAAAATTGTCTTCTAAAGAATTTATTCCAAAATCAATAATCTGGTATACATATATCAGTGTTTAAAAGCGCCTTCAGATTTGTCACTAGATCAAATATTTTGGAAATGGTCAGAAGTGGTTTCTAGATATATGTTTAAAACAGCTGACAGACTTTTAGGTCCTATAGAATAGTAGTTGCCAACCTTTCCAGCTTGGTGGACCAGCAGTGGGAGAGAGGAAATGGTTCTGTGTGAGGGGCAGGCGCGCCTGCAAGTACATACAGCTCCGTTTGTGCAAGTGGTGTGTGTAGTGTGAGCGCCTGCCGCTCACACAAATGGAGCTTCACACAAATGCCCACCGCTCATGCAAATGGAGCTTTGTGCACATGCATGAGCCAATCACTAGCACAAGTGGAGTGTATGTGGGCTGCCACCTGGGAGTTGGGGTCCCCTGCTATAGAAAGATTAATTGAATATAGAAACAATTCTTTTTCCCCCAGTACCTATTTTATAGAATGCAAGGCCTTTCTCTATTGTATTGTACCATTAATTCGTTCTCCAAGTCTGTCTCATATACAAGTTTCATTTTCAAAAAGAAGAAAAACTATGCATATGCAGACTTTCCACAGCAATTATAAAGTGCTTCTTCTTCTTGTTTTAAAACGGTTAAAACCTGCATGGATATCTCTATGAATCTTACACAACGTGGTAATGAGGAGGCTGGGGGGGGGGGGGGAGCGAAAAAGCTTTATCTAGTAAAGTTCACAGGTTTTCAGTGACTTTCATGGTTAGTGAATGTGATTTGGGATTCCATCTATATGGAATTCTCTCATGGTAAAGTATGTATTGATGAGTCTTCTTGATGAACTTTTGAAATATAACTTTCTTTGGTCCTTGAACTTACTCCTATGCCAGATTTTATTATAGTTGTCATTTGTTCCAAGGGTAACAATTGTGCCTTAGAAATGTGTGCTGCAATACTTGCCAACTCTTTTTATTATTAACAAAAAGACAAAGTATTTCCAAAGGATCAGAGTAGCAGTTTCTAAAACTTTCAGCTAGCAACTACTGTGTTTGCCACCAGTTATTGTCTAAAAATTCTCTGTATAGGCCACATAAATAATATTTCTATAGTGACAGAAATATTTCAGTTCCCATATATCGTTTTACCTATTTTGTATTTGCTGTTTTGGGGAAATTTACATTACTGTTTTTAATATGGTGAGTTTTTTTAAAAAAAAATATTTTAAAAAATATTTCTCAGGAATCCCAGCAATTATGTCTATTGATAATGTGATTCTTTCTATAAAATATTGGATTATTTTACTGAAATTTAGCATATTTATTCAATACTATTAGTCTTTCTAGAATGCAAATGGGATAGCCTAGTGTTGTCTGGGACTTCAGCTCCCATCAGACCAGCCAGCATGGCTAGTGGGAAAGTCAAAGGAGCTTGTAGTTTGTAACATCTGGAGGGCAATAGATGGCTTATTCATATTTAGAACAAATAATGTATTGTTCAGTCAGGTGATTAGCTGGCTATTCAAATTTATTTTTAATAGATGATATAAAATCACTGTTAGTTGCTTTATACCCACCATGGATTTTATCAGATATGCAAAAGGGAAATTTGTTTAGACCTTTATCCTATCCCCAAAACAAAAGGCCCAGGCAGCATATAGAATAAGTGCACCAACAGCTTTCCTTAACTAATGTCTTTTTCCAGAATGAAAAAGATTATTTTGAAAAATCAACTACTTTAGTTCAGAGTTGGTTATGCATCTAATGGATAAGAGATTGCTTTGCTATCACTTTCCAAACCCTTAGATAACCATCCTATGCCCTGATCGACTTTTGCTACATTGCAGAAATTAAAATTGCTTAAACTAGAAAGATATTTGTTCAGGTACCTCTATGCATAGAGAATTACATGGAGGAATGTGTTGTAATGAGACCCACTTTGATGAATAGTAGAATAGTGAAAAAGGCAGGGTTTTTTTCCCCAAACTGACTTTTTAAATATTTCCCTAGCATTTCAAAAAGTGATATTACTACTTTTTGATTGCTGTGAGTTAGTTTATCAAAAACTGTCAGTGCTGGCTAACTTTGCTCTCAAAGATGTCAACAGTGATTTTCCAATTGATTGAATAGACGGCTTGCACTGATAAGCACCTTTGAAAATGTTAATTTTCATAGCTAGACTAGATAAATCCGTCAAAAGATCTGTTAGCAATGTTTTAGCAGTGCTTAAATTATTATACTTAGGTTGCATTAGATAAATTATATAAAACAAAACAAATATCCCCTTTTATTCATCCTGCCCATTGTTTACTAGTATATCTTGTAGCTGTATTGAGCAGGGAATGAAAAATAGTAATGTTAGTTGCCAGTTGGGTGAGAAGTGTGTGTCCATTTCTGTAATCTCTTTCTAATATTAGTACTCATTTCATAAGTGAGTCCAGGCTCCTACTTAGCTAAAGAATTAGAAAAGTATTTATGTCATTGGGAGCTTTTTCTTATGTATCTTTGCTTCAATATAGCAACAGTGTAGATGCCACTGTTAACCTGAAACTTATGTGCTCTGATAGAATGTAATTTTGAAGTCAGCCTTTTCAATAAGAGGCATAAAAACCTTTTTAAAAAAGTCAAACTTCACAAAATTGCCAAACCTCACATGAGTTCAGCATTGTTATCCCTACACATACTTCTGTGTGAAGATGTTACCTTTTTTTTTTTTAATGTTGGGGTTTTGTAGGCATCAATTCAGGGTGCCTTGCTGCCAATCCTTGGTATAATTCAAGGAGAAAAAGGAATAAGAAGTGTGATGATCCTCCTTATTTGTTACTATAAGAAATGTAAGGACTATAGCATACATCCAGACAACTGCCCCTTGATGGCTGGGGATGGTCAGAGTTGTATTCCCTTATGTCTGGAAGACACAGCCTTGAGGAGAACTAGATCAGGCTTTAATTCACAAACAAGACATTGGTTGGCTTTGTTAGGTATACTGTTCACTTTGTCCAAAGAAAAAGTTAACAATTTTAAAGCCTTCATTTCCTAGACAACAATAAATCCTTTTCTGAATTCAAAGGAACACATCACTTTCAAGCTCCTTAAACTCACACCTGCAGGAAGGTAAACAATCTTTGATTTCTTTTTTTTAAAAAAAGTTTTATTAAATTTTTCTTTTACATACATATTTTATGAACAGAGTATTCACCAGGTCACATCTTATATATCTTGTAACATAGTTATATATTGATTTTTTTTAGTCTATTCCAATCTTCCTTTTTGTTTTTTCCTAATACAATTTACATATTTCAATTTCAGCCATAATATTCCTTTTCCCTACTTCTTTATCTTATCTTAATCTCTTCTTAATACATAATATATAAACAATACCACCATCTGCCCTTCAATTCCTAGTTTCTTAGCATAACATCAGTTATCTTATTTCTCCACTTATAAAATATATTTCTAAGAATTCCCATCACACTTTTTGTCTATAAACAATGTGCTTCATCATATTCAATTCTTACATTGAAACCCTTTAACTTAATTAACCTTCCACATCTTATCTTAATCTCTTCTTAGTACATAATAAGCAATATCACTATCCGTCCTTAATTCCTGATTTCTTACTATAGCATCAATTATTTTATTTCATCATTTACAACATGTTTTTTTCAAAATCCCCATTGCACTTGTTATCATTTCAATTTTGTCTCTTGATTTCAGTTATTTTCATAATTGAACCAAATTACCATTTCATATTTCATCTGGTGTTCTGTTTTAAATAAACAATTTACATCATCATATTCACTTCTTACATTCACAATTAATAATATTAATACAGTTCCCTTAGATCTACTATATACCTTATTTCCCTTCCTCCTTTTCCACTATTCTTCCCCTTTTAACCATTTTCTCTTGGTCTCTCCAAAATTCCATTTCTTAATAATTTGCTCCTTTCATCCTATTCTCTTAACTTTTTCTTTTTCTTTATATTTATTGTATGTTTTCTCCTGAATCCTTTTTCTAACTTTTGGGTCTATTACTTGCATAATTCTCCCCAAACTTTTTTCTAATCTTTTTCCATTTCCTTCTCTTCCTTTTGATTGATTCTTTTTGGGAGGATATTCCCTCCTGTCCACTCTTTTTTGCCACTGTAAATCCCAGTGTAATCATCTAACTTTTTACATTCAATTCCTTTTCTTCAGTGCTATTTTCTGCTTCTCATTTATATTCTCTTTTTCCTGTTTTGTGTGTTCTAGCCAAATTTCTGACTTTTTGTTGCCCTTTAATGATTCACACATGTTTTTAAACATCTCAATTAATTTCTTACACATCCAAGACTTCATACTGTCAATTTAAAAAATTGTTAATATTTTAGCTTATATTTAATTAAATATAATTTAATTAATTAAAGTCCATATAGTCTCTTTTTTATTTCCAGATAATATCCAGTTTAAATGTTTGTCCAATCCACTCCAATTTAAAGCTTTGTTATTTTCCACCTCCATTGAAAATTGAGACCAAGCAATTAAAAGAAAACAGAACAAATACTCCTTAAAAGTTCTCACAGTTTCTTTTAGTAGTCAAGGTCACTACTGCTATTTTCTTCCATTTTCAGGCCAGTCTTGTAATGCTTTGTTTCCACCAGCAGATGTCTCTCTAATCCACAATGTTCTCAGAACAACAAAGTATCAAGCTTACAAAAGTATTTTAAATCCACATAGAAAATACTTTCCCTCGGATTTCTTTTCCTTTTATTATTTTTAGTTTCTCCAAGATCAGTTTTAAGTCCAGTTATAAAAGTTCCTTTCTTGGGCTTTAATATTTTAACTTCCTCTTTGTTCTTCCTTCACGTGTCAAAATTGTCAAAAATATTTCAAATCCTCATAAAAAGTACTTTCCCTAAGGCTTCTTGGGCTTTAGTACTTCAACCTCCTCTTTGTTCTTCTTCCTCCATTAAAATCCCCAAGTGCCAATTAACTACTCATTTCCTCTCCAGGAACTTTAAAACCTTTAAAGTTTTTTAAAATTTTTCCTTTTTTACCTGTGAGTTGGCCAGCACTCCTTTCAAATACTATTCCTGCACAAAAATCTTATTCTGATTGACCCAGCTTCATTTTTAAATGGCCACCACCCCCGCCGCCAGTTCGAAGAGCTGCCTCCGACCTTTCTAGGAACTTGCCAGTTCCTCTTGGTCGTCCAAGGCACCTCTCCTTCTTCACCATCCCCACAGGACGGTTCTGGTCTGAAAACTCCCCTGACAGCAGTTTGTCTGGCTGGATTTTTGCAGAGCGCGTCGGAGCCCACTATTTTCTAGGCGGTTTTGCCGCGACACTTCCATTTTCTCTCCCAACAATCTTAGATTTCTTGTTTTAGCACTTTTTCCTCTTCATTTTAAGATAATTTAGTGTTACTAGGAGCCATTTCTTTTCCTCTTCAAGCAAACAAAAGCTGAAGTTTTCATGCCTTACATGAACTTAAAATTTGGCTGCCTGTGGAAGTAAATTCCAGTGGTGCTTCCTTCTGCCCAAGGTCTCGTAACTCTTTCAATCTGGGAATAAGAGATCAGTTGCATAGTTATTCCCTCTTCCCCACTTATTTCAAGTGGCTTCATGCAAGGCATCATCTTGCTGGATTGTGTTCCCAAGAGTTGAATGTGTCTGGTGCCATCCAACCATCCTTAACTACACTCTGTGTCAGCCACTGATATTCTCTCATCCTTTTATCTTATAGTGGTGTTTCTTCTGTGTAAGGGATCCAACTAAGTAAATGTGCTTAAGCGCCTCATTTATGTCCAGTATCACAAAATTTCTGAGCAATAGACCCAAAAGTTCTTTTTCAAAAGGTAACTGTACTTCGTTTTGCGAAAAACAAAGTACAGTTGACTTTTGAAAAAGCACTTTTGGGACAACCATGACCTGGATAACTGAGAATCTCCATAAATACTGAGCAATAGGAATTCAGAATATCCAAATAGTTTGTTTTTCTCAAGGATCTGAAATATTGTTTCAGGAAAAAATTATTTTATTGTTAAGTATTTGCTATTTACTGACATCGGGGCAGACTTAGTAAAAATATGGCTCCTGCTATTAACTGCACTATATGTAGCAAGGCATGAATATAGAATCAGTATTAATGGGAGGGGAGAAGAGAGAGAAGTTAATATAAATTTTCAAACTGAAACACTGATCCTTTTTAAATGGCTTCTCTCAGCTCTGTCTTCATCCCATCTCAGATGTAAGTAAAGCATCAACTAGGATGTGGGAAAGTGTTGGATTAAAGAAGTGTTGAATTTTGTGCAATATTTTTCCTTATATTTGTATGTGTGCATGTATGTTTTGACAATTAGAAGCACCTGTTGCTTTCTCAGTAGGTCTTTGAGATTGCTTTTCACCCTAGTATATTTTTAGTTTTTGTTTCAAAATTGTGTTAAATTGTGTGTAGCATCTCATTACAGTTGTATAGTAAAAAGACGTAGAGTACATTGTCAGTGGGCAAATAGCTTTTAGTCGATTGAAATTGAATAGGGACATCCTGTTATTGTGTTATAATACAAATCTAAAATTTTGCCAGTTATTTAGTAGACTTCAGACACTTATAGCTAGTAATATCTGTATTGCCCACATTACATTATAAATACACAACAGAGTGAGATTTCTGTTAATTTACTTGTAATTGCTGATCCAGTCTGTCCCACTGTTCCTTCACCATGCAAATAAATAGCTGCTTCTTACAATTGATACCAGATGGCAATGAATGGTCAATATGTATAATTTTTATGATCCAGGGTATGACATTTCTGGTTGTGATAAATGATTGCTTGTTTCAATACATGTTGCCCTTACATTTGGATTGTTTATTTGGTTAATTTTTGTATATTTCTTGTATATTTTCTTCCCATGGCTAAACGTTGATCAAGAACTACTTTGAATTGACTTACTTGAGTTAATTGAAGCACTGTGTAATCTAGTCCTGATTGCAAGTAGCAGATAAGCACTGTGATGAATTTAGTGTTACATACCACATTCTCTGTATTGCAATACTTGTGGTTCAAGAGTGTACTTTATTTACGTTACACTGTGTACATAATTTCATTAATACAACACAATTATATATTTATGACCATTTGTCTTGAAGAAGAGAATACAGAAAAAATTCATCTGAACAGAGCAAATCGTTCAGCACCTGGATTATTATTTTAAAAAAAAAAGTTCAGAATTGCAGAAATCCTTTTTAAAATTATGTTATGAATGTTGCAAACTAAGCAATAAAATCCAGGATGATTTGCCCCAGAATGTGTTTCTATTTCTCTTCTACCAATATAGAACTATTTGAAAAGGGACTAGAATTGTATTATTCATGAAACCAGTATTGGTTGCACCAGTTATATAGAGAGAAATAAAAATGTTGCAAAAAGAAAATGAAGAATAGTGTAGCCAATCACAAAAAAGGGACAGATTTTTTTTTCTTTACTGCTAAAAAAGTTTCAAAAAAAAGGAGAAATTCAACATGTCCAATATCTTCCAAAAAGTTCCCTTTGATGCAGATATAAGGCAAACATCAGCCTCTAGCAATTTATTTGCATCTATGCCTTTGGGTCCATAAACTTCCTAGTGTAATTGCAGGGAGCATTCTGGGAAGCCGATGACATTCTTGTAAATGAGTGTTTTGTCATGTGCTATGCCACTACTTTATGAATAGGAACCTTTTTTTCATTCTTGCTGTCCAAAAATGTCTGTTGCCAATGATATTGTCTCTGCAGGATGGATAGAAACCAAGCCTCCTGGCTCTTAAAAAGAAAGAGGATGAAGAAAGACACATTGTTTGAACTTAGCAGACAGGTTGTGCATGCAAGAAGTTAAATCTCAATCCAAGAAAGGTTGAAAAAAGATTCCTGCCTCAGATCCAGGAGAGCTATTTCCCATCAGTATAAACAAAACTGAAATAGATCAATTATAATAGATCAACAATTTGATAGGCTATAAAGCAGCTTTCAAATGGACATGTATAGGTAAAAATACTAGATAAAAATCAGCTGCATTATAAATTGGTGTTAGGAATGGATCCTGGCTCTGAAAAAGTATAAAATGCTGCTCTTGGAGAATGAAAACTGGAACTTTTTTTTTATTATTAGTAGCACCTCTGTATGCACTTTAAGTTGACCCTTTGGGCTAATGTTAATACAAAGTATTTGATGGACTTCACATTGCCATAAAGTGCCCCACTTGTGTAATATAAAACGAATAAAAAAACAGCAAATGTCAACAATGGTGAAATATAGTAGTTTTCTTTCATATTGCTTGGAACTCAATACACAAAGTCAACAGGCTTGAGAAAAGGAACATTGTTCTATGATATTTAATGTAGTTCTCAATATATAGAAATCGAAATGAGCTTGCAGTTGTGGACATTTTACTAATAATGTCAAATGGAAGAATAGAATATATATCAAGAATGCCTTGACTATGGAACTCCCGTATAGAATAGAAATGGACTCTAAATATACAGTTTCCTATTTACAGTTGAGGAATAAGAAAAGGGGGGTTCTAGCAAATCATTTCTCTACTATGAAAACCTTTCAGTACTCTCACTGTCCGAAGAGCCAACTCCTGTGTGTTCCTGAACCTTTAAAGATTTCTGCGATGCATGTTAAAGAACATGAGATTATAAAATGTTGAAAGTTAACTCCATCACTTTCGGTCTTGTCAATGGAGAATGGCATGTCTGTGGATATAGCCTAGTTTAAGCAAGATGGCAACACATCCAGAAGACATAACGTATACAAATGGAATTTGACATGAAGTGGGCATGGCATACAATCTGGCCAGCACAGAATTCAAACAATAGTTATTCACTGGAAACAAATGACAGGAACAGCTAGCTGCCCACCATAAGAAGCCCCATCCAAGCTGCCAAATCCAGGTTAGCAGTTCTGATCATTGGGCAGTCTTCTGAGAGAAAGATAAATCACCTTCATTTAATCATACTTCTAGTCTGACAGTTACAATGGGAAGCATCCTCATCTCCAGCTTTTATCCTGTGTATGCATGTGTGCAGATAAAAAATATGGAAATGTATAAATACTATAAGGATAGAAATGCCTTTCAAGTTCCTCTTGCCAAGATCAGAGATGTTGTCAAACTTGTGCAGTCCTTTCCTTCACTAGATGTATTCTATATTTTTTATTGAAGTATACTGCTAAAACATGTCTTATTTTTTAAGCAATCTGTTGTGATTCTCAAAATTTGGCTGCATAGAATATTCACAAAGGAATCGAGATCAAATATATAATAAAAGGCTTATTAGAGTCTGTCAAATACCAGAATCTTTCACTAATCAGAAGAAAACTTTTTGGAGCTGCACCTAAAAATGGTAACTTTCAGTCAACTCACTTTTCTAATTCATTGCTTCTGTATTAATGAGAAGTAAGTGCATTTGTAAAACGGAAATAAAACAGATGTAAAATCCAACACGATACAACCAAAGAATTTAAGCACTTTCATGTCTTGGATGACATTCAACTCTCCCATTTGAAATTCTTTAGTGAAATATGCCCACAGTAATTTACAGCAATTAAACAGTAGTACAAATAATAGCACCAACAACAGCAATAATTTAACAGCAGCAATAAACCAATAGATTTATGTATCCATACTTTTATAAATATAGCACTATATATGACTACTTTGAGGCTGTTCCTCGACCTTGTATAATCCCAAACCAATACATATTCTGTTGTTGCCAGGGATTTAAACACAACTTCTAAAGACCTGAAGGAAGAATTTTCCATTCTGGATTCCCAGTGTTTTTATCACCATCATGATCACAACAGGAAAAGTAACACTATCAGACCCTGGAATTTGGATTTGAATTTGAATTGAATGTGACAAGTAAAAATACTCCCACCCCCAAATCTTCTCATGTACATAAAAACCATAGTAGTGCTTCCAGTTATGATGTGGATTTCCTGGTATGCAAGGAAAGCTAAGGGGAGACTGTGGTTTTTCATCATCTGAGCATGGGAAGTTGGGGGACTGGATGTGGGGGGGGGGGAGAGAAAAATTGCCAGAAGCAAAGTCTTTAAAGCTTTAAATCCCCAAGGGTTGTTGGCTTTCTTAGAAATTTTGCATGAAATCAACCAATGAGCACAGATTCTGTGCCTTAAAAAAATACAGGCATTGGCAAGTACAGGCACAAGATTTTATTGTAGGGAGTAAGGAAAATGCCTTTGATGGAGATACAAAGGAGCTGTTGCTTAGGCCAAAGGGATAGAACATTTTGAGATCCATAACAATATATTATTTGGAAGTGGCTTAACCAGATACTTCCCTAATTCACTAAACTATAAGAAAGGGGAGAAGTTACAGTTGAATCAGACTTTCAACATCCTGTAATTATAACCAATCTCAATAAAAGTAATTTTAGATACCTTGAGGAGTTGATTGTATGGTCTGATCTACCTAAAAGAGCTGGTGTTTCTTTAATCTGTAAATTATCCATGTCCTGAGACAGTCAGTGAATTTGGGACTAATTCTCACATGAATATGTGGTAGTTTCTTGGCATTCAGTGGCTTATAGGTGTACAGGAACGATTTCTGAAGTGGGCTGTAGCAAAACAAGCATGTTTTTCCCCAATTCTACTGGATGTGTGGCAGTTTAGTTACATGTGTCAGCATTCCAGAAAGCCGCAACTCCAATTAAAAACTTGGAGGCAAGCATTTCTCAAAGTTCCATTTATTAGCGTAGGTATACTGTCGCATCTGGGAAAACCCAAATCTGAGAGTTCTAGGTTTTCCCTCAGTAAATCACCCATCAGTCTGTCAACCTGAGCCATCACTGCAACCATTTCTCCTGCAGATGTAGAAACACCATGACCTTGACCGAAGGGAAGAATGCTATTATGTCTAACTACAATCACTCTCCTGAATCCTCCCTTCTACTTTCCCAAGCACAAGAAGTTGGCAGTGTGGCAGTTTCTGGTGTTAATATGGCTTCCCAAACTGATAACATGTAGGAGTTAACAGGTCCATTCATATTATTCAGAAACATCGCACCTAGAAGTGGTTTTTTTTTTTTGTTCAACTAGTTACCTTAACTTTTAACAACAATAAAAAGAATTGGCCCAGGACAAAAGGGGATTTTGATGGGACCCAACTAATCTGCATTTCATAATAAAACATGCTAGTGAATATTAAAGTTACAGGAAATTACAGGCAATACTTGAAAGGCTAGTTATGTACTGAGGAAGAGAAAATGTAGGCCTTTGAATCCTGTCTCCAAGAGCTGGAGAACCAAATGGAGGTTTAGGTAAATGTATTGCAGTCTAAAAGACAATTTGAGGTTTAGGACCTGTCGGTCTTGTTTCTGTTTGATAATATCGGATGAATTGCTGAAACATGGAATTTGCAAGGACACAAATTATTTCCTAATAAAATCTGAATGCAAACAACTACAATGAAGCAAACTCCTACTGTTTCCCATGGATTTAAATATGTAATAAATTAATAAAGTTTCGATCTAATCCTAAAATGCAAAAAAAAAAAAAGGCAAGAGCATGTTCTTGATGAATAAAGCCTTGATGAATTTTGTACACTAAAAATAAATAGCTTGATCATCTCTGTGTCTTACATGCATATGCACAGCCATGCACCACACACACACACACACACACACATGCACATCTGCACGCTGCCTTGCACTCCTAATTCTTCTGCTAGCCATTTGAATTGATCTCTGCTCAGTTTGAAAATATTGGTAGTTTTATAGGGTTACACATCTGTGCTCTAAGTCTACAAGTCTTTAAGATGACAAAAACACTCCAAAGAGAAGAATGGTTTCAAAGTTTTATTTTGCTGCAAGAAGAGCTTTTTCCCATAATGTTGATTTAATTCCTTTCTAAAGAATTTAAGTTGATGTACTGCAGAGAAACACCATTACTCCTAAAGACTCCGTATAAAAGTGAAGGATAAGTAGGTTACATGGATCATTGTGTGACAACATTCTTTTGGAGTGATGGTCAGAAGGGAAAGAGACCCAAACAAGTCACATCTGAAATGCAGGCACTTAACACAGATCCCAGGAACAATTACAGTCTAAAGTTTATTGTAGTCTATAGATAATATTCAATGCAATGAATAACAATTTCCATAAAATGAGATGTGGCATCCAGCCACTTTTATCATGAATGTTTTCCAGAATGAAATCTTGCATGCCAAAGTGCTTTCCTGTGCAAGCAAGGACAGAGGGATAGTTTGGCTTTTTAAAAAATGTTCTCTTCCTTCCACAGGCACTGAATGTGCAAAAGGCTACCACTAGAAAGGCAAAGCTGAAAAGTCTCATGCAATCTTGAAGCCTCCTTTGATTAATAAGCAGGGTTTCTAAGTTTAATGGCAGAAATCCTTATGGTCTTATAGGCTTCTACAGTGGTATCCAAAACAATCTTTGTTTTATGTTATCGATTGAGAAGATCATTATTAATTTCAGTTAGATCAGTCTTTCCAAGGGAGGTGGTTGCACCATGTTCCACATTTCAACTCGGGATCCCTCCTTCTCTTGGCGACTGGGGCTGTAAGTCCCTTGGGTGGCACGTTTAGTGGCAGTAATGATGGAAATTATGACTACCAGAAGAAAGATCAGCAATAAGACCAAGATCATTGAGCCAATGGTGGTGAATATATTGAAGGACAGATCAGCTGTCAGCTGGAAGAATGGAAAGAAGGAACAATATGATGCCACTGAAGCAGAAAAAAATAATAAATACAATTTTATCATGGAAATAACTGGCTTACACTCATGAGTACATTTCAGGATACTTCTCCCCATAGGGAGAAAATCTAGCTGGTTATCTTTGTACATACAGCAAACTCTCAATATAGGAACAAATTTAGGAATAACAACAACAATATTGAAGCTCCAGATTAAAGTTTGTCTAATGTCCTGACAACTATAGCTGCTGCTTGTTTTTCATCATGTTGCAGCCATAGGGTTGACTCCCCATTTTCTTACACTTCAGAGCTACCATGGTAAAAAACTATATCAATGGTATCTTCACTGCAGGATGGGAGTTCAGAGCGTCAAGTTGTTTGCAAATCACTACAGAGATACAATAAACAGCAGGATATTCACATACATTCTTCAGTCATCTTGCATCAAAGGTGCAAGATCACAACTAAGTCAATGAAATTTGCTTATTCTGAGGGGAGGGGATAAAATTTCTCCCATCATACTGAACCTTTAAAAGGTTTCAGTGATTTAAAAGTACAGAAAAAAATATTTTGCTCAATACTAATTAAAATCTTTGGGTATATTGCAAGGCTGCATATAGAAGAGAAAACATTCTTGTGGTAATCTAAAACTACAGACCGTTAACATTATTAATTTTATTAATGTAGAACTGCTTATTCATGAGAAAATATTTTTGAGGTTTGAATCCTGAAAGTGGTTTCAAATCTTGCTATGCTATTTCATTGCCAAGAGTGGATGGGTGGGGAGGAGAAGGGTTCCTGGAAGAAATGAGCGGGGAATGTTGGAATATATAGATAAGAGTATATACAGTACACCCAGCAGAAGTTCCAGCTGCCCAGCTAAAGAAAGCAAGCACTTATATTCGACAGTGGCAACATGGGAAGATGCTGGCCATTTTTCACACTTAAGACCTTTGCAGCATCCCCACAGTCACATGATCAAAATTTGAATGTTGGCAACAGTGTCCCCGAGGTCACATGATCACCTTTTGCAACCTTCTGACAAGCCAAGCCCATGGGAAAGTGAGATTCTCTTAACTGTGTTACCAACTTAATAACTACGGCAAGGGGAGGTTCTACTTACCTTTACTACTGGTTTGCAGCAGGGCCGCACATGTCCGCTTTGCTTTGCTCATGCGCATTCTCTCTTCTGTGCAAGCGCAGAAGCTTCTGCGTATGCGCAGAAGCATTTTGATGACATCAGGTTCGGTGGGCGGAGCCTCCCGCCAGTTTTACTACCGGTTCTATAGAACTGGTGCAAACCGGGGGCAACCCACCACTGAACTACAGTGATTCACTTAGCAACTGTGGCAAGGAAGGTCATAAAATGGGGAAAAACTCATTTAACAACTGTCTCATTTAACAATATAAATTTTGGTCATAAGTTGAGGGCTACCTGTATTCTGAATTACCCCTCCCTCTCAAAACAATCATACACATGTATAGACAAGATAAAGTAAAGTCAACATAATGTCAAGTAATGGGCTCCTAGATGGATGGCATTCAATACGCTACTGAAGAATTGCTGAGGTTCTGTCAATTAATAATGATTATGACGCAGTTAGATTAAATTGAAACAGTTAGTTGGTGATGTTACCATGCAGGACAAAAAATTGCGATGGGATCAAGAAATGTGAAAAGCCTGAACACAGGAAAGCTCAACGTAATGGGAGATGGAATTGGCTATATATTGACCTTAGGCAACTAAAAATGAATTAGTATTGGACACTAAAAATATCACATTATTTATTACTCAGGATATGAAAAACAAGCAACCATGTTGCTTTCATAGTCAAGAAAGAGATACCAAAGATGTACTGGAATATAATATAATCAATGACCAAATAATACCAATTAGACATTGTGATCAATGCTTTAATGTGATGGTTATCCAAGTTTATGCTTTAACACTGACACAGAAAAAAAGAAAACTGATGAGTTTTACAGTTGTGTTTAATCTAAATCTGACCAAACGTGCTGCAGGTATCTGAAGACTAGAATGCTGATCTTTTCCAAGTTGGAAATTGATTATGTGCCATCAAGTTATTGCTGAACTCTTAGCAACCATACAAGGAGGCGCATGCCCAAGATGGCGGCTGCCTCTGAAACGCCGTGAGGAGATGGGCATCGGCGGGCGATTTTAAATGGGTCTGGGGGGGTTGCAGACTATCGGCAACCCCCTACCCGGCTTGCTGAGTTTGTGGCCGTTGCGCTGGTGGGTTTGAGTGCCCTCCAGCGTTTTCCATCTGTTGCTGGCCTTCGGGGAGTTGCGGAGCTGTCGCCGCCGGTGTGTGTCAGGGAGGAGAGGAGAGAACGCCGCCAGACGCCGCCGGAGCGGTTTGGAATGGCGAGAAGCGGCGGAATGGCGAGAAGCGGCGGCAAGCGGCGAGAGCGGCGAGAGCAGCGAGAGGTGGCCAGCGAGTCTGGGGGGGTGATTGCAGACCATCCGCAACCCCCCCCACCTGACCCGCGGAACATCAGCCCCTCTCGCAGGGGGGCTGGCGGAACATCGGCCCCTCTCGCAGGGGGGCTGGCGCTTGCCAGCGTTTCTCCTGGTGGGACTGGCCGTCGGGAGCTGCTGCCGCCCGTGTGTGAGGAGAGGAGAGAGAGACGCCGCCGGAGTGGTCTGGAGTGGCGGCAAGTGGCAGTAGCGGCGAGAGTGGTGAGAGACGGCCAGCGGAGCCTAGGGCGGCGGCTACAGACCATCGGCAACCCCCCCCACCCGGCCAACGGAATATCGGCCCATCTTGCTGGGGGGCGGGTGCCTACCAGCGTTCTCCATACGTGACTGGCCTTTGGGAGCTGCTGCCACCTGTGTGTGAGGAGAGAGGAGTGAGACGCCGCCGGAGTGGTTTGGAGAGGCGGCAAGCGACGAGAGTGGCGGGAGGCGGCCAGCGGAGTCTAGGGGGGTGATTGCAGACCATCGGCAACCCTTTCCCTCCCCCCCCCATTTGGGCCCGTGGAAGATCTGGCTCTCTCGCTGGGAAATATCTGGCTCTCTCGCTGGGGATCGCAGGTTGGCGGCAACCTCCCCCCCCCCACCTGGCCCGTGGAATATCTGGCCCTCCCGTCGGGGAATATCTGGCCCCCCTCGCCGGGGACTATCTGGCTCTCTCGCCTGTAGTACCATCGACCTGCTTTCTTTCTGGAGTAGCTTGGAACTCGGCCCTAGTACCATCGTGCACGCTGGCGTTATCGCAGAACGGGAGGACTGATGGAGCTGGCTCCACCTTCGTTCATCCCTGATGGGGGAGTCCTATTTTCGCAGGACAAATATGCCAGGCCCCTGTGAGAGAGTGGCCTGGACTTTCCAACTTCCTGTCTGGCGGACCTCCGTGAGAGGGCGGTCCGGGTACCCCCGCAGTGACTTTGAACTTATAGACTCCTCCCGCTACCGTGAGAGGGTAGCGGTGATTTCTCCTGTCTGTTCTTCGATATTTTTTATGTACCAGCACAGACTCTAGCCATGCCTTTCTTCTGTCCATCTTCGTTATGTGTTTCGGATGTTTTCGAGGTCCAGCCTTCTTGCCTTGCGAGACTCCCCCCTCTCGCAGGTTTGGCCCTCTACATTATTGAGGGCCCACCTTAATGACGGGTTTTGGGACCCCGAGAGGTGGCATGCCAAAAAACGGGGATTGAGGGGTTTTTTAAACTTGTGTTTTACTAAATTTTTAAGGGGCTCAGGGGTGGGGGTGGGAGTGGGTTTGGGGGAGAACTCACAGGGGGGAAGGTCAGACCCAGCTGTTCATGGGGCCGCGGGGGGTCAAGATTCTGGAGGCAAGAGGGCTTCTACTAAGCCCTCTGTCGAGGGCTGTGCGATTAAGATACTGTGTGGGAGGGGCAGATATGGCGTGGGTAGGGGACCATATCATGTGGCGGGGGCTCGCACTCGCTGTCTTCGAGCGATTGCGTGCCCCGGTCCCCCGAGCCATTCCCGTTCCCCGGGTTGTCTAGAGTCTCAGGACCCGAAGCTCCGGCTGTTGTTATGCAACGCGAGTTCCGTTGTCAATAAGGCCCCCCTCATATGTGATCTTCTTCAAGAGGGGGGTGCGGACCTGGCTGGCATTACTGAGACCTGGTTGGGCCACGAGGGGGGGGTTCCCCTCGTGGAGATGTGCCCACCAGGTTTCCTTGCATTCCACCAGCCGAGAGCTCAGGGGAGGGGTGGGGGAGTAGCGGTCATTATTAAAGAAGGTCTGAGTCCGAGGGAAACCACTGTACCTCAGATAGCCGGGTGTGAGTCCATCTTCGTGAGGTGGGGTCGTGGTGGGCAGATGGGTCTGTTAGTCACGTACCTGGCTCCCTGCCACGTGGCAACGACCCTGCCCGAGCTTCTCAATGTTGTAGCCGAGGTGGCGGTTGATACCCCTAGGCTCATGGTCATGGGGGATTTCAACCTGCCATCCATCGGTGAAACATCTGAGTTAGCTCGGGAGTTCATGGCTTCCATGACGGCCATGGACCTGACCCAGGTAATTCAAGGCCCGACCCACGTTGGTGGACACACCCTGGATCTAGTTTTTGTCTCTGGTCAGTGGTTGAGTGGTCTTGATATTGGGGATATAGTTGTGGAGCCCTTGTCATGGACTGACCACTTGCTCCTTCGACTCGACTTTCAGACCGCTGCACCTCACCGCAGGGAGGCGGAACCGACCAGGTGGTTCCGCCCCAGGCGCCTGATGGATCCTGATAGGTTCCAGACGGAGCTTGGGCCATTTCCTGAGACACTGACACACGACTCGGCTGAGGATCTGGTGGCTGCCTGGAATAGGGCAGCCGGTGGGGCCTTGGACCGCGTCGTGCCTTCGCGGCCTCTGACCCGGCGCCGAACTCACTTATCTCCTTGGTTTACCGAGGAGCTGAGGGAGATGAAACGCCGGAGAAGACGCCTAGAGAGCGGTTGGAGGGCCAGTCGCTCTGAATCTGACTTGACACTAGTAAGAGCTCACATTAAGACTTACTTAGTGGCGATAAAAGCGGCAAAATCTAATTATTTTGCCGCTGTTATTGCGTCATCAGATAATCGCCCAGCCGCCCTGTTTAGGGTGACCCGCTCCCTCCTTCATCCGGGAGCACGGGAGGATCCCTTACAGGGTCGTGCTGAGGATTTTGTGCAATATCTGGATGACAAAATAACTCAGATTCGGGATGACTTGGCCGCCGACTGGGTTAGTTCGGGCGAGGTGACTGAGGCAGGTCTTGAGAGTGTTATCTGGGCTGAGTTCGATCCTGTGGCTCCCGAGGACGTGGACAGGACCTTGGGTAGACTGAATGCAACCACATGTTTATTGGACCCGTGTCCCTCCCAGTTGGTGCTGGCCTCCCGGGAGGTTACACGAGGCTGGCTCCAGGAGATTATAAATGCTTCTTTGAGTGAGGGTGCCCTACCGGATGCCTTGAAGGAGGCGGTGGTGAGGCCCCTCCTCAAGAAGCCCTCCCTGGACCCGGCTATTTTGGCAAACTACCGTCCAGTCTCCAACCTTCCCTTTCTAGCGAAGGTTGTTGAGAGTGTGGTTGCATGGCAGCTCCCTCGGTACCTGGATGAAGCTGTCTATTTAGACCCGCTCCAGTCCGGCTTCAGGTCTGGATACAGCACCGAAACGGCATTGGTCGCGTTGGTGGATGATCTCTGGCGGGCCCGGGGTAGGGGATATTCCTCTATCCTGGTGTTATTAGACCTCTCAGCGGCTTTTGATACCATCGACCATGGTATCATGTTGCGCCGGTTGGAGGGACTGGGGGTGGGAGGCACCGTTTTACGGTGGTTCTCCTCCTACCTCTCCGACCGGTCGCAATCTGTGTTGACAGGGGGGCAGCGGTCGACCCCGAGGCGCCTAGTGTGTGGGGTGCCGCAGGGATCGGTCCTCTCACCCCTCCTGTTCAATATTTATGTAAAGCCGCTGGGTGAGATCATCCGTGGTTTTGGGGTGGAGTTCCATCAGTACGCTGATGATACGCAGCTGTACATTTCCACCCCAGACCACCCCAACGATGCCGTGGAAGTGATGTCCCAGTGCCTTGAAGCCGTGCGGGTCTGGATGGGGAGAAACAGGCTTCGACTCAACCCCTCCAAGACTGAGTGGCTGTGGCTTCCGGCGTCCTGATATAGCCAGCTGACACCATCGCTGGTTATTGGGGGCGAATCACTGGCCCCCATGGAAAGGGTGCGCAACTTGGGCGTCCTCCTGGATCCACGGCTGTCTTTGGAGGATCACACGACAGCTGTGGCCAGGGGAGCTTTTTATCAGGTTCGCCTGATACGCCAGTTGCGGCCCTTTCTAGATCGGGACTCCCTACGCACAGTCACTCAGGCACTCGTCACCTCTCGCCTGGACTACTGCAATGCTCTCTACATGGGGCTCCCCTTGGGGTGCACCCGGAGGCTCCAACTGGTGCAGAATGCGGCCGCGCGGGGGATTATGGGAGCGACGGGACGCTCCCATGTGACACCTCTCCTGCGCGAGCTGCATTGGCTACCAGTGGACTTCCGGGTGCGTTTCAAGGTGTTGGTGACCACCTTTAAAGCGCTCCATGGCTTAGGACCAGGGTACTTACGGGACCGCCTTCTGCCGCCAATAGCCTCCCACCGGCCGGTGCGCTCCCACAGAGAGGGTCTCCTCAGGGTGCCGTCAGCTAGACAATGTCGGCTGGCGACCCCCAGGGGGAGGGCTTTCTCTGTGGCAGCCCCTACCCTCTGGAACGATCTCCCTCCAGAACTGAGAACAATTGCTGACCTCCGGACTTTTCGTCGGGCCCTAAAAACCCATCTCTTTCAGCTTGCTGGTCTAGCCTGACCCCGCTGAATTTTTAAGATTTGTACTAGAGGGTTGGGTTTTTTAATTATTCAATGGTTTTAATTTTAGCCATAGTTATATGTTTTTTAAGAAATTTTAACTTTTGTATACTATGTTTTTATTTGGCTGTCCACCGCCCTGAGTCCGCAAGGAGAAGGGCGGTATACAAATCTAATAAATAAATAAATAAATAAATAAAATAAATAAAAATATAGATGGACTGTATAACTGAAAAAACTGAAATGAAGCAAGAGAATGACTTGTTATTGCCCATACAGACTTCAAACAACCCTAATTTTTACAAATAGATATTCCAAGATGGAATGAAATAATTTTAATCATATTCTTGGTAAAATAGATGGAAAAGATCAGTTACAACAGCAAAGGCATGGCCAGACTATGCATGTGCAAAAGAGCTCAGGAAGGAATTGAAAAGAATTTCAGAGAGCTGTTATAGCAGAGTAAAATTGGTCTTGTAATAACAATATGTAACCACATCAAAGATGGAAGTCTAAAGGCCGTTCCAACCTCAAATTGAAATGCTAAAGATACAAATGAACCAACAGTACGTGATTCCAAGAAGATCAAACAAAAATGGAATATATACTGAAATTCTGTATAAAGAGGTGTCACTATCCAATATAGCTTAGAAGATATTCCCTATGTATAAGAACCTCTATTATTGGTCATTACCAAGGTGGAACACCACATAACACTGCTTTCTGAGTCCTTTGGAGAGAGGGCGGCATATAAATCCAATAAATAATAATAAATTGATGGAATTCTACAGATATCTGGCAAGTAACAGAAGAAGTATCTATAAAGGATGTAATCAATTTATCCTAACAAATCTGTAGCATGATGCAGTGGCTAACAAATTGGAAAAGCTCAGTCTACATACAATATGAGGAGGAGGAGGAGGAGGAGGAGGAGGAGGAGGAGGAGGAGGAGGAGGAGGAAGGAGAAGGAGAAGAGGAAGAAGAAAAGAAGAAAAATGGATAATTAGATTGGGAGAGTACACCTCCATGTCTAAAATAACTTTCTATCTCAGAAGTAAATATGACAAAGAATTCAATTCAACTTGAAAACCATTTATATATAATTCTACATATGAATTTTCATTACATTCTAGGACTATAGGTTTAGTTAAATCAGAATAGATCTTCAACAGCTTGGACAGTATTTAATTTTACTTTATGAATTGTACTGTGCTGACTATGCTATTGATATTTTTATATTATATTATAAAAAATAATATTATATTATTTTAAGAACAAACTGAAATCTTAAAAACAATACTTAATTCAGTTAATGAAATGTTGAAATTAGGATGCTTGTAAAATTTCTGTTTAATCATTTCATTTGCATTACTTTTTTACTTTTTCCTCTAATTGTGACTCTCTTTTCTCTCTCTTTAAAAATAAAAAGGCTTATTAAAAGATTGTTTAAAAAACATAAACTTTGTCAATCAATTAGTCAATAAACCAGTCAACAAAAATTCAAAGGTTACTCCAAACAAAACTTTATAAATGCAGGAGCTTCTCTAGTTCATTTTATTAGTACAGCTAAGCCCACATACAGTTCTATTAATAATAAATGACACCCTGTTGTTTCCTAGTGTTTATTTTTCTTTCTTCATAAAGGCAACAGCATGCAAGAATAATTAATTTATTATATGAATCTTTTTTTAAACTTAACACTGTCCTGAAGTTAAATTAAACCTTTGCAAAGACACCAGCCATTGGTTATGAGTTGCAGCCTATGTCAAATATGGCAAACAATTATTTTTTCCATAATGATATTGTGATTATGTATGATTTTTGTTAAAATTATTATTGTAATTATTAAATAATGCTGATAATTTTTAAATTATTGCAATGTATATTTTACTGTAAGTTTCTTAGAATAGCATGATTCAAGCAGCATAGAAGCTTTTATAATAAAAATAAATAAAATATAAACAATACTAAATATTAGAATGGAGAAAGTTGTATTATATTCAACAATGTAATATTTTATACAGTGTCAGGAAACTTTCATGGCATCACCATTAGCATCAAATATTTTCCAGGTGACATTAATTAGTTGTTGAGGGACACTTGAATTTGAAGAGCTATGAAAGATATTAAGATATTTTCCCTATCTGTATCAAGAAGCACAAATGTAACTAGAAGTACCATGGGAAAACAGACGTTCTGGACAGCATCACCCTGGGAGAATTTTGATTGTCAATTCCGATTTTGTTTTGGTGCTTTTGATTTGGAATACTAGTGACAATTGAATTGTCAAAAAAAGATTATATGCTTGGGGCATAACTCCAAAAATATTTAAAAACAAAAGAACCCAGGAGGGTTAAAAAAAAAAAGTAAACCAGACCAAAGCTTTCAAAAGCCACTTCCTGAAGATTAAGAAATCAAATTTGACTATATCTGCAGAGTAGTATTTCTGACATTGACTCTTACAGATTGCTTTGAGCAAAATTGTTTGGGCTCAGCATCTGTAGGAAAGATAGTAATCTAGTTTCTATTTTCCCATGATAACAGAATCACAGGGTCACATGACAGATACCAAATAAATTGTTGATAGTGGATCCATGTAAAATTGGCTCCATGAATCTCTTTAAGGATCTAGTAATCTAATTATCTTAATTCTCTTTTGTCTGGGAAAATGGAATATATTCTATTGTATGGAAATATGGTATTTTCCACATAAACTCACTTTTATTAGATAACATTCTCATCACAGATGAGAAATAATAGGCTATTCTTCCACAGTAATTTCTTAAATGTTTGGGGGAAAATGTTTAATTTCACTCTACTTCAGGAATTTCCTTCCTTCCTTCCTTCCTTCCTTCCTTCCTTCCTTCCTTCCTTCCTTCCTTCCTTCCTTCCTTCCTTCCTTCCTTCCTTCCTATGGCCGGGCAATGGTGTATAGCAGTTTTCATCAAATTTTTGCCCATCAGACACATTAGGACTGTAAGTTACTGAATCCCTGACTATATGACCTTAGCTGAACATTTTTCTAAATTCATTTCTGGGAGTCTTCCCCAGTCTGAAGTCTTCCATTCCTAGATATTAGGGATGTAAGGGATTGAAACCATCCTCTGCTACTATTTGTCAGATATATATATTGATGGTCGTGCTCATTCGGTTCTATGAGAAGTTATTTGGTCAATACAGCTTCAGGTTCAAAAAAGGTCGTTTTAATATTTACAAAATATATACATGCATGAACAGGGTGTCCTGTTGCATTTACCCTAACTGTATGACTCAGAAGTTGAGAGGAGAGAGAACTTCACTTGTTGTCTTGCTGATAGATGAGAGAGAGAGATGAAGATATCCAAGGGATCTCTGGGTAAGAGTCCAATAAGAGAGTTCATTGGCTGATATAGTCACATGTGATATCTGTAAAGACTTAACCCCTTCTAGTCTCTGGTGCATCACATACAGGCAATATCTGACAGTAAGGCTGCCCAACAACTTTAACATCAGTTCCTAGTGGAAAGTCAAATGGGTCGCTGAACATCCAAACATAGGAATACATATAAATGACGCCACAAAAAAAGTGCTAGGATTTGAATTATCACATCAGCAATGAATAATCCTGAATAGGTTTTGCATCTCACATGACATCTCCCTGTATAAATTGCCCATAGTATCCTCTGCTCAGTGTGATTGCGGGGTCCCACATCAAACAGTACATCACATTGTGACTGGTTGAGGTCCAATATCTGATTTGTTTAATATAAATGATGCTTCAATGGTTGGATGGCCTAGACCAAGGATGGCTAAGCTTTTCGTTGCTGTGCATGCGCACACCCATAATGCAATGCACGTGTGACCCACACACACACCCCAGCCCCATGCATGAGTGCACCATCCCCTGCGCTCCTCTGCACCCCTGCTCATACACATGTGACCCTTCAAATGCACCCCCATGCATGTTTGCATGGCTCCCAGCCTCCCACACATGCCCCACCTCTGTGCATGCGCACACATCTCTCGCATGTGCCCCAGCTCCCACGCATGCTTGGCAGAGACCCAAAAACTAGCTGGCCAGGGGGAGACACGCACACATGCACAGTGGAGCTGAGCTGGGGCGATGACTTGTATGCCCACAGAGAAGGCTCTGCATGCCACCTGTGGCATCCGTGCCATAGGTTTGCCATCACGGACCTAGACATTGATATTTGAACATAGATCTTTTTGACATTTATACTTTATCATGTTTTATTAATTTAGATGATATGTAAATATATATTGCTGGTCCATGAATGATATACCAGATGCTGAATAAGTAAGTAAGTAAGTAAGTGTCCAGAGTTACTCAAAAGGATAATTCAGGCAGCATGTTGAGATTCACCCTACAAGTGAGTTGGAGACCACCTTTGGAACCTCTAAGGCATAAATGGAAATTGTTTTTAAAGAAGTAAAGAATTCTAATGTGATGGATACATACAAAGCTGCTTTAATCCCACCCGACAGTCCTTCTAATTCTGTATTTACTTTGATTGATAGCAGATCTCTTGGGTCCTTGGGAAAAGCTTTTCCCATCACCTGCTAGACTATATATATGAAGGATGGTGGAGTGTTGAAGCTGTGAGATTCTGTACCCAGCTTAGTGAATTTACTTAATGAATCCTAAACTCTTTTTTTCTTTTTTATTTGATTTATATGCCGCCCTTCTCCAAAAACTCAGGGCGGCTTACAATGTGTTAAGCAATAGCCTTCATACTTTTGTATATTTATACAAAGTCATATATCCGCCAAAAGAATATCATTTCTTGGTTTTTAAAAGGGATGAGTTCCAAACTTCCACCCCACCTTATTATGAATGTTTCAGAAAAAAATTATGAGGTTTCCTTAATTATTCATAAAACACACAGAGAGACATATACACGCACCCATATTAGTCAACAATAATGGCTAATTTATATTTCATACCAGTCCCCACTCCCTTTTCATCAGTTTAGTTTTCTTATTCATTCTCATAGCTTTTATTTTTCCAAATTCCATTTTCATTACTTTTGGGTGATCTTGAGAAATCGAACAAAATACAAAAGCCAAATAAACCAAGTCTTATAGGATTCTTTCTTATACTTTTACCAGAAGCGGCCATGCATTTGTGCAGATGTGTGCGTGGGGAAATGCATAGTGGTCCCTATACTCTTCATTATTTTTACATGACTGAGTGAAAGGGGGTTGGGGTATGTGTCTTAGCATGGAAATTCCCCTGACATCTCAGCCCAAGGAATAGCCTTGAAGAACAGGATGAAGAGTTGCTGCTGAGGTAATGGAAAGATAAACAAGGCGTGAGCCCATTCCATGAAGCAGAGTAAACATCTTCCCTAGTTCACATTTAAATAAAGTGAGAGAAAGAAGACTCACATTTTCATTTGCAAGATTCTGTTGCTATGGCTGTTACAATAATACCAGTCCTCTATCACCTGTGTGGCATTGGTTTCTTAGTCTGGTCTACCTTATAAGATTATCACTTCCCATTTATTTGTGCATTTATCTAAACAATCTTTATAAAGAAAGAAATATATTCTGGGACTTGAAAGGTACCAAAAGTTGGTGTTTAGCTACATGTGATTGTATATGTAAATTGCCTGTATATTTATAATCCTTTTCTAACCATTTATTATTTATATTACTTTCTTTAACTGCTTTAAATTTTAACTTATTTTAGCTTGGATTCTTAATTGCAGGGTTTGCTTTGTTTTAAAGTAAAATTTAAATTCACTTTCATCCTCATTACAGGATTTAATCTGCCTTTTAAATGTTTGGAAATTTTTAGCAGTTTCTTTGAGGCAGTTGTTTAGAAAAACAATATTAGCTCTAGATCAAATTTGTTTCTACAGCATGCACTTCATCTCTCTCCTTCTTTCTCTATGATGATGTGCTAAAGGAGCTTTTTGACATTACTCTAGACATCAGAAACAAATGGTTAGAATATGTGCACAAGCAAACATTTAGTACTGCCTGCTTGCCAGATAGGCTGTACTCAAATATAATTATTCAAGCATGTATTTTAGTATAATGGTATATATGGGAAAGACCTTGGGAGATGGAGTGAAGAGATGTTGTCTAAGGAATAGTCAAATAAGAGACAGCATAGCCTGCACCTGTATAATGGGCAGAGCAAGAAGTTCAGAAGGGACCTTCTCGAAGTTCTTGGGCTGTAAAGTCAACAGTGGAAGAATTGTACTTTCAGACTTGTAGTATTGATAGCCTTACAAGGTACACCAGATGGGAAACATGACTTTTTCTACTTTATTGTAAAGCTACTGTTAACAGAATCTTGCAAGTTCAAAAGTATAATTCTCTTGCTCTCACTTTTGTAGTCTGAGAGAATTTAGGGAGGATTGCCTTCTGAACCTCTTGCTCTGTCCACTATGCAGCTGTGAGATATGCTATCTCTTACATGACAGTTCCCTGGGCAACATCTCTTTCCTTTAGGACATTTAGGAACAAAATAAAATGATTATCAGAAGAACTCTCTGGAATGTTAGACACAAGGACAAAATATTTCTTCTGGCTATCCTATCCTATCCTATCCTATCCTATCCTATCCTATCCTATCCTATCCTATCCTATCCTATCCTATCCTATCCTATCCGTATTCAAGGAGTCAGTTGGGCCTTTTTGGATCAGGCCTGGATTCATTTGTATTTGGGAATTGAGAACTCTTTCCTGGCTTTATCAACAAGGCAGTGCCTTTTTTTTGCATTTCTTGAGCAACCTTTGTCCTCATTTGATTAACTGGGAATATGTGGATTGAATGTTAAGCAGGGAGACCCCCACATTTTCACCTCAAACAAAATAAGAAATGAATTTAAGGACTCTGCCTCAGGCAAAACATCAGAGGAATTTGGAGGGAAGCCGAAAGAGCTCTGAAATCTTGAATAAAAGCTATAGGGATTTAGGGATCCTTTTTTAAAAAAAATAAAGAATGACTGGAGAAATCTGAAGCAAGTTTGCAGATTCCTGCTTAGATAAGGCATGTGAATTTTTTCAAAAAAAGCTAAAGGGAGATTTGCTTATATAAAACTCCTTAGGTAGCATGTGCCTATTCATATTTAGAACCAAACTCATTCAGTATTTTGATAATTTACTCTTTCTTAGTTGAAGATTGTAGTGATCTGACTCTTTGGAGAATAAATGCAATATAAATAAATAACAATTGATACAATATTATAAATTATTTTGCCATCATTTCCCAACCCCGTATGTATGAACTGGGTTTTTTTCCCCTCACACATTTAACTTTGAATTTAAAAACTGATAAAATTAATTATAGTCCGGGTGATCTGTAACTAGACCAAGAATCTCTAAACTTGACAACTTTACAACTTGTGGATATACAACTCCCAGAATTCCTCAGCTAGTCATGCTGGCTGGGTAATTCTCGGAGTTGAAGTCCACAAGTCTTAAAGTTATCAAATTTGGATCTAGACATTAGCTCTCAGTCTAGCCTACCTGACAGGTTTGTTGTGAGAATGAAATGGTGGGAGTGTTGTGGTGATAGGGAGAGGATAGGTGGGGGAAAATTATGTTACTTTGCCAGGGGTGCAGTAGAGCAGTTTTAGGACTGTGGACTCAGACTGACTTCTAATGAATATTGTGAAATATTCAAAATACTCTAAGCCACTGTATAATCAGTGCTTTCCTTAAGAGCTGTCTACCCTTCTCTATTGTCTTGTCCTGATGGATGCTGCCACTGAAAGATAAATAAAGCTCAGGGTACCCAAACTGAGTCCCTGAGCCTTGGGAGCTAGGAAGGGCCTTTTCACCTCGAGGCGTTTATTGCCCAAAGGGAGCAAATGTCTCTCCCTCTCGTACTCTTTAAATTAAACCTGGCAATTGTTGGAGATGAGACATGTGAATTGTTGTTAAGTGTACTGCCTGTTAAGACTTCATTTAGTTATTAAAATTTAATGTAATTTTAACCTCCCAACAAACTTTTGGCCACACCATCTTTTGACTTTGTTCAAAAGGTGGCACGATCCTTGATTTGCAATAAGGCTCCCTAAACTATTCCAAATCATGCCTCCTTTTTTATTTTTTTAAAAGAAGCTATTCCTTCCTCCCCACTTGGATGTCCTTTCAATCTGTCCATCCATTTGCATAATGGATAAAAGTAAACATATTATCCAGATGCCCCTCCTTCCATCCGCTCACCTAGCCCCAGTCTTCTTAACCCTCATGCCCACCAGTTTTCTCACCTCACATCTGCTAATCTTCACAGTGCCTTTCCATTTTCTGTTCATCTGCCCACCATCACCTATCTTCCCTGTACATTAGATTTTCATTTGCAAATCACTATATATTTTAATGGAGAATATTTTTTCTAAAACTTCGTGATACTTATTAATATTTCATGATCCCCCCTCACCTGTCCTTAGAGGAAGATGGAATATAAATGCAATATATAAACTATTCTATATGCAACGTAAAAGAGCCATTCAGTGTATGAATGTCACAACTTAAATTGAGCTTTAGAATATGCCAACAGAGAGTTGTAGCTGAAGCACTACTGCAGTTTGCACTATGAACTAGGAGGTAGCAAGTTCAGATACCATTAAAACAAAGCATTTGAGTTCCTTATTGATTTTACTGGTTTTGGTTTTAAATTACAGGAAGGTAGTAAAGTCATTTTTTCCCCTCTTCTTTAACTCCCATACACCCATATCAGGGGAAGAAAATTAATAGTACTGATTTATTTTATAGGTCTAATTAAAAAAAAAATGTGCTCTTTGAAAGCACCATTGCAAAGTATTAGTCATTTTTCAAACTACAATAAATGTTTTGAAATTGTGTTATCTGTTGCTAGATCATGTTAATCTTAATAGCAAGTCAAAACTTTTATGTATGTTTGTGTGAATGGTAGCTGCTCAGCAGTTACTACTGGAAGTACCAATGGGCAAAAACACTAGAAGAGACACTGATAATGCTTTATTGTCTTATTCTACTGCCTGCTTGCCAGAAGAACTGAAAACAGAGTTTGGAGATTGACTTCTAGGTAAAGGCATTTTTTATTTTGACACTTTGATCGTTGTGCTGGAATAAATCAGAGAAAACAAGCTTATGTACTGGAAGTATTTTTTCCTGTTTTTCATTTCATTGATAGTATTTTAAAATATTTGGATATGTGGTATCTATGTGTGTCTCACTCTTAGTTTGACAGATTCAATAGACAGTTTAAAAAGAAACACGCCATGCTGTTAACATTAAATCCTTTTCAGCAGTGAAGCTCTCAAGTTCCATTCTTGATGTTCAGAAATATAGTGATTTGCACCTTCTCAGTAACAAAAAGGTAGATTTTGGTTGTTGAGTTAAATGAATGAATGTCCTACATAAATTTGCACTGATATTTTCTGGTTTTCATTTCGTAAACGTTGCTACAGTATTGTGATAATTTCCCTCTAGCATTTTACAACATCTTCTAAAATCATCTAAGCACTGTGCTAGCAGTAATGAGGATGGGTTTTAGATTGCTTTAGTGATGAAAGGGAAATGACCTATGAGAAGTGTTTAATGGTTGCAATTTGGTGCATTGTAGTCTTTCTTTTAGCTACTGAGAGTATCATTTAAGTAAGTTGACAAAATTATTAAATTTAAGTCAATGGAATGGATAATGGAATGTTTGGGGCCATTTTTTCTTTCACATGCATGCTTTGTACAATTGTAAAAATCGATATGCCTTTCTTTATGATAATATTAAACAGATATTTAACTTATTTAATCAACGTATGTATGAGCCCGGTGTCAAGATTCTATACCTTTCTTTTTTTCCTACTATATATCAATTCAACAATTAATGAATTGGGGAAATTACTTCTGTGTAATACTGCATGAACAGTACTGTGTAATACTGCATGAACAATGAATTCCTTGTCTCATGCAGTAGCACCTGAAAGTCATTCTATCCATAAATATCAATTGTGAAAATCTCCACTCTGTAATTCCTGGATTGGAAAACTATATTTCAACCATTGCATCCAAGGAAGTAGAGTATGAAGATACAAGGCTGAACAAGGAATGCCCAAGATTAAGATTGTTTTCTTTCATTATTAAATTAATCATTTCATTAAAAATTAATTATAAAATTAAATTTAAAAAATCATAAAGAAATTTACAAAATTAACAACATTACCATTCACATTTTTTAAAATAGGTACTTCAAGCTTTTTTCTCTCAATGCCATTTAATCAGCATGTAATATTGCAAACTTCATCAACATCTGACTATCATTTTGAACAATCAATGTATGTGCAAATACCTTAAGTTTCAGGGTATTTCCTTAACAATTATGACTGTGGCATAGATTTGTTGAACATATTTCAGAAAAAACTGTCCTAACCAGTTGATGCCAGGATTCAGCAAATAACATTGAACATATCTCTACTGCTATCATGAATCTCTGATTAGCAAAATACTTAAAAGGTTTCATGCTGTCACAGCTGGATATCAAGTCAACTGCTCATCTACTGTACGTAGCTGCAACACTTACAGTGCAACCATTTTCTGCTTCCAACTAAACATAGCAGAAGGTAGTGTGCTATTGGTCTTGTGTCCAACATGTGACTCCCTGCTATCTCATTGTTTATTGTCATATAAATAACTGTGGCTTGTGTTAGCAAGCTTCTGTGAACATTATTGCTGTGAATAATTTCTTTTTAAAAAGCGGATACGATCCAAAAGATGGGACAACAGACTCATCTGAGTTTCTCCACTAATTATCTGGCATACTGGTCTGAACACCCTGTATCTTCCATATGCAAACTATTAGTGAAGGGGAAAAGAATGGTCAAGTAACAAATCCTTTGAGATGTTGGAAACTGTGTTTATTTTAATTTTAATTATTTCATAATGGAGGAGGGCAGTGATGTTATTAAAGGTGTCATAGGTTAATTAAAATTAAAAGAGGCTTAATTCACTTATTCTACATGATTTCACGCCAATATACAATAGTCTAGACTAGAACCAAATATTGACCATGGGAACATTCTTGAGAAGGCTGCAGAAAAAGAAATAGACACATGTGGTACAGTGGTGGGTTGACCCCAGTTTGCACCGGTTCTATAGAACCGGTAGTAAAACAGGTGGGAGGTTCCGCCCACTGATCCCGATGTCATCACAATGCTTCTGCGCGTGGCCCCGTTGCAAACCGGTAGTAAAGGTAAGTAGAACCCACCCCTGATGTGATATCTGAAGTGGGGTTGCTCGCCTCTTTCAAAATATGAGGTTCTTTCATGTACTGTTGCATTACTGCTATACTAGTCAGTTCTTTGGAGAAACAATGTCAAATGTTACATGTTTTCCTATTCCTTATTTCTTGATAGGTCTTTCTCACATGAACGTGAAATGAACAGTTTTGGTGATGTTTATGAAATAGAATTGTGACTCTACTGTACTAGTATGCTATAGTAATTGAGGCATCAGGCTAGAACCTGGGATACTGTGAGTTCTAATCCTGCCTTAGGCGCAATGTCAGCTGGGTGACCTTGAGGCAGTCACTGTATCACAGCCTAGGAAGGAGGCAACAACAATTCATTTCTGAAAAAAACTTGCTAAGTAAACTGCAGTTCAGACAGTGACTAGGAGTCAAGGGAAAGGAAAGGAAAGGAAAGGAAAGGAAAGGAAAGGAAAGGAAAGGAAAGGAAAGGAGGGGAGGGGTGGGGAGGGAAGAGAAAGGAAAGGAAAGGAAAGGAAAGGGAGTTGTGACTAGGGATGTAAATTAAACTTGTTACAGATTTCTCTAAAAGTGGATTTATAAGATCCCTCAGAATGGATTTCGTGAGTCGCATGGAGAGCAACACTGAAAAGTCTACTAGTATGTAGCTCTTTCTTGACCAAAATCACAATGTGAAGAAAATTTGCTTCTAAGAAGTGCATGCAAGGGAATATTTACTTAAAAATAGCTGCGTTAGGAAAAAGTATTTAACAAAGGACAGCTCCCCATTCCAAATATACATGTTACTCGGTGACAAAAATGGCCAACAAAAATGGCCAACAAAAATGGATGCCATGTTTTTATGATCTTAAATTAAAAAAACATTAAAATTCCTGTTGCTTTCCACTCTTTTTCCACTCCATACGATCCAATACCTTTGGAATTTTATTTTTTATTTATTATTTTTAAATTTAAATGTTCAAATTTCCGCATACACAGTATTTCAAATGTAGAACAAAAGCACCTAAATTTAATACGCTGCACTTTACAACTGTAATGAAGGTGGCACTAAAATATTCATTTTTTACAGACAATAGGGGACTTCTGGATCTTTTAAAAAAATTGCTACTTTTGTAGAATCCCACCTACTTGTCTAAAATTTAATAGCTTTCATCACATAGGAATATGCCTTAATGTATAATTTATTTCTATATTTAAAAAGTAACAATTGCTTAAAAACTTTATTAAAGCACCAATTATCTGCACTGATTTCTTTTAACATTAGGTTTTAAAAAATAAGAATCTAGTAGCATTTTTTTCTCTAACAATACATTTTATTAAATATGTTTGCATGAACTGCAGCTTACTTCATCAGAATTGGCAGGAATGCTTCTAAATTTCTGCTAGTTCTAGCAGCTAAAATGACATTAATAGAGATAGAAATAAAGACCAGTTTATAAGAGAAACTTTGCAGCAATACTAAATAAAATAAAATGGCAAGTTTGCCATAAAATTAATTTAGAGCATCTAGATCTCTACCTTAATCTGTCCATAAATCAGACCAACCTAAAATACAGTCAAAGTCAGTTTGGTTCACATCAAATTTTGATTAGCTGATATCCACAATACATCCCAAATCTCTTCTCCCCTTCTAGGAGAGAATTTTAAGCATAATTAACTACCGTATTTTTCAGAGTATAAGATGCACCTTTCCCCCCCCAAAAAGAGGGTGAAAATCTGGGTGCGTCTTATACTCCGAATGTAGCCCCACCCAGCCTCACAAACGGAGATTTCAGGGGCTGAAAGAAGCCTCTAAAACAGTGGTTCTCAACCTGTGGATCGGGACCCCTTTGGGGGTCGCCTAAGACCATCGGAAAACACATATTTTCAATGGTTTTAGGAATAATTTTATGGTTGGGGGTCACCACAACATGACGAACTGTATTAAAGGGTCACGGCATTAGGAAGGTTGAGACACACTGCTCTAAAAGAAGCTTCAGAAAAAAAAAAAAGCCTTAGTAACGAAGCTTCCGAAAAAAAGCCCCTGAAAGGCTTTTATCTAAAATAATATGGCAAGCAACAAAAGAAGAATCAGTAAAGGTTCTAACCAAACTATGCTAACAAATCTGGAGAATGACACAATAACCAACAGATCGGAAGAGGTTAATCTACATACCAATACCAAAGAAAGGAGATTGAACAGAGTATAAATAGTCCTTCAGAATAAAAGCCTCTGAAAGAAGCTTCAGAAAAAAAAAATCTCCAAACAGAGCTTCAGAAAAAAAGTGCCTTTTTTTCTGAAGCTCTGTTTTGGAGGCTTTCAGAGGCAGAAAAAAAAGTTTTTTCTGAAACAGAGTTTCAGAAGTTTCAGAGGCAGAAAAAAAAAGCAAGGCACAGAGCTCACAACAAACGAACCTGTTGCTAAAATTCACCTTTGGGAACAGCTGATTGGGGGTATTCTGGGAGGCATATCCACCAATCAATTGGCTTTTTTCTTATTTTCCTCCCCACAAACTAAGGTGTGTCTTATACTCCGATGCATTTTATATTCCAAAAAATGCGGTACTTTCAAACATAAGAAAGATGTATATATTTAATTCCTTTGCATGCTGCTGATATATTTGAGGAAGATAGACAGTTCAAAAATGTGAAAATAAATAAAATATCAGATAGCGTATATGAAAAATTGCTATAGTTCCCATTTTTAGTTCTAATCTGAGATCAAGTTCATTGCATGGCACGGCACGGCACGGCACGGCACGGCACGGCACAGAATAGCACAGAGCAGAACAGAACAGAACAGAATAGAATTTGTCTCTAGCGTATAAACTCTCAGTGTACACGCAAAACAACAAAATAATCAAATGATAATAATCAGAATAATGATACTAATAGAGTAGGAAGTGAAACAGATGAGAAGGACAAAAGTAATATAGCCATACTACATAGATTTTATTGTAGATTTTAAAGAAATGCATATACTGTAGCCCCAACCCCCTTTACTCCTATTTGAATATTGTTTATAATGTAAATAAAGCTCAGAAGTTTCCCATGAGTTTTCCTGGTGCCAGAAGTTCTTATTCCACGGGGAATGTTGTGTGAAGTGGTGGGATGCAGTGGGGAAAAGAACAAGATGAAACCCAAGGGAGAAGATTTCACCTAAAATATGCCGAGAAAGTTGAAATGATCTATTCCCATCCATCCATCTCATTATCTATAATTGCCCCCTAACCAATAGAACTGTGCTTCTTTTTAACTAGCGGTGTGTTTTCATTTTTTTCTACTTTTCAACAGAAGCAAGGGGAGGTGTCACAGGCACTTTGTGCTTCCTTTTAATCTCTCCTTTTTTTATTTTGTGTTTGTTTTGCTTTTCAAAGAAAGTGAGCAACCGGTTTGACAGAAGTACAAACAAGACACCACGGAGACACTAGCCATCCAAATTAAATACGACGGTTAACAAAATAATAAAACAAAGCATCGTTTACTACACTGATATCCTCCCACAGATTTTGCTTTTTGTAATATTTAACATAGCACTTGTTCTTAGCACTTGCGAGTCTATTGCAAACAGAAGGTGTTTTAAACTAAACTTGTAGAAAAAAAAGAGATTTTGCAGTTTTTGAGGCACCTTTATTATTGTTTTAAAAAGGGGGAAACAAGATGAACCACAGTTGAATGGTACTGCCAGGAGAACCCAACAATCTGAAAGCATGCTTTGTTAGCATTAATGAGTTTATAAAATTTTATTAAACCTCATTAGGGAGCCACCAAATCCCAGAATTCCTTCTTAGAACATTTTATTTCATTTTTACTTAGTGTTGTCTCCAGGTTATATTTAGCATACTATCACCACAGATCAGTGCCACTGCTCATCTCTTTGACATCTCTTTCAGGGCAACTCTGCACCACTACCCAGAAGAAGCAAACGAGGTGAGCACCTAGCATTTAGAAAGACAGACAGACAGATAGAAATGGATGTATAGTTAATGAATACAGCACAGCATCTGTTATGCTTTTAACACGACCAATGCATCTGTTGTAGCTATGGGGGAATCTTTTAGCTTTATCATCTGTATTTAAAGCAGGAGGATATGCCACAAACATAGAAATATAGTGGTGCAGTTGCATGAAAATACAAAAAGCCATATCAGGTTTCTTTTTTTTAAGGGGGAGGACTAGTATTGCATAACACCTCAGCAGCTGTGAATATTTTTAATATAAAAATTGTTTGGTTATTTATACCTGTGCAATTGCATAGTGATTGAAAACCTTAAGGTTTGAGGAAGATGTAAGTGTAACTCAGTAATAAATGAACCTATCTTTTAAAATAGGAGCTTTTACTGAGTGGATTGTTTTTACAAATAACTCAATAGGGTGAATATATCTAACACACTTCCCCCTACTATTTTCCCCCACAACAACAACCCTATGAGGTGAGTTGGGATGAGTGTTCTGAACAGGAAGCAGGCATTGGTCCCGGCAAAACCTCTTATTTACATGACTGTGGATTACTTTCATTCACAGTCAGCAAGGTTTGTCCAAACAGTTTTTCAAAGGAATATTTCTCAAAACACCTTATCTCGCTTGGCAAGCCAAGCTGCCACGTAATTTGTTTCCAACCACAAAGTAAGGCAAAAGTCTCTCAGAGTCACAAACAGATCTTTCCCCTCTTGAAACTACCAAACAAACAAATTGTTTCCCCTTCCTGTTTGCTCCTCTTTTGTTTCCTATGGTAGGGGCCAATCATCTCCAAGGTGTGGCTTTACTCCCAAGTCGACCCTGCTTTCTGAGTTGTTCTTGTTTACTGGCAGCTCTGTGCATGCGCACACTGGGAACAGACTCCAGCTATTCCTCTGCTTCACTGCTGTCTATCTCCCACTCTGCCTCCAACACAGAGCCCTCGTCCAAGCTTTCCCCAGTCCCTAGGACTGGCCCATGTTCCTCCCCAACCTCCCCACTGTCTGACTCTGCTGCCAGCTTCACAGGCCACAACAATGAGAGAGAGTGACTGGCCCATTGTCATCCAGCTGGCTTTCATGCCTAAGGTAGGACTTGAACTCATGGACATGAACTCATTGTCTCTTGCTTTCTAGCCTGGTGCCACTAGATCAAACTGGCTCTAAGACAACTTGCAAAGCTATGTATTAAATTATTATTAAACTCCTTTTGAGAAGCAACCTCTGCTTTCAAAGATTATATACATGAAAAAATAGATTAGTGCAGTATGAAGTAAGTTTGAAGGCAACTTCTTTTTATAATGAAGGAAAATAAACACTATTTCAGTATTTGTAACTAAATTCCATAAAAGAGATCCTTCTGAATTATTGTGATATGAAAAATGAAGGAACAAGAACTAGGTTTTCATTATAATCTGGACACTGTATGAATATAACTCTAATATAGAGCAACCACAAGTATTTATAATTACAGTTTAATCCTTCTCACAGCATTAGTTCTTAGCCACAGCAAGCCACTGATTCTAACAGTTGTTGTCTCACCAAGTAGAAGTACCTGTGTGACCTTGTTAGGTTCAAAAGCTAAGCAGAAGCTAAGCAAGGTCAGAGAGAAAGTACAAGGTTGTTGAGTAATCTGAGAAGTAGAAAAAACATTCTGAAAGAATATACTTCTGCATTGCATGAATATGTCTGTGAAACAGTGGTGAAATCCAATTTTTTTTTACTACCAGTTCTGTGGGCGTGGCTTGGCGGGCATGGTGTGGCTTGGCAGGCATGGCTTGGGGGGCACGGCAGGGGAAGGATACTGCAAAATCTCCATTCCCACCTCACTCTAGGGGAAGCATACTGCAAAATCCCACCCCATTCTGGGGCCAGCCAGAGGTGGTATTTGCTGGTTCTCCAAACTACTCAAAATTTCCTCTACCAGTTCTCCAGAACCTTTCAGAACCTGCTAGATTTCACCCCCTGCTGTGAAGTCATCTGCAGTCAAACTTCACTCAATGTAGCCTTTATATTACCTTTCACTAGTAAAATCTGAAGTGCTGCCCAGGAGTACAAGGAACAAATAAGAAATATATTTATACAAAGGCCATAATTTGTTTTGGTGAATATACTACTCATTTTGGAGATGATTTAAAATCCCTCAAGTTAACATTATATTGCTGAGCTAAGGCCAAAGCACATTCTGCTTATTCTTTCTTATTTTAATAGGATTATTATTAATTTGTTTTGCTTTGACAAAATGAGCACATATAAGAATGGCAGTAAGATAAAAAATGAAAGATGAAAATGCAAGATGAAGGGAAAAGATATGCCAATGGAAGGAAAGGTTGTTATTCAGGGTTTGACACCTTTTTCGTCAGTACGATAATTAGTCAAGAATAACTGCATGGAAACAACTATGCAAATATGGAATACATTATTTATGAAGTGGTAGGCATTTATTATTGTAATATAAGTGCCATTAGGATGTATACGTCTAACTACCAATTGCAATTAATAAATACATTAAAGCCCCTCCAATAGGCAAATCCCAGCGTCATATTTTGCAAAGGGGTATTTTTCAGTTTTGAATTCATCATTACTAATATTTGCCATGCTTATTCATGGTTTCAACATTATTAGGAGAAGAGTAACTCTGTAATATACGGCTGTCATTTTTTTTTTGTTGTTTAAAAAATGCACCAATACTAACCTTGAAGATACAGTACTGAATTTGGTTATTGCATACTAGAAAAAAGTAAGTCTGAAGGGGAGCCTGTAGGCTTTTAATCTGGGCCCTGGGTGCTGCATTTTCAAACCAGAGAAACACAGCACGGGCTTCATGCCTTGGTGATTTATATGGCTCTAGTTAAGGACTGTTATATTCTACTGTTATATTTTACTCTACTCTAATGACTGACAGTTGTTAAGAAAGTTGCTGATTCAGAAAAGTAATGGGTCAGAACCAGAGAGAGAATTTTAAATGTAAACAAACAAATTTCATGCAGTACAGAGAGAGAGAGAGAGAGAGAGAGAGAGAGAGAGAGAGAATATGTGTATACGTGTATATATTTCAGTTGACATTTGCTGAAATCAAAATAGCAGGCACCAAATGTATTCTGAAATTGGAAAAGAAGGCTTTCTGTCCTGAGGGAGGGTTGATCCTCCCAGCTTTTAGTCTTTAGTGAAAGACACTTGTCTCGAGAGATGTTTAAGTAATCACACACCTCAGGGCTCAGGTGTAATGCAGTTTGGAAACAGCATTGCTTCAGCTTTCGAAGTAGCATGGATCTGAAGTGTGCATAAACCTTTATAAATCATGACATCCTCAAAGACAATGAGAATAGCACAGAGAGACACAAATGAGAAAGATAGAGGCAGCATGACAAAAGCAGAAGGTTTATTATTTGCACAAAGACAGAGATGCTAATACAGACAGAATGTGGCAAAAGAATACAGATGTATAATGAATTTGGAGGATGGACTTGATAATCAAGGTATTATGAGGAGTCATTTCCATGATTGCAGGAGTTAATGGGCTTAGCAGCATGTATGTAGGGAATAATTTTTTTTAACTTTATGTTTTTTATGCATTTAGCTGAAAATCCCTCAGAGTCACTCTGAGAGTGAGGTGTTATCTAAATTTTATGAACAAATAAATAAATATGAAGGAATGGCTGTTAGTTATTTTAATGACACATTTTAAATATATATTTGCACCCTAGTATCCGATCCCACAATCTCAAAATATATTATGAGGAGGGGAATATATACATGCCTAGCCTATTCTGCAGAATAACCTCATTGGACAATTTTTTCATTTTCATTTTTATATTGTAGAAGTTATTTTTGAGAGCAATAATTCTTACAAATTCTGTAGTTTTCCCACATTCCAAACCTATAGCATATTATTGCAACATCATTGGTATTGCTTAGATATTTTCTATTTTTTTTTTCATTTTGGCAAGATACCCCAAAAAATTATGTACAGCAATCAGAACTGTCTACCATAATATAATATTAGTAAAGCATTTTTCTTCTATGTTATTCAACTCAGTGCTACATTTTCAATACAAGACAAAGAAAAAATGTTTATTCAGACTATTCTGTGTCAGAATAAAAGCCCCTTTTAAAATATAGGTAGCCACATATTTTTTCTTTGGAGCACATGGTTAATGAACTGAATATTAAATTCATTCATTCTTCATTCTTTCCAGGTCATTATCAATTCACTTTCCAATTAAGATGGTAATGCTAGATACCATCCACCCATCTATCCCTCCCTCCCTCCATAAATGGAAATGAAAGGATACCTAAAGTTTTGATGACAAAATAAGGGTCGAACCTCAATACAAGCCATGGTGGTGCAGTTTTTAGAATGCAGTACTGCTAACTCACGGCTCACTCCAGGAGTTTGATTCTGAATGGCTCAAAGTTGACTCAGCCTTCCATCCTTCTGAGGTCAGCAAAATGAGGACCCAGATTGTTGGAGGCAATATGCTGACTCTGTACACCATATAGAGAGGGCTGTAAAGCACTATGAACAGTATATAAGTCTAAGTGCTATTGCTACAAGCCCAAAATAACTTTATTCATAAATCATCTGAACCTAGATTGACTCCATTATTAGGACAATCTGGAACAGCATTTTTCTGAAGTGAGTACTTTAACTTCATAGGAGAAGCCAAGTATATCATTGATTTCATTATGATCTGAGTTCAGTGTGTAATTTAAAATGTAATTGGGAAGGATATTAATTTTATCATTACATTTGAATCAATCTGTAAAAATAATTATGATTTTAGCTGCAACTAAACTAAACTATCTGCTCTCAATGACATCACTCTATCAAATGTCTGGACTGCAGGAAGCTAGAGTAGTTTTAAGACTACTGAAACAATTCGGTATTCAATTTTTTATAGTTAAAAATGCATGTGTACAATATAACTAAAGTCACTAAAGTCATACAGGGTCATGCTTCCATCCAATCAGGCATTACATGCATGCACACACATGTGCACAAATTAAGACACTTAAGATCAGTGATAACATTTTGAAAGTCAGAAATACAAGTTGGTGATTTCAAAGTATTGGAAGAAAATGACCACATTAAAAAAAAAAAGGAAGGGAATAAATAGCCTCTTCATGCTCAAGCTGCAAAATGTAAAGGAAACCAAAGCGATCCTAAATTTGATTTAATGTAAGTAAACTGAAATCAAAATTAAATTCAAACTGATAATATAATTAATCCCTATTCCTGACACACTTTTCTCTTTCTATCATATTAAAATTACAATTTGGCAGCAACATTTGGAAGGGCTCCAGATACAATCCTCAGTGCATTGGGAGCACTCTCTATATAACTCTGAGGCTATAGGCTGCATCCCCTGTTTTAAAGTTTGTTTTTGCATCTTACAATATTAAGGGAGGAGACAGGATAAAAACCAGACTACTGAACAAATCCAAACTAGAAGAAATTATCAGCAAGTGAAAATGGAACCTTTCCCTGCCTTCTCTATCACTTTAAAAATATTAAGTATCACAATCTGTCTCACAGCCCTTGTGTTTACTATTGCAATAACAACTCCAAATCATTGCAATGACGGACTTTACATCTACCTGAAATATTGCAAAACATGGTTAGAAGTTCTCGATTTGTTGTTATTTTTACTCTCACTTTGGCCAAGATATCTTCTGCTGTGTTTTGATAGCTTTAAAATAACACTGGAGGGATTTCGCTGCTAATCATCTGGTTCACCCCATTCCACGGCTGGGTCATCATCCATGCGCAGAATGAGGTAAGAAAGTAGCTGAAAAAGATTCTGCCACAACAAGAGAGAGACAAAAAAGGAGATGTCGCTTACATCTATTTCACAGCGATCACCGGCATAATTCACATCACAGATACAGTAAAATTTGTTGAACTGGTTCTGGCAGAGGCCCCCATTGAGGCATGGATTAGAGTTGCATTCATTGATGTCCACTTCACATCTGCAAAGCAAACATTAGATTAATATTTAGACCAGCTGTTCTAAGAGAAAGCGAAGGGAAAGAAATTTGGCTTTCTGTTTTCAAGGGCTCTGAAATGGTTTAAACCACCTTTCCTCAACCCGATTCTTCCAGATTTACAGGACTTCACTTCCTGTTATCTCAAGTCATCAAGGTCCATGCTGAGTATTATGAATATTTAAGTATAAAACATCTCACTGCAGAAAGTGAGTTAACAACATTGATCTTTGGAGATCAAGATGAATAGTTTCCATTAATGAGACTAATGCTCTCCTTTTTAAAAATTGCATTTTAATGAAAGTTGCATTTTAAGGAAAGGAAACCAGAATGGGAAGAGAGAAGGACAAAACAGATAGGAAAAAATTCAGAAAAGAGAAACAGTTATTAATTATAAAAACCAATGGATTCTCCTGCATTGCTGTATTATGAATGGATTGCAGATTTGAGAATGTTAAACATGACAATGATATGAAGGAATATTTAGAGTAAATTAGATACATGCAATGTAAATTCAAATACAAGCATTAATGTGACATTACTGCTCTGCTATTTGTAAAAACAATAGCAACTATAACTAGAAAATTGGAGGTATCTGTTAGTTTATGCTCTCTGATCACACAGAACACGGATGAAATCTAGTAAGTATTGATAATGCTATAGAAAAGTTTGTAATGTCAGATATATAAATATATATTTGTATTTGTGTATAGGTCTAGGAAGTGTGAAGTGTCGTAACAAGAGTTCTAAGATGGCAAACACTTTAAGAACTTTAAACATAACTGGGAAAATACTTCAAACAGGTATCAAGGTTTTAATTCATGTATCTATAGCAAACTAGAAAAAAAAATTAAAATATCAATCTGACCTAAAAAATTTTTTTCAGGCCACATAACATGAAAAATGTTCTGGGCAGTTTACAATATTTAAAATAAACATTTCAGAATTAGTTTGGAACATGCATTTTCTTCTTGTTATAAATTATAAATGTTTTCTTTGGGTATTTGGGCCATATAGTGCATCATGGCTGTGAGTGCCAAATTCTGTTTGCATTTATAGCCAGAAATATTTCATGTCATTCGTCATTCATATTTCACATTAAACAATACATGCAGATGTGTGCAGTTTACTTTCATTTTTGTTAAAAGTGATTCAGCTATGAACAGAGGAGTGAGGCTGTGAAACATAGTTTTATTATTCTTCTATAAGTTTTTTTCAGGTGACATTGGTTACATCAGCCTTCCCCAATCTAGGTTCTCTTTATATTTGTGGATTCCAACCATTAGAATTCTTAGTTACATCAAAATGTTGAGAGTTGAGTTCTTATAACTGGAGAGAACTATGATGCGTTGCAAACATTGCTTGTAGGTAGTATTTACAGGATGAACTCCATAGATTACAAATTTTTTGAAAGTAGCAATGTAGGATTTAGGGAATCTTGTTCATTGTGTAAATGGAGTGTGCATGGAGCTAAAATGAATAAGAAACCATAAAGTAAAGCAAATCGTGATTTGTGCTATATGTAGGGTTTATTTACATTTATTTATTTATTTATTTATTTATTTGTTTAGATTTGTATACCGCCCTTCTCCTTGCGGACTCAGGGCGGTGGACAGCCAAATAAAAACAATACACAAAAGTTAAAAATTTCTTAAAAGGCATATAACTTTGGCTAAGAAATTAAAACCATTAAATATTAAAATACCCAACCATATAGTACAAATCTTAAAAAATTTAAAAAATTTAAGGGGGTCAGGCTAGACCAGCAAGCTGAAAAAGATGGGTTTTTAGGGCCCGACGAAAAGTCCGGAGGTCGGAAATTCTTCTCAGTTCTGGAGGGAGATCGTTCCAGAGGGTGGGGGCTGCCACAGAGAAAGCCCTCCCCCTGGGGGTCGCCAGCCGACATTGTCTGGCTGACGGCACCCTGAGGAGACCCTCTCTGTGGGAGCGCACCGGCCGGTGGGAGGCTATTGGTGGCAGAAGGCGGTCCCGTAAGTACCCTGGTCCTAAGCCATGGAGCGCTTTAAAGGTGGTCACCAACACCTTGAAACGCACCCGGAAGTCCACCGGCAGCCAATGCAGCTCGCGCAGGAGAGGTGTCACGTGGGAGCGTCCCGTCGCTCCCATAATCCCCCGCGCGGCTGCATTCTGCACCAGTTGGAGCCTCCGGGTGCACCCCAAGGGGAGCCCCATGTAGAGAGCATTGCAGTAGTCCAGGCGAGAGGTGACGAAGAAACCATGTGGTATAGCTTCCCGGAAATGGGCCTGATCACAATATCTTCCAACCTTTATGAAATAATAGCATTTTGTAACCGACCTAGTCTCATTCATGAATTAAGTTCCTTCATGCCAATAATTTTATTTTACCTTTTAAAAAACTAATCCCACCTTAAACAAAATAGCTTTTTAATGTGAAACTTTCATATTGGAGTCCTTCAAAACATATTTGTGTGAGTTCTGTTTTTTCCCCACTGCTTCTGCAATTGAATTAATAGCAAGGTGATACATTACTGTAGTAAACAAACCTAATATTTCTGCTAAGACCTGTGTTCGTTGAATTAGATTGTAATAGTAACTGTTAATACATGGCATTGTGCAGTTGCATGAAAAAATTTAAAAAATCATCCTCAAATCAGATATGACACATCAAAAGGTCTTACTGTAACCCTGCAAAGCCTGCAAGGCACATGCACTCTAAGCGTCCTTCAAACTCAGTACAGTTGCCATAATTGTAACAGGTGATATTTCTGTTCTCATTCCCGCACAGTGTTGAAGGCATTCGTATGCGCCTATAGTGGTGGAGGAAAAAAAACCAAGACTGTAATAATATCCCAATATTCTTTCCAGGCATATCTATTTTTAATATATTAAAACCCTGATATGAAATCTACTGAGTCTTCTCTTGGATTCATATAAGACTAAATAGAGATGGTTACTTCCAAGTAATCAGATGCCAAATATATAAATAGGAGACATCTTGGGGTCTTGGGCACTCTTTTTCTAGAATGGGAGACGGAATGGGACAACTTGCCACAGACAACTTGCTGCAGCCAACTCACCACGGCCAACTCATCATGACCAACTTGCTGTGGTACAACTCACTATGGGACAATTTAACAATTGTATTTAATTAATTAAAGTAAAAAAAAATTTAAAAACTTTTTGACATTCACATTTCATTCTGTCTCTCTTTTTGCATCCTTTCTTCAATGATTCTATTCCGCTATTTCTTTGATATTACTGTCCTGCGGCGAGTTGACTGTGGCTAGTTGCCCTGCAGTGAGTTGGCCACAGGGACTTGGCCATGGCAAGTTGACTATGGCGAATTGTCATAGACAATTCTATGGGAAAGGTGAGTTGGAAGAAGGACTAACCCAAATAAAGGGAGCGGCTATTTTTAGGAAATGTCTTACTGAAGTTAATGTATCTTCTTTTTAGGCTTTCCTAGAAGACTGAAAAAAAAAATGGGTTGCTTAAAATGAAGAGCAGAGAGGTGCTGTGCTTGCCTAAGATCTGATGCATTTCTTCTGAATCACTTCTAAGCCTGACCGTTCTTGGTATTTCTATAGTTAAGAAAGACACCATTGATGGCTACCTTGACAAAATTACAATCCTTTTTTGTTGTTGTTGTTGTTGTAACAATGGTTTACCACTTACATTCTTCCAAAAAGCTAGTCCAATTTCACAGCCTAATTTACAGGTCTGGAATTCTTTAATGGTCTCTCATTTAACAACTAACCAGGTCTGTGAAGAGTGTGTTTTAAAATCTCTTTCAAGCTTTCCTTAATTCCAAAATAGTATTTTTTCCCTATTGTTTCTGCTGCATGATCCAAAGACTTTACTTCCAAATTTTCACACTTCCCAAATGTTGGGGGGGGGGGGGGGGTCACATTTATGACCTGCTTACATATGTATTCTCAAAAGAGGAGGAAAAATTCCAGCCCCCATCACCCATTTTTTCTGATATATTTCTTTAAGATTATTCTTTTGATAGTGTATCTAATTGTTATCTAATTGTTAGAAGTTATCTAACAGATTATTTATTTTATTTAAGAAAATTTAAACGGCCAACCAACTCACTCTCAGGGGCAAGAATATCCCCCCAAAACAAGGGTACTGATAAAAAATGGGGGGGGGGGGACAAAATACTTTGTATAAAAGTGTAAAATACTATTTTACACAAAACCCCAATAGCATAAACAAGCCTAAGTCACTAAACAAAGAAAATGAAATGGAGCAGATCAGAATTATATTTTTAAAAAAGTTTTAAATACTGTAGCTCTTTGCATTTTAGATAATGCATTAAATGTAATATTAAGTCTCAATGGCTGTTTGTTTGTCAATGAAGAGCTGTTTAAGGGTAAAGGCTATTTTGACTTCTGGAGTCTCAACGTGGTTACTTATTTCTTTCCTCTGCTCCCCATTTTTGTCTATTTCCCCATGCCAAATGGCCCCCATGAACTGTAGTTATTATGGGTATGTGAAAGTTAGGATCCACTCTTATTTTGGTATATTAAAAGCCTTTCTACACCTTCTTTTCTTTTAGTAAGTACTGACTCTTGGCAACTGCCTGGACAGGTCCCTGAACTTTTCTTGGCAAGATTTCAGAAGTGGTTTGTTATTGCCTGCTTCCTAGGGCTGAGAGAGAGTGACTGACCCAAAATTAGCAAGATGGCTTTGTATCTTAAGACAAGATTAGAATAATTTCCCAGTTCCTGATCTTGTAAGCCTTAACCACTACATAAAACTGGATCTCTAACTAGTCATAGTGGATGACTATCTTTATCAAAGCTTTGTTACCATACCTGCAAAATCTTCCAGTGAAATTCCCAGTGCAGAGGCATGAATAACCATTAATGCCATCTATACATGTGGCGCCATTTCCACAGAGATGTCCATAACAGTCATCTATGTCTTCTTCACACCTCGTTCCTCTGTATCCAGGATCGCATACACACTTGTAAGCTGATATCCCATCACTGCAATTTCCATGGAGACAAGGGTTTGAGGAGCATTCATCAACACTGAGTTCACATTGAGATCCAGTCCATCCCTTGGCACATGTGCAGCGAAAATAGCTGTAAAAATCTTCACACAACCCGCCGTTCAAGCAAGGATTTGAGTGGCAGGCATCCAGCTTAAGGCAACCGGTAACAACAGAATTGGCAGAGATCTTGAGAAACTGCTCTTCTTGTGGTTTTTTAGTACTGTCGAAGTAAGAGAGATGAATTCCACCAATCTCCACAGTGCTCATGCATCCTCTCAGTCCATCTTTTTTATCAAAAGCTTTGTCAGCTAGATAGACATCTGTGCCTTCTCTTAGGAAGTTAAGGTTTCCAGTGGCAACAGTACTTGTAGCGTGGTCTCTCTCATCATTTATGTCAAGACGCCATCTTGATGACTGAGACAGTGGCTCTATCATAGAGTAGGTGACCTTGTGCCACTTCCCATCATTCACTGATAGGGAACTAGTCAGGCTCAATATAAAAAAGCTATTACCACTTTGCAGCTGAAACAACAATTTGGTATCCTGAATACTGACAGAGAAGAACTCTGGCTCCTTCTCAGCATAAAGTAGTATCACATCTGAGTCTCGAGTCCGAAAACCAAAGGTTATATTAGTGAGGTCTCTCCTGATCTTCCCATTGCTTCTATAAAAGATGGCACTGCTTCTGCCATTAAAAATGGCATTGGAGATACCTGAGCAGAGATGGGAAGAATTAATTTACAGTGTAAGGCTAGTACTATCATCTCTACATATTCATGGGAGAATTCACTGTGGTTTCCTCATGGCATGAATCCAAAAGTTCTCAGCAATAAAAGAGCACACTTAAAAGTTAGAGAATTGATTGTTTTCTCCCTATTTCTAAAATATTGATAGCCCATACTTATTATTTCCTAGATTGTTCTGACTTTGTAATGATTGGTATAATTATAGAGCTGGAAAATTTGTTAAAATTTTAAGAAACCTGCAACCAATTAGCATGATAATGTACATCTGAAATAATTTGCCAGAAGAGAAGAAGAGGAGGACATTTGAGGTCAGTTTAAAGGTTTAACCTTATCTCACTGTATCCTCAAAGAGAAGGACAGTGGTACTGAATTAGCACCGTGCTGTTTTTAGAACTGCTTTAGCTCCAGCTAAAAGATCTGGATTGCAAAACTAGATAATTACAACATCACAACAAAGAATTAAGATTTTTTTTGGATAAACTTTGCTACCACATCTAGATATAATAGTACTATATTGTACTATTTCAGAATAGTGAACATATTCTGAAAAGTCAAAAGGTAACACTCTGATAGCTAAGCATTCCCCTTCCCCTTTCTCCCTCTTAATGATACAAGTAGAACAATATAATTAGAGAGCTGAACATTTGGGGCTTTCTGAGAAAAATGAGTTGGCCTTGGTCAGTGCCATGAATTCCTATTCTGTCCTGATGGCCCTATGGTATATGATTTTATGGGCTTCAAATCTTAGTGGCATTAAGAATATTTGGCAATTTATCAGAAAGAAAATCTCTACAAAAGTAATATTTCCCTTCTCTTTACTCCTTCTTTACTCCTTCTTCAAAATATAGAACACTCCTAAAGTAGATAGACATGCCTCTACTACCAGATCATTTCAGATTTGTAGCAGCAGGAATGTCTGATTCCTGATCATTTGATACAGTAACAGTATGTCCTAAATTATATTGCTAAAACAATATGGACAATTTGGGCAATCAGAAATTGATTCTCTATTGTTACGTTTGTGTATTGCCTATTTTGATGAATCTTAGGGTATAAAAAAATAGCAGCTCTCTGAAACCACAATCTTGCCTTGGAGAGGAAGATTTAATAATATTTAATAATATGTAATATTTATTCATGCCATCTTCTCCTGCCTCCTGTCTTACCATGCAAATGTTCATTTCTATACGCTATGAAAAGCTACTGATTCCCTGCAATTTTCTTCTTAATGTGTCACTGCAGAATGCATTCCACCATCATCTTAAATGCATACTGGAGCTCCAATCACTTTTAAGGATTTACTATGACTTTCAGAATAATGGAACTCTATATAATTACAGTAAGTGGCAAAATTTAACACCAAAATTTCCATTAGAGCCACTCACATAAGTTCCTCTGTATGCTAAAAGCAAAAATAAAACCATCAGTTGAAGGAGCTTTGCTGGTCAGCCCCATTTCTTCTGGTGAATTGCACATTATCTCTGGAGCTATGATGCTTAACCCAGGGCCATAGGTGGGCACTCCTATTAAAGCCCTCTATTTGCATTTTTGGACTTTGGGGCAAAATGGATTGTACAGTCCAGTGGTGAAATCCAGTTTTTTTTTTTTTTACTACCGGTTCTGTGGGCGTGTCTGGGTGTGGTGTTGCTTGGTGGGCGTGGGTTGGTGGGCATGGCAGGGGAAGGATACTGCAAAATCTCCATTCCCACCCCACTCCAAGGGAAGGATACTGCAAAATCCCCATTCCCTCCCCACTCCTGGGGGAAGGATATTGCAAAATCTCTATTCCCACCCCAGTCTGCGGCCAGCCAGAGGTGATATTTGCCAGTGCTCCGAACTGCTCAAAATTTCCACTACCGGTTCTCCAGAACTTGCTGGATTTCACCCCTGTTACAGTCTTAAGGTACCTGCCTCCCAAACTGAACTCAACTGTGCTCACTTTTGGAGTGTATGATCCTTAGCATCTCATACAAAGCCTTGTGTATCAGCTGGTCTAAGTTGACTATTTGTAGTCTTCTGTTTTTTTAAATTACTGGTCATCAGGGCCGGATTTAGATGAAAAGAGGCCCTAGGCTAGTCCACTTATGAGGCCCTTTCACCTCCCATTTTTTCGGTTCAGTGTTTTAGTATTCACTGTTTTTAGAATAGTGTAATTTTAATTTTGCTAACAATTTGAATGTAGGCCCCTCTTGATCTTGAGGCCCTAGGCTGAAGCCTAGTTAGCCTATAGGAAAATCCAACCCTGCTGGTCATGCTCACCTCAGTTGGAATTTTGCTATGCTAGTAATGCCAATAATTAAGCAACCAAAATAACAGAATAACATAGTTGCAAGGGACATTGGAGGTCTTCTAGTCCAACCCCCTGCTATAGCAGGAAACCCTATAACATTTCAGACAAATGGTAAACCAAACATAGCAGAAGAAGTGGATCACCCATTTAACCTGAAAGAATGGCAGAAAACCTGTCACTCTATTACTTTAATTTGCAAAAGGCAGTGGAAATAATGGAGGAAGCTGAAATACTTGCATTCAAATCCTTGATACACCAGCAGGCACTGGGCTTCAGGAGGGCAAGGACTGAGGTCACACCATTTCACTTCTTCGCAACCTTTCCCGGCCATATTTGGTGGACAAGTACAAGTGAAGTCATCCCAGATTGAATAGCAAACACCACCATTCTGGCATGGAGCTGACTAAAAAGGAAAACATGGGAATGAAAGGTGAGCAAAGTTTTCTGTTTTTCCAATCAATTGAAAAGAGCACAGGGGAAGAAAGAATCTGACTTTCTCCTGGCTTCCACTCAATGACACTAGTGTCAGTTAGTCTTATTTTATTGTTCATATATTTTAATCAGGGACGCATCAGAGCTGGTCTTCCAGATGTTGAGTAACTTTATCATCAGGATGGCCAGTGGACTAAAGGGAATTTTCTATCCAACATTTTGCAGGCCATATGTTATCCATTTCTTTTACGCAATGTTTAGAGTGGAGCTGGCAGCCACTCTGGCATATTTATCTGTTTGCTAAGCAAGCAAACCCAATAAAAAGTGGTGGCTTTAATCCATTGGCAAAATACTTGCTTCAAATGTCAAAAAATTCTCAGTTAATTTCCTGACCTGACCAGCTAAAGTATCTTAGGTAGCAGAGTTAGCGAAGACCTCTGATTTCACCCTCAACTGGGAAATAGACAGGAAGCAAGAAATCTGAGATTGGGTCTTTCAACTTCTCTGCCCTTTCAAACAGCCATGGGGGGGCTCCAGTTTTTATGAGAATAGCGGTACTGTGAGAGAGGAAGTTCAATCTTCCGTGCCACTTTCTCTAGATCTAAATTAGATCCTAAGGCTGTTAGGAGACCCACTTGGGAGTTGTTGTGGGGAACATAGGTAACATTTTTGGGCCTGAATTTCTTTTCCTGCTCTGGGCTAATAACTTCAGGAGATGGAGAATTGATTAGACCCAAAAAACAAAGAGAACGGAGGGAGGAAAATAAATATTAACCTTTATCTTGCTACTTCCCACAACACAAAGCTCTCCACCCCTGTGGATGATTTTTTAAAATTATTGTTGTTGTTGTTGTTATTTTCAAATGAAAAAATTAGAATCTCATGTCAATACAGATAATACTGGTAGGCATAATAACGGTTTTGCCTATTATAAAGGCACTCTGTTGTATAGAAAACAGCTCTAACCAATCAATTGTTTTTTTTTTCAACCTAATTGTAGAAATGCTTCTTCTTTGGGGATTTTTTTTGTCTTTGAACTTCCAACAAATCAAAGAGAAGGCAAACAGAAAACCAGTAAAACGACAGCAAGCTGTTTGAATATTTGTAATTTTAAAGTCTTGCTTTTATTTCATTTTTGTTTGTACTTTCATACAATTTTATTAACTTCCTTGTGCATTCAGCTGTACAGAAAAACTAGTTTCAACTGAAGGCATGCCTGCCTGCCCAGATGCATAATTAAATGGATGTAAAGGCTGGAGGAAAGCAAGGAGTCCAGGTGAAGGGAGAAATAACTTTGAACTTCTCAAGTCAGAGGAAATGTCAGGCTATAAAGTTGTGAAGAATGAATGAAAAGTAGATCCTGTCTACCTTTTTAAAAAATATATTTTTATTACTTTTGCCTTGACTGGCTTCTGTTGACCACTTAATGGTTCTGACATCAAGTAGCACATGTATGTAAGCCCTCATAGAACCAAGATTACAAATAGCATGCTTGACAAAGGACTCCATTAATATATTCAGGGCATTCCCAGACCTACTGTTTCTCTCAAAATACCAATCGAGACTGGTAGCTACTTTGGCAGACCTAGAAATACTACGAACCCACTAGGAACACTAGGAAGCAATCTGTGCTCATCTTCCAGCAGAATACTGGAAAAGCAAAATTTAATCAGCCTCCCAATTCCCTGAACTCTTGCAGATCCCGGAGCAACAAAAACCCTTTCCACCATTGCATATAGAAATAAAATAAATTGCCAGGTTTTTTTTAAATCCATGTATTCAGGCTCCATTTGTCTGATTTCCATGAAAAAAAAAGAAAAAGAAACAAAATCTTAATAGTTACTGTTAAGGGACCTGAATGCCATTCCTATTGCATTAAAATGCTTCTTTCAAGTTGTGAAGAGAAATAATAGCTTGTCAGCATTTTTTTGTAACCACATGCTTTTCCCTATAGTATTAACTATGGTTGGATCTTGCTCTTGAGCCTGGAATGGTAGGAGAAGTAAAAATGTCTATAAATAGGGACCAGATCTGCTTCTGCATTACTGCAAAAACGGTAGATTGAAGTCTCCTCAGCTCCTCAACTCGTGAGGGGAAGACAAAAAAACAAATAATAAGAAAGCAAAAAGTATTGGTGAGCATTAGCCATTGCATTTGAAAGCAGCAGAAACCATGTAATAGAGAAGTACAGAAAGAGAGTGGCCTAGTCAAAGGTTAGGCATGCTGTGAGTTCAGTTGTCATTCCTCTCGAAGGCTTCAAATGGCAAGGAGAAGTGAAAATGAATAAGGAATGTCATCTTTTCCTTTAAAAAAATATAGCAATATAATTTAAAAGTTGAAAGCAGGGCAAACTCTTGAGGAGAAAATCAGGCAAGCGTATAAGGAAATCATTAAAATGTTCCTAAATGTTTGAGATTTAAATGAATAGCTGCTTAATGTGAAGCATACATCATATAAACACAGAATCCACAACATAATTATTCCGTAAGCCTGCACATTCCCTTGCATATAATCGATAGATAATAAGTTTTTTTTAAAAAGGATGCCATGTTTTATGAAGTGTTAAAAGTTGTGGCGTTTTTTGAAACGTCTAATCCATTTTTGGCTACTTTTACATTTCTTCAGCAATACAACATTCATTTCTTGTTTAACATTTTATGAATCTTGATGCCAGGTCTAAATGCCTGTAACATGCCCCATGATTATCTTGTTCTGTAAAGTGTGGTTTTAAAATAATTATGAGAATATTTTGGTTTGGGAACTACAGTGAGTTCAAGTTGCTCTTAATGAACAGCAGCTTTGCTTACTGGTTGTCATTACTGAGAGATTTAAGAGCTGCCCTTCCAGTCTACCAGACATTTTGTGGTATCATTGCCCACAAACTGCAAAGCAGTTTGGCAAAATCTGATCTTACCCACCTCTTTCACAAAAAGCCTTGAGATATTCCTAATATTCTTGTCACATGTTGCTTAGGAACCCTCCCAAGTCAAAGGAAACTCTTTTTAATTATGAGAACAGCACGTTTAAAAAACCAGATTCATACCTTGCAGAGGTCATCTCCAATGCATCCTGCAACTACATTGAATAGGGTGCTCTTGCTGCTGAAAGAATTCAGTGACGCAGTGACCGGATAAAATTCAAGTGGGTGGTTGCCGAATCTTAAATCTTGAACGCAGCCTTTGAAAAAACCACCATTTAGAATGGTTTCTTGCTTGTCTGGTAATCCACCGATGTAGAGAATATCCCTTCTGTGTATTTTTCTTAAGGGTGTAGAAACAGAGCCCAACTTTTTTGATGATTGGAACAAGTCCATTGTGTTTGGCCCCATTTTTAAAGAAATGAAATAGAAATTTCCATCGTTCATAATCTGCATACTTAAGAATTTGTTGGAGTGCGGACCTGACATTGCAAGTTTCCCGTCTTCTAGCCAGACCTTGAGAAATAGGGACGTGTTTCTTTCTAGACCCAATAAGAAGCCAAAAGGCTTGCGTGTTCGCACAAACATTGATATTGTGGCATTTTCATGACTTTCTTCTAGGGAAAAAGCAGCATATCCAGTGGTTTCCTCATGACCAAATCTTCCTGGAATGTATTCTTGCTTTCACATGAGAAAAAGAGAGAAAGTAATGACCTCTTTAATATAAAAATGCTATTTGAGTATTAACATATCATAGATCAGCAGTGCCCAGCACTGAATTTAAACTAAATGCTTGACACTGATTATACTTTTAATGGTAAAATAAAAATGAGCTTCTCTACCTGATTTTAGAGTTGTGATCTGTTGAACTGGTTTGGGTGTAGAGATGCTAAATTTGATTTAAAATGCAATGTCTCTGTAGTCAATCTGTGTTACATCAACCTGGCTATGTGGAGCCAACTTTTCAAAACAAGGATGGATTTGGAAGGAGATGAGGACAGGATGGAATGACTGGAGTCTGGCTGAATCTGGGACATGCTCTTTTTGTTTAACATTCCAAAGCTATGTTTCTAATAAATTCACATTTCCAATAATTTATCAATAAAATAAATCTGATTGATTAGCAAGCCCCTCTGAACATCATATCAGCAAGAACTGTTCTACTGGTATATGTTATATGCTGTAATGCATGGAAGTAGGGGAATGGGAAATCAGATTGGGGTTGACAGAGACAAAATGGATTACATGTAATGGCTGAGTGACAATTAGAATACTGAACAGTTACTGGGTACTTTTCATTGATAAGTGATGCTAATTTTTTTCCCTGGTTTTGCACTCCTGGTACTTATCAGATATATTTCTATCCAGCTTGAAATGTTCATTAGAAAGGCAACTGTATTGCTATTGGCTCTTCTCAGATTTCCTAGTTTTAAAGTGATTGGTAAAATCTGGTCAATGACAAAAAAAATATGTCAATGATATGGACTGGCAAGTACATCAAATTACTTCAACACCAATTTTACTTTGGAAATCACATCTTTATCTTTAAATCATCAAGATACTTTGGAACAATTACAGTACCAATATATTGTAGATGCATTGTATATTTAAAGAAAAAAAATAAAATCTATCATATAATAAGCCTTAGTGCCAATGCAGTCCAGGGAATGGTGAAACAAGTATTATTACAATGTGCTTTCTAGAAAGAATAGAATAGAATAGAATAGAATAGAATAGAATAGAATAGAATAGAATAGAATAGAATAGAATAGAATAGAATAGAATAGAATAGAATTACAGAGTTGGAAGATAGCCATGCTCACTATTTGCTGGATTTCCTAATGAAATATATAGGAAGGCTGGATATATTCTGTGTAAATTATCTTTTGTCAAATGTGAATGACAGTGATTGCTAGGTTTCATCAAATACTGTAGCAAGTAAAGTCCAACAAGATTTCTTTTTATCAGATGAGGAATAGATAAGGAATAGATAAACATAAGAATAGGCTAACAAATTACTGCATTTAAAATGAGGGGGAAAAAAGGAGCGTTTATGTACATGCTTATGTTTTTATAGTCCGACGACGGGCTGAAATCATTCAATCAGGTTGGAGAGAAGGAAGTGGACTACGCTCAGTTGTTGGCCCAACTAAACATCAATCAGTTTGGCATAGTTAAAAAGCAGAAAAATCAGCTTTGGTCTTCAGTTAAAATAGCTTTTGACCACTAATGAGTGTAGTACCTCATTTCATTACAGTTCAATCACCTCATTTCCAGTTAGATACCTCAGTGCCAACATTCTCCTTTGACTTTCTCAATGACCTTTCTTTGAAACCCAAAGAGGAAAAAGGGAAAATGAGGAGTGACCCAAGTGGATTTTCTCCAGCTGAGTATCCCCAAGATCAGCCTCTAAGAGGAAAAGCTGGAACTTGAAATAAAATAAACAGACAATTCCACTCTATTGACCAATGCAATGGCTTTATATCATTTATCAATTACAGGAGCTAGTACTGTACTTCCCTGTAGCCACATGTTTTTGAAGAAAGCTTTGATGAATAAATAGAGTTACCATAATAGGTATCAACCTCAGAATAGTGGGATTTTGGTTCAAGCCACAAAGCCCTGAGTTCCAAGGGAAATGCAATTATTTACCAACCAGGTATCTTGAATCCCATTAGAACTGATTTGCTAAGGAAAAGTAGGTTGACAGTTTCACAATGCAGGGCAGTCCTGGCCTAGAAGGACTTTTTATTTATATCTATGATTTTGTGACAGAAATAGAGATTATGCATGAGTGCCAAACTCTCTTACTGTCAAGCATGGCTGAATCATAGATTCTGTCCTTCTGTTCTTGGGTCAGAATGAGCATGTGGTCCCATAGGTACACTTCTTCAATTTTAACAACACAACTAGAAATTGATCACTTTGAAAGACCCACAAATGTTTAGTTGGACCAACAATTGAGGCTAGTCTACTTCCTTCTTTCCTTACTTTTTTTCCTGCATATAACTCGGAGTTGCCATAATTCATATATAATTTGATATGACATAGGCCTGGACCAAGGGTGAAATCCAGCGGGTTCTGACAGGTTCTGGAGAACCGGTAGCGGAAATTTTGAGCATTTTGGAGAACTGGTAGCGGAAATTTTGAGCAGTTCAGAGAACTGGCAAATACCACCTCTGGCTGGCCCCAGAGTGGGCTGGAAATAGAGATTTTGCAGTATCCTTCCTCTGCTATGCCTACCAAGCCACACCACACCCACCAAGCCATGCCCACAGAACCGGTAGTAAAAAAATTAGGATTTCACCACTGGCCTGGACCCTAGGGACACTTGTCCCATCCCACTGTAGTAATATATCATTCAGAGCAAATTATCCAAAACTTTTTTAAAATGTGTGGTTTAGAGAAGGGCAAAGTGTAGTGAGAATTGGGTTCCACAAAAGGAAGAAACTAATACCTGAATGAATAACCCAATTTTGTTGCCCAACTGCAAGAAACACACATTCACTGTATTCTCATGTGTTCATTGCTCACAGCTATAAAATATTGAAGGCTAATTAGAACTAAGTTCTGCAACACCTTTCATAGAACAAGGAGCATTAAGAGCATTAAACTATTTAAAATCGAAATCAATCCATAAAAGCAATGCCTCACAAACACCATTCCCAAATGCGCCACCCAAAAAACCCAACAACAACAGTGGGGCTGAGATATCCGCAGGCCATTTTTTATTTATTTATGTTTGCCTGCAGCGTTTATTCTAATGAAGGAACCTAAGACCCACGAAAACAGGAGAGCGGTCACTGTGAAAATCCTTTTTGCAACTCTCAAAGGCTACCTACTAGCTATTTCAGTTTATTTCAGGAGGAGCAAGTAAATCCTAGAGCTTGGAGAGAAACGTCCGCTTAAAAACCAAATGTAAAAATGTTTTAAATTTGGTAACGAAAGTACCTTCCATTTCTTTCTCTATGTGCTTGTTAAACCCATATATGCATAAACTTTCCCTCAGATTGAAATGGGTATTTTTAACTATAAAAGGTCTGTGTCCTTTTCCCCCCACACAAGCAATCTCTTTTTTCCTCAATTAAGGAATAAGTCATTTTTCTTGCTGAAGGGGGAAAGTTTACGATGCAGCAAAGCCAGCAAGTGACAGGAAGAACCACCACCTTACAAAGAGAGGAAGCAAGGGGAATCTTCAAAAAGGTAGCCAGACATGCATGCAGTTTTCAATTACTCTGTTTCAAAAGAAATGTTGAATATGATCTGCAATTTAGCATAAACCTTGGTCAGAATTAACCTCTTGAGCCATGGCGTCTGGAGGCTGATCCAAAGAAATCAGTGGTTGCATGACTTGCTTTATTATGGTTCAGGGTGTAGTGAAAAGTCTGCTCAGCACTTGTTAACCACTTGCCAACTTTTCTTGATTAAATTTGAGTCCAAAACAACATCCTCTCCCACCAGGTTAATACACTAGGTTTCACCAAAATCATACTGACGTCAATTATCCCCCTCTCTTGGTGCCACTTAAAACTGGCCTTCCAATAGAAAGAAAATCACACTAATGGAACACATGTTTTTCCCCCAAGGATTCTGTCTGTCTGCTTAGGATTAGCCCTTGGCTCCTAATATAAATGTTTGAAATCCAGTGGTTTAAAAAAAGATGGAAATCTGTGACCAAATCTCCCTTTTAAGCATTTTGGCCTATTTATGAAAAGTGAACTGGCAGATCCAACTGCAGTGCATTATTACTATTGAAAGTTGTATTTATTTTATTTACTTAAAACATTTATATAGCCACCCGTTCCAGTCAACTCTGGCCGGCTCCCTATTCAAAATTCCAGTTTAAATGAGGTCTTCCCATACTGATATCCAGTATTTTCACTCTAACCAAGGAAAAACTAAATTAAAAATGCAATTTTGTGATTATGGAGTTTTAGTGTCCCATGCAGTTTGAGCCTTAAAGAAAGTGAAAACCAAAGTACTTTAATATTGTAAACAAATTTTGACTTATCTCTTTCCATGACTGTAGCTGTATGTCACACATTTTTCACACACATTATTCTAAAAAATTTAAATTTAAATTTTAAAATGTAAAATTCTTTAATTTTACATTGTTATTTTTCATTTGTCCTATTTTATCATTGTGATCTGGTCTCTGTTGTGAAATTATAAAATATGAGGTAAAATTGTGAAAAAAGGTTTCAGATACCTGGGGATTTTAAACATACTTTCAAGAAAAATGTTTACAATATTTTTTTCTTATTTTTCTAGAAATCAAGATTCCTTTTGAACCAGATTTCAAGATGATTAGGAAAGTATCCCATTAATATTGATTTTTTTTATTTGAGTCAATAAAAGAATGAAATCGTTTCCTAATTTCCTTTCCCTCTGTGCGTGTATGGGTATATTCTTAAAATGTTGCGAATTGAGAAGAATATTGTAGCCAGAAAGAAAAGACATCTCAAATAGTTTCTAATCATTCACAACAGCTCTATTGGAAGCAAAAACCCCTCTTGGAAGACGGATGGTTTTAATTTTGTTTCATAAAGAAGCAAACGTATTTACCAGATGTAGTTCTCTTTTCCAAAGTTGCTTTTCAAACCTTTGGATAAATTACTGCCAAACTTCAAAGCTGTCGACTATAATTATGGCTCCTGCAATGTCATTTTCCAATAGGAATAACTGGGGTGGGGTGGGGGGGGGGGAAATGTAGGTGTGGACTGTAAGAACAGCACAGAAAAGATGGTATTTTTAAAATATAGGAATGCATTTTGAAGAGGATGTGTTCCAAATAAAAGTACATAGCAAACTCTTTTACCAGACAAAAGCTCACACGAATCCCTATAATTCCATAAAGCGCTAAATTCAGCACAATTGTGCCATATTTATTAGAAGTAGGGTATCTGAATTGAATCAAAGATCTATAATAATATTTGTCATGCACATTCTAGCTTCCTACTTTTCCTGCCAGTGATGGGTGGCAAAACACTCCTTTTTGTAGGAGTATTTTAGCTCCACTTTTTGGCATGAATATATTTGAAAGCAAACTCTGGAGGGAGCTCAAACCAAGTCAGACATATTTTAGAAGAATGCTCAGTACAGTTGGACATAGTCTGCTTAATATGAATTGCTATGCACTTCATTAGGATTCATTCTCAGGTAAAGAGGTGTACATGTGCACGTTATAACTTTCTTATTAAGTCTTGTCTGAGTGTTGCTTTTATTTAATTCTGTATCCTTGCCTTTCAGTCTGAGAACCACAGAAATCTGGTTGGGAATTAGCTTGTTATCAGTTACTTTGGCTATCAATCAAAGTGCCAATATATAAGTACCTATATGAAGTTAAGACTAAGGTACCTCTAGCAGAGGGATTTTATTTATTAGGGATATACAGCAGTTTCAAGTTAAAAGCAAAAAGGTACTTTGAACATATAGCACTTGTCTGCAACCAGAGATGGTCCCGCTTGCCTTGGTACATTCCCTACTCAGGAAGCCATCTCTGAATCCAGCAGCATTGGATAATTTTTGATCTGCATCCAACCTTCTCTTTTTTGGAGTTAAATTGCAACTCTGCATGGTTCTGTAGGGCTATCTGTATCCTTTCCGGTTCATCTTTAGATCTGGGTAAAGTATCAGCACTGATTATGCTTGTGGGTGACATCTGGTCATCTTTTGTGCCAATTAATTTACCTGGACCAAATGACACTTTCCGTGGTCACTCGTGCATGAGACAACTCCATATAAAATTATTCTTGAAGACCACTCAGAAACTAAAACTGATCCAAAATGCAGTAGAATGAGAAGTAGTTATGGATTTTTCTTAGGTCATTCATGTAAGACCATTACTACTGCAATTTACATTGGTTGTTGGTTTGCTTCTGGGTGCACCTCAAGATGTTGATTGTCACTTTAAAGCTCTCTATGGCTCAGGATCTGGATGCTTATAGGCAGTGGTGGGATTCAGCCAGTTCGCACCACTTCTGGAGAACTGGTTGTTAACTTTCTGAGCGGTTTGGTGAACTGGTTGTTTGAAGAAATCATTAGGGCAGAGAACTGGTCATTAAAATTATTTGAATCCCACCACTGCTTATAGGGCTATGCTTCTTCCTGTTTGGTAAAATCTGTCAGGATTGCATCCTAAGCCTCTTGGTATATCAGTTTCATCTGGCAAAGCTACATAGATGGGCCTTTTTTTTGTGGCTACACATGCCCACAGTAACATTATTCTCTTTGAAATCTACATAGTTCCAACCCTACTGTGTTTTTGTAGACTGTTGAAAATCTGACTTGTCCAAATGGGCAAGGGATTTTTTTTGGGAGGGGTATGTGTACTTCTTGAGGGATGTCTGTATAATTTTGTCATGCAGTTTTCATTCCCCAATATGAGCTTTGGTAAATTATACAATTTTGGCTATTGTTGGTTTTTCTTTTGACTTCTTGCTTTACTTTATTTGTTAATTAAAGTAGATTAATTGCTGTCTAATGTTGCAACTGGTGATTGAGGAGGCCTGCAGAACCAATAAATAACATAAATAAACCAAGCAATGTAATCAAGGACATCTTTCTTCAAGATTGTATAGCACTTATAGAGAATAGTTGCTGAAGAAGACACGGTTGCTTTAATGAGTTGCAGACAGTTTCTGATTCCTTCAGAATTTTTTAAAAAATGTGATTCTGGAGTGTTCCTTTGATGGGACTAGCTGGTCCCACTTGTTCCAGCAAAAAAGGCCTATTTCAGATCCCATCTGCCAAAGAATTTAGGCTGGCATGGTCCAAGAGAAGAGATTTTTCTGCCTTGGGCATCTCCTTCTGGATTATTTCCCCCTGGAGGTGAGGTCTGTCCCCACACTCATGGTCTTCTGAAAGAGCCTGAAAATTTGGCTTTGCTGCTTGGACTGAAGCAGGGGAGAAATGCTACCAGTTTGCTCCGGTTCAGGAAAACCGGTAGTGATGAAAACTACTGGTTCGGGCAAACTGGTAGTAATTTTTTTTTTTTAAAGAAAAAAAAGGTTCTGATGATCACACGGTTTTTTTACTACTGGTTCTGGCAAATAGATAGTACAAATGCTTTAAAAAAAATAATTAAAAAAAAGATTCTGATGATCGCATGGCACAGCTGAACCTGAACCGGTGGTAAAAAAATGCTTTTAAAAAGTGAAAAAAAAAATGGCCATGCCAACCCAGTCACATGAACCCCCACCAAGCCACCCCCATCAAGCCACACCCACAGAATCAGCAGCAACAAATTTTACATTTCACCACTGGCCTGAAACCATGACAGGGGTCTACTACATTGGGGATGGTTGATGGGGTAGAGAGGATCTACAAACCCTAGGCTGCCCATCGTCTTGGGTTTTAGGTTTTTCTATTCAACTCTCCTAGTTTTAATTGCCTTGTATAATTTCTTAAAACTTTCTATTGTATTGTTAGGTGCCCTGAGTCATTGTATCAATGAGATGGGCACCATAAAAATTTAATAAAGAAATAAATACATAAAGTTAAAGATATTCCACAGAGTAATGAGTGACAATGACTTCTTAGGAAAGCTTCTTCACTGAGAACGTACTTGAACCAAGTATGCATGTACATCTCATGTCTTCAAGAAGATCTGAGGTATATGGGTCTTATATGAATTTTTGGTGGCCTTTCCTCAGTTATGCAACAAGTTTGACTCAGCATATTAGGTTGCAGATGTAAAAAAAAGAATAAATAATTTCCATTTCCATAAAAGAATAAATCATTTCCATTTTCATTCATTAATGTACATATCACATAGACAAATAGCATGAACTGATTGTGGCTAATTGCTGCTGAATTCAAGGTAGATGTATTAATATGGCCAAGATGGATGTAAAAGAGAGGCAGTATATTAACTTGTATTAATATAACCCATGCCTGTATCACTCTGTACAGGCATGGGTTATATTAAGACAAATATAGTGGAAATGCCATGCTGCCATCCCTTTAACTAAGGAATTTTCAATTACCATGTTACTCTGCTGCAGGGGTGGGTTCTTCTTACCTTTACTACCGGTTCGCATTGTGCCTGCGCATGCGCATGCTCTTCTGCACATGGACAGAAGCTAGTGCACATGTGCAGATCACTTATGATGACGTCCGGGTCAGAGGGCGGAGCCTCCCGCCAGTTTTACTACCTGTTCTTGTGAACCAGTCTGAACCAGGGGCAACCCACCACTGCTCTGCAGTCTCTCTACAGCAGGCTTACAACAGAGGTTTGCAAATTTTCCGAGGCTGTGGAAATTGTTAGTTTAAATTAAACACAATTCAATGGATAGCTCGGCAGACTAAAAGCATTGTGATTAACACCAGCTATCTGCAATTACTGTAAGTTCAAATCTCACCAGGCTCAAGGTTGACTCAGCCTTCCATCCTTTCTATGTTAGGTAAATTGAGGACCCAGTTTGTGGGGGCAATAAGCTGACTTTGTATAAATATACAAAAGTATGAAGGCTATTGCTTAATGCATTGTAAGCCGCCCTGAGTCTCCAGAGAAGGGTGGCATATAAATCAATTTTTTTAAAAAAGAAGAAGAAGCTCTGATCAAGAGGCAAAGCTCTTTTGGTAGAAATATTGACCGTTCAAGTGAAATTGGGTCCAAGGGGATCCCTTAGTTGGACCTAGACTTCTTCAGAACATAGCTTGAAAAGTACTGACTGATAATACAATTTCAATTATAATGAAGCATCCTAGTTTTGAGATAATGTTCTTACCTGTAGCACAGTTTGGCCCAGCATAAGGCCGGTAGCAATCACATTGATAGTTCAACCATAAGTTGTTGCAACGCCCCTTATTTTGACAAGGCTGGTACTCACACCAATCCTTTTTAACACAGCCTGATTTGACATTTAAAAAAGTGTCAGATGATAAATTCTCTGGGATAATAATGCTGAAATCCACTTCTACATCCTGAAGGCAGCCTACAAATGAAGGTGCAGAATGTGTACTGTAGATATTTAGTATAGAGCCATTATTCCCTACTGGCAAGCCACCCAAAAATACGTTTCGAAAAGCAATCACTGCCTGCCTGCTATCTACTATGGCAGCAGTCTGACTAAGACATGATTCTGTGCAAGAGCTCTTGTGTAACTTCAGTGTTACTGCTCTGGCTATGGTGACCTCCACCGAATGCCATTCACCATCATTGACACTATAGGCTATATGTAAAAAGGCCTTCAGTTGATTGTTGACTTGCATGGATAAGTATAAACAGCCATTCTGTAATTCCAGCTTCACAAATGTATCTTTGTCCCCTCGGTAAAATATCAAAGTTGTTGGCTGAACAGTCAGAAAACTAAGGTTTATGCTATAAAAATAGTCCTCCGATGAGGCTGCAATGCTGTTTACTTGAAGATACCCATTTCCCTGAAAAGACAGTGTTGTTGTGGTTTCACAATGAATTCCTGTGTAGCCAGCTGAACATATGCAGTTAAATCTATGTTGTCCATTTCTTAAATGAGGAATACACAATCCCCCATTCTGACATGTATGTTGAACACAGCCAAAGAGGATTTCTGTACAGTTCTGACCACCATAAAAAATCCCATCTTTCTCTCCAGTGAGACAGTGGCAGGTATAACTTCCAAGAGAATTTTCACAGATCCCTCCATTCTGACAAGGGTTCATGTGACATTCGTTGATGTCATCTTCACAGTGAATGCCTGCCAAAAAATAAAATAAAATAAATGGAATTGGATTATTTAACATATCCAATATATACATATATCTTTGGATATTCGGGTTTTCTCCCATGTAAAATTGGAAGTGTGTTGGTGACATTTCAATGAAGTCTCATTCGTCATCTTCGGCTTCGTGCTTCTAGGAGCAAATAGAAGCCCCTAGAAACACGAAGGCAAAAACACCAACCTGAAGATGATGAATGAGACTTCGTAGAAACATCGCCAAGACACTTCCAATTTTACATGGGAGAAAACCCGAATAACCAAAGACCTACATACAAACACCCACAAAAACCTCAGGATATATATATATATTCGAATTAGAAAGCGATATGATATATATCAATAATTTCATTATTCTGTGTATGATGAAAATGATACTTGAGGGCAAAATGTTAAAAAAAAAAGAAACCTACACATTCATCTGGAACATAGTGATTTATCCTCAGCTGGAGCTTTAAGAAGAAAAGACGAGTGATCCCTTAGCTCAGCTTCTGCTTGCTGCTAACCCTTGACTTTGTCTGAAGTCATTAATACCAGTGTCTAGGAAACTGCAGAAATATAGAACAATTGCCTTTTGATTTTGAGCTCTTCTTTGATAATGGAATAGCTACATCCTCAGACTAGGAAGGCAGAAAAGGAGTAATGGAGGCTTTATCTCAACTAGTGTAATTATTGGTTCCCATACTCTTCCAGCTTTGTTAAGCTTTTGATCCTTTGCATATAATACTTAGTCATAATCCAGCTATCTATGGCTTCAGGCCCAACTGCAATATATACAAAAAGGATATAAAGGACTAAAGACTAAAGATAGAAGGGACTAAAGACAGAGGGGAAAAAGGTGGAGGCCATTGCAGAGACATTCAGTCTATTTAAATGGAAACAAAAAGGCTGCTGGCCTGTCCAGATTACATTAAATGTGATATTTCATATTGAGGAGGATGATTCAGACAGATCATCCTAGCGAGAGTCCATACCACTCAGAAATTGTTTAGTAATCTTGCATGGTGGGGATCCAACCATAAGGGAAGAGTCAGAATCTGTAGTTACTAGCTCAGATGGATGAAAAAGAGATGTCATGTTTTTGTTTAGCATCAGTACAGGATACAGTACAGAGGCAGGATCTCCCATCCAACAGTTATGACTTCTTAAAGGCATGGAGACATCTTGGGAGCTTTAAGATGCAATGAGAATAAAAGAAAGGTGTCCTTCACTTTTCCATTCGAGGAATGCTTTCCATGGCAGCCAGCTGCTGTTTTCAAAGACTTTTGCACCACTTTGTAATTAACTGTTCTTCAGACAGCACTAAATCTATTCTTCTTAATCTATACTAAATCCCACCCTAGAGTTCATGAGTTTAACACAACTACCAATATTTCTGTCCAATAAGCTGACTCTTGCTTTCTTTCCTTTCAATATAATAGAGATTTACAGTGAAAATCGCTCTGGTTAAAATTGCTCTGATTTTCTGGTATCTTTTTTTTTTTGGCTTTCTCTCCACCAGTAGTTATCCATAAATTTACTAAACAAATACTTCATCACCCAGGCACCTGCTTAAAGGCTAACCTGTAAGCAAGTTGACAGTCATATGCTACAGTCAGGGACTTGATGTCAATGCAAAACCAGCCATACAGAGTGACTTACAAATAAGTACTTTCAGTTCACCTGGTCATGTCTATGTTGGAGTTTAATGCTCCCCATCTGCTCACATTCTGTAAAATTATCTTAAGAGTCATATAAGTTTGTGGGGATCTCTGCCTAGTAAAGCAAATTCATTCAGGATGGTTTTACCCATTTTCTTGCATCTGGCCTGGAAGAAGCTGCATGAAAAAGCCAAGAAGTGTCTCTGTATTAGGAAGGAAACATTATTTATCCATTTTACATTCATTTCTCCCGGTGCAAATGACTTCCTTGAGTCGCAAGACAGCAATGAATGAAGCTGCATATTATTTGATGTGTTTGAAAATATGTCTGATAGGAAACAGTTCCAGGAACTCGTTTGTAAAGTCAGTACATTTCCTTTCCACCTTTTAAATTAAGTGACACACTTTTCAATTATGAGAAGTAATCAAACGTGCCAATGCAGTAAAACACATTTGCTAAGACAGAGTTAATATATGAAGTATCAGTAAGGTTTGCTTGTTTCTTTTAAACAGCCTGCACATAAGAAAATGTTTAAAAACAGGACAAAACAAAAACCCTCTACCATGCATGAACACAATAAGCACTTCAATGCCTCTAAGACAAATGAAGAAAATGTAAGAATTTTTGTATTGGCTTTTAATGAGTCTCACTTCATTTAACTTCATCTCACTTCAACATTCGTATTCTGGGAAACAATGAAGGAACGCTTATAGGAACTGATTCGTCTTAATAATACTTGATACACCATGGTATACTCCCTCTATAGAATAATGCTTTATAGGTAGTCCTTGATTTATGACCACAAATGAAACCAGAATTTTCATTGCTAAGCAAGATGGTTAAGTAATGGTTATTATTAAGAAAAACACTGCAGTTGTTTAGTAAATCATACAGCCATGAAGTGATTCCAGACTCCCTTATTGACTTCGTTGGAAGTCTGCTGGAAAGGTTGCAAATAGTGATCACATGACCCTGGCATGCTACAACCATTGTAAATGTGAACTGGCTGCCAAGCATCTGAATTTTGATCATATGACCGTGGGAATGTGCAATTTTTAAATTTATAATATAAAATACAAAAATGCAGAAGACAATAGTAGGAAAATAAGGGAGAGGGAAGGGAAGGGAAAAGTGTAGGGAAAGGGGGGAGGAGAAAGAAAAGGCATTGACTTCTAACTTCTTTTGGTGCAGTAGAATAAGATAATAACAACTTTTTACTTTTACATAATACTCATTTATGTAACAACAAACTTATCTAATCAGTAAACCCCAAAATCAAAGTTGGGGATGTGCAATGGTTGTAAGTCACTTTTTTCAATGCTGTTGTAACTTCAGAAGGTCACTAAATGAATGGTTGTAAATTGAGAACTACCTGCATGCCTTTGCTTTTGAATGTAAAGAAAAGTTGCAGTTCAGTGGCAGACTGCATAATTAATATACAGACGTTCCTAAGTAGCAGCTCAAACGTTTTCAAGTATCAAACATCTGTCTGAAACCTGGAAAGCCGCTTGAGGTCACTACAGAAATAGTGAGCTCAGATGGTCTTGGTGTGAAGCTGCTCAGATTCCAGCTCAAATCTATCTGCTCAGGACCAAAACAATGAAATTCTAAAATAAACATGTTTTTGATATACCTGTCCAGTGCTTAGAGCTAAGCCTGGTTTGAACAATGATGGAGACACACCAGACACCTAGAAAGCATCTGAAAAGAAGACAGTGTTACTAAGTGTTCTTATTGTTTCCTAGGAAATGACATGGATATGACTGTGTAGTCACCAGGAGAATTATATTTTGTACAGTATTATATGCATGTATACAGACACATACAGATATGATGGGGGACAGGTGTATGGATATTTGCAAATTAAATGAATAAACATTTAAAACTCAACAGGGCTCACAACAGCTGTGAACTTCCCAAATTTACAGAATTTTGAGGCACTGAGATAAGAAAATCATTAATAGTTACAAAAGCATCTATGTTTTTCATTTTGAATGCCAAAATGGCCTCAGCTCTTATTCTTTTTTTAAAAAAATTTGCAGGGGACAGATGCAATTGAATAGTTATATTAAAAACTTAGAATATTTCCCGTCTGTTTTATATATAACTCTGGTTTACATTCTGCTGTTGAAAATAGGGTACTACAAGAACCAGACATTTGGCAATTTAATCTAGAGCAATTTAGAAATAAAACATCAGGATACAGTTGAGGGAAGAAAAAAACTAAGAGAGGGCAGAACAGAAAATGAGATTTTATTATTACCACATACTGTATTTTTTGGACTATAAGACACATCTTTTTTCCCCCCAAAAAGAGGGTGAAAATCTGTGTGCGTCTTATACTCTGAATATAGCCCCGCCCAGCTTCTCAAACAGAGGTTTCAGAGGCTGAAAAAAGCATCAAAAAGCTTTTTTCAGAAAAGCTCTGTTTTGGAGGCTTTCTGAGGCAGGAAAGAAAGTTTTTTTCTGAAACAGAGTTTCAGAAGTTTCAGAGGCAGAAAAAAAAGCAAAGAAGAAAAGCAAGGCACAGAGCTCACAACCAAGGAACCTGTTGCTAAAATTCACTTCTGGGAACAGCTGATTGGGGGTATTCCAGGAGGCCGATCCACCTGCCAATCGGCTTTTTTCTCCCTAAAAACTAAGGTGCATCTTATACTCCGGTGTGACTTATACTCCGAAAAATACGGGTAACTCTCTTCTTTCTATAATCTATCCTGTCTAATCATCAGAATAAACCACAATAGGCCTTACTGGTCTTTTTCCCATAGTTCTCCGGATAGTATCTCCCATTTCTTGTATGCAGATGCCCCAATGTTGTGTACAGAAAAGAAAGGAAGGGAGAGAAAAAGGGGGGCAGGGAAAGAAGATTCACCGAGGTTGCCTCCTCTTCCACACTGAATTTAAGGTTCTGTAATTGGGGAAAATAGCGGCAATTCTAGCTTTAGACAGTTGGCTGCCTATTAGTCCATTAGTTCTGCAATTTGCAGTCCTAACATTATTTGACATTTTTTTTCTTTTTCGCTTTCTGTTTGTAGAGAGCAGAGGGAATGGTCTTAAAGGATGGGAAGTAAAGCTGCTACCAAGGCAAAGGTAAGAGGATCTTAAGCCGGGGCCAAGGAAATAACTTGAGAAACCTTCTCAGACAAGCTCTTCCTTAGTTCACACGAAGATAAACGAAGGAAGAGGGGGTGGGGTGGGGAGCACATTCAGATTTACAAAATTCTGCTGCTATGGCTGATATAATAAAAGTAGCCGTGAACTATTTGACATTAATGTCTTAGTTTGGTTTACTTTGTAGGGCTGAGACTCTTTAAGTAGTAGAATATAGTAGAGAAATAATAAATAATAAATGAACCATTGAATATCACTATCCATAGTTTGTAAAATGGGAATCTGAATATTACACAACCCAACAATAGTCACATTGATATACTGTATTTTATATGTCCGTATGCTGATAAGAACATCTGCTGTTCATTTGAATATTTACTACTGAGTAAAGCCTGAAGAATATATGACAAGTTAATTTTGCTTCTTTTTAATTGTCTGTATTTTATTAATTTATTAAATAACATATTCCTACATAAAATTAAGGAAGATAGTAACAATGATTTACTAGGAAGGGACATAGAAAATATATTACTAATTAATAGAAAGCATGTATTGCATTTTTAGTTCATGTGTTTCATTTTAAGTCTAATGTTTAACTGGAAAAACAAATGTATACATCTACTTTTGGTTTTCATGGATGCCTCTGCAAACTCTTCTTGTATATGTAGATAATAATTCTTATTGCTTTACTGGAAGAAAAGGCCACTGTCATTATGTTAAAAGGATTAAGACATATTTATGGAACCACTGAATGTAATACAAATACATTGAGAGACCTATAAATTAGTTCCACAGGAAGACTTCCGTAGAAAGGTATTACAAGTTATTACAAATTACATTTTCAAGACATTCATTGTTTTCAGCCATTATAGGCATCTGCTAATCCCAATGTCTTGCATGTTCTTACATAGAAAAGCAACCAATCTATCTATGTATAAAATTTCTGTAGTTTAGGTATTTCATTCTTTTTGTAGCATTCTGTAGTTTTCATATTCCACACTCCCCCTCCCCCAAATGATTTGAATCATAACCTATTTTTATTCTATTTACAAATAATATTTTCTTTTGGTAATTCATTTAAATATTTAATATCTAAGCTAACCCATGTACATTCCACATAGCCGGTTCCTTCAATAGTTCACTTGCATACTAATTGTTAGGGTTCAGAAAAATAAATTTTAGCATTATTTTTCCGTAGTTTTTCAAAATATATTCTGTTATATTAGAAGCAAACTGATTTTCAAATTGTGAATTTCAGATAACAGTGAGTTAAAAACAACTTAGAATGAAAAGGAAAAAAAATACCTGTGATCATTGCCATTAAAAGACCCCAAGTCGTTATCCTAGCTCCAATCATTTTCCCCCACAGTAGATGTGATTCCTCTATTAGCAATTTCCATGGGACATGCATTTATCCATTTCAAAACGAGGACTTGGAGAGTCTGTTAATATGCTTGTTTTGCCAGTGCAGATTGACAATGCAGCCAGATAAGTAAGCTTAACATAAATCTCATTATGGTGCTTACGCAACGGCTGTGTGTTATATGTTTGGGTGCGATTCCAAGCATACCTGGATGTTAATTTTGGACAATAATTTAGCAGTGATGTACTTTTCTGGGAGGTGTGTCAATAGTTAAGACATATAATGTTTTTCCAATGCATTGTCAATGCATTCCATCACTAGTCAAATATAGTACTGTTACCTGCTGAAACTACCTGAACATGCAAAGTGAAAGTAATGGAACACATCTGAAGGCCACTGGCCTGGAAAAGACTGACTTGTTGTACAGGACAGGACATAACTTCTATGTGCTGGCTGGTTAATAAGACAGATCTTTTCTGAGTAGTTTTTCAAGTGGAGTTACTGCAGTGGATCTGACGTCAAAGAAACTACATTGCAAAACCATGATGTAACACAGTGGTTCTCAAGCTTTTCTTCATCACTTTTAAATACCTTTTGTGGCCACGAACCCCCAAGACTTAGCTGAAAATTTAAATCATAACATTTTTTCAAGCTTTCACGGACCCCCTGTGACAACACTGCGGCCCCCCCAGGGGTCTGCGGACCTCAGGTTGAGAACCCGTGATGTAACAGATTCATTAGGGGAGGAGGATTATGCACAGAATTCTATTGAATTGCAAAGTAAGATGATCACGGTAATATACATAATTTCTGTAGTGATGCCATTTGTATTATTTTATATAATATGTGTGATGGCACTTTTCTGTAAACAATATGTCATTTGCATGATGCTATATTACATGATGCAAACTGCTGTGGAAATGTAGCCCACTGCTTGTGGAATCTGGTATATTAAGACAGGAGTTGGCAAACTACAGTCTGCAGGCCAGATGAGGTCTATCACCAATTTTTATACAGCATACAAGCCAAGTCTGGAAGGGCAGGTAAGCAGATAGACAGCTGAGCTCTCAGGCCAAGGGGTAGGGCAGACGGCTGGTAATATAGTGAACTGGTGGGATGGTCTATCAGCAGCAACCTTGCTGGTGGCCAACGTGATCCAACAGTTGCTATGTTCCTCAGCCAGCAGACCTGTATCCATTGCAAAAAATTTGCCAACCTCCTGAAAATCTGGAAACTCAAGATTTCACTGTATGCTCTGTAATGGTTTTCTAGATTCTTTGGATCCTGAGTTTAGAGCAGTATTGCTCTTATAAATTTTGTCTTATTAAAAACATATTGTGGGAACAGACACAGCTGCTATGAAGCATCTATTGAAACTGGATCCAAAGATCTGTATTACCTTATAAAATATATGATATTTAGACATTGTCAGTTCTTGTTTCTAGTGTGGCCTAGAGTAAAATGCAGGTGTATTTGCATGCTTCTAAATAAGTGGTACAGTTTTACGGAGGCTTATTGTTAAGAAAGTGAGCACAGGTTTTTAGTATTATAATCCAGTTAGGATTATAGGGAATTGCCTTTTATAGAATCTGTCTAGTTTGACTGGCAACTCCAGAAATTTTTCTTGTTGTGCTTGAAGGTCCAAAATCCATGCAAACTTACTGCTTTATTAGTAGCTAAGATCCTTTTATATTTTTGCTGTTTTAGCTTCTATAAACCCCTGGAAACAGATGTGTATAAATAGTTTGTTTAAAAGTATAGTTTGGAGAGGAAAAATAAGCAAAGGGGCACTCTGATAAATTAATCCCATGAAAGTAGATTCTATTGAACTCAATAGGAATGACTTTAAAAACACTCCTCCTACACACACAGAAAGTATTTCACTGTAATTTCCTACATAATTTTAGCACCTTATACCTTATATGTTCCTTTTTGAAAATATAATGAATAAGCAACAGCATACTTTAAGGCTCAGTATATTCAAAGACTTGTTCATTCTGAAGTGCTACATCAAATTTTATTGAATAATCATGAAAATTCAGATGTTACCACATCTGTCACTAATTGTCAAGTGATAATTGCTCTTTGCTGAAAAAAAGGAAATGAACTTTCATGGGGGCTGGAGAAAAGTCGAGTGAGCAAGGAAGTAAACCAGTCAGGCTAAAATAATGATAATTAACCCTTATATTTGTAAGCATACAATTTAACCCTTAAATTGTAAGCATACAATTTTCTATAAGAATCAGCAATCATTTCCTAACCATTTACCTCAACTGCTGGATGGAAGGAAAAACATATACATAGTACACTATCAAAAACAGACCCATTATGATGGTTAAATTGATATATATGTGTGTGTGTGTGTGTGTGTGTGTGTGTGTGTGTGTCTTTGATTATTCGGGTCTTGTCCCGCGTAAAATTGGAAGTGTCTTGGCGATGTTTCGACGAAGTCTCATTCGTCATCTTCAGGAGCATGAAGCCGAGAACACCAGCCTGAAGATGACGAATGAGACTTCGTCGAAATGTCACCAAGACACTTCCAATTTTACGCGGGAGAAGACCCGAATAACCAAAGACCTACATACAAACACCCGCGAAAACCTCAGAAAACATATATATCTACTTTTGTTTTCATTGGAAACCGGTTCTGGATTTTGTGCTTCTGGTGGGAATAAAAAACTTTGATTTTGCTAATTAGATAGGTTTGTTGTTATAGGAATTGCAAGTATATATTATTGTCTAAAAGTAAAAGTGGAGGCTGTGATCTTCTACTGTTATCTTCTACTGTGCTACAAAAAGTCAGAAGTCAATGCCTTTCCCCCCACCTTTGACCCCCCCCCACTTTCTCCTTTCCCCCTTTTCCTCCCCTAGTTTCTCATTATTTTCATTTTCTTTGCATTTTATATTCTGATAAACTGATACAAATTTCAGAAGTAACAAAACAGACCCGTTATGAAAAAGTGTGTGAGCATGTGTGCATTTGTCTATATATTTTGAGAAAGATTAGGAAATGCACCTGTGGAAATCCACACATACTTATGAAAATGTACATGCAGATTTCCAACGGAACTTTTTTTTTTTTAAATGCATGGAGGAACTGTTGGAATAGAGCTGGGAAAACAATCAAGTCAGGAGAAACATACACCTATTTAATGTCAGGCCTACACTTCAGAAGCGATATATTTCTTTTATGATACTTTAAGCTAGATATCCCGTTTTAATTGTCTTGTACTTGACCATAAGCAATCCAATTAGAATAGTATTGCTCATCACATTGTGCTTGTTGTTGTGCCAAGCTTAATATAAAAGAGTAATTTTTTTCTGTGGAATAGATTCTGCTTCTGTGGAATGCTGCGAAATTCATTGGGAAACTACTCCTTAGTCCATAGAATTGCTACTTTAGCCTGAAATGCCATGAGGTTTTTTTTTTTTAACCTAGGCCTAGGCCCCATTAAATTTAACACAATTTCATTCTGAGTGATGACTCAGATGCTTGAGATAATAGTCTCTTACTCGATATAGGTTTATAGCTTTACAAATTTAAATGCTAGGAACACATCAGGAATGAGGCAATTGAGCCGAGGTGGCTCAGTGGTTAGAGTGCTGTACTTCAGCTACTTCAGCTGACTGCTAGTTCAGCAGATCAGCAGATCAAATCTCACCGGCTCAAGGTTGACTCAGCCTTCCATCCTTCTGAGGTGAGTAAAATGAGGACCCAGATTGTTGGGGGCAATATGCTATTTAGTACACTGTCGATTGTTGTAAGCCGCCCAGAGTCCTCGGAGGGTGGGCGGCATAGAAATAATAATAATAATAATAATAATAATAATAATAATAATAATAATAATAATAATAATGAAGCTGTGGATTTTCTCACAATGGTAGGATTGTGGGGAGAGAGCTGCCTTTTCATAGAATGGCTGCCACAAGTTTGTGATCTTATAAAAGCCAGTTTGGTCTAGTGGTTAAGGCACCAGGTTAGAAAGCAGGAGAATGTGAGTCCAAGTTCAGCCTTAGCCGGCAGAGCCAGCTGGGTGATTCTGTCTCAGCCCAACCTGCTGCGCAGCATTGTTATGGGAAAATAGGAGGAGGAAGGTGTATTGAATATGTTCACCACTTTGAGTTATTTTTAAAAATAATAAAGGTGGGATATAAATAATTAAAAATAAGTAAATAAGTATGGTCTGTAACGAAAGATTTATTGATCAGGTGGCTAATTGGAGAGATTGCTTTTTCTCATCCTCTGCAGCTTTCCATGATGCTTCCTATCACATCAGCTTCCTATCAATTCAGTGTAGTGGTCAAGGCATCAGGTTAGAAACAAGGAAGTTATGAGTTCTAATCTTGATTTAGCCATCTCTCTCTCTTTGTGTGTGTGTGTGTGTGTGTGTGTGTGTTTATCTTTTTTATTTTAACATGCCTCTGCAACTTAAAAATGGACTAGAAAAAATATTGAAGTCTGGTGCTTTCCTTTGTGGCAGCATGCCAGCTTCCTATTTCTTTTCAGATTACACTAAATTGTACTTGATGGTCATTAACAGGCATCTTTAGATATATTTGGTGTTGAAGGAGACCATATTGCCTGTGCAAGTTATGTTTATAAGAAGACTCCTGATTAATGTAAGCTTACATATCCAGAATTTGGGTTGCTTCTTCCTCATGGAAGACTCTTGTACTGTTAATCAGTGTACCATCCGTAAAAATTCATGATATAACAGGAATTAAAGTGAAATATACATTTTAAAGAACAGACACAACACAACAGAAAAAGGGCAGAATCATTAAGAAATGTGGAGAAAAAGCAATGTGTGAATTTGAAGTCAAGTCAACTCAGAATCTAGTTCTTTATCTTGGAAAAAGTAAGACAAATGGGCTGCTTTAATTTTGTTTTCTTAGATGACTGTACTTATTTATTTAGTTTGTCTGTTTTTACAATTAATGACAATGCAAAATTAAAAAAATATGTTATACCTTAATGTTATATGTTAATGTTAAAACAGTCACTACTGGCATTTCATCTATTTTGTTGACAGTCACAATAAACTTGAAATTGTTTCACTCTGAGTTTCTTAATGTATTTCTGACTCTGTGATGGCATGAAGTTATTTTGGAATTGAATTGCAGTCATGGCTACAACTAGAATAAATTGCTTACATGGTGGGATCCTCCCTTTTCTTCTTTTCTGTTGTTCATTCCTGCTGTTAGCCACATCTGGCCAAAGGACTCCCCAACATTTCAGAGTATATTAAGAGGATGGGTTGGGATGCAGAGAAGATGAAGCAATCTGAACTCTCAAAGATATTTGTATAGTGGAATGTAAAGAAAATGGTTGGTGAAAATATGCAGGAGCAGTTAAGAGAAAATAAAATATAAAATATAACTTAGTCCTGGGAAAAGGATTCACAACATGACAAAAAAATTCAAAATAACCCTGCTTTGTTTGATACAGTGCCTTTTGTTTGCTTTCGTGAGATGTGTAAGCTCAAAATCCATTGGAATGAAGATCTTGTACCAAGATTGGTAAGAAAATTCATTTTCGCTCCTGAAAACACTTAAGGTTTTAAAGCATGCTCACTTGCATGCAATTGAATACAATTACACAGAGAGCTTGGGCAACATCCAATCTGCTGTGAAAAGGTCTGTGTATCTTGTCGCTTGTTGGCTGTTTCTTGTTCACTCTAATTGAGATAGGCATGTACATCCATTGTGCTGTCTAGTGTGAAACTGCTCCTACCTTTAAATCTTGCCCAGGGATACAGCAGCTGGAGAAAACAGTTCAGTGGTTTGTGAGAACTGTGTATTGCAGAAGTGCAATGTGTATATATAATATGTAAAATTGACTAGGTTTACATAATCTCATTGTCAAATCATGTTATAATATAGTCTAAGAGCTAGCAAGGTAGAAAGTGATAGTTTTAATAGGAATGGACTAGTTGAAAAAAAAGAGCAGCATTTGGAGTAGCATTGAAGATGGTCTGAATGTCATTCATCTGGAATGAACAACTATCTTAGTTTGGATGTGTGTATATAATATATTTTGGAATGAGGTAAGAAGGTCTGAAGGATATCTAAAGAACTCCATGAAATATAAACCTTAATATGATTAGAAATGCAATAGGTTCTGTATGATTTAACTAAATTATGTGAACCCTGCCTTAGACACTTCATCTGCAAAATTTTTGTAAATTTGCTGTATCAGGATGTCTCAAATTTAGGTCAAATGTTATTCACATAATAATTGGTGAGTAGTCAAAGCAACTGTAGATTTTCTGAAAATATAGACATTTTTAAACTAATATTTAATTATTCAGAAATCCTTAATTTGACTGCATTGTTGGACTGGAACCAACTGTATCATTGGATATTATGGAATTTTTCCCCCTATTGAATAATATGGAATGGATCAATCATTGCAGTTATCGGATGATGAACCAGATGGTATCTTTTCCTTCAACAAACTCAAGAAAAAAGAATTAGGGTTTTTCCATACACTGTGGGAGCCCTTTGAATTAGTGTCTAATTGCTATAATTGAGCTTCATAAATAAGCTCACAACAGCAATACAAGAGTCTTTTATAAGACATCCAGATTGAGGTGTGTTAACAGATACTGGAGAATGTATATTTGAACTGGCAATGTCATCTCAATTATCTTTTTACCTAGGTGATCTCCTATGGCATGTCAGCTCCTAATTGTAGAGTATTCACAGATAAATAAAAATGTGAACGGTAATGCATATTTATACTTCACTCATCAACTCTAACCCTGACACAAACATGCAACTGACTGTAGGATATTTTATCTGCTTTTCATTTATAGATAACATTCTGATTGCTTTCAGAAACCGAAGGGTAAATTCTGATTGTTATTAAATATGATTAATATATATTAGGGCTTCTGCAAATTCTTCCCCCTAGAAATGAGTAGCATTTCATATTTCATCTTAAACATTCTTAGAGCTATTTCCTATTTTTCTTGGTACCTCCTGAAATTTCCATTTCTCTCCTTATTAATAGTATTTCTTTTTCTTTTTTCCATTTGGATATTCTCTCCAAAAAACATGTCAGAAAAGTAGCATGTTGAAGCAGCTGAAATGGAAGCACAGATATTTCCAATGGGAACCATTTTTATTATCAGCTGGTATTCATTAGTATTCAGTGATTATCTACAGAGAATCATCTGGGTGAAAAGATAGCATGGGTGACAAAATGCATATTTTTTCATATATCTTAACATACCTTAATCTTAGTGACATACTTGCATCAGGACAGGTTTATGTATTGCTAATTGAGAACCTGTGCATGAACAAAACTAGACATAATGACCAGCTTCTTTGCTTTTCTTAATACGTCTCAGCTTCACTGTCATGCACTTACCCAATTCATTCTCTTGCCATATTCCTTAAACTAGCTACAATGAAGGAAAGGGCTAGAAGTGGTCCAGAAAAAAGAGATTTTAAAATTATTTTCAGTTTCCCCCTGAAATGTAATTCCCTCAAAATCTGAATGCTGAGATCTGTATAAATCAGGGCTGTCACACTCCTGGCCCTCGAGCTGGATGCCTCATGTGCTGGCCACGCCCGGTTTAGCAAAGGGGAAAATGGTCCTGATACATCACATGAGTGTGACACCCTGGTATAAATCAGGGGTGAAATGCTCCCAGTTTGGACCGGATTGGCCGATCTGATAGCGATGATGGCTGGTAGTTCAGAGAACCGGTAGTGATGGCAGCTGGAGGCTCCACCCACCTGCCTTAGCCGCTTCAGCCCACTGGCTCCTCTTGCCCTTCTCTTTCTGGGCACAGCGCTTCTGCTTGTTGGGCCACTTCCACACAGTGCTTCTGCTGGTGCCACTATGCAAGCCTTCCATGAGGAAAAAGAGGGAAAAAGCAAAGCGGCTGGCTGTAGAGCTGCCAGCTTCAAGAAGTGGCCCAACAGGCAGAAGCGACATGCCCAGAAAGAAACTCCGGCCTTGCCCCGACTTCTCACCACCTGCTCTCCTTCTTGAATGTGCCATCATTGCTGCCCTGGTCCATGCGCTGGCTCCGCAAGCGCACACCATTTATTTCATTCATTGATCAGTGGCAGGTTGTGAGTGCACTTGTGCAGCCAGCACATGGACCAGGGCGGCAATGGTGGCAGCACATTCAAAAAGGAGAGCAGCTCTGGTAACTTTCGGGCACTTGCCTTCCCTGGCAGCCAGCTACGGGAGAAAGGTAAGGAGTAGGACATGCCGCATGGTGAAGGGCGAGTGGGCGGTGGCTCTGTGGCAAGGCTGGAGTCAGGGAATGATGTATTTCCTGAACTGGTTGAGGCAAGTGGTGAGCAGGCAGCAGCTCCGGGGCTTCAGTGAACGGCACATCTCTGGGCCCCAGCCCCCAACCCAAAGCAAAGGGAAAGTGGGTGGTGAACGGGTGGCAGAATAGAAATTTAAAATGTTTTCCTACTGGGTTTTGTGGGCGTAGCTTGGTGATGGTGGGTCTTACGACTGAGTGGGTGTGGCTGTGAGTGACATTGAGTTGGCCACACCCACTTAGTCACAGGACACCCCCCCACCAAGCCATGCCCACAGAACCGGTAGGGAAAAATTTTAGATTTCCCCCTTGTATAAATTATACCAAAAGAGTGTGGACCTATAATTTGCATTGTGCTGTCATAAAAAGCTCTTTTGAATTATTTATTTTATATTTCAGCTGCATGGAAATAGTCAAGGAGCTAAATAGACATGAAGCTGTGGTAGCCTAAAAGTATACTGGATGCAAAAGAAACAGTGGTGGGTTACTCCCGGTTCTGTCTGGTTCTTGCGAACCAGTACTAAAAGCAGCGTGAGGCTCCGCCCATCCACCCAGAGGTTATAATGTATATAACCAGTGCCTTGAAGCTGTGCGGGTCTGGATGGGGAGAAACAGGCTTCGACTCAACCCCTCCAAGACTGAGTGGCTGTGGATGCCGGCGTCCCGATATAGCCAACTGACTCCATCGTTGGTTATTGGGGGCGAATCATTGGCCCCCACGGAAAGGGTGCGCAACTTGGGCGTCCTCCTGGATCCACGGCTGTCATTAGAGGATCATACGACGGCTGTGGCCAGGGGGGCTTTTTATCAGGTCCGCCTGATACGCCAGTTGCGGCCCTTTCTAGATCGGGACTCCCTGCGCACAGTCACTCAGGCGCTCGTCACGTCTCGCTTGGACTACTGTAATGCTCTCTACATGGGGCTCCCCTTGGGATGCATCCGGAGGCTTCAACTGGTACAGAATGCGGCCGCGCGGGGGATTATGGGAGCGACAGGGCGCTCCCACGTGACACCTCTCCTGCGTGAGCTGCATTGGTTGCCGGTTGATTTCCGGGTGCGTTTCAAGGTGTTGGTAATCACCTTTAAAGCGCTCCATGGCTTAGGACCAGGGTACTTACGGGACCGCCTTCTGCCACCTATTGCCTCCCACCGGCCGGTTCGCTCCCACAGAGAGGGCCTCCTCAGGGTGCCGTCAGCCAGACAGTGCCGGCTGGCGACCCCCAGGGGGAGAGCATTCTCTGTGGTAGCCCCCACCCTCTGGAACGATCTCCCTCCAGATCTGAGAACTATTGCTGACCTCCGGACTTTTCGTCGGGCGTTGAAGACCCATTTCTTCCAACTTGCCGGACTTGCCTGATCCCTCCTATTTTTAAATATTTTAAATTTTAAATTATTTTAAATTATGTAAATTTCTAGAGTTTTAGTTTTATTGATATATTTACAGCCTAAATTTATATGGACTTTTAGAACATTTTAACTTACTATATTGTTATTGGTTTTAAATTGGCTGTTCACCGCCCTGAGTCCGGTAGGAGAAGGGCGGTATAGAAATTCGATTAAATAAATAAATAAATAAATAAATAACATAATGAGACATTATACATTATGTTATAATATATAATATAAAACACACTCCCGTTGCGAACCGGTAGTAAAGGTACCAGTTTACTCCCTCCTTAGCTCTTGTAGATTTTCCTTCCTTTGGGGCAGAAATGAAACACCAGGATCCTTCGCGCTTCCCGAAAGCACAAATCTGGCTTTTCACAGACACACTGCACTGTCAGTTGGTAAGCTGCATCCATGATGCAATACCAGTGAGTTACTCCTCATCCGTTCAATATTTTGGCTATGATGGAAAGCAAAGCTTCTGAAAAGGAGCACAGGTGTATTTATGCCTTACTACAGGAGTTGTACTTTTCTTGCTAATATAATACAAAAAAGGATCTTTTCTCTTAGCAAAAGATATAGGTGGCAGCACCGAAGGAAAGAGAGCCTAGGATGCTATTATTGGAAAATGAAAGCAGCATGTTTACATCTCACCAAATAACTGACATACCAAGAGGATAAGGGGGAGAGAGTAAGAAGCAGATCCAGAGGAAGGAAGGTATGAGCTGGAGAAATATATGCATATATCACAGCTTGTACAATAGCTTTATCCAAGGCAATATAGCCCAGTAACCAGTGGATTATAAAAGACATGATATGATAGCAGAGATTCCAGTAGAACCTCTATATCTGGATGGAAAAACCTCAATGCTTTTAGATAACCAATTCCAGGTTTCCAACAGTTAGGTGTTAAATGGTGGATAAATTAGGTGTTAGGTTAAAGGAGTGGATAAATTATAAAAACATAAAGGCAGGAGAAGAATGTTCTAATGCAATAAAGCTTAGTTGAGCTTGGGATTCTGTGTGCTCATAGCTTACTAAAGGACCCTAGCTGCTTCTCTAATTGGCACCTATGAATTTTTAAAGAAAAATTAGGGAAAGAAGTCCCACGGAGTCTTCTGCATGTGGTTTTCCAAAATAAATCCTGTGAAAAAGTAGCTTCTTTTGAGATACACTTGCTGGCTGTTGATCAAAGCAAGTGGGAAATTTGAATTTGTGGTCAAAGAGGAGACAGAAAAGAAAGGAGAAAAATGATAAACTAGTGGGACTTTTAAACCATAAAAGGCCAGTTATATTTAGAGAAAAAATTCCATAATGCCACTTTAAATGGTAGATGGAACAAGAAACCAGCATTCTATAATGAGACACTACTAACAGTTTCTCCTGGGTAGATGAAGTGTTTGGGTCAATTCCATTGTGAGAATGCAGTTCTGCAGATAACTAGGCATCAAGGTACATAGGATTTTATAGGTTAACAACAGTAATTTAAATTAGAGCCTAGTGGTAGGGTAGGGTCTGAAAATGCCACTCAGAGGACAGGCCATGGCACTCTGTATTGGCTACAGCCTCCAAATTATCTTCAGAGATAGCCTAATATAGAAGGCATTGTGGTAGTCTAAATAGGAAGTAATGAGGGCACTGTAGCAAATGTTCTCACCCAGATAGGGTCTCTACTGGTGCCTCAGCCAAAACTGGGAAACAACTCCCAGTCCACTGCCTACATCTGCTGCTGTAGCAGGAGTTGAGAGTCCAAGTTATGGATTTGCTCCTTCAGGAGTAATCAAGAGATACCACCAGCCAGACAGAAAATCCTGTTGGATAAAAAGTAACTCCATGTTTCTAGGATTTAGATTAAATGTGTTATCTCCCTTCCATATACTCACATCTCCCAAGCATTGAGGCAGGATTTCAATGGCATCACCATTTGGACTGGGGCAGCAATGTATCCTACGCATATTGATGATACTGAACCTTCATAACAATGTTAAATAGGAAAGAGTAGATACTGGGCTGATCTTTCATTCCTCTACCACCCACTGGAGCTATCTACTGAAAGTTTGAAACAAAATACAGTGATTTCAATTCTTAATTCCTGCAGGCAATCCAACTCAACTGAACCAAAAGGTGCTGAGGTCTAAAAGAATCAGGATGGGTAGGCACTTTCCCCCATCCAGATTGTGACAGAAATAAGTTATTAGTGCAATCAGTACCATCTTCATTTCATGTCCGGATTTGAAGAGCATTCAGATAATCCATTTTTTGTGTCCCTAGAACAGTGATGGCTAACCTTTTTGTCATCGCGTGCCAAAAGCGGGGGGAGTGTGGTGGGGTCACACACACGCATGCCCACATCCATAATTCTATGCACCCCACCTCCCTCCCCATGTACCCCCGTGCTTTTGGCATGTGATGGCACGGTGGGCCCAGTAGGCTCATTTTTTTGCTCTCCTCTGGCTCCGGAGCCTTTCTAGGAGCCTGGGAAGGGCAAAAATAGCCTCCCCCCCCCAGAAGCCCTCTGGAGGCTGGAAACAGTGTGTTTCCTGACTTCTGGTGGGCCCAGAAGGCCTGAAAATCAGTTGGCTGGTGTACACATGTGTGTTGGAGCTGAGCTTGCATGCCCACCGATATGGCTCGGTGTGCCATCTGTGGCACCTGTGCCATAGGTTCGCCATCATGGCCCTAGAATATTTCTTATGAGGATGAAAAGTTTTAAACTATCTGATGTTCAGTTGAAGCATTGAGCTTTTACTGGAGCATCTTTCAGAAGGATGGGGAATGACACTTATTATTATTTTTCTCTTTGGGCCCAGTTGAAGAGTAAATGTGGTTTTAATCTAGATATACTAAACTTGCTTTGAAAGCTAATAGATATATTTGGTAATAAATGGTTATATGTTGAACCCAAATCACACAAAAAGTTGACAAATATAATCCAGATTTGAAAATAGCAAGGAAGATGTTCTGTTGGAATGCTTTGGCTAAACAAAGAATTAATACTGTACTTGAAGTCAATTGATTTAATGGCTCTTTAAAGACTTTGAGTGTTTGCAGAGTATCCCAAATATATGCCTGGCAATTTAATACAACCGAGATATGTATCAACATTGTGGCTGATGGTTCATCAATTTCTGAGGTACCTGCAATTCTGGATTCTTTAAGAAATGCTGTGCTTGAATAGTAACAAACAACTCACTTTTATAAGATATTAAAGGTGAAATGCAAATATCTCTTCTATATTTGACCAGTGGAAGGAAGAATTGGAGTACCCTCCAGATTTTTTTTTTTAAAAAAACATGAAATATATTTCCAAAGACTAAAAATGAAATCGATTCATCAGAAAATATTATTTCAGATATACTGGGTCCTTCAAAGAATATTTAAAAAGGAGGATCATTCATTTTTTTTTATGGTGGCAGCTTAAGAAATTTGAAGATTTAAAAAAACCCCTCATAATTTAGACTTGCCCTATTGTACTGTAATATTTCTTTTGTTTTCAGATATATATATATGTTAAGTTAATTTTAGGAAGAAATATTAAATTTAATGAGCTCAGTGTGAAACAGAGTTCTATTTTTAAAACATGGAATTTGTTATCATAGCTTAGGCTTGAGGTACAGTAGAAAGGATAGTTTTACACTTTCCTGGTTTAAAGGAATAGATCCAGGTTTGTTGTCTGTTTTTGAAAAAGTGCTTGTGTTGTAAAAATGAGAAGATAGATACATATGGTCTAGATTTACTAAGCTTAAATTGATTCTGTATATGTATTTATACCTATTATATATGGATCTTTCTGTTAATTAGGCTTTCACATTTCTCTGACATATGCATCTCCAATATATTGTAATTAAATGGTTTGCCAGATCTGTTCTCTTCACATTACTGCAGCATGATGAAATTGAACACTTTGCAGATTATAAACTTAACTCTTTATCAACTCAGTATAAATGCCTCAAAGCTATGTAACAGCTGCAAATGATTTTTAAAAGAGCAAATAAGCTAACTGCCCCTAATTTTAGGGGGAGTCTCTAGGCAATTTACTTCTGTCCCTCAAATCTCATTCCAGATAAGGTAGGTCTGATGGTTTAAATCAGTGTTTTTAACTTCAGCAACTTGAAGGCATGTGGACTTCAATTCCCAGAATTCCCCTGCCAACATGAATGAGTTTAAATGAATTCTGTTAATCAGCTGTTTGCACAGGAAGATGTGTCAGACTTAAGTTTAGGGTTTTCATTTCAATCTAACCAGTAGATAGCACTGTATAATTTGCTTTTGTTTATGGAAATAGTGTGATATTTCTGTATTGATCTACCAAGGCACTTGGTAGGTGACGGTGAGGACTCCTAATTTTTTGTGTTTCCGGGCCTAAGGAACCACTATTCTCTTTGTTCCATAACAGGAACAAAGACTGTAATGTAATGCTCACATTTGGGGACAGACATAAATGCCAAACTTCACAATTTTCAATAACTAGCTTAAGTTTTAGAATTTCTCCTGTTTCATTTCCTTTTTGTTATTGTTTTATATGACACTATGCCTGAAGAAAAATCCATGCAAATCTGAACACTTGCACACCTGTTTCTGTTAATTTGGTTGACTGTAATATATACAGTAAATCTCCTGTTTCTGACTGCAGTGTTTCCCTGAAAATAAGACCCTGTCTTATATTTTTTTGAACCCTGAAATAAGTGCTTGGACTTATTTTCAGGGAGGTCTTATTATTTTGGGGCATGTGGAGCAAGACGGGGCTCCTCTTGCCATTTTACCTGATTTCCAGCTCTGTCTCCCTAACCCTAACCAGAGGAAATGGCGGGGACCAGCTGCGTATGTGTTTAAATATTTTGGGGGAGGCTTATTTTCAGGGAAAACATGGTAGAAATGTAGTAATAAATAAACAATGAAGGTATTATATGGCGTATATCTTGGAGAGAATAATGCTGTTATGGGCAACAATCTATGGTGTGTTGGGCCCCAAGAATTTAGGCTTAAAATACCTGGGCTAAGTGATCACTAGATGGCAACTAAGATGTGCAGAAAGCTAATTTTTGGCTGTTATCTTATGATTAACATGAGTAGGTGCTTCATTTTATCCAACCTCAGAAGCTAAGCATGGTCAGGCCTGGTTAGTCAAGATCAACATTATGCAGACTTGTACTACTGTTGTCAGGTCAAATATGCAACTGTGTGGAACATCTAGTCCAGGCCTTAGGAATGAGGAAGAAAAGAATAAATTGTTAAGGCAGGTGGTGGGTGGGGTTCAGAAAAAGATTCCTTGGTCCTAAGAAGATGAATCTGTGGGAGATAAACTCTAAGTAATACTGCCTAGATTTTGTGTATGATAAGATGGCCATAAAGAATCTCTGACAGGCTATCAAAGTTCTTTTATTCCCATCTCAATCACACAACTGTTCAAACATCCACTATTTCCACACATACACATATGCACACAACATTATTCTTTGATTTTTGCTTTCATTGTGAACCTAGCGACTACCAACTTGTGTCTCCTTTTTCATGTTCATTGGGAAGCAATTAGGCTCAAAGAAATTATCATATAAGAAGTTATCATATAATGTCCATGTGTATTTATCCCTATAGGATTTCTGTAGTATTATTTGCCCTTATTATTTTCTTTACTCCTTGCTATTATTGTTATGATTATTATTCTGTTGCATGAACACGGAGAGTTTCTGTACCAGAGGCACAGAAATTGAACTTGTGTGTTCAATCACACTTGGCCAAATAAAGTATTCAATTCAATTCAATCCAATCCAATCACATTTATGTAGTGATTAATATATAAATGCTGCCATTTCAGTCTCTTCTCCCTTTCTTTCTTTTGTAGGGTTTCATTTGTAGACTCTATTTTAGCAATGAGAATGGCCAAAGGGTTCTGCAGCTTCAGCCCAACCCTTAGAAACTCAGCAATGGGAACATAGATTTTAGAAGGCATAGATCAAATTTTGAAACACTTCTTTAGATCCATAACTACTAGAAACATGTTTTTTAAAGAAGGAACAAAACACTTCAAATTTTTGGAAATTTGTGTTCTAAAGTTAGAAAAAAATTACTTTTGTGTTTTTGTGGAATTATATAAATGTATAACACTGTCTATCTCCTAGTACACAAGAGCTAATGAATGAAAACCAGGATTTAGCAAAATGAATTATTGGTATAGATGCATGCAAGTTTCTCAATATTTCCCATTTTTTGAATGAAGTTTAAATGATTCAAAGAGCACACTTTGTCAGAATTTACTCAAAATCAAAACAGATCCAATGAAAATCAACAGCAAAAAAAAAGAGACTAAAAAATTGTCAGGCTCTTGCATATGCAGTTTAACTCAAAGTTAACAGTTTTTCGTAATAAGGATGTGATGGATTAAACAAAAGCTTTAACACGATGGCAGAAAGACAAATCTTAAGATCTATTTTGAACTTCTCCAAATGCTTTTTAAAGATCAAAGAGTTTTGGAAAGAGGGAAAAGTGCTTTAAAATGCTAATTCTTTCTTTCTTTTTTAAATACTTGGGAAGTGCCAAGAATTTCCATGATGTTCTTTAGAGGCTAACATATTATAATGCAATCAAAAGTAAGACTCACTTAGTTCAATTAATGTTATTGATAGGTAGGTGTATATAGGGGTGCAGTCTTAATCCTATAATTCTGATCACAGTGTCCATAATATGGGTTTATATACAGTCTAGAAAACAATTTCTCCCACATAAAATATATACTGATCTTTCCGTTTAAGCAATAAAGATCTGTAGTTTCAGCTATGTGTGAAATAAGATCTGCTAACGCATAGAACAGTACCTTTTCATTTTATGGAATAGTCTGCTGGGTTTTTCTCAGAGAAGCCTATCAGGAACATGCCTGCCATTCATTTGTCTACCATTTACTTAATGAAAAATAATGAAGCTTTTTAACTAATTGGCCACTGCCTTTCAAGTAGTAGCTCAAATCATTAGGATTCATTAATCTTTTGGAACTCTGGGGTAGAGGTGGGTAAACATAAAGAAATCTTGCTTGTTAGAAGCTTGGGAATTCTTGAACTAGGTAGATCGTCAATTCTATATGAAGCTCTCAGAAGTCTGTTCTGCATAAAATGAACTTGCAGTAAAACTAGATAACCTGCAGTAAAACTAGACACCTTTTCATCTGGCATGGATTATGTTCTGAGCTGTGCACATGACTTAGTTTGTGATATATATATATATATATATATATATATATATATATATATATATATATATATGTATGTATGTATGTATGTATGTATGTATATATATATATATATATATATATATATATATATATATATATATATATATATATATATATATATATATATCTCCATTCACCTGTTAGCATAGCTGTTCTCACTTTGATGTTATATTCATTTATCCCATCCTGCTTCCTGGAATTCATAGCACATTTTATAGATTATTTAATTTATAGATTACTTTACAGATTACCTTATTTCTTCCCACAATAAATCTTTGAGGTTAAATCATGGTTTGCCCAAAGTCCATCCAGTGAATTTTATTAATCTGCAGCAAACCTCCAGTTTCCAATCAGACATCAAGATCAATGGATGGTTTTGTTATATCTCACTCTAATCTACCTCTCAGAATTGTTGAACAAAAACCAATAATTGTAGAAGTTCCTGCTAGCGGAAAACCCAATAGACCAATATTGGTGCAATATTTGTGACTGGAAATGAATGGTAGTTCCTATAGTAGAATGTTCATAGTTACTATTCTCATCAGTTTCATGTCAATGACCTGAATTAATACTTTGTGAGGAGGAGAAGATCAAAGAAAATAGCCAGAGCGGTAAGTCCTCTAAGGACAATAAATTCAAAGAAAAATACAAGGAAGCTTCAAGAGTTTGCTTCCTTTTATTATGCAAAATCTGGTAATGAACACTCCTCAGTGATTCCCAATCTGCCTTGTCTCTAATAATGAAATCATAGCTAAAATGGGATCAACTGTCTTATTTCTCTTTTAAGGAAGATTTGCTGTTATATATTTAGTCATCTGGTTCAGCAAAAATAATAATTACATCATGGATCTTGATTTGTCTTAATCAATAGTTGAAAGTAAAAATGGACATCCATTGTACAAAAGCACTAATACCTAACACATCTTGCATATAGGAAATGCAAAATAAGGATGAGGTGTCTTCAGAACAGCCCAACAATTATGCATATGAATTGTTCGTTTGCTTGTTATATTTATACCCAGGAGCTCAAGGCAATTAACAATGAGTTCTCCTCCCAAACCAGTCCCTTGCAACAAAAATATGGTTAAATAGGTTGGACAGAGAAGTGACTGGCCCAAAGCCACCCAGTGAGTTTCTTTGTCCAAGGGTAAACTTGAACTTAGATCTTCTCATCTTAGTCCAACATACTCACATACTCACAATTTATTTGTTAGTCAGAAAAAGTCAAGAAGAAATAATTGTCCATACAACAGTTGTCTATATAAAGACATAGCTGCCAGGCTTTCTTTTGGTTTAGCTATTTTACTACTTCTATGCATAAATAGTGAATGAATGCTAATGCAAGCTGAATAGATGTGGTTAATGCTTGATCAGTGCATCATGCATACATACAATCATTCTACTGAATACAGGCAGTAATATTAACAATACAGGGCAAACTGAAATTGCAGCACCATGGAGAGCTCTGTGTAATCCGAGAGCTTTTAGTCCCTGCTCTAGTCAACCTTTTTCGTAATTACTCTCAATTTTTTGTTTCAGAAATATAAACCTTAATACATTTCCAGAATTAAAGGAATTCTTTTGGCTATCTGTGATTTTTCTCAATACATGCTTCTTATGTATACTGAAGCAAGAGCAGATTTGTCTTAGATGAAAAAATATGTGAGGTTCCTGACCATTAGTCTTGAGCTCATTATAAAGAATACAGTCCATTTTCTTCAGCTAGTATTGTAATAGTCCCAGGTCTGGTCAGCTGTTTCTCCACTGAGCTAGATGAGAATGACAACATGGAGCCTTCATGGTATTTCACTTTACAGGAATATTTGGTTAGACAAAGATCTGAATGTTAAATCTGTTCTGCTAGAAGGAGGCTGCTTATAGTACTCCCCAGATGTGCTGCGATTACAAGTCACAAAACTCCCAGATTCTGGATCTCAGTCCCAACACAACTGCAAGTGGCAGGGTGAAGAAGGCTGGGTAAAAAATTCTTATCAGTGTTTTGATGGGCAATGGTAATTCTGTAGCTTTGCTCCTTGAAGCTTGTCTGCTGGTGAGTTTGTCACCTCTAGGAAATATCACTACATTCTCTAGCCAAGAAATTATTGCACATATGGTTCAAGTTCTATTACATTACATTTGTTCATGTTGGTTCCACATGGTTGGAAAGGAAAAAAAGACTCTGAGGATCCCCTCTTGGGACTGAAGATGCCAAGACCAATAAAAGTGGGGAAAACACAATGCAGGCAGAGCCTTCCTTATGGAAGATACACCTCAAGTGCTATTTTGGACTGGGAATAATATACAAATGTGCATAGAAAATTCAGTCTATAAACTGATTTAGCACATTTGAACTATATCTTAATTATGGCAAAATTGTGATTAAGTTGCAATTCAAAAAGCTCCCAATTCAAATGTCATGAACTTCTTTTAGACTCTTCATAGGCATTAGAAGGTAACAAAAGTTACCTTCAACAAAAGTTGAAACAAATCAGTATACTTCAAAATTGAAGAGAGTCATAATAGACAATAGTATAAAATACACTATCAGTTATCCAAATTGCACATTGAAGAAAAATCTGCAACTGAAGTGTAAGAAATCTGGGGAAATCAAAGTTTTAGCCTGATGTTTTGAGTCAGGTAACAACTCAATGACAACTTTTTGACCATTAGACTTGTGCAAATTCAACATAAATTGGAAATCTGAGACTAACAGAGGTAATGATCAATGTAAGACTGCAATCTGAGATTCAAGGGGAATCTGATTTGATTATATTGTTATTGTTGGTTGCAAAGTCAGCCAGATGTTCAAACAGGATTTGGCATTTTTATCTATCCATCTCAGCCCTTCCCGAAGAGCTGGCATATTCTTGTTTGACACTATCTTGCTTGACATTGTTAAAGGTACAATCGTAGAATGTAAGCTGTTCCAAATAAAGCTGCTTTTTGCAATTGACTAATGGTGATTTTGTCAATACAATTGACTAATGGTTTTATTCATGTAGTGCTTCAGATGTTTTGGGATTGCACCCAAGGTACCTATTACTAGTGGTATTATTTTTCCTTTTTTTTTTGCCACAGTCATTCTACGTCTATTTGCAGCAGAATAAAAATATCTTTGTATTTTGTGAATTTCTTTAGTTATTTCTTGTCTATCGTGCTCTCTCCAGGTACTGCCACCTCCGCTGTGCAGACTTTTCTGTCTTTTTTATCAATTGTTAAATCTGGGATGTTTTGCAGCAGATACTTGTTTGTTTGAATTCTAATTTATTCAATTTCTGTTGCCGCCCATCTCAAGCAAGTGATTTTATATGCCACATCATTCCCGGTGACTCTAATGGGCTTAAAGATCTGAGACCACAAGATGCCTTTAATTGCTTTATATTTTTGACAAAATTGGATGAAAATACTGTTAAAGAAATTAGGCCTGCCATGTTTCAGATAGATACATCCAAAGGCTTATTGGAATAAGTTTTGAAATAATATTCTAGACCAATTTTAGAGTAGTAGAGATGTATTCTACTTTATAACACATCAGTCAGATTCTCCTGCAAAATTTCTAGAAGGGAAGTTTTCTGAATATGATGTCAGAATTAATAATAAAAAAACCCCTTTCCATTTGCTTTTCTGGATGCCAAGCTAAGCATGTCCCCAAAGAATGACCAACTTCTTCTATAATATTGTTCCATGTCACTTATCTTTTCTGGGAGGCTAATAAAGTTTATCATGGTTGGCAAAAATTGTCCATTATGATATTCACTAGCTTCAAACAAAGGTACAGGGCAAATTGGCGAAAGTAGATGGTTTCAGGGCATGCCTTTGGAAAATGACAAATGACTTGCCCTTGTGAGAGGTACAATTTTGTAGTTTCTGGTTGTTTGGATTTGTAGGATGCCCAAAGAGCTGGCATAGCTGGTTGACAAGTTAGTCTCTTAGAAAGGGGCAAGAGTTGGTAGTGTCAGAGTTGTGGATTGGTGGCAATGTTCTAGGTTAATTAGCTAGCAAAGACACCGAAAGTAGTTGGCACAGTGAACTACAATGCCACAGAAACTGACAAGAATCAGTACAAAGAAAGTACCAGCACTGAGAAAAATTATTTTAAAATTTAATACCCCACCCTTATATTTAGAACAAAAAAGGTTCAGGTGCTGCTTGTAAATATTAACCTGGCACCGATTCATTCACTCACTGTCAAGAATTTTAAACCTGTCCAGACCGTACACAATTGCAAAGTAAGGGCAACTATGCTTAAAATCCTGAGCGCCGAATTGTGGCCTTAGTTTTCTTGGTGAGGTAGTTTACAATGCAACATTCCATTAACACAAATAAAGAGTTAAAGCTTGTAGCTGGCCACAAGCAGTAGAAAAGCCACTAAATCTGCAAAGCTCTTTGAAAAGCTACAAAGCATTTCGAAAGCGCCTGATTCAATTCACTGCTTCAAAGCAAATCATTGCTTTGATCTGTGAATCTGCTTCAGTTGGGTGATTTGACTGAAGCTTTATCAAACTGAAGCACTTTTGAGCCTTTGCATAAGTTCACTGGTCATAACTATTGGTAAATTCATTCTAAATAAATCCTAAAATTCATCTGTCAAAGAAAGCAACTGATTTCAAAATTATCATGCAGATTTACCAATCTGTTGAAAAATGATCAAAATAACAACAACAAAAAAATACAATACGAGTGTATGCATCACTTATCCTGCAAAAATTGTTAGGAAAAAATGCTGATTAATGTGTGGTCATTACCAGAAGAAAAAAGCTGGTTGTTGATAGATGCATTCACTTAGTCTTCAGATCAGTGGTGGGTTGTTCTTGCTTCGGTCCGGTTCTTGTGAACCGGTAGTAATGGTGGCGGGAGGCTCCGCCCACCCACTCGGATGTCATCATGGATGATCTGCGAATGCGCAGAAGTGCGCACGCTCCTGTTGTGAACCGATAGTAAAGGTAAGTGGAACTCATCCCTGCTTCAGATCATTCTGGTCTGATACTGAAGGCAGCCTATATGCCTCTCTGTGAAATAGAAAGAATTACTACTACCATCAGTATAGTGTTTGTTTGGTTGGTCCATCACTAGTGTCCTTCAGAAGTCTCAGGCAGTAGTTTTCAAACTCTGTTCTGGCAATAGGTCTGATGTTAGTATCAACATCTTCAGCCAATTATCATAGCCTATTTGTCTACAGATCCCTGGTGTTGACATCTGCCTCTTCGCCTGTAGACTGAGGGGGCGATTAGCTTACTGTTTAGTTTACTTTTGTGCAATGATTCCGTTTTGGATAGATTGAAAAAAAAAACTTTAAAATATAGCATGGCTGAAGATCCACTGATATCAGAAAAAACATTGCCAAGAGACCTCTCACGTCTGCTTGCCAGGAGAGAAAACAAGTCTTCTTGCCAGAGAGAACATTGCCAAGGGATTCCTTAGATCCAATCCTCCCTGGGAAGATAGAATGCCTGAAAATGTCTCAGGAGCTTTTCATTCAAAAGGCTGGCAAAAGCAGGTAAGCTGAAAGACATTTGTCCACTAGTATTAATATATTTCAGAAGTATTAATTCAAAGGAATGCCTGGGCTGCTTCACAGAATGCTTTGGTTCATGAAGTCAACAAGGCAAGTCATCAGACCTTGCAAACTTCCTGCACTAATTGATTTTAAATTCCTGAGATTCCCTGCTGATAAGTATAGAGGTTCTCCTTGACTAACATGGAAAGATTTCCATGAAAATTGAAATATCAATATAAATCCTTATGTAAGGAGGAATACTAATAGTAATATCCTTATATAAGAAAAAATACTAATAGCAGTAATCAATGGTAGGCCCCTGCCAGTTCGCACTGGTTCTCCCAAACTATATGTTAATTTTCTGAGCAGTTCAGAGAACCAGTTGTTGGAAGAAATCTTTTCCCATTTTACAGGGCTAATCCTACAAGGAACGCAGGAAGGAAAGATTCTAGTGTGCCTGCATTTCTAGCCTAATCCTTATCTTAATTACCGCTCCTGCTGCTTTAAGTGTTTTCAGAAGCTGCCTCTGGGTTAAGCTTTGTTACATTGTAACAGCCTTAATGATACTTGGCAGTATGCCCAAACTTTCTGTCTATAGCTGAGTTTATCTGGAGTCGTCCCCCCCTCTCCCAGAGTTTTTGGTGGTATTTTTATTCCTGGGACTTGAACAGCTATTTACAGAAGGGTTGGCATAGCCATAGAAGAAATGGCTGAGAGGCAGGATGAAAGCTTGGCATTCTGTCTGATTTTTTTACTGCCTTTCTGAGGGCATGTGATTTTTTAAAAAAATCTGGATGATTACCTTAGGGTATCTTGTGATGTGAGTGAGACCAGCTGGTATCTTTAAGTGGTGCAAATGGATCTAATGATTGCTTCTCCTGGGTGCTTTGTCAGTTCACTGAGCACAGGAGTCTCTTGTCTATGGGGATTCTTCAGTCATCCAGGTCGTGGTTATCCCAAAGGTGCTTTTTTCAGGAGGCAACTGGACTTTCTTGGTTTCCAGAAAGTCCAGTTACCTTTTGAAAAAGCACCTTTGGGATAGGAGTCTCTTGCATTGCTTCAGAGTGGCCAAGCTACATAATTGCTCACTGATAATAAGTGGATTCTCATTCCAATTTGTTATAGTTTGCTCTCATGATAACATGGCATAGTAACATGGCACCAATTATAGAAAGTTAGCACCCACCACTCCTAGAAGAATGAAATATTTTGAGAAATACTAAAAAAGAAGAATATATTTCCCTGTATGAGAAGTGGAGAAACATCTTTTCTTAGAGGGAAAAAGCAGCCCCCGCCTTCCTTAATAGCCCACAGAAGATGTCAGCACTTAAGAGATAGATAGCTGTATTCATAGACAAAAATTCCCTGCAGCAAGGCAGAATGGGATTAGCCCTCACTCAAGATGTTAATTTGTTAATTTGTCTCTTTAGCTCAGCATTTTGTAGCCCAAATATGCCCACCCACTTTCTAGAGAGCTTAAATGACTTCTTTGCTAAAGGGTTTCACTTCATGAACAAGAGCCATGCCTACCCAGCCAGTCATTAGGGCAGAGAACCGATTGTTAGATTATTTGAAGCACATCACTGTAGTAATATATTAAGCCATGCTATGGATAATTCATAGCAAAAAATAGGAAAGTGACTTAGCTCAAACATGCTATGGCTTGAAGTACTTTAGTAACATCTATACAGGAAGAAACCAAATGGGATTTCTCCATGTTTGTCAGAGAAATCTTCATAACTTGGAAATCAAGTTGGTAACTTTCAAAGCATATGCTCTGTCCCAGATGTCTAAGCCTTTTCCTACATTCAAAATGAAGGAAAGCAGGACATGCCTGAAGATAAGGAAGTGTTTAGTAACAGAAGGAATTATCAGTACAGCACCTTATTTATAGGGTTGATGTAAAACATGCTCTGTTGTCCATTGTTCCATTGTATAGATCCGTGATGGCGAACCTATGGCACGTGTGCCACAGGTGGCACGTGGAGCCATATTAGTGGGCATGCCAGCTCAGCTCTGGGATGCATGCGCGTGCTGGCCAGCTGATTTTCAGGCCTTCTGGGCCCACCAGAAGTAGGGAAACAGGCTGTTTCTTGCCTCTGGAGGGCGGGGGTGGGGGGTGGGGGTGGGGAAGGCCTGTTTTTCTTTCTTACCTGGCTCCAGATCCTCTCTATTTATCTGGGAAGGGCAAAAACAGCCTTTCCCACTCCCTTGGAGGCTCTATGGAGGCTGAAAGAGCCCATTTCCCGAATCCCAGTGGGACAGGAAGTGACTTTTTTGCTGTCCCCAGCCTCCAGGGACTCCTAGAGAGGCTCCTAGAGACTCCTAGAGAGGCTCCCAGAGACTCCTAGAGAGGCTCCTAGAGACTCCTAGAGAGGTTCTGGAGGCTGGGGCAGCAAAAAAATGTAACTTCCTGTCCCACTGGGAGTTGGGAAATGGGCCCTTTTAGTCTCCGAAGGGCCTCCAAGGGAGTGGGAAAGGCTGTTTTCACCCTTCCTAGATAAATAGAGATGATCTGGAACCAGGTAAGAAAGAAAAATGGGCCTACCAGGATATCATATGCCAGGAGCGGGGGTGGGTGGGTGGGCGGGTTGCACACGGCCCTCCCCTGCTCCCCCTTCTCCTGGCACGCGATGGCAAAAAGGTTAGCCATCACTGGTATAGATGATTGTATGCGCGTGCACACATTATTCAACCCCATAAGAATCCTGAAGAAATATATAGCATCCCTCAAATGATTTCAATAAAAAAAGAACTGAACAAACAAAGTGATTATTATAAACGCAATTAACCTTGTTAAAGAATGAACCATTGGCATGCTTCTCTTTTCATATGCAATTGTTCTTTAAAATGTAATAGAATGGCATATTCCTGAAGATTCTTGTCTTAAAAATTTACAAATATTATGATAAAAGTGACTTTCAATGAAAATATTTGTGGGCCTACAAATTGAATTAATTAACTGATAGGTTTTGGAAAGAGATGTGCTGTTCACTAGCAATGGTTGTCACCCAACAAAATCCTCTGTTGACTCATTTAATATCCCTTTCCTTGGTTGGTCTTTGGTGAAAGATTGAATTCTTTACTAAGATGAAATTTTGAGTGTATTTCAGTGTGATATTTAAGCTTACCTGGATATTTTTCCTAATTGCATTTTCATTTCAATTCCAAAACACTTTTTGTAGAAAGAACTCCTAAATTATATATATGGCATACAGACTTAATTCAGTTTACATCCTTTAAAAAACCTTCAGTTTGAAGTTTTGAGTGCATAGAAACCTATCAGTTAATTAATTCAGTTTCCAATACTAAACAAATGAACCACATCTCAAATAAATAAACATATTAAATTACATCTTGATTTAAGATAGCAGAAAATGTTTGGGGGAATTTTTCTATTTCCAAGTGTTTGGAAAATATTCCACTGTAGGAAGTAGCTAATATGCCATAGATACCCGTTACCAATATTGTACTCACAGAGAATTGAGTATACATCATCACTATGTGTGATAGCCACTCCTAAGAGAAATTTTCTTATCAATCATTTGCATAGAAATATTTAGAAATATTTGTTTCTTGCACATCACTTTGTATTACAGTCTCTTCTACGGAAGTATCATTTGAAGTAATGAAACAACTCTCAGTCATTATAGTAGTTGTCCACCAGGGGGAACCTTTTGATTATAACACAAGTGTAGTGCACCGAATTGACAGAGCTAGAGGCTCACCTGTGAATCCAGAAGGACAGTTGCACACATAACCTGATGCTTTATGGTAAATGAACACTGAGGGCAGTTCTGGAATTTTTTCCATACCAATTTGGCCATGACAATTCCACACACTCACTCCTGCAGAGACATGGATTATTGTTACATTCGTTGATGTCTATTTCACAGTGAGAACCTATATACCCTCTGGCATTGAAAACAACAGAAAGAATTGTAAATTATTGCCCTTATTTCTGATTGGGGGTTCTAGTGGTAACTTTGGAAGCAACAATGTGAATGTATTAGAGCATATGTGAAGGGAGGGTCAAGGAAGAGTTAAGAAAAGAAGAAAAGAAATTAGTTCTATATGCATTTGTGATACAATGTGAGTATGCCAAAATTGCAGTGGTGAAATCCAATTTTTTTTACTACCGGTTCTGTGGGTGTGCCTTGGTGGCCGTGGTGTGGCTTGGTGGGCGTAGCAGGGGAAGGATACTGAAAAATCCCCATTCCCTCCCCACTCCTGGGGGAAGGATATTGCAAAATTCCCATTCCCACCCCACTCTGGGGCCAGCCAGAGGTGGTATTTGTTGGTTCTCTGAATTGCTCAAAATTTCTGCTACCGTTTCTCCAAAACCTGTCAGAACCTATTGGGTTTCACCCCTGCATAATTGGATGGAAATATGTCACATACAAAGGATATTTCTTATGGCACCAGAACTTTGAATGGCACCCAAAAACCTACTAGCATACAATGCAGTACTAACAACAAAGATACAATATAATATCTTTACAGCATCCTGTACTAGCTAATAGGCAGGTTGCTGAATTTTGTACCAACAGTATAATCTCCAAGTGGTTCTCAAAGGTTGTCCCATGTGAAGAGTGTTGCAGTAGCCCAAATGAGTAGTCATCAAGACATAATATATATGCCATAATATATAATGCCAGTTGAGTTTCCCCTGCCCATTCAGCAGGAGTCCAGAAACAGCACCCACACAACCCGGTCATGCAATTGCTCCTCAAGGATACTTTTCCTCTAGGAAGTAGTATAGCTATTCTATCTTGCTTAGGCTCCACAATTTCAGTAACATCACCTACTTAGCCTGAGTTGGCAATATATAATAGGATGTCCTCTATTGACAATATTGCTTCCCAACTAATGGATGACCACTCCTAGCAGCTCCATGAAGATACTATTGAAGTGGTGTTCTAATATCTAAGGGGCTGCCATAAGAAAGAGGGTTCAATCTATTCTCCAAGGCACCTGAAAGCAGAACAAGAAGCAATGGATGGAAACTAATGAAGGAGAGAACCAACCTATTTATTGTTCCTTGGTCATCCTACACAGCAGATAGTTCGCTTCTTTTTTATAGTGTTTACTAAGGAGGGAGGCAGGGCTGTTTAAAGTCAAACCAGGTGCATGGTCCTTTATCACAGCACATTGGTGGAAGTTACTGTTATTTTCTCAAGTTTGGGTTCTTTCCTTATTGAGAACAAGCATCCCCACCCCCCAAAAATCCCTACAGAGTCAGAAAAATACTGATTCAGCAATTGAAACAAGCCAATATCATGGGGATGATAAGTCTGGAGCCCCAAATTGAAACAGGAGTGTACATGTAGGGCCCCTAAGCTAAACACCATGTTTTACAAATCATAATTGGCAGTGTCATTGTATTACCCCAATACTACAAGACAAAACCTCAAGCATATTACAAGTTAGAATGATATCTGTAAGAGAAGCAATAGCAGAATCTAAGGGAGGAGTTAAAAAAGGAATCAGTCTAGAATCCCCATGTAGCCGCAACAAACTAACCAGGTGCTGAGGGTTAGTTGAGAAGATTCCTATGCATAAGCTTTCAAAAAGAAATCTATTTAATTGAAGATTTACACATGGACCTGGTCTTTCATGCCTGACAATATCTGAATGTGGCCTGAATACAGTCAGAACAGTCTGATTACAGAACATTCAAACCTACTAGTATTCCATACATATATTTCTGTTCCCTTTTCCTTAATGTGCATTATTCCTGATTACAGGAAGGGAAGGCAGAAATGCAATGCAGTTAGGACCCAACCCTAAAACTAATCTTAAAACCTCAAACAGCAGCCTCCCTTATTTGTTTTACAACTTCCCCAAGTGACTTCCAGTGGGACTGATGCTACTTATTGCAGCAACCTTTTTTTCTTCCTATCCTATTTCCCCCAAAATAAGACATCCCCTGATAATAAGTCCAATCGGGCTTTTGAGCGCATGGCAATAAGGCCAAGTGCTTATTTCAGGATTCAAAAAAAATATAAGACAGGGTCTTATTTTCAGGGAAACACGGTACATTTAGACTCATTTTACAATTTCAGACGCTCCTTTATATGTAGTTAAGAAATATAATGTTCTTTTTAACCCAATATGATGTCCTTTTTCAATTAATCCAAGTAATTAATACATCCACAAATTGCTTACTGGAACGACAATTGAGGCCACAGTTCTAAAATTAGTGAGAGAATCACAGGAATTCTATGAAGGTGCCAGAAAGAAGGAAAGAGAGGAAGTGTTTAAAATCAAGTTTTTATTTTTTTGTTTTTTAGTTTTTAAAGGCAACCTTATCTCCCTAAATAGTAAAGGGCTAAGAATTATTTATTTATTCTATTTTATTTATTATAATTTGTCAAATAGAAACAAAAACAGGACTAATATAAAAATACAATAACAAGGACAATAGGCATGTTAGTATGATTATGCACACACACCTCTATGGACCTCTTAAGTATGAAGCAAGGTCCACAAAAGTCAATTTGTGACTAAAACTGAAAATTTGTAGCGGAGACTATTGAATCAGGTAGAGCATTCTAGACTTTGAGAACTCTATTACAAAAATCATATTTTTACAATCACATTTAAAATGATTTAGATTGAGTTTAAAGCAATTGTTTGCACACATATTATTGTGATTAAAACAGAAAATATCATTTATAGGTAAAACATTACTATGTACAATTTTGTATGCAATACCTAAGTCTGACTGCAAGTGATGCAGTTCTAAGTTATCCAAACCAAGAATTTCGAGCCTAGTAGCATAGGGAATTCTATTATGCACAGAAGAGTGCATAATAGTAAAATACTCGTAAAATACTTCTGAACCCGGTCAATTGTACTAATGTCAGATATATGGTAGGGATTCCAAACAGTTGAGCAGTACTCTAAGATTGGTCTAGTGTAAGTTTTATAAGTTTTATAAGCTCTAGTTAGCAATACAATGTTTTCAGAAAAGAAGCTTCATAGAATTAAGTTTACAACTCAGTGCTTTTTTAGCAACGCCGTTACAATGAACTTTGGAGCATAGATCATCAGAGATAAGTACACTTAGGTCCTTCACAAAGTGAAGGACATCTGCCAGATCAATACTACCTAGCCTCTGATTACATTTACTAATATGTAAGACAGAGCATTTATTAATCAAAATTTGAAGTTGCCAAATGGATGACCATTCAGACACATAGTCAAGATCACTTTGCAAAACAACAGAATTATCTGTAATATTAAATAATTTTACACCATCAGCAAAAAGGACGCAATTGCTTTTAAGTTGACCACATAAATTGTTAATATAGAGCAGTGATGGCTATCCTTTTTGCTGTCACGTGCCAAAAGTGGAGAGAGCATGGGGGATTGTGTGTGTGCGTGCTCACACCCACAATTCAATGTGCCCCACCCCCCACGCATGTGTGCATGACCCCCCGTGCTTTCCCCGCTTTTGGCATGCAGTGGCACGGTGGGCCAAGTAGGCCTGTTTTTCACCCTTCCCAGGCTCCAGAGGCTTTCTTGGAGCATGGGGAGGACAAAAATGGCCTTCCCCACCCTCCAGAGGCCTCTGGAGGCTGGAATCGGCTCATTCCCTGACTTCTGGTGGGACTGGAAGGCCTGAAATCAATTGGCCGGTGCATGCGTGCGTGCTGGAGCTGAGCTAGGGCAACACTCACGTGCCCACAGATATGGCTCCGCGTGCCACCTGTGGCACATATGCCATAGGTTCACCATGACGGATATAGAGCAAGAAAAACATGGGACCTAAAACGCTGCCTTGTGGAACACTACTGTTAACTGATGCAGGATTAGACAGCAAGTTCCCTATTTTGATCTTCTGCAGTCTATTACACAAAGCAGCAATCCACTTGTGCAAAGGTTCAGTAAGGTCCTAAGAATTTAATTTCAACAGCAGTTTATCATGTACTACTGTATCAAAAGCTTTACAAAAATCTATGTAAATTGCATCTACAGCTTTACCTTGATCAAGAGGTGTACTCCAGATATTTTTACAGTGCAAAAGTTGTAAATTACAGGATGAGCTTTTCCTAAAGCCAAATTGTCAGATAGCAAGTTATTTGTCCCTAAGTGGTGAACGATGTAGTAGTTTATGATTGATTCCATAACTTTGCATGTAACACAACACAAAGAAATTGGTTTATAATTTTCAACTGAACTAGGGTCACCCTTTTCAAAGATTGGTATAACTATAGTTATATGATGACCATAGATTAGGCAGAGAATTAATTCGAAATGATACTTCAAAAATTGTTCACAAAGGTTCAGCTAAGACAGTAGCAAGCTTTTTCAAGAAAAAAAGCACATAATCCATCTGGGTTAGCAATGGCTTTAGATTACATATTGCTAGTTCAACGTTATCTACTGTATATTTAATATTGAGCAATTTGTTACAACTATTTGTGGTTTGACTTGTGAATGAGGGACTGCAACCATTAATATCCACAAAAACTGAACTAAAAAATGTATTGAAAAGATTGGCCTGACCAACGTTGTCATTACAATCACCTCCATTTTGTCCTTTTAAAGGTGGAATCGCTTGTGAGTCTTTAAGTTTTGAGTTTATGAAGTTGTAAAAGGCTCGTGTAGAATTTGAGTTTAACAGCTTTTCCTCCAGTTTACAGAAATAATTAGTGCATTTGTTTTTTATTTGATGACATAAGGCTTTGTAGAGGCTTTTGAAGTTGGCAACGTAACCTGTCTTGTTGTTCCACCAAAGAAATTTTTTCTTAGATTGTAATTTTCTTATTGCCTTGGGTAATTTATTCTTTATAACTTTGGTTTTTCTCATTATGTATAAATTTATAGCTTGATTAATTTCAAGCAAAAAAGTTTTATCAAAATCTTCTACATTTTTACAACCTGAAAACAAATGGTGCCAATTTAAAGATGCTAAATCAGCAAGTATTAAATCATAGTTTGCTTTTTCAAAATTATAATTTGAAGAACAGTCAATAAGACCCAATTCAGGAGGATGCAGATTAATACAAAAGTCAATCGTATTATGATTGCTGTTAGAAAAGGGTTCTTTAACATGTAAACCATAAATTAAATTTAAGATATTACAAAGAATTAGACCCAGACAATTGTTAAGACTAGTGTTGTCAACAACTAACAGCTCCAGCCCCGAAGTTGTAACAGCATTGTAAAAAGTTACAAGTTCATTTGTTGATTTGTTTAAGGCCCAATTAATTAATAGCAAATTAAAATCACCAAGAAGAACAAAAGGATGTGGGCAAGGAGCCGCCCAGGTTAATAGTTCAATTAACTTATTCATATGGCCAAGATCACAATCAGGGGCTCTGTAGCATAACAAAAAGAGAACTGTAGTATTTAGAGTCAGGCCACAAACAATGGACTCTGAGAAAGCAAGCTCAGGAGTAACATTAATCTTTTTCAATCCTTTTTATAAAAAAATTGCAACACCACTACCTCTGCGATTTTCATGGTCAGACAGAAAACATGATAATCATTTGCAGTAAAAGAAGTGTCTAGAAAAGATGCTTTCAAGCAAACAAAAATGAGGTAGAAAAAAGACGTGTTCAAGAGCAAAAGCAATTCAGACATTTTTTTTGAGAGGCTTCTTGCGTTAAATAATTTACACATTAAACCAGTAGGAGTGGACCTTAAGGAGATGGTGTGGGTGTGCATACCTAATATTGGTGGACAGGAACATGAATGTTACAGTGTGGGCCAATGTTCTTACATTTAATACGGTCAGCACAGTAGTTGACATATAAATCTGTTTCACTTTTGTCCAAGTGGACAAAAGTCCACTTTTGTTCACTTTAAGCTCTGCACAGAGCTCTCGGGTGCAGATACATTGTAGGATGGACAAATCAGGCCACAAATGTAATTTCTTGTGTTTTACGCTGCTTTTGGCAAATGAATTTATCATGGATATGAACTCCTGATTACAGGCTTCACTCTTGCAAACTGTTTTGCAAAAACGCAGTACTACTGAACCTTTGTTATTCTTATACTTCTTATATTCTACATGGAAAATGTCTACAATTTTGTTGGGTGTAATGGTTGATGCCTGGAAACTGCTGATAATGCCATGCACCCTGGTGATGTCATCAAATTAATCAGAGTCGTCCAATCTGAATAAGATCATGTTTGGTCATTTCTTTTCTCTCAATTGTGTCTTTTACGAGGAACGAGATGTGGTGCAAGGGTTTAACAATGTCCTGTGACTTAGGTTGGTGATTTAAATCAGAATTGCAGGAAATTGATCGTTCACTACTCTGCATCCTTTCCTTTTCTTCTAAGGCCGCCAAATGCGCTTCCATACTGTCAACCCATTTGGACAAAACAATGAATTTGTCAACTTTAGGCTTGATACTATTGCCAACATTTTGCAAAATCATCAGAATGGGCTAAGATGGATCCAAGTTGGAGTATCAGGGCCTTCTTTGCCCTTATTTGTTGCGAGCAGCAGTAAAATGAATGCTATATGCTAAATCAGGATATGGAACATGTATTTGAAATATTTTTTGGAATCTAGTTCAGGCTTCTATATTGCTTATGTTGAGGAATTGTTTAATTATATCTGTTTGCTTTACACAAGGGTTAGGGTTATGCCACTATTACAGAAATGAATGTTTTTTTTTTCATTTTAATAAAACAAAAGAAAAAAAATAAGACAAAACTATAAAAATAATAAAAACAAGAAAAAGAGAAGAATCTCCCCCTTGTGCATATAAGAGCTGATCATGTATAGATGTGTCCCTGTGTGTGTATGTTTTTTTTAAAACAACAACAACAACAACTCATTCAGCAAAAGATATCCAGCAGAGATGGATGCTTGTGAAATAATGCAGAACTTATATGGCTAGCAGTGACACATGTAACCCTCTGTGGTATCTTCACAGGTACCATTATTATGACACAAATGTGACCAGCAAAAGGGAACAGGTACTGTATTTCACAATGCAGACCCATGTATCCATTGCCTGTGCAATTGCAGCTATATCTGCATTGCAATAAAAGAAACACGGACAGATTTTTTAGTCCATACTACTGATCTGAACAATTGTGCAGTTTTCTCTATCCTGGGGGAAGAAACCCTGCATGGCTAGCAGTGGGCCTCTAGAAATGATCTAATGCAGTAGCAGGGAAGATATTTTGCTCTGTAGGACTAGGTTACATTACTTAGATCACTGGTTTGGGGGCTGCAATGTGTTTATATTTAATGTGTTATAAACCACCCTTATTCATTGTTCTGAAGCATCACTTAAAAACAATACAAATAAATAATAATAAAAATAAAAGGTATGCAATGCTTTTCCATTGTTTTACTCTATTCCCATCAACCCTCAGCTATCAGGGGAGGAGCAGATTAGTTTTACCAAAATGACTTCAAAATTAGGAAGGAATCTTGGGGCTACAAGTTACTGACCCTTGTTTTAATCACTGTTTATTGGTAAAGCAAGAGTCTCATTTCCCTGAAGATTTCCCATCTAAGATATTAATTCTCCTTTTTAAAATCCTGTTTTCTTTAGCTAATCTTTTCCAGCACCAGTGAGAAACCTGCATTTTTCTTCTTCTTCTTTTTCTCATTTTACCTATTAATACAATCCATCATTTACACGCTCAACTGTGATGGGTCTCTTCGAAGGTAGATTCTTTGTAATCATCTTTAATGCTCAGGTAAAACTTTTTCCATGTTTTACTAGTCATTCAAAGATGAAATGAAACGGAGAACCCTAGTTTTATTTTTTTTATTTTTTATTTCATATTTGTATTTCTAGGCATATTCCTGAATTTGCATCTCATTATCTACAAACATAATCCCTCTTCATTGATCCAACTTCAAGACCAGGCTGAAAGCAAAGCTGCTGCTGAGACTAGTAGTGTAAAAAAAAAAAAAAAGTCTACCAGAATTCCTCTGAGACAATTTGGGGCTTTCATCTATTCCAATTTCCATAAAAATATTCATTAAAACAATACACTGCAGTACATAAAATTAAGGTAGGATATATATTCTTCTGTGACAGGGTGGGAGATTATATATGTAGGTCAGACTTCAGGAAAAGATTGACAGAAAAGAAAACTTCTTAATTTAATTGAAATTGCTCATTCAATGGATCCCTTTGAATTCAAGGGTTGTATATTTGAGTGCTTGTGGGACTGAAAAATTTGAAAAACATGGAGGACCAGATCAGACAATACTGTTTTTCTAAACAAAGCCTTTTAGGATTTAAAAAATACTTATACGCACTACTCTCTAATATATACTTATGCAAATATATTTAAACATACACAAACACACACATATTCAAATTAAAATCACTGTTACCCCATCAGGTATATACTGTATTAGGAAGGACTAGAATGGTTTAGTTTTCTGCAGCAATGAAAGTCAAGCTATGATTATTTATATCATACTAAGTCGGCTTTCTCGGAATAGCTATGTTTTGTGTTGTATTGTGTGTGTGTGTAATTCCATTGAATTTATGTGGTGTTATGGTCTGTCTGCTACATCTGTGGTTTTTCATGCATAAACACTTGCACAGTTGTAATTAAGTGTGATACAGTTTTTAATTGTTGCGGAAGAAAAACACACACAAGTAGCCGAACTGAAATATGTAATGTACTTTATATTGTAGTTGTGCAATACTATTAAAGATAGATGAAGTTATACTGAAGAAATTACCCTCTGGAACAGTGGTAAAAAACATCCTGTTGAAACATCCTGTTCTATACAGAGAGCATTTGCAAATAAAGACCACCATAAAATATTCAAGAGTGCTTTGCTGGATTTTGTGTAGTGCCTGCATTATTTTTTTTCTTTTTTCTTTTGCAATTAATGCTTGCTATTTTCTGCATGAGTTGATCAGTGGATTTTGGGACTAGTTGAATGAGTCAAACCGAATCAAGGAGAATATTCGTAATAGTCAAAATACCGAATGAGTCAAAAGGAACAACTTGCTAGTGTCCATCTTTCTCTTCCCAAAAACTTAACCAAGGACCTAAGATACTGTACTAGTTTTATTTAAAGATATACATTGGCCATGGAATGTGAGTGGTGCAGTGGCCTAGAGATGGAGCTCTTGCCTCAGAATCATCTGTGAGTTCGATCCTAGGTAGCAGCAGATATTTCTCGCTCTGGGCACAATGAGTAAATATCAGCTGCAAACTCTGCATTGGTAACAGGAAGGGCATCTGGCCAGTAAACACTCAGCTTCATTCAGTTGCCTCAACTCCACCCTGATACAAGGGATTATGGGGTCATTAAAAGATATTTTTTTTTAAATGGCCATGGAATCTCTTCCAGCATGTTATAATTTTTTTATAATCTCCTACCTACCATCTGGATTCCAAAATTACACTGCCAAAGATAATGACAAAACAATTTGGATTTTTGAGAATCCACATATTCCACCTTGAGTGCATGTATAAAGCTGCATTTTTTTTATCTGCTAAGAGCAGAAACCCTGACCTTGTCACTAGAACCATTATTTCAGTAGACAACTTGATTATCTTTCTCGTACAGCAGCATAAATAAAACCTATTGTTTAATATAATCAGAAAAGGATACCTGATCCCAGTGTGATGTCTGGTCTCTTCTGATAGGACATTGCACCTGATTTACATTTTGAGGCTTGAATTCCCAATGGGACCCTACCTTTATTAAAACCATCATTTCTATTTTGAGGTTCTCCTTATTTATGTAATTAATTGGCACACACACAAGCACACTCCCACACACAAGAAGAAGAGAAGGAAAGGAATCATTGGGGGAAATTTCAAGTTTGTGTGATGCAATATTAGAGGGAGACATGAAACAAAGTGGAGGAAAATGGGAAATCAGGTTTTGAAAAGTGCCATCACTAGTGATTTCACTGAACTAGGGCTGCATAAAAATCTTGTTTTACGTAGGAAGAACCTGGCTAAAGAGAAATACATACATAGGGGTGTGTGTGTGTGTGTGTGTATTTTAAATGCAGCTATTTTGGAAAGCTTCCATATTCATTGATAGATGGGGTAAACATGGGTTTGGGAATTTGGGTTGTAGTAATGCAGCCTACAAGTGATATGTTACAGGTTTAAATATTTCTCAATATTTAAAAAACCAGGTAGAAAATCCTAAGATTTTATGCAGTTACAAACAACCAGCTGCAACTACTCTACTAGAACTCATTTTTCCACAGTTCAGCAATCCACTATTGTACATTTGGGGTTTTTTATCTTGAAATCTGTATGATGCCTAAGATGAAATCAAGAATAGCACCATGCTCCAAATTCAAAAGGGGAAAAATTTTTCGAGCGTGAGGGTTCCGTTATGTCACACCTTTCAACAAATCCTCTATTCCTGGAGTGATTCAGCTTCTGCTATGCAATACCAGGAAAAGAAGTATTTAGGTACATACCCTCATACTCAGAATCACCTTTTCTCCTTTGAAACTGGATCAGTGCACAGCCTTACTAAAGTTTCTTTTGAGTTGAACTCAAATCTTGTTGATTTCATGGACGCATCCATATTGTCTTCCTGATGGCTGTATGGAAGTGGTTCTCTTATTATCTCCTTTCAGAACAGTTGTTGGCTATCGAGTCTAAACTACAAGTGCTGACATTTTTTAGTCCAATCCCCAGTGGTTTTCAAGTTCAGTGAAGTTGAGGCAGTTGTTGCATTTATGACATCTGCAATTGGCTTAATTCATGCCAGTTTATGCCTTTCTCTATTGATGATTCCAATTTCATGATTGTAGCCAAAACTCAATCTCCTCCCCTCCCCCCCGTTGTTGGATCCAATTGCTTCTTGTCTGATGCAAAGGTTTCAGCGTTTTATTTATTAAGTAACTTATGAGACTGCTACTTGTGTTACATATTATATACATATTACATATTCAACTAATATTCATTGTAACATTGATAACATTGCAAATGTGATGAAATAATCCATGTGAAAGAGACTTAATGAGCTAAACTGTTGGGTCTGATCTTAAATAGATAAAATGGATCTTAAATACTAAACTGTTGAAATAAGAATAAGGTTAGTTTGGGGTTTGGTTTGGTTTGGTTTCTGGCTATTCAGGTAGTCCTTGACTTACAACCACAATTGAGCCCAAAATTTCTGCTGCTAAGTAAGACATTTGTTAAGTGAGTTTTGCCCTGTTATAGGACCTTTCTTGTGACAATTGTTAAGTGAATCACTGCAGTTGTTAAATTAGTAACATAAGTATTAAGTGAATCTGACCTCCTCCTTGATTTTGCTTGTCAGAAGCTCACAAAAGATGATCACATGACCCCAGGACCCTGCAACTATAAATATGAGTCAGTTGTCTAGGATCTGAATTTTGATCACACAGCCATGGGGATGCAGCAACAGTTTTTAAGTATGAAAATAATAAGTCACTTTTTCCAGTGCTGTTGTAATCTCAAACAATCCCTTTAATTTAATTTAATTTAATTTAATTTAATTTATTGAATTTCTATGCCACCCAACTCCCAAGGGACTCTGAGCGGCTTACAGCAAAAAATAATACAACAAAGAACATAGGAAAATTATTAAAAACATTATAAAGACATTTCAAAAACATTAAAAGTCCATGCACACCATTCATGGCTGGATCTTGCAAGATTGACAGCGAGATCAACGGCCCCAGGCCTGCCGGAAAAGCCAGGTCTTCACTGCTTTCCGGGAAGGCCAATAGGGTGGGGGTAGTCCGGATCTCAGGAGGTAACTGGTTCCAGAGAGCTGGGGCAGCCACAGAGAAGGCCCTCCCCCGCAGGCCTGCCAGCCAGCATTGTTTAGCTGACGGGACCCGGAGGAGATCAACTTTGTGGGATCTTACCAGTCGCTGGGAGCTATGTGGTAGAAGCGGTCTTGAAGATAACCTGGCCCTGAGCCATGTAGAATTTTAAAGGTAATAACCAACACCTTGAATTGTGCCCGGAGACCAATAGGAAGCCAGTGCAGCTCACAGAGAATTGGTGTAATGTGGGTGCATCTAGGTGCACCCACGACAGCTCGTGCAGCTGCATTCTGGACCAACTGTAGTCTCTGAAACCAGCCAGGAGGGGCATGGGTCCAACAAACAAGTGGAGAAACTTAAACAAACAAGTCCAACAAACAAATGGAGGAACTTATAACAGTTCCTTAAAGGAACTGTTATAAGTTGAAGACTATCTGCATTTTCTAATTCATCCAAATTCCAGTTGCAATTAGAAAATCAATGTCCAGTCACAAAATCCACATGTTTATCTACATGACCTACAGGTGTTTTTAGAAAGTTAGGTGGAACAAAAAAAAGAAGTACTTGGCATCTGCTGTAAACAAGTTGTCCAAATACATGATAGAATCTATGCACTGCCCCCCCCCCCCCAATTGAGGCATGGTTGACTTGCACATTCATCATTGTTGATGGCCCATTTTTCACCAAGGAAGCCAAGTGGGCAGGAACAGTAATAGCCACCTAGAGTATCATGACAGGCTGCATCATTCAGACAAGGCTCTGACAAACATTCATTGATTTCTAGTTCACAGTTGATACCTGCAGTGAAAGTTGAAGTTGAAGACATGTCAAAAGTGCCTGTTCTGAAAATAGATGACAATTTATAGCTTTATACAATGATCTGAAACTCTTTGGGTTCCCAAATTTTACAGTGATTATTTTTTGTTTCATATCTGGGGGAAGAGGCAGAAATCTAGATTTTAATGAGGACAGAAAGCAGAGCTCTCATTTTCTAACACTGTTGTCTGTAGAGTTCGGTCACTGACTTACTTCCTAGGAGATAGCTTTAAAATATAACATTATTTTATCCAATGAATCTTCTCTGCTAAGGTTCTGTGACCTGACCAGGTTCACACAATATTTTAAGGGAGATCCACAATGAGAACCAACAACAGCAAAATGCTGGGTGTGAGCAGGAAATTAATTTCCTCCACTTTTTCATATATAAAGGGGTGGACTTTGATTGCTTAGTTATGTCCAAGCTTTCCTCATCATTTACCTGCTCCAAAGAAATCCCTATATGCAGGTCAAAATATATCAAATGTTTTTAATTCTTAGCATCTATTAGATCCTTAGATTCTTAGCATGTATCTTAGATCATAGCAGAAAACGTTCATTGTGGCACAGATATGAACAAGGCTACTAACCTAGTTTTCTACATACAGTATTGTGTGAAAGGTTCAGCTGAAACAAAAACAGTAAAGCTCTTCTCGTAATAATAAAGATAATAATATGGATTGTGACTTGGAAGATAACAGGATTTTATTGTAAAGAACATTAATGTATCCTTGAAATGAACGATGGAAAAATAAATACATTGTGTGTCTATCAAACTGTAAGAAAAGAGAAGGATGTAATAGATCAGAATGAAGGTGGCCAGATCTTATATAGCAAAGCTGATGAATACCTACAGCGAAATAAAGGATGTAGATTTAATTCTGAATGATGATCTAAAATGCATGTCAGAAAGTATGAGAAAAATTAGGGAAATATTTTACTTTTTTTTAAACTAAAGTTATATTTCTACAATCCATGTTTAGCCAAGGTGTTAATTCATTTGACTTCATCAAACCAAAATGTTACTGGTGTGGTTAGCAACACTTTAAGATTATAAGATTTAATATTTAGAAGTCTTTGTGGAGTTTTTTTTTATAGGCAATCTTTAAACGTATTACTGTGTGTTACCACTATGTATAAGTTTACTGAGAGACAACATGCTATTGTACAATAGTTAAAGGCGCTAGACAAGGACTGGTAGATCCATTTTCTAGTCTTCCCTTAAGCATGAAGACCAGTTGAATGGGAGATATAAAAACACCCCAGAAGACAACTTCTGAAAATGTTGCAAAAAGACCTGTATGGATCTGTCAGGTAGGAAGTATGCAGACCAAGATTTTTGTAAGTCAACTGAAAAACACATTAATGGCCGTGCTGGTGCAATGGTTAAAATTGCAGGCGAACTTTGCCCACAGCCAGGAGTTTGATCCTGAACCACCTCAAGATTGATTCAACCTTCCATCTTTCCCAGGTTGGTAAAGTGAGAACCCAGCTTGTTGGGGGAAATACAGTATGCTGCAATACAAGAAATATTAGAGAAGCAAAGCACATGTGAGAATAAACTGAATGCTTGGTTCATCATTGAACTGGGATAAGACAAAGATGGGTGATGTCTCATTGATTTTTTAATGTACTTAAAGTATATTTAATTTATTTATTATTTATTTTCTATTTATTTCATCAAGCATATATTTTATGACAGATACAAGTGTAAACATAATTATAAATACATGAAAAGGATACAAATAAAAGAAAACATTAGGACAGGGACAGTAGGCATGCTGGTGCACTTATGCACGCCCCTTACAGACTTCTTAGGAATGGGGTGAGGTCTACAGTAGACAGTCTAAAGTTAAAGTTTTGGGGAGTTGGGGAAGAAACCAAAGGTAGTGCATTCCAGGCATTGACCACTCTGTGCTGAAGTCATATTTTCTGGATTGGTTTCTGGATTTTATGGATTGATTTACCATGAATTTGTATATAAGAAGTATTTGTGGTAATATTATCAGTGTGTGGGTTGGTGATGTGGATATATGTCTAAGCAACAAATCCCCAATGATTTTGCTGCAAATGATTGTTAGATTGTTTGTATGATGCAACAGGCTATATGAATCTAAAAAAAATATTAAAGACCAAAGTAGTTGTATTTGACAAGAAAAATGGAGTGAATAATTACAAGTTACACATACATTATGAAAAACTAGAGCAAGTAGATAAGTTTTATACCTTGGTAGAATGATTACTAAAGATGAAAAATATGAAGAAATTTTATGAAGTGCAAACACTAATAGAAAAGCAGTATATGTGATTTCTTGCAAGAAATGAATATTTACTGAATGAGGCAACAATTACTATATATAATAATGTTCTTCAGCTCACTGTTATATGCAAGTGAGAATTGAGTATGAAAGGAAAAACTGAATAAGGTGGGAGTGGGATACTTAACAAGTGTATGTGATAAAACTAGATGTGATAAGGTTAGGACTGACTAAATGCTGAATTAATGTGGACTAAGAACAGAAGTGAATGATGAATGAAGTGCATTGAGATGGTTTGGTGAGAGAGAGAATGAATGTTGACTTGCAAAACAAACACATGTAGGAAGAGTGAACTTATTGAGATGGAAAAGCGAAGTTAGTGAAATCCTGAAAAACAGAGGTAAAGAAGTTTTAAAAATAGCAGGCAATGCATGATGTGATATGAATGAAGTTGCAGCAAGGATTTTGGTTGCAAAGAAAATAATGAAGAAGCATTGTGAAAATACTTGATGTAAACTACTTTTAGCAATGTTTCCTTTTCTTATCTAATGTCTTAATTTCTTTTGCTATTTCTTACTTCTTTTCTGATTCTGCATAATACTGTTTACCCTAAAAGGGAGTTGTGTGTGTGTGGTTCATCTTCATTTTTCCCCTTGAATGACGAGTTGTTTTATCTACTCATCATTGAAATCTTTTTTTCATAACAAACAACAATCCAGGTCTTTAAATTCAAACTGCTGAAATAACCCAAGGGGCCACTTGGATTTGACCATTATTCTTTATTTAAATTGCTTAACATGCAATTTAAGATGCTAATGGGTTAATCCTTCTTATGTCTATTTTCCTGAAGAGCCATGCTCTTTTCAGACATTTGTTTGTGCTGTTTGTTTTTCTAGTAATGCAAACAACAGGAAAACAGGGCACCAGGTTTTGGTATCAAGCTATCATACCAGGATTTGCTACAAATATCAACATTTATCACTGAATGTAGTAAACTTTGGCTATTTAGTAGAATACATTTCTCTGGTTGTACCAAAAAGTTGCACCAGGCTGGTTTGTTAATATATGAAATTTTTCAATAAATATGATTTTAAGAAGTTGCATCAGGCTCAGTTTCATCATGGCTGTTTCCTTGGTATAACTAGCTAATGAATTCCATTGAGTCAGCCATTCCAACTATGCCATAAGGCAGAGTGAAGCAACTGTCTCTAGTGACATACCTGGTAATCTCTGGCAATCCTTCTGAGTTCCCACCTGTAAAGTACAGCCACATGTACTACATGTCTTGTCTTCTAGACTCTACATTTGTCTAGTATCTCAGATGCAATGAAGGACACCATTGCCAATGAAATGCAGCTCAGTTGCTAGTCCTCTCCAGAAGATAATTCTGTAAAAGTGAATTAGATCTTATTTGATAAAATATCACCTACTTTCCCGAGATAAACTGGCTTTAGATATTTCTATACCATGAGCACAATATATCATACTGTTACATGATTTGGATCAAAGCATGGGCAAAAGGTAGTAGGATAATGGCATAAACATCAGAGGTGTGCGAATCGGCTGAAATTTGATTCATAATTGAGATTTGAAGGCATAAAGATTTGATATAATCCAATTGAAGATTTGATTCAACAAAATATTCAACCATAGCCTATATAATGTCAAAATAACTGCAACTATTTCAACTTTGAACAGAATGGGATGAAAATAGCAGGCGGATCCTTCACTGAACAAAGTGTCAATCTGGATAGATGAAACAGTTTTATAACAAAAAGCTTCTGAAATATGTCCCCCCACCACTTCAATTATGTCTTCTGGGAAAGATAAAATAAAAATAATGAAAGGACAGTACTGCTATCTCCAAAGTGTCCAACAAAGAGCTTATAAAAATGCAGAAAATGTCCTAGTCCAACTTTTAAATAAAAATGTTAAGTGTTTAAAGTTAAACTAACTCTTACAAAAGAGTTCACCTCCACTAGCTTTTCTGAGCTTACAAACATGATTAATTTACTACAGAGATTAACAGGAATTATACTGCAGATCATTTGGCGGACTGAGTTAAGGAACAACAATGAAATTTGTGATTTGTGGAAATTCCAAGGATATACAGGAAAGAGGAAATCAAACTTTTCAAAAGAGTAGCAGAAATTCTTTTAAACCTCTTGCTATCTCTGTAGGTGAACCTGCCTAAACAATTCTAAAAGACTAAGAAATAAATAGAAGAGCAGAATTCCTCTAAGCAATTTGACAAGGAGAGTTTGTAGAGACGATGATGAAATTCATTGGTAGCCACACATGTCAATATCAGCATATCCATAGACTGTTCAATATCCTTTCCAGTCTATGGATAGAAAAATATTATAATCTTTGAATTGATGAAAATCAAGAAAGAGTATTATATTATTATCTAAGAGCAAGAGCAATTTGTCAGTAGAGCTGATTACCAAGGGAAGGGGTGAGTTTCTATTCCATGGAAGAATTCAATAAGGGCTGGACAATCAAATGTTGTGAAAACATTAATTAAGATTTATTCTTAGAGTTGAGGGATGAATTCAGTTTCCCAAAATGTCCTTTCCAACTTCATGATTCTATGAAATTCCAAATCACTTTTAACTCTTCAAAGCATTCCAACAAATTCTGTTCAAAGATTCAGGTTGAAGGTTGAATTCATTTCATTCGAATGGAAGTAGTGCACTGATGAGTGTGATATTTGCCCAGCATATTGTGAAATGTAAATGGTGTGCATGAAATATAAAAACTGCTTCACACAGGTTTTGCATGAATATTTTGAGAGATACATGTTCTCTTGTTCCTCCCAAAGAAAATGCTTTATTCTCAAAACATGTATGCAAGCAACTATATAATCAGATCATGTTATTAAGGAAAAAGACCTCTAGACATACATATCATATTCTTTGCCCTGAGACAATGGGCAATATATTTAATCCTGAGAATTGTTCTCATGTCACAAAGTGTACAGAATCCCCATATTTTGCAATTGCTGAAACAATTTGAAGTTTAAGAAAAGAATAACAAAAAGATTATACTGAGGAACAATAGGCAAATCTCAAGGATGGGAGGGATATGTTTCTCAATAAAATTGTCATAAGTAACAGGTTTTAATACACACATACACACAAATACACCCACACACACCAAACACTATCTAGTGACCGTAAATCTGTCAGGACTTGTTAACAGCAGTTCCCTGTGAACATTTGATAACACATTGACAATAATAAATGAACTGTGTATATAAATCTCAGAACAATCATATTAAAACAAATATACCCTCCTCGCCCTCCACCCCCACCTTATCATTAACATGAAACTACGGCTTGATTTTGCTGTGCTGGATCAGGCCATTGGTCTGTCAAACCAATAATTTGCCTTAGGCTACTGAGCAAAAGGCTCTTTCCATCTGTAAAAATATATACACTGCAATGGAAAATATATACAAATACAGACATACACATATAAAATACATACACAATTATGTGTATGTATATGTATATGTGATGTGTATATGTACGTGTACGTGTACATGTACATGTACAAGTACATACATATGTATATAGCTTGGATTATTTTAAGTCAGAAATTGCATGTTGATAATAAATGAAGTAGCAGCATGGGGACTTGGGCAAATAATTATGTGGCGGCCTCAAGTTTCATCTATAAGCTGAATAATAGTCTACCACCTACTCCTTTTTAAGAAAAGAATAAGATGAAGAAAATTGTCACCAAATGACCTCCTGTAGATAAAATAGCCTTTGTCTCCAGTTATTCAAACAGAAGTAGTAAGTGTAATCTAACAAAGTTGGAATGACACCCAGCAAAAAAACATTATTAGCCATTTTAAAAATAATAGACTCTGATTTTCAATCTTTCAAGACGCATTTAATCTCTTAGCTGACACGTTACCTAAGAAAATCCACAGTATCCTTCTGTATAATGCTGACTTTCATAGTCAATACTTTTCTTCAAGGTAGATCTTAACTACACTTCATAGTGCCCCATGAGGAACACAGAAAATTAGTCTCTCTGGAGAATTCAATATTTTCTTCAGATTAACAAATATTTACATAATGAAACACAATTGTTTTCTATTTCCTATATGTCCAGCGCCAGTTGCACTTCATCAGCTGTCCAACAGAAGCACTATATACCAGGGGTGAAATGTAAAATTTGTTACTACCAGTTCTGTGGGTGTGGCTTGGTGGTGGTGGGATAATATGACTGGATGGGCGTGGCCAACTGTTTTAAAAAAAACTTTTCAAAGCATTTTTTCTAATGCTCTGAAAAGCCTCTGCCGCTCAGGCAACTCAGCTGGGATTGTCAGAAACTTTTCAAAGCATTTTTTACCACCTCTTCGGCTAAGAAGTTGCAGAAAAAAATGCTTTGAAAAGCCTCTGATGATCCCAGCTGAGCCACGCGATCATCAGAGGCTTTTAAAAAAACTTTTAAAAGCATTTTTTCGTTGGAAGAGGTTGTAGAAAAAATGCTTTTAAAAGTTTAAAAAAAAAAGCCTCTGATGATCATGTGGCTCAGATGGGCATGAGGGGGGATGTCCGAACCGGGAGCATTTCACCCCTGCTATATACACTAAACACTATATTCACTCTTCCCTGTGATTTAGGCATACTAAGCTCCTTTCTTCTAGTCAAAATTACATGAGACATTTCTTAACTCTTTGATGAAGCAGGACAAAAAAAAAATTAAAAAATTCATCCAGCAGATCAGTTGCAGAAAACCGTCTGGAGAGCTCACAGAGCAACTTGCAACCCAGAGCCGGTAACGAGAGCATTTGGTTAGCATTACCGTGGTTGATTTATTGCGAGCTCTCAGCATACATATCAAAAGTTATAAGCTTTTTTAACATCCCAGGGAAATGAGATGAGGGTGGATGATTTCCCACTGTGATTCATGGTGTCAGGCTGGGCTAATAGCAATAGGCAAGCTCCCTCTGACTGAGTAAATGAGGATTTTTATTACCAGCAGAGACACCTTGGGAGTTTCATGCAAGATTCCCTCTGGCTCCTGCATTTAACACATCTCACTCACAGCGAGCTGCAGAAAACTAAACAACCACCCGTACAACAGCAGGAGCTGCTGATAAATCATTCTGTTAAGTGGGCTTTAAAACCCACTCTTTTACTATTGCAGAAACAGAAAGCTGCCCTTTATGGAATTATTACTCTTATTATTTTAGGCATGGATGCTAGAAAACTATTCTCCAGTGGGTAGCTCAGCACATCTCGTTGGGTTATTATTTTATGGCTCACTTTCTTTTCTGTTTTTAACCCTTCTGACAATTCTATGCTCATATGGATTCTTGTGTTATACTTCCCTAAACAAAGCTACTGAACTAAAGGAGCCAAACAATATAAACTTAAATACAGGCAGCATTCCTAGAATGTGCAAGAGGACTAGTGACTGGGGAGAATGCTCTTGTTTTTTCTTTTTTCCTACAGGTGTCTCAACTTGAAATTGTGCTTAAACGGGAAAGAGTAAAAGGCAGAATTGCCAGAAAGGATTTTCATAATGCCCCAGGATTGGCTCAGTTTTCAACTAGATGGAAAACTGCAAACCATGGGAGAAGAAGAAATAGGGGCATTTTTTTTTAATGTTTTGCATGGTTGGTGCCGTCCTTTCGAATGGCTTAATTTGATTTCAACTATAGCTGAATTAGGGACGTGGTGACTCAGTGGCTAAGATGCTGAGCTTGTCGATTGAAAGATTGGCAGTTCAGCGGTTTGAATCCCTACTGTCGCGTAACGGGGTGAGCTCCCATTACTTGTCCCTGCTTCTCCCAACCTAGCGGTTCGAAAGCATGTAAAAAATGCAAGTAGAAAAATAGGGACCACCTTTGGTGGGAAGGTAACAGTATTCCGTGTGCCTTTGGCATTTAGTCATGCTGGCTACATGACTATGGAGACGTCTTTGGCCAGTGCTGGCTCTTCGGCTTTGAAACGGAGATGAGCACCACCCCTCTAGAGTCAGGAACGACTAGCACATATGTGCAATGGGAACATTTACCTTTACCTTTTATAGCTGAATTAAGAAGCAGTCACCCAATTATGATCATAAATATAATGAAACCATCCTAGAAAGATATGTGTTATTACAAAGTGACTAGTAATTTGAATTTCTTAGCACTACATTTTAGGAATGCTTAAAATCCTATCCTGATCTACCTACTTATTTCAGGGTACTGACCCCTCCTTAGGTTTGCAGAAATTAAATCTTTTAAACTTTCAATTCTACTGTTCTCCTGGTAGGTAGGGTTAGTCAATAAACTTAAATGAGAACAGTGTGTTTTTCTTTTTTTAGTAAAGAATTGTCATATAAATAAAGGTCAATGTGCTTGATTCTAGTGCTTGTAAATACATGAGATTGGAAGAGAAAATATGCACTCCTTTCCTTTCCTTTCCTTTCCTTTCCTTTCCTTTCCTTTCCTTTCCTTTCCTTTCCTTTCCTTTCCTTTCCTTTCCTTTCCTTTCCCCTTCCTTCCCTTCCCTTTTCCCTTTCCTTTTCCTTTTCCTTCTTTCCTCAGTCCCTACATAACCAACTATACAGATATATTCCCCAATCCCTACATAACCAACTATAAAAAAGGATGATGCTGAATGAATGACAATCAGATTCACAATAAGGATAAACTTTTTGTGTAAAAAATTCTTAAAGTTTTAGATAAACAATATTCAGACCATTGCCATGCCTTGTAGGGATGAGAACAGTGTGAATGCCACTGTAGAAAGCTTTCTGCACTTTGCAATCGGAAGAAGACATTTTTCTAGGTAAGGTGACTGAAGCAACAAATGCACACAAAAAAAACCCTTGTTTCCATCTCTGGCACGTTTCATGGTAAATGATCAGCCAAATGATTGGTCAAATGTTAAAAGGAAAACTGGGGGAGGGGGAGAGTTTGGAAGTAGGACAATACTACTCTTTCTTCCATCTGATGTTCAAGTTTCTCCTCCTGATAAAGGCCACCAGCCCTGCTGAGCAATCCCGAATCCCGTCTGGATGATTTAATTTTCTCTTTTCCCTTTTTAATACTAGTTTTCTTCTTGTTGTTGAATGGCGAGCTTGTCTTCCCCATCATCAAGGAGTTTATTCCTGGGTTGCAGCTATTGCCAGAGTCATGTCATGCAGCTTCCTACATACAACAGGAGGTCCAGGTTGAATGTGATCATTTCAGAGCAGCCGTACTGGCAGTTAATGGGCTTTTCCGTCTCACTCCTTTCTGTCTTTCCTGTGGCTCTGTAGTTCTTCTCATCACTTGCCCTGGACCGAGACACATACTGATAGCAGCAGGGTGGCAGGAAAGCTACACAGTTTTTTTATTTGAAATATAATTTGGTGTCCATGTGATGGATCTTAACTGAAGGCAGACGTCAAAATAAAGTCTATGCCACTCAACAGAAAAGATCTACTTTTACTTTTTGACATAACTCCTACACTCCTTGACAATTTATTTCCCAGGGGTGGAGAAGAGATGGGATGCAACGTTTACACTCCTGTAAACGCCATCATATTTTTGTACACTATGCGTTATCTGCTACCAAGCTCCGTATCTTTCTAGAAATTGCTCGCTAAACTTAATTGGTTGGAGGGTTATTTGTTTTGATAGTTTTACATGTCAGCTATGTTCCTGATTAAAATTTTCAGGATGAAACCACACAATTCTCCCTGACAACAACATACATTCAGGAATACACTCAGGGCACTTCAGCATGAGGATTTATGCCAGTATGAAAGCAGGTCCGGACCACGATGTCCCCAGGACATGAGTGGCGCTGGAGAGCTGAGCTGATTTATTTCCTGCTCAGCTGCCTTGCAGCTAAAATGGCTGCAAACTGATTTCCCACTGATGAGAACATTTGCTTTCCTGCTCTTCTTGAGCCAACATTCAGGTCCTGTGAGGTCTCACCCTTTAAGAGGTTAGAGAGATCTTGAAGCATTGGATCAACTGGACTCCAGGGGTTCCTCCCTTCATTCCCCATTTGAATGAAATGAGCGGAGATTATTTTTGTTGCAATAGCAGTTTGGATTTGCTCCCTTTGGTTTTTTTTCACATTTCAAATCAGCAGAAGTGAACTGCTTCTCACAATTTGGGGAATGAAAACAATAATAATATGGAAGGCCCTACTTTCAAAACCTACTTAGCACATGTCTTGTTTGGCTTTCATCCCTTTCTTTCAATACTGATTCTTTTCTAAAGTAAATAGATAGTTATTCGACCCTTCAGCAACTATGGGATGAATGAGATAATATAATACAAAGGGCCAATTAGATGATGGTGCCAGTGAGGTTCTGGAGGACAGATTTAATGAAATAAGCACAAGGAATGAAATTGAACTGGGTTCATAAAAAACACTGAGCAATTTCAATTTAACTGCTTTTTTTAATCCTTATAATACTATTTTAAATGTATTAGCCTGTAAAATATAGGCTAATAGACTATCTAAGAAAAAAAAAAGCTGGCATTTTTATTGAAAAGAGGCCCAACATCATAACTCCATTAGTTAATGCTATTGATTTCAGTAATGGTGGATAGTGCCCCTTATATACATCAGTTCCAACAATTTTAATGGAATGCACTTGAGTTGAGCCAAGAAATTTGAGTTGCAGGTAAATATCTTCTGCCTTTTCATGTACAGTTGCTGAAATGCAGGAATGGGATATTGAAACAATGTGCAATATTAAGAAATATTATTGGAAATTTCATGGTGAGATTTCACATGATATTGTGTGAAGTGAGGTTAAACAAGAACATATTGCATTGATCTCCAACTGTGCTTTTTTTCTTGGGATTTGTGAACTTACCCTATCAATGATTCATACTGAACAGTGGTTAGATAATCCTACAGTTTCTTTGACAGGCAAGACAATAATCTAATAGATAGATAAAAATCAAAAGTGAATTTAAGATTCATAGAAATATTCTTATGTGCTGAAAAATATGCAGCTTTGTGAGAGATAAGGCAACGCTTGAGAATGCATAACCACCTTGTCAGGGCATATGAAAATGTCTCTTTCTAAGAGGTGGAGAATGAGGTGGCCTTTGATGAAGGTGATCTGAAAGTCTGATGCATAATTTAGAGTGATTCTTATAGAATCCCTGCAGCTGCAATCCCATGGTGAAATGGTAAGGGAATATTAGGTCCATAACGAGATTGCAGTCTACAGCTGGTAAAGTGAAATGAAGGGAAAGCGAAACCACAGCATATGTTATGTGAAAACAGTGTGTAGTACTGCTGAGTGGAGAAAGCAGCATGAAACTGACAGTTCCTAGCATGAGAGAGAAGGTTGTATACAGTACGGTAAGTCAAGCAGATCGATAGGAAAACTAAGCAGGCATGGAGGTCCAAGAAGGTAAAGACTGGTGGAAGTGGAAATTAGGGAAGGTCAGCTCCAAAAGAGAAGGCAACAGAGTTTCAGATAGTTATATCTTGTTCAACAAACTTTCTCAAAAGGGAAATAGATGGAAAAGAAAAGGAACTCAAGAAGGACATGGAGACCTAAGAATGTATTTCCCACATTATATCCTAATACTTGCCCCGGACAGTGAGGTACACTTAGCTGATCCGTCACATACAGCAAACATTAAATATTAAAACATGTTTTTGTGGGAACTTTGGTGTTCTTTTATTGTTTGCTTGCAAACATTTCATTACCCACCTAGATGACATCATCGCTAATGCAATTTAACATCAAACAGGAGAATCTTTTCTCCATGTTCAGCATGCTGACATAGGTAAAGGTAAAGTTTCCCCTCACACATATGTGCTAGTCGTTCCTGTCTCTAGGGTGCGGTGCTCATCTCCGTTTCAAAAACGAAGAGCCAGCGCTGTCCGAAGACGTCTCCGTGGTCATGTGGTCGGCATGACTAAACGCAAAAGGCGCACAGACTGCTGTTACCTTCCCACCAAAGGTGGTCCCTATTTTTCTACTTCCTTTTTTATGTGCTTTCGAACTGCTAGGCTGGCAGAAGCTGGGACAAGTAATGGGAGCTCACCCCATTATGCGGCACTAGGGATTTGAACCGCTACAATGTCGACCTTTTGATTGACAAGCTCAGCATCTTAACACTGAGCCACCGCATCCCTGTACCTTGTCCATGTACAGCATGCTGACATACCCACTTCCAAATTACAAAGGCAAGGATTCCTCTGCCTGTTTTTACAGTTTGCATAGGTTTGCCGAGACAAGGGGGCTTGAGTAGCTGTCTGGAATGTGCTGCAATTGGGGGGGGGGGCTGCAAAACAAAGGTTGCATGCATACTAATTTTGTGAGTTCTTACCTGTGTACTCAAGAGGACAAATGCACTCATACTTCCCTATGAGGTTCAAACAAGTGGCACCATTCAGGCAAGGTTCAGAAGCACATTCATTCACCTCCCGTTCACAATATTTCCCTTGGTAACCTGGGACACAGTAGCAGGAGTATCCCCCAATCTTGTCTCTGCACAAAGCTCCATTGAAGCAAGGATTGGAAAGGCATTCATCAGTGTCAGTTTCACAGTGTGCACCTGTGAATCCTTCAGCACAGAGGCAAGTGAAACCACCAGGTTCATCCTGGCAGGTGCCTCCATGCCTACAGAAATATGAGTCACACAAGCTAGTGGCAGTTTCACAAACAGTGCCAGTGTACCCCATGGGACAATCACAAGTAAAGTTGAGGTTTCCAGGAACACTTGCACAAGTAGCATTGTGAAAGCAAGGGTCAGAAGAGCAAGGATCATCTGTTTCTTTAATACAATCTTCTGCAGAAATGTCCGCCGATGAGTCCAGACAGTGGCAATTAGTGGCCGTGGCAGCAGCGTGGCACTCAGAGTCCTTTTGGCAAGAATTGGACAGGCACTTGGGGCCATCATTCATGCAAAGTGATTCTAAAAATAATAGAGACGCAAAAGAAAAATTAATAGACAACTTTCAGCAAATCAGCACATGAGCTATGCAAGAAAAACTTGCACTCCCTTTTTCTAGTTTAATGGAAAAGGCTCTCTTGTTCAGGGCTTAAAAGTGCATATACAGTAGTGGCCAAAATTGTGGAAACCATTGGGAGAAAGTGTATTTTTGAGGTTTGATGGCTAATAATAACCACTTTTTTTTTTTTTTTGGAGTTTCAAGATAATCATATTCCATTGCTGGAATGGCCTGGGAATAGCCCTGAGCTTAACTCAATTGAAAATCTATGGAGTCAACTAAAGAAATTTGTTAGTCGGAAGCAACCCAGCAATAAAACCCAGTTAATAGAAGCAATCATTCAATCTTGGTTTCACATTATAATAGCTACAGAACTAAAAGACTTGGTTCACTCCATGGGAAGACATTGTAAGGCGTAATTCATGCTAAAGGTTACCCAACTAAGTATTAACTGACGTCATAATTTTTGTATATCTCATTTTTTCTATGTGTTTCACTTTTCTTCTTTATACTGTAACTGCTATTCTAATAGCAAATCCTTCATAAAAGTTATTGCATTAGATTCTTGATTAAATTACCTTTCCATTGATATAGAATTTTATGGTACTACTAAAAAAAAAGTGGTGTTATTAGCTAGTTTTAGAAAATAAACTTTTCCCAAACAGTTTCCACCATTTTGGCTACTACTGTATATCTCATAATCAGGAAGTTCTCAAAGTATTTACAGGCAATATTGGGACAGACATACCTTACAGTTCTATGTACATAATTATTTTACAATTACTTATTTTGCCATACTTATTCTGGGGTAAGCTGTTTTTCTTCCAAATGAGTAGGCGCTCTCATTTCTACTTCTACTATTATAGGGATAATTCACAAACCTTCAAAGGCACTCAAAAAAAAGAAAAAAAAGAGCTGAACTTTTGTAGTTGGCACCAGGATTCATTCTGATTCACTCCCATTTTCCTCCCCCCTCCCCCCTCCCCAATTCCCTTTCCTTGGTAAAATATTCTGTCTGTATTCAGTCTGGATTTCAAGACAGTAGAAGAAGATCATGGACCTGTTCTGCAGAATAGTAAGCATAATGCTTGATCTATTTAAACATAAAAATAATATTTCATGCACCTACTATAATTTGTTGGATGGTAGGAAGTATCAGACAAACTTTCTATCAGGTGATTTTAAATATAAATAAAATAACATGTAATATTTGAGAATGTGTGTGTGTGTTTTTTAAAAAAAACCCAACGGTATCAATTATTTAAAATATAAATACAGAGTGTTGTGGGGGGATCTAGATAGATCACAACTTGAAGAACGATCAACTACCACAAGGCAAGAAGTAGATTTTTTTTTTACTTCCTAAAGATGCTGTTTTTTATACAGCTGCAAAATTGAGTCTCCCCCCTCCTCCTCTTCTCCCCTCCTTCTCCTTCTCCCCCCCGTTTCTCCCTCTCCCTCTCTCCCCCTCTCTCTCTGTGCCACAATTTTTCCCCAACCCTTACCTAGAAAAATATTTTATGTACCAGCTATCCAAATGATTAGTTCAAAAGCTGCAAGTGTTATATTTCAAAGAAGAATAAAGCCTAAAAAGGAGATATGTCTTCCCTGTAGTAGTTCTTATACAGCAACAGTAAATTATGAGATTAAAAAAATATAGGGGGAAATGCTGGTGATCAGTTATAGGTTATAAATGTGAATATCTTTCCCTAGGTTGTTTTTAGCCTTTCTCATACTTAAAGTTTTTGAGCATAAGATTTGAAAAAAATAACAATTCCAACCATATCAATTCCTGACCTAATAAACAAAAATCTATCTCCCCTCAGTTGGTCACTAAGATATTGCGTGAACCTTAGTACAGTATTGAATCTCATATGCCTTAGAATATAAACTGTGTTCACATATACATCTCAGCTCTCTTGTTTTTAAAAATATACTGAAAAGGCACGTGTGACCTAGTCCAAAATATATGAGCGTTCATTAAAAGTCTGGATATTTAGAAGATGTAGGAAATTCTTTTGTAAATAGACATAATTTCCTTCTTCACAGGGCTCAGTTGGCATATATATCTCCCTGAAAAGGGAACATAGATAACTTCCCGGTGTTTGGCCTTTTCGCACAGGAAAGCAAGTATCTGATTCCATGGGAACTACCTTTCCTGTATATCCTGACCTGTTTTGTGAGTAACCCTTGCTAGGGGGTAAAAGCATGCTGCGTACAGGCACAAGTGCTTCCTCATGCTTGAGCTACAAACATCTGTTCTTGAAATAAGAATATTGTCCCAATTAACACTGTCAGGAGGGAGTAAAGAGAGTGTGAGAGAAAGGATGGGGAATAGGTTAAAGCCCACAGTGATGACGGGGAACTGGGTCTAAGCAGCTTCATATATAGAATTAGAACCACACAAATTATCTTCTGTTCTCCACCAATTAAGATCACATAGGAGTGACCTGCTCTGACAAAATTTTTTTTAGAAAAATTTAACATCTAAAAATATTAAAATAAACTGCTGATCATTCTAAATTTAGACTGACTGATACATGAAGTAATGCTCGGAGTCTATTTAAAAGACATTATGGCACTAACCTAATTACTCAAATAATTAGTGCCAAACATTTTACCCTATTGTTAAAGTCTTTTGATGTAACTGAGAAGTTTGGCAAGAGGTTTTTCCCGCTTAGAAAATGGAATATATTACAGTTGAAGTAATGAGTTTTCCCAGGAAGATTTTGTTCACATTAAAGATTGCCATCTACTGGCTAGTATTAGTATTAATCAAGATATAGCAGAAATTATTTTTTAAAAAGATCCCACAGAAAGATTGACATTTGATATTATAATACAATTATAGTATAAATCAGGAAGCCAGATACTATAGTATAAATCAGGAAGCCAGACTCTGAAGGAAAAGTGACTTTCCTTCAGAGTCTTGGGAAAGCCTGTACAGTTGCTGCTAAATTGTAATTGTTAATATGATTGAAGGGAGGAAATTATTAAATACATGGGAGGTAATCACATAAACTGAAATTAATCAACTATTAATTAATAGTTTTAATTAAACAAAATTCAATTTTCTCTGGTCTCTATTTTTGGGAATGTGATCAATGCACACCATTCCAACACAAAAGACAGTGCATGGCCTAAAAAACATTGTGTATCCTTCGAGAAGTCTACATTACTGGCAAACAATGGAAGGAAACAGAAGTGGTCCACCAAAAGAAAAGTGAGTGGACTCACTGTGGCAATGAAAGCCCCACTGGAAGACAGGAAGGAAGGAAGGAAGGAAGGAAGGAAGGAAGGAAGGAAGGAAGGAAGGAAGGAAGGAAGGAAGGACTGCATGGATATTTCCATGTAACCCTCTCTTCCTGGTTAAATGTACCTGTCCCATCAGGTCTAGCAGAAAAGTTACAGGCCCTATCTATTAAGGAATGTCATCTGATGGAACCTCAGAGGAGAGCTTTTTCTGCCATAGCACTTGACCCTTGGAATATCATTCCCCTAGAGCCATGATGGCGAACCTATGGCATGCGTGCCCGAAGTGGCACACGGAGCCATGTTGCCTGGCATGCCAGCCTTCACCCCAGCCCAGCTCCACCACGCATGTGTGCGTGGGGGCGGGCACGTGCAGGGGACTCTCGTGCACATGCATGGTGTGTAGGGCGTATGTGCCGGGGTACTCGCATTGCATTTGGGGGGTTCATGCATATGCACCCCCCGCACCCCATTTTGGGCCTGGAAGGCCTCCTGCACAAACCTGGAAGCCAAAATGGGGCCCGGGGGCAGCCGGGGCACATTGTGGGGAACAAGCGCATATGGGCTGGGGTGGGGCGTGTGCATGGGGGTGGTTGCATCACATTTTGGGGGTCCAGGCATGCACATGAACATTCGTGCGCATGCACACGTGCACGCGTGCAAGCTTTGGGCACTCAGCACCAAAAAGGTTAACCATCACTGCCCTAGAGGTTAGATTGGCCCCAACCCTACTTGCCTTTTGAAAGGCTCTATCAATAGTTGTGTCAATGTGCCTTAGCATCCAGTGACAGTTCAGAACCTGCCTGATGGCTATACTGATTGATCTGTGACTTACACTTGCCTTTTATATTTTTTTTTGGTTTTAACTTTTGGTTTTAAAGAGGAATTACTGCATTACTTATTGATTTTGGTTTTTTTTTTTCCGGTTATATTATCTGCTTATCTTAATAATGTGAATCACCTACAGTAAGAAATGTGAGATGGGTGGTTATACAAACTGAATAAAGAAAGAAACGAAATCTATTTCTCTACAGGAACTGGGTTCACTTTAAAGTTTTGGGTAATTTTTTTCTAGATCAAGAATGTGCTTTGTTGGCTCAAGGCTGCATTAGACATGTGTGTTATATTGAGGTCTGCATCTTTAAGCAAATTCAGAGTATTCAGAAAAGGATTTGAGGTAGTTAGTGGTTTTTTTTAAAAAAAAAGATGAAATGAATGCTTTAAATCTCTGTAAATCTTAATGTTGTTCTTGTATTCTGCATTTCTGAAATATCACTCTATGAACTCATGGAGCAATAGAAGGAATTCTAATACAGTCTGTGAGATGTGCTTTATACACCTCTTTCCTAGAACATTGAATAGTCTTTTCTATTCTATTCTATTCCTATTCTATTCAAACCCCTTTTTAAACTGAGTAGGGACAGTCTTTTATTCACATGGATAAACAAAAATCAAACCTAATTAGTCCCAACAGATCTCGCCAAGAAATCCGAATTCCTTGCTGCATCCTAAAAGTGAACTGTGGTCTGTAACAACAGGCCACTCTCAAACTCCTACTGTTTATTTCTCAGCCAGGGAGGGGCTGGCTAGCATCCACATCTGCTTTTCCTTGAGAGCCATCTTATTATTTTCCTTTGCTCTCCTCTCCTTTCCTCTCTGTGCATTTGCGCATGTGGAATGGGCCCCATCTGTTCCTCCCCCTCACTCAGTTCAGACCCCGAAGACAGCTGCCTCTCCACCTGGGTGGGAGGGGGGGGCGGAAGGTCCCGGCTCTGCCTCTGTCTCTGAAGCCATTTCCTTATCAGAGCCTTCCAAAGGCTCTGAAATGGCCCAGTCTCTCCCTCAACCTCCTCCTCGTCTGACTCTGCTATTAGCTCTGCTGGCAGCCGATGGGCCACAACACTATTGGAGAATTTAGGCCTATGTGGAACCATAGAGAGAGATATTTTTTAATAACAGAGCAAGGATATCAGAATAATCTATAAAGGATTCTTTTCAAGGGAAATGATTTGATAAACCAAAAAAGAATACAGAACAACACAGTGGCCTTCTGGATTGCCAATGACCAGCACTGTATATCAGCCTGCCATAGTGCAAAAATTCTCAGTGTGGCACCTGAGAGTGCCAATGTAGTCATGGACACCTCCTTTGTCACCTCCTGGATCTCAGATATGTGTGATCTTTCTACATTAAAAACTAATTTAATTTAAAAACTGTTAAGCTGCAATGCTGCAAAACAAGGATTTTCAGCTTCCAGTACAATGTTTCTGTTCAAGAGTGGCCCTGAGCCTCAAATGGCTTCCATAATTCATGCCCTCTTTTAGAAAATAAAAATGATGGGTGGCTACTACTTAGTCTTTATTTGGATATGGATCCGCTTTTCAGAAGAAAAAAAAAGGAATTGAGAATAATAAGAGATGTCCTGCAGGATGGTAGGCTAGAGTTGTTTGTGCAGCAAATAGCATTCATATAAATCCATGCTTTGAAATTGGCTAAAAACATCATAGCTATGAATATGTCCCTTACTGTAGGTAGTTGCAGCAAATTTACTTTGTTCCTTCCTGTCAGATGGGACTCTCATTTACTGACTTTTGCCTGAGAAGAGCAAAACCTGTTGATAATCATCTAAGAAAGAAAAGCAGTAAGAGAAGATCCAACACCCCACTTTGATATAAATGGCATCTTAGACTTGCCTTCCTGAAAGTGCTCCTTCTTCCTTTCTCTCAGTTCCTTGTATATCTTGTCTCTTTAAACTTAACCTATTAGCTGACCTGAAGGGATGCGGTGGCTCAGTGGGTAAGACACTGAGCTTGTCGATCAAAAGGTCGCACTTCAGCGGTTTGAATCCCTAGTGCTGCGTAATGGGGCGAACTCCAGGGGTGAAATCTAAAATTTCTTACTATCGGTTCTGTGGGCGTGGCTTGATGGGGGGGGTAGTAATGTGACTGGGTGGGTGTGGCCAATTTTTTTTAAACTTTTAAAACCATTTTTTCTACAACCTCTTTGGCTAAGAGGTTGTAAAAAAAATGTTTTCAAAAGTCTCTGACAATCCCAGCTGAGTTCCCTGATTGGCAGAGGCTTTTTTAAAAAGCCTCTGCCGATCAGGGAACTCAGCTGGGATTGTCAGAGCATTTAAAAGAAAACAAGGGGGGGTTTTCTTTTAAATGCCTTTGACGAGCTGTGTGATCATCAGTGATTTTTTTTTTTAACTTTTAAAAGCATTTTTTCGGCCACAGGTAGAAAAAATGCTTTTAAAAGTAAAAAAAAAGTCTTTGATGATTGTGCAGCTCAGCTGGGCATGGGGGGGGGGAACGGGAATTTTTGCTAGTGGTTCTCTGAACCACCTGCCTCCATCGCTACCGGATCGGGCGATCTGGTCCGAACCGGGAGCATTTCATTCCTGGTGAGCTCCCATTACTTATCCCAGCTTCTGCCAACCTAGCAGTTCAAAAGCACTTGCATAAAAAATGCAAGTAGAAAAATAGGGACCATCTTTGGTGGGAAGGTAACCATTCCATGCGCCTTTGGCATTTAGTCATGCCTGCCACATGACCACGGCGATGTCTTTGGACAGCGCTGGCTCTTCGTCTTTGAAACGGAGGTGAGCACTGCCCCCTAGAGTTGGAAACGACTAGCACATATGTGTGAGGAGAACCTTTACCTTTACCTATTAGCTGACCTCTTTTTAACATCTCCATTATTAGAGGACTCAATAATTGTTTAACAAGACACACGTTCAGTAAATAATAAAAATAATTCTTTTGAAATATTCCCTAAAATTAAACTGTGCCAGAATTAGAGCTGATTTTTATGCATCAACTAAGTTTTTTTTCTTTCGTGCCTTAGAATTGTACAAATATTTTTTTTAATAGTCAAGTGGTTGTTTAAAGCAATCCAACCTGCCAATGAGATTATACCCAACCATGCTCAATTCATGGTACCAATGAAATATCTTCAAATCCTAAATAGGAATTGAAATAACATATTTTATTGGACATATATTTATTGCCCAAGGTATTCAGCATGGCTTTAAGGAATTTGTTGCTATGGTATACCTAGGCGTGTCTCAATTTGTTTGCAATGGGTTGTGACAGATAGTGAAGAAGGCATCCTGTAAACTTACTAAGAACTCCCTGGCAAATCAAACCCAGAAGACCATGTATGCTATCTTGAGTTTTCTAGTGCTACATAATGACTCTTAAGGGAATGCCAAAAAGAATAAGAACATAAGCATATAACTCTATGAAGAGCCTGAGAGACATGGAATGCTTTTTCTCAGTCATATACAATATGAAAAGAAAGAGAAATGGGATACTTGAATCATACAGAACAGTAGGCAACGAATTAAGATAAGCAAAGAAAAAAAATAGGGCAGAGAGGCTGCAGAAAAGCACAAAGTTTTATTTTTGGCATTTTCACCCAGTCAAGGATCTCTGTAGATCACAAAGCTACTGATCTGTTCTGTTGTGCATCACAGGCAATACTGTTGATAAGCAAATGATGATGCTGTTGATTGTGGCATTCTATAACCTTCATATTCATTGCCAGTCTTCAAGAATTAAACTGTTAGATTTCATCAATCCATTATCATTTTTTAAGCATGTTTTCCGAGAATTAAGGCTCACTTAAGCCCCTTGCTATACATTCGTAAACAAAATACAAATGCACTATTTGTTCCAATAGGGTACGAGCAAAATAATCCTCTCAACTGCAATAGATGAATGAGGAAGTCCACAATTTACACTCATGTGATTTAAATGTATAGCTGCAGCATTGTCAAACTTTTTTTTTAACTTCTCCTCTCAGCCTGCAAAGCATTCTATTTCCATATAGCTCCATTTTTATATTCTTTTCTAAATGACCTCATAATTTCCTGATTCTCCAGACAAGACTTGTCCAAATGCATTATATATAAGGCTCATAGCACCCTACATCCTCATCAAAGCAGCGTTATCTTGGGGTGAGATGGGCAGCAAACAAATTTAATAACGAAATAATAATAAATGAAATGAAATCAAAATACTCTGTATCAAATTCCAGTCGAACAGATGGAGCCTTGGTGGTGCAGTAGACTAAAGTGCTATTAAGTAGCACTTAGCTGCCAGCTGCCTGCAATTACTGCGAATTCTCACCAGGCTCAAGGTTGACTCAGCCTTCCATACTTCCGAGGGAGGTAAAATGAGGACCCAGATTATGGGGGCAATAAAATGACTTTGTATAAAAAAAGAACACCGCTTAGGAGGGGCCAAAAGCCCTACTAAGCAGGTATATACAAAAGTATGAAGGCTATTGCTTAACGCATTGTAAGCTGCCCTGAGTCTCCGGAGAAGGGCAGCATATAAATCGAACCAATAAATAAATAAATAAACTCTGTGTTCTTCAGCAATGAAATACTGCTCTAGTTGCTAACGAAGGTAATATCTCCATTCTTTGTCCCAAATAAGGGTGAAGAAAATGAGGCTAGGACAAACGGTTGGACTGCGCAATAAGAGGGATAGAAGAAAAGGTGAAGATCTGTAGACTTACATTGCGAGATTCGCTGATACAGACTTGGGAGGGAATCAGGAAGAAGCAATATTTTAAAATGCTGGGCTGGCTATCCAATATGGAGGCAATGATTCACGCTAATACATTAGACATTGGTAAAATATAACGAAATTTTGGTTAACATGGAAAGATTAAAATCCAACCAAGAATTAAAGGAGCAGGGAATAAATATAGATTGGTGGCCATATCTCCAGCTACAATTGAGATACAAAAAAGATTTAGAGGAATTTGGATTTGAATCAAATTTAACACAACTAGACAAATTATTAACAGGCCCAGAAGAGAAATTACTATCTAAAATATATAATGATTTATTAAACTTTAATTTGGAAGAGGAAATCGTAAAGGGGCCAATGATAGCATGGGCTAAAAATGTGGGACATAATATTGAGTTAGAAGATTGGGAAAAAATCTGGAAGAAAAATTATACATTAACAAATTCCACGATATATGAAGAAAATCAGTATAAAATGTTATATCGGTGGCACTTAGCCCCAACGAGATTAGCAAAAATGTATTCCAATCTAAACCCTAATTGCTGGAAATGTAAAAAAGCACAAGGTACCTTTTTTCATGTATGGTGGCTTTGCCCAGAAATAAAAAAATACTGGATTAAAATTCAAAAATGGCTAAATGAAATTACACATTGCCAAATAGAATTGAAGCCTGAACTGTTTCTTCTGGGGATCATTAAGGGAAAATATCCTAAAAAGATTAAATATTTGATCATTCATATTACTACAGCAGCGAGAATTGTACTCGCACAAGCTTGGAAAATGTCCATTATACCGACAGATTGTGTAATAATCTGGAAAATCTTTGAGTGTGCAGAAATGGACAAACTTACTATAGAATTAAATAATAAGGAAGACTCAGAATGTTACTTAACTTAGGAAAACTGGTATCAATGGATAGAAAATAAAAATAAGAAATATATAGATCAAAATAAGACATAAATTGTGTTTACATATATTTGATCAAGTAGGAATATCTGGGAATATATGAATAGAGTTAAGATTTGTGTACTGTTGGAACAACATTGAAGTGTACAATTACTATGGATGTATTTTCGTTACAGATGTATTAATATTTTAATATTTTAAACTTTAATAAAGGTTTTTTGAAAATTAAAAAAAGAAAAGAAAAGGCGAAGAGCAGCGGCAGCATCAGCAGGAGGAAGGCAATAAATAAATAAATAATTTGGAAGGCATTCCTTGTATTTTCCAGAAGGCTAATGACAAATTGGATCACAAAAGAAAAATGAACAAGCCTTTAGGTCATACCTTGTGCAGAAGCAGAAACATTATGGCCATAAAAACGCCAAGGCACTAAATATAGAATTTATTTACTCCAGGCCTGTTTTTTGAAGCATCCTTCTAAATTGCCATGGCAACCTTATGCGTGGCTTATTGCCTTGAATGAAGAACGTTGTCATGGAAACCAATAAAAACAACTGCAATGGCAACAAAAGGAAGACGCAGTGGTTCTGTTTCCGTAAGAAAGAGCCAATTATTTCGTTAACCCCCCAAAAAACATTTAAATCAGAAAAGACAAAGGAAACTCCATAGTTGTATGAGTGAAAAAGCAAAGTAGCACCAACCTTCTCTAGCAAGGAGAAACTGGTATTATAATAGAAACCAATAAAGAAGAAAAGAAGCAGCGAATTTTAAAATGATGTTTGGCATTCAAATTGGTATGGTTCCAATTTGGACCAAGCTATTTATTCATGAATTTTGATTATGTTTTAGTTAATTTGCAACCTGATGTTATTTTTTTTACCCTTGTGAAAATAGGGATTCATTGAAAATACTAAAAACTGGGGCAATGAAATTAACCCAAGTATATGTGTTAATATACATGTTGATGTAACATTATTATACTATTATCGAGAAGTAAATAGATATGATAAAATAGAGAACCACAAAAGCAAAATACATATGCCGATACAGAAAGCTATAAAATGACCTTAGATGGTATGTATTATTTGCTGTGTTTTGTTTTGTTTTTATGTATTTGTGGTTGTTTTCTATGTTGTTTTTAAAGACAAAACTGTTTAATTAAAATTATTTTTTTTTAAAAGAAAAGAAATTAACCTAAGTAAAGGGTTTACCCACACCCACACCCACACCCACACAAACACAAATAGACACTGGACTAGCTTAGTTTAATTGTAATTTATTTACTAAACAAGAAAGCTACACAAAACCCAATTGCTGGCTGCCTATTCATGCAATAACCCTCATAAACATTTTCTAAAGCCAAAATAAACTTAACTGGTCCTGGAATTATCCAAGAATGATTCAAGGTTAAGATGGACTGCATTTGGCTTCAGTCGATGTATGGCCTCCTGAAGTCAGTTTTTATTTGTTGGTTTGTTTATTAACATTATTCATATTTTGTCTCAAACAACCCAAACTCTGAGCAGTAAACAACTCCAAAATACAATCATTAAGAACCAACCAGATGAGGAGGAGGAGGAGGAGGAGATGGAGATTAAACAGATTAAACAGATTAATAAAGATGGAAGGGACTTTATAGGTCATCTAGTCCAACCCCCCACTCAAGCAGGAGACCCTACACCATTTCTGACCAATGGCAGTCCAATCTTTTCTTGAAAGTCTCAAGTGATGAAGCTCCCACAACTTCTGAAGGCAAGCTGTTCCATTGGTTTATTGTACTCACTGTCAGAAAGTTCCTCCTCATTTCTAGGTTGAATCTCTCCTTGGTCAGTTTCCATTCATTATTCCTTGTCTGGCCTTCAGGTGCTTTGGAAAACAGCTTGACCCCCCTCCTCTCTGTGGCAGCCCCTCAAGTATTAGAAGACGGCTATCATATCTCCCCTGGTCCTTCTTTTCACTAGACTAGTCATGTCCAGTTGCTGCAACCATTCTTCGTATGTTTTAGCCTCCAGTCCCCTAATCATCTTGTTGTTTTTTTAAAATTTGATTTATATGCCACCCTTCTCCAGAGACTCAGGGCGGCTTACAATGCGCTAAGGAATAGCCTTCATATTTTTGTATATTTATACAAAGTCAGCTTATTAGCCCCACAAACTGGGTTCTGGTTGCTCTCCCCTGCACTTTTTCTAGAGTCTCAACATCTTTTTTATAGTGTGGTGAGAAAAACTGGATGCAGTACTCTAGGTGTGGTCTTATTAGGCTTCATAGATAGGTATTAGTACCTCACTTGATCTTGATTGTATTTAGGACTTTAGGATTGCATTGGTTTTTTTAGCTGCCGCTGCACACTGCTGGCTCATATTTAGCTGGTTGTCCACTAAGATCCCAAGATCCCTCTCACAGTCACTGCAATTAAGCCTGGTTTCCCCCAGTTTATATGTGTGCTTTTGGTTTTTCTTATCTAAGTATAGGACTTTACTTTTCTCTACATTGAATTTAATTTTGTTAGATAGGGCCCAGTGTTCAAGTCTGTCAAGATCCATCTGGATCTTGAGCCTTTCTTCTAGGGTGTTAGCTATTCCTGCCATCTGCAAATTTGGCGAGTTCCCCTTCTATTCCCTCATCTAAGTCATTTATGAAGATATTGAAGAGTACTGGGCCCAAGATGGAACCTTGTGGCACCCCACTGCTTACTTTCTGTAGGCCTTCTTTTCTCACACTACTGTTTAATTTGTGTACTGTTCTTGCTGTTCCTCTTACAAGTGCTATATATTAGCCTGAGTCTGTCTTATAAATATAGTAGCATTGGTATCCGCAAGAGACAGGATATGTAAAATGACAGTTTTCTCTGCAAAACAGTCACATCCGTGTTTCATTTTGCTTACAGCGATGCAATGCAAATATACAGAAAGGAGTTATTTGGAAAAGTTTTTCCTTGTCTCATGGCATGGAAATGATATAAAAAGCAAGTAGCAGTAGCACCAAAATATTCTAAAGGTCAACTTCAGTTCCTCAGCAAAATAACTTTGGTCTGCTGTAAGCTTTTTCTTTTCTTTTCTTTTTTTTTCTTGGCCTTTTTGCTCAGCTCTAGAAGTTCTGTTCCCCAACTTTTAAATGCACAGAGAATATGTTTTCTTTTATGGCTGAAACTTGGAGACACACATCCTTGTCAGTGCTGTATGCAGCTAGGTCAACATTATATCACAAGGTTGATTTTTTCCCTTTGTCAGTCAGCCGGGAATAAAAAATGGAGTCTTAGTTGAAAAGATAAATGTACTTTATAAATCTAAGAGCTATGGTGGTGCAGTGGTTAGAACTCAGTACTGCAGGCTACTTCTGCTGACTTCTGGTTGCCAGTGGCAGTTCGATCCTCACTAGCTCAAGGTTGACATAGCCTTCCATCCTTCTGAAGTCAGTAAAATGAGGATTCAGATTGTTGGGGACAATATGCTGACACTGTAAACCGCTTAGAGAGAGCTGTAAGGCACTATGAAGTAGTATAAAAGTCTAAGTGCTATTTTTACTTATTTACTGCTGCCCGGTTCATTGTTCCTGGTATGTGTTGTGGCCCGCCGGGAAACCTGCGGAGCTGGAGCAGAGTTGGACAGTGAGGGGGTTGGGGAGGAACATAGGCCAGCCCTGGGGGCTGGGGGAAGCTTCGATGAGGGCTGTGTGTCAGAGGCAGAGAGGGAAGCAGCAGTGAAGCAGAAGAATAGCTGGAGCCTGTTCCCAGTGTACGCATGCACAGAGCTGCCAGACGACAAGAACAACTAAGAAAGCAGGGTCAGCTTGGGAGTAAAGCCACAACACCATGGAGGTGATTGGCCCTTCCCATAGGAAACAAAAGAGGAGCAAACGGGAAGTGGGCTTTTGCAGGAAACAATTCATTTGGTCGGTCGTTTCAAGAGTAGAAAGTTCTGTTCATGACTCTAAGAGACTCTATGCCAAGTTTTGCCTTGCCCTGCATTTGGAACTTAATTATCTGGCAGCTTTCCAAGCGAAATAAGGTGTGTTGATAAATATTCCTCTGAAAGACTGTTTGCCAAGCCTTGTTGGCTGTGAATGAAAGGAAATAAAAAGGGTTTTGCCAGGACTAAGACTCTGCTTCTTGCTATTTAAGGAAGCCTAGCTCAGAACAGTGTGGTCTTTTAGGACATTTAGACAGCAGGGCACTCAAAAGTTCAATACAACCATCCTACTGAGATGTGGGCTTTCTAATTTCTTTAAAAAATGTAAATTTTTAAATTAAAATTTGAAGGCATGCTGAATATATACAAATAAGAATTATTCCTAGCTTTGCATAGCTCTCTTCCAAATGCGTCTGCAAAAATCTCTGTTCTAATATGCCTTCTATTCAGAAAGTAAGCTCAACTTAATGTGGATGTGGATGGATGTGCATGCAAAGGAATTGTAGGTGGGTGACACTAGGTTGAATGGATCAGAGGCTTGCAGACTTGGCATCAATACAAAAGAATATTTGTGGTTCACGGTTGAACTATGAGCTCCTTGGTGCTCTCTGAGCTTGGTTGTTTTCCTGCAGATGTTTCACTGTCATTAATGGTAATGAAATGAATGGTAACGATAAGCACCCCATGATTTTGCACCAGTCAATTTCTGGCTTATCATTTGGATCTTTCCAAATGGAATGGTAAGTTTGGAAAGCAAGAAACAAGCAAGGACTGGAGATAGAGTTTACCACTACTAATGATGATTGCTGGCAATGTTGTAGTTCTCTTTGGGCAGCTATCATTATAAGGTCATCATCATTGTTTCACATGATAACAATGGGAATTGATGATGATTTGGATTACCAAAATGTTCTCTACATGGGGCTTCTCCTGAAGACCATCTGGTAACTTCAACTGATTCAGAATGCAACAATGCACACAGTAATGGAGGCCCCATGTTTTCCCATGAAACATCTCTGTTGTCCAAGTTGCACTGGCTTCTTTCTGGGTGCAGTTCAAGGTATTGGTCATCACCTTTAAAGCTCTACATTCAGTGGTGGAATTTAAATTTTTTTACTACCGGTTCTGTAGGTGTGTCTTGGTGGGCGTGGCAGGGGAAGGATATTGCAAAATCTCCATTCCCACCCCACTCTGGGGCCAGCCAGAGGTGGTATTTGCCAGTTCTCTGAACTACTCAAAATTTCTGCTATTGGTTCTCCAGAACCTGTCAGAACCTGCTGACTAGCACCCTTGCCTGTATAACATGGGGCCAGTTTTTTGCAGGACCATGTTTCCTAAGTGCATCTACTGTGCTACTAGGTCAGATAGGGTGGGCGTGCTCCTAATCCCTTCCCTGAAATATTGTCATTTGATAGGAGCTAGAAAGTGTGCTTCTTCGATGGCCACCCCTCCTCTATCAAACACTCGACTCCCTGAATTTTCACAAGCCTCTATTCTCCTATCTTTCTGTAAAGCTCTGAAGATCTGTCCCCCCCCACCCCCAAGTGCTGGGATAAGAGATTGTATGACTTAGTATCAGTTTGTTGTTGTTTTTAATCTTTTTAATGTATTTAGTATTACAGTTTTATTGTAGTGTTTATGTTGTTTTACTTTTGATTAGGAGCTGCCCTAGGGTGGTTATAAGATGGGTGGGTGTATAAATGTTTTCAATAATAAATAAACAAATGATGTAACAACTGATCACTAATTTTCACTCATCGTTCCCTACCACCTCGGCTCTGCTGATTAGGCAACTCAGTTGGGATCGTCAGAGCCTTTTGAAAGCCGAAGAGATTGTAGAAAAAAATGGTTTTAAAAGTAAAAAAAAAATGGCCATGCCCACCCAGTCACATTACGCCCCCAAGCCACACCCACAGAACTGGTAGTAACAAATTTTAGATTTCACCACTGAAGCATACCAAAATAAACAGGAAAAAGTGCAGCTTCTGATGATACTGGACCATTAAGGGAAGAGAAGAAAGGGCCTATGTATTCCAAGCAGGCCAATGTTTCCTTAGAGCCAAAACAAACAAACAAACAAACAAACAAATCCACCATTTCAAGAGTGGCAATGGGGACCTGACTTCATCATCACTCTCATTTATCTGAAATTCTTTACCTGCTGCTTCGTCAATATCCTAACAGGATGGATGGACGGACGGACGGACAGACAGACAGACAGACAGACAAGGATTCAAGCAGAATTCCTCACAAATGCAAGTGTTTTCTGCAGTCTAACATTCAAGCTTTTTGAAACTGGCAAACTCAGGAAACATTAACCATTTGGACTGAATGATATTTGTAGTATACATAGTAGGACAATGCAATAGAATCTTGAAAACCTGCCAAAGCAATTCTTCAGATCAATTTGTTAGATAGCATCATTAAGACAGAGTAACTCTGAAACTGTTTATAATACATAATTTGTATTTCATAATACATAATTATATGGCTGCTATCAGACGGCTCATTGTCAACATAAACAAATTAAACAATAATCCCACATTTCATCAAACTTCCAATTATGGCACCTTGTCAATCACACTAATTCCATGATTTCTGGTTTCAACTCTTATCCTAGCTCAATCCTAGGGGAAAGAGTTAGGTCTTCATAGCCTTCTGGAAGACTCAGAGGTCAGGGGCACATTGGATTTCAGGAGGACAGAGGGTGAATAAGTCATGCATCCTAGGTCCTGCTAGAAGACAACATTTAAGTGATGGGACTTGGAGTGAACCAATTATCTGACCTGGCTGGACAGGCAGATATGTTCAGGGAGAGGCAGTGTCTTAAATTTCTCCATTAATTCAATCATCATTATGCCAAAATAATAATAATGAAGGATTTTTATATTGATTCACTGACTTTTGGGTGATACAGGTAGTCCTTGACTTATGACCAAAATTGAGCTCAAAATGTTGTTGTGGTGAGACATTTGTTAAGTGAGTTTTGTCCCATTTTACGACCTTTGTTGTGGTCTGTCAGCAGCCTGTGCAGCTAGTAGCTGATTCCGACAGCGAGGAGGCTGGTGCGGTGATGGGCCAGCAGCCTGTGCAGCTGGCATTCAAGTCAGACAATGAGGAGGCTGGAGATGATGTGGTGCCAGAGGCAGGGATTCAGCCAGGGCCTTCAGAACCTCCAGAAGCTTCCATAAGTAAAGAGGAAGAAGAGGAGGAGCCTCTTCTTGATGCATGAGCATGCAGAGCTGCTAAAAGGCTCCTCAGGAGGAGGTCTCTTCGAGAGTAGGGCTTGGGGCTAATTGAACACTCCCCTAGTCTATTTAAGGAAGGATGACGACTGAGGCAATTTGCAGGAAACAACTTTGTTCATATTCCTTTGCGTCTTGATTCCAGAAACATCTGATTGGCTCTTGCTCCTTCCTTGTCAGTTTCCCTGCAGATTGCATTCTGCCAACCACAGTAAGATTACAATTATCTGAAATACTGTGCTTCAGAACTGAGTTATTATTTTTTGTATAAGCCAACCCAAATATAAACCAAGGCACCTAATTTTAACACACACACACACAAAACCTGGGAAACTTATTGACTCGAGTATAAGCCTAGGGTGGAAAATGCAGCAGCTACTGGTAAATTTCAAAAATAAAAATAAAGCACACAGTACTCAGAAGCAAGGAGGTTCTTGCCCTGTATGGCATGGACAACACAGAGGCTGCCGGTATGCAGGAGAAAAGAAGAGCAGTGATATCAGCAGTTATCGGACCACCCACAGAGGCTGCAGGCACCCGCAGATGAGCAGGAGAGACCAGAGAACACCTGCACTGCACTGGAGAACAGGTAAGTGTGACCCTCATTCGAGTATAAGCCGAGGGGGGCTTTTTCAGCATTAAAATGTGCTGAAAAACTCGGCTTATACATGAGTATATGCGGTACTTAGAAAACTCATTTATAGTCCTTAATTAGTAAACTAAGGTTTGTACGGACTTTGTGTGTGCTGCGTTCTTTGGGGTCCATAGCTGGGGCAGAACAACCTTTCTTGCCACTGTTGTTAAGTGAATTGCTGCCGTTGATAGGTTAGTAACATGATTGTTAAGTGAATCTGGCTTCCCCTTTGATTTTGCTTGTAAAAGGTTGCAAAAGGTGATCATATGACCTTGGGACACAGCAACGGTCATAAGTATGAAGCAGTTGCCAAGCATCTGAATTTTGATCACAAGATCATAGAGATGCTGCAAAGGTGGTAAGTATGAAAAATGGTCATAAGTCACTTTGTTCAGTGCCGTTGTAACTTCGAGTGGTCACTAAACCAACTGTTGTAAGTCAACGACTACCTGTATTATGAACATATTGTAATTAGAAGTTTTAAAATGGTTTAAAGCAGGGAGTACAGTACACAATTTCATTTCCTATTCTACCTTACTCTGAAACAGGACAGCAGCCAAAGCCTTTTTGACCTTTTAAAAAAATCTTCAGGTATAAGGATATTTGAGGGGATGTGGTGGCTCAGTGGCTAAGACTCTGAGCTTGTTGATTGAAAGGTCAACAGTTCAGCGGTTCGAATCCCTAGTGCCGCATAATGGGGTGAGCTCCCGTTACTTGTCCCAGCTTCTGCCAACCTAGCAGTTCAAAAGCTGAAAAATGTAAAAAATGCAAGTAGAAAAATAGGGACCACTTTTGGTGGGAAGGTAACAGCGTTCCATGCACCTTTGGTGTTTAGTCATGCCGGCCACATGACCACCGAGACATCTTCGGATAGCGCTGGCTCTTTGGCTTTGAAACTGAGATGAGCACCGGCCCCTAGTGTCGGGAACAACTAGCACATATGTACGAGGGGAACCTTTACCTTTACCTTTTATAAGGATATTTAACCAGTTTCTGAGTCTGGTGTAATTACATGGCATGCCTCAAAGAGCTGGGGATTATCTTTGGAATTTATAAAAACAAGAATTAATTTCTGTCCATACAGACAGAAATTACATTAAGCTCTGCCTTAATGTATCTGTAGGAATCTCTGTGCTTGGTATGCCTCCTGATCAGGAGTTACTGAATTAAACAGATTTATAGCAGAGAGTAGTCTAGTTCAGTGCAGGAGCTTTCAAATGTAATGTATTCTTCCTTTCTCACAGGACATTAAAAATACTATTTATTTTTCATAGAACATTAACTCTCCAGGCCTACCATTTATAGATTCTTAAAGATAAGAAAGTTTGCTTAAACATGTATTCTGAAACTCCATCCCAGGGTTTTCTTTGCCTATCAAAGATGAAACAGGTTAGTGGACAAAGCTGATACTAGTCAAACAACTATTCTAATCTCTTAACCCATGTAAGGCAATTCATTATTTATTTAGAATTTCACTTAATCTTAAATAAATTTAGATTATGCATTCTGGCTGGCATACTTTAGAAAAGAGTATTTTTGTTATCTATCCCAAAAGCCTTTCAGGTAGCATTTGCTATAGCAAATATTTATTATTTTATTATCTAATATGTGTAGGAAGAACATATATCTGAAGCAGATCCTTTGTTTAAGATCAAAATTAGCAGCTTTCAATTTTACTAGATATCAGTAAAATAAGAATTTTATCACTCTATGCTATTATTATTCAGATTGGCCCCACAATTAGCCAGATGTTTAGACTGGATTTGGTATTTGGCACTTATTGAGTCTTCCCCAAAGACCTGGGATAGACAGATGTTGTTGTTTCATAATATTAAGAGAAATTAATATGAGAGCAAGTTTGGTCTAGTGGTTAAGGCACCAGGCTGGAAAACAGGATACCATGAATTCAAGTCCTACCATAGCCATGAAATCTAGTTGGAAGATGTTAGGTTAATTGATCTCTATTAGCCCAACACTCCTTATAGAGTTGTGTGGGGGTTGTGTGGTAAAATAGGAGGATGAAAGGATGCTAAGTGTATTCATCACCTTGACGTATTTATAAAAATAATAAAGTTAAGATAAAATCCTGGATCCCTGTTTTAATTAACTGTGATTAGTAAAATGTCATTTGAAAATCTCACCAGCAATTGGAAATAAGATTTATTATCAGGAGCGCTCTGTGAAAAATGAAAGTTGCAAACAAAATATCAATCAAAGTTTATGAGCTCCAAACCATCATGGAGAGATATTTATTATTTTTTTTAAAGAAGGTAGCTGAGAAACAGAACTAATTAAAAAAAAATTAAGAAATGAAGCATGTAATGGCTAGAATAAGGGAAGCATGGCAGGGTGAAGGTTGATCACTTAAATGGACTCACAATCCTGCAGGCAGAATTGGTATGCCATCTGTGAATTTTCCTGGAGTCATGGTTCCTGCTTGAGGAGCAAGTAGTGACTGTTTCCAGAAGCACATTTGTATAGTTGCTCCCATTCCTAAATGTGAAGCACTGCTCACAGTCATGCCTTACCCACTCTTGACTGCACTATTGCAATATGAGGTTGCATTTGAAGAGCATTCAGAAGTTTCATCTTGTGCAAAACACAGTAGCATATGCCATATTGGATGCACCATGAAAACATCACACTCATGTTAGAAGCACCAAGATACTTCCAGGTTGAAAGGATTAGCCAGTGACATCACAGCTGCCCAGGGGATGCCCAGATGGGGGCTCCTTTCATGTACTGGGTAGGAGCTGGAGTGAAGGACAGGAGCTCATCCCACTCCATAGCAGTAATCGGGCCTTGAACACAGACTTGCTAGCTGCCAACCCAGCATCCTAACCACACAAGTCACCGTGTTCCTATATGCACCATGATATTCTCACATAACATCACATAACACTGAGCTCCATTGGGTCTTAGTGGGCTTTTGGGTGCAATTCACGGTGCTGTTGTTAAAAGCTCTACATGACATGCATCCAGGTTACTTGTAGGACCACCTATCTCCAATGGTTTCTGCCCATCCTTTTAGATCTGGGATAGTAAGAATTCTTCAGGTCTCATCAGTGAAACAATGCCACCTAGTAGGTCAGGAACCTACAGCTCTTGGGCAAAAAGGCAACTATAAAAGATAGATGGATAGGAAGATATAAAGAGATATATACAGATCCTATATTGCTACCAATTATAATTACATTCTTGCTTTAGCTGGGCAGTGAAATATCCTTGATGACTTGGGTGACTCTGCTGGGAATCAAATAAAAATACATTAAAAACTCTACATGTTCTGTTTGATAACTCAAAAACTCGCATAAAACTATATCAAGAATGGACAACTTGAAACTTCATTTCATCCTAAGGACTCACAGAATTGCTGATGAATTTTAGTTGCGTTATTGCAGAAAATTCTAAGGGTGATTTCCAACCATTTTGAGATGAGAAGTACAAGAATTGAGCCAATAAATAAGCCAGTTATTAAATATTTCCAACAAGGGAGCTGTTCAGATAAAAATCTAAATTATAAATTTCCACAAAGCAATAAATTAAAGAAAAATGTCACTGCTTTTTTGTATACTGTTCTCAGAATTATTCTTTGCTGTCCTCCAAACTGCTCTCTAAATGAACATGCATCAGTATATCTACATGTAGATTTATTTAAGTGGAGTTTTAAGTGCAGTATCCTTTGAAAAATACAGTAAGTGATAAATGGTAAGTTGCAGAAAAGAAAGCAGTCTCCCATGTATGCACATAACAACACTTTCCATTTCAGTCTAATTCACAACAAGGGAAGGCAGGTGACTAAATATTCCTGATGTCTACTGCAACAACCTTTTTTGTAAAGTTGGTGATACTAAACAATGTATTTCTAAAGCAGGTGCTGCAATTCATTTTTTAAACTAAATCATACACTTAAACAAATAAAGATTTTGTATGGATGGTAGCAGTCCTTTATGGATGAACACGTGTGTATGTATGTGCGTGTGTGTATGATTCTCATAATCTTTATTCTTTTATACATTCTCAGATACTTTTATTTCTGGGAAGACTACTTGAGAAGGTAGTGTTACTGCAATTCCAGATGCGATTGAATGACATTGATTTTCTGGATCCATTTTAGATCTCACAATTCTGAAACTTCTTTTTCCTTTGCTGGATTATTTATGTCAAAAACTATGATTTCCTTTTTGGTGATCTATTTTGAAGAGAGTTTGGTACTTTATTTCAAGCCATGCCAGAAAGTCCTGCTAAGGGATCATTGTTTGATACCTAGGTCAATGACCCATGATGTTACATAAGGGTATATTTCATTTTCTAGTCCAACGTCCGCTAGAAAACTCTGTGAATGCAGAATGACAACACCAAATTCTGCTACTTTTTACCATCCAAATACCAACTGGAGCATCTGGTACCCTTGAATGTTGAATAATCTCTAAAGTAGGCTGGAAGAGACTGGACAAGATGAGATTAATCCAAAATGATGTTAGTAAGCAGGAAACTGGTCTATGAAATGGGGATTCAGCCTGCCTAGGATGAAGTTGCACTCCTTTGAAAAAGTAAATCACTTCTGGAAAGTGCAAGTTCCTTGGATTCTCAAGTAGGAATCTTCTGGAGACATTCTTCCACTTATGTCCCCATGATCTGAGCTGATCTACCTGGCATACAAGACTGGACCTTCCTGTGTATCTCCCCCAAACTATGGAAAGTACTTGTCTGAGAATGTTCTGGAGGTCCACATTTTTAGCATCTTGAAAAATCTGTAAATACCCAACTGTTTTAAATTGTTAATTGATTTTAATGTTAGCTTTATGTTTTTTTACATTCTTATTGTTTTTTAAAAATTCTGTTAGCTTCCTGAATACTTATTCAAATGGACAGGTGGTGTATAAATTAGAATAAATGAATAATAATATTTCTTGATATTATTCTTCTGTCTTGATTTATCTCCTGAATGTGTCACCAGTGAGAGGCTACAATGATTTCAGTTGTTTCAAGGGCAATTCCCAAGACAAATGTTCTTTTTAGAAAGGTAACAGTACCACGCTGTATTTTAAGCGTGGTGTTTGGTTTGTACTTCTTCTCCAATTAAAGAATTAGAACTTATTTTGCCCTTTCTTGCAGTTGTTATTACTAATGGTCTTGATCATTTTTCAACCATGTGTTTAAAACTCTCTGGCAGGAAAAAAAAAAGATTATATGCTTGTTAACATTTCATTATCTCTTTCTATTTTATCCAGGCTGCCAAGAAATATTCAGAGTGGGAGAACTGTAGGGAAACTACAAGAATTCCCCACTTTAAAATTTAAATGGAACTTTTCCAAATGCATTTGGTTTCATCACACAATGACAAATACTTTTCTAATGCTTTTTATCGTTTCCATGCTGCTTTGTAACACAGAACGGGATTATGCATTGCTACTGAAGCTGTTAGGACTACTTGATTTTGGATAAAGAGTTGAAAATTCAGATTTATCTTTGGATTGTTAGTAAAATACATGAATACAATTACATGCACTCAAGTTTGAATGGCTACATTGGAGATTAAAAAAAACCATAAAGCATACGGTTTAGTGCATTCCATAGGCGTAACATCTAGGCTGCAAAAACCCAGAAGACCACTCAGAATATGCTAGTTCTTTGCTGCCATCTATCAATTACCTGGAGTTTTGCAGGTTGGATATAGGTATACCTATATGTAAATCACATATTAAATAAAAGCATGGACTTGGAAAGAAACCACACATATTATCCCTGCTCCTCAGATCCTATATCTGCTGAGCATATATTGGATTATAGTTTTTCACTTGTGATATAGAACCAGATATAGAATCACAAAGAAGACTGAAGAAGGGAACTCAAAATATAAAACATGATAGTCCTGATCAGAACTACTTCTGAATCCATAAATAATATTTGCATTAAGAATACAGTGACAAGGATAGGGCATTCATGTGGTAAATGAAATATAGATTTAAGATTGCTTAAATCAAAGGACAACCTCTTCTCCTTACCCTAGGAAAGTAGGCAAAAGAGCCTTGATATAGTCGATAGTGAGCAACCAAATGTCTCTAACTGGTTTTCAAATATAGGTAGTCCTCAATTTACAACTGTTCATTTAACAATGAGTCAAATTTATGACAGCCTTGGAAAAAGCAATTTATGATCTAACCTCATAGTTACAACCATTGCAACGTGGCCAGGGTCACATGATTGCAATCTGAGTGCTTGACAATTGGCTCGCATTTATGATGTTTGCAAAATCTTGCAATTACAATCTTGCGATTTGCGATCTTCCCAGTTGTCTTCCAACAAGCAAAATCAACTGGGGAAATCAGATTCACTTAAAAACTGTATTGTCATATAACACCCCCCCCCCACATGATTCATTTAATAACCACAGTAAAAATGATAGTAAAATCAGGTCTGGTCATGTCATGATTCACTTAATGACCTCATTGCTTAGCGATCAAAATGCTGGTCTCAACTGTAGGACTAAGTCAAGGACTATTTGTAAAGCTTTGACAGCAATAATCTTCCACTACAATTTTGGCTCCAAAATGTTAGACTTCGTACATGGATATTCTGCAGTGATGAGTAATATCCATTTATATCTTTAACATCTGTTGATTTTGGCATTTAGATTTTCTGCTCAATCATGTAATATCTTTTCTTTCCTGTCTTCAGTTCCTTATCTCAAGTTTCCTGCTGTCCTTTTGTAACCGGGAAGTTGAAATAAAATTGGGAAAACGATTGAAGGTGGAGCACAGAGTTGAGCCTTGATATATAGAAGAAGCAAGGAAATTCCTTGGGTGCTACAAATCTGAGTGCCAGGCCTTTTAATTAGCAGGATGTAAGAAAGAGGAAGTTAAGAAGAGAAATGAGAAAATTAAGAAATAAAATGAGACAAGGGGCATCTTTGTGCACAAAGTAGAGCCTCAGAGTTTGGGAAATTATAAAATTGTGGAGCTGTAAGTATAAAATCCTACAGATACAGGAACTCTATTTTTTTCTGTTTGGAAGAAAAGGCAAGAAAAAAGAAGGGATTAGTTTGCTGAGGAAATAAGTAGGAGTTAGAGAGTTAAAATGAGACAAGAAGAGCACATGAGAGTAAAGGAGATAAGAACAAAGCTTTAAAGTGTAAGAAAAATTACTGGTGAGTCAGGCAGCTTACAAAGACAAAAGGGGGATAATACACAAATCCTCCCAGTTGGGAGAGTGAAAGAAAGATTACTTATGAGCCAGAGATGAAGGGAGAATGCACAAATTTGTCCTCCTGCTGTGTACCCTGCTGGTAAGACTGCCTGCAGTTTGGGTTCAAGGGAGGTGGATTGGCAAATTCCCCCTACGAAGGGAACCAATCCAACATGTCAGCTGGAGAGAAAATTTGGGTGAAGAGGTGAGGTGCACTTAGTGTGTGCATGCTGAGGTAGAAGAACATGGCTGCAGGACCTTTAGATTTGAATCAGGGCCAGCCAGGAGGTGCAGCAGAACCATAATGAGGAAAGAAAAAAGTACCCCATGTGACTTTGGCAAGACAACAAAGGTTGAATTTTGTCAATTTAAAGTGAGGTTTCAATTGAGTGGCGTGAGGGCATTGTGGTGAAGATGCTCATCTCCCACGTGGAAGATTGAGAGTTCAATCCTAGGTAGTGGCAGATATTTCTATCCTAGGGTGCAAAGAGAATATATCTGCTGAAAACATCGCATGGAGTCAGGAAGGGCATCTGGCCAGTAAACACTCAGCTCCATTCAGTCGCCCTGACACTACTCTGAATTAAGGGATTACAGGGTCGTAAAAAGGGACTTATATACAAAGTTTTAAAAAGAACCTATCCAGCTATGGGTGCCAGAGAGGGACTGAATTCTCCAAGTGTGCCTCTAAGGACTGGAATGAGAGACTTATTGCCACAGAATTCAATGGTTATTATTGTATAAAGTTAGCCTTATATTTGTATGAGTCTGGTTGGAAATTTCTAAGATTATTGTTGTAATGCAGGAGTAAAAGAGACCTCTGCTATGGTTTGAACGCCAACTAGTAAAGAACAATGGTTTGTTCATAACTCAAAGTGTATCTTGGGTGTTATTGGGGTCAATAGGGGGAAGAGGAGTTGCTCCTTAGAATCCCCTGCTGGTCGAAAGGTTTAATGGCAGGCTTGATTAGAATAAATTCTATATGGAGCAAGAAGACATTTTGTATGACAAAACTCAAGGAGAACTCTTGAACCCAAGCCTGGCTTCTTCATTATAGCAGAGGCTGCTGAGCAATGCTTCCTTATTTCTCCTTTTTCTTGTCTCTTGGAAATAATAAATAATATGAATATACAGCAAGACAGAAAATGAGAAGGATCATTACTATTATCAACATTTCTGGAGAACACAAAGAGAGTCATTTTTTTTTTCATTTAACCAACGTTCTTCAAATATTGCAATGAAGCTGTGAAGCTGCATTTTGTGTGTAGTAATAAAACCAACACAACTGTAAGTGTAAAGAAGTGCTGGCCCAGAGTGGAGTGAGAATGGAGATTTTGCAGTATCCTTCTCCTGGAATGGGGTGGGAATGGAGATTTTGCAGTATCCTTCCCCTGCCACGCCCACCAAGCCATGCCCACCAAGCCATACCACACCCACCAAGCCATGTCCACAGAACCGGTAGTAAAAAAAATTGAATTCCACCACTGGATCAAACTCCAACTGTGGGCAGAGTTCATCTGCAATACTGCATTCTGGCCACCGCACCACTGGGCTCTCTTCATAGGCTCTGGTTTGCTTCAGACTGTTTTCAATTTTTTTCCTGTTATTGGCTCTCCCCTGTGTACCAAATTTGGTTCAGTTCTGTTCTCAGAGAGTTATCATGTAATGGATAAAGTTTTAAAGTCTCTTTACCTAATTTCTTTTAAACAACCAATTAGGTTTGAAAGAATAAAAAGGGCAGTTATTGTGATTTTCGTAATATACAAATTAAGTAACTTCAATGAGTCAATTCACAATCAGTTAAAAGTAATGAACAAAAGCAGGGTTGGACATATGACAAACTGAAGTTGGATCTGCAAAAATGAAGCCAACAAATACAACAACGACAAAGGAACAGGATTAGGAGGACAGAAGATCACCCACTTGTGCTCTGGACAGCTGCTCCATGAGCAGACTGCTGGACAGAGGTCTTCCATGGCTCTGAATACCAAGAAATGAGTCTGAAAATGTTGAAGTCAGTTGAAGTCCATGCTTCCTAAAGTTGCTTCTGACGCTTTTCTGTGCAAAGTGACATCAATGTACTTTCAAACAGGTAGAAAATGTATGAACCAGCGGTTATTGTTGGGCTACAAGTTACTGTTATTCATGCTGACTGGGTCTGTTGGGCCTTATAGTCTCAGGATATATATATATATAAAGATCAATAGAGGTAAGAAGTGATGGTGATTGTGACTCTTCCATAAATTCTTACTGTAATTCCAGGAACAAACCATTTTTAGTCAATTGCTCAAAAAATATGAGACAAACAAGAAGGAAAAAAGAATACATAAGAGTGCTTTAACAAAAAAGTGGAAAAAATTCAACAGAAAAATATGTTATGTCATTACAGCATAGTGTTCTATTTTCCCTGTTTGATAGAGTATGTATCACCTTCAATATCATCTTTGTGCTTTGTTTTTTTCTTTCTTTCATTACAGATAATCATCAACTTACAACCATTCATTTAGTGATCATTCAAAGTTACAACGGCATTAAAAAAAGTGACTTATAGCCATTTTTCACACTTACGATCATTGTACCATCCCCTGGCCACATGATCAAAATTCAGTGTCCTGGGGTCATATGATCACCTTTTGCGACATTCTGATAAGCAAAGTCAATGGGTAAGCCAGACTCATCTAACAACCACGTTAATAAGTTAACAACTGTAGTGATTCATTTAACACCTGTGGCAAGCAAGGTTGTAAAATGGAGCAAAACTCAAAAAATGTCTCACTTAGCAACATAAATTTTGGGCTCAGTTGTTAGGTCGAGGACTGCCTGTATTAATAAAAGAAGCAATAAAAATAAATAAATAAATAAATAAATAAAGAAAGAAAGAAAGAAAGAAAGAAAGAAAGAAAGAAAGAAAGAAAGAAAAGTGTCATGAATAAAATCTTTCAGCCCAGCTCAATTTCTGGTGGCCTCATGGACGTCATGGACTCTTTTATTTATTTATTAATCAATTTATATAGCTGCCCATTTCAGCTATATAGCTTCTTGAGAAGAACATGGCACTGGTTTGTCGCTGCCTTTTGTGGACATTTCTATGACTCATGAGTTCAGTTTACCACCCTCCAATTCCCTGGAGATCTTCATCCAAGTACCAACCAGCCCTGAGCTGGTTGGTACCAGGTGCCACCTGGTGCCAACCAGCTATCAGGTGCTACCACCTGCTGAGGTAATTGCTCAAAAGCCCCATTTGTTTGAACTTGACTCCATTTGCAGGAATCAATTTTTACTTTAGTAGGATGCTGAAACACTGTCCCCAGCTGGGTTCAAACAAAAGGACAAAGGTGAAAAGTCTGAATGTACTGATGAACGTATTAATAAAAGTGAGAGCAAAGAAGGGAAAATGCACCTTAGTACATTATCCAGGCACATTTGTTTAATGCCCAAGAAATGGCCTTTTCCCTCCTTTTTCTGAGAAGCTACCCGAGGACACAGGCTATGTTTGTTTGCACTGTGTGTAATCATTTTCTGACAGCCAGCCAGTTTTCCTACAGGAAAAGTCCTGGTCCTGTGAATATCAGCCTTGCTGGCACTTCTTTCTCCATCAGCTAACAAGAGTTGACAGAAGCACCAGCACTTGAAGGAGCTCATCAGCCAACGATGGTGCCTCTCTGCCTCCGATGGAAAGTAGTTGGTTCTTTCCATCTTCTTCGCAAATAAAGGATCTTCACCAGCCAGAGAAACAACTCCATCTCCCTTTCTCAACTGACCTTTTATTTTCCCACAATAATTACACATTAATTAGATGTTTTGCAGAATGTCAGAAACTGTCCTCTAGAGAAAATATGATGTTAGGAAAATCATGTCACATCTTTTGTTCAAAAAAGAAAACTGTGCTGCTGCGGTTTTAAGGGATTGTCAGCTATCACAACTAATAAAATATCTTTGTGTTATATACTGAGCTCCCTTTCACAGGAAATAGAACCACTTGGAATGTATTTTAATGGCCTTTTAGCAGGGGTGAAATGCTCCCAGTTCTGACCGGATCACCTGATCTGGTAGCGATGGCGGTGGGTGGTTCGGAGAACTGGTAGCAAAAATCCCTGTGCCCCCGCCCCATGCCCAGCTGAGCCACACGATCATCAGAGGCTTTTTTATTATTATTAAAAGCATTTTTTCTACTACCTCTTTGGCTGAAAAAATGCTTTTAAAAGAAAAAAAAAGCCTCTTGATGATCGTGCAGCTCAGCTGGGATTGTCAGAGGCTTTTAAAAGCATTTTTTTCTGCAACCTCTTCAGGCAAAGAGGTTGTAGAAAAAATGCTTTTAAAAGCCTCTGACGATTCCAGCTGAGTTGCCTGATCGTCAGAGGCTTTTAAAAGCATTTTTTTCTGCAACCTCTTCGGCTGAAGAGGTTGTAGAAAAAATGCTTTTAAAAGTAAAAAAAAAAAGTTGGCCATGCCCACCCAGTCACATTACCCCCCACCAAGCCATACCCATAGAAGTGGTAGTAACAAATTTTACATTTCACTACTGCCTTTTAGAATGCTTTAAAATGTACAAGGATGTCCCCAGATGTAACGTTTGGCTGAATTTCACATTTGCTAGAACACAAATGCATTTCCACAAATGCCCAAAGAGATGCCAGACAAATAATCTGGTAGGGGTGCCAACTAATCCTAAAAACTGAACGTGCACATGTGTCTTTAGCAGCATTTTTTTTCCTATTGACCTTAGTTGGTGAGAGTTTTCACAGCATGGAAATTGCTAGTCTTGTCTGCTAATGGAGGTACATCAAGGTACATTGAAGTCATCAATACAATGGCCAATTCAAAGGATCTCAATTGTATGCATAATCTTAAACTGATGGCTCTCTTTTGCTCTGATCCAAAGTGAGCCATATAAAAGCACCACAACCAGGACAATTTTCTTTTAAGTTTTATATGTCACGGAAAGAGAAAGAGAGTGAGAAGAGAAAGAGAATAGCTTTCAAATAGATTGCAAAAAATTGAGACTTTTCAGCTATATTGATTTAGATTATAGGTTGAGTTATCATTGTGGAATACTTTTATGTATATTTCTGAGCATACGAAGCTTAAAAATCATCACCAATTTTGTCTGTGCTATTGATACTGCATATCAAAAATTTAATGAAGACATTTCTTCCATTCTACACCATAAAGTGACACAGTTATATGAAGTTTTACCACATTACTCAGCTGGTTGCCCCTATTAACTTAGAGAAAGATAAAACAATGAAGAGCAGACTAATTTGTAAGAGAAGAAAGGTATATTAAAAATGGATTTCATGGTGCATGCTGAAACTAGAGATTGATCTACTATTCCCAAAAAAACCAACCCTGGTGCAGGGATGAAATCCAAAATTTTTCCCTACTGGTTCTGTGGACGTGGCTTGGTGGGCGTGGCAGGGGAATCCCCAAATCCCTATTCTCACCCCACTCCAGGGGAAGGATACTGCAAAATCTCCATTCCCTCCCGTCCTGGGGGAAGGATATTGCAAAATTTCCATTCCCACCCCACTCTGGGGCCAGCCAGAGGTGATATTTGCCAGTTCTCCAAACTACTCAAAATTTCCGCTACTGGTTCTCCAGAACCTGTCAGAACCTGCTGGATTTCACCCTTGCCCTGCTGGCTTTCTAATGCTCTAGACCAGTGATAGTGAACCTATGGCACATGTGCTGGAAGTGGCACACAGAGCTATCTCTCCAGGCATGCCAGACATTGTCCGTTGCTCTTCCGGGTTCTGGTATGCACATGTGCGCCAGCCAGCTGGTCTTCGCGCATGCATGTCCACCAGAAATTGGAAGACCAGGTAGACTAGAGTGCATGCGCATGCCAGAAACCCGAAGCTCAGCTTCCTGGTGCGCGCATGAGCCCTGGGGAACTGCTCTTCCAGTTTCTCAGTGCCAAAAAAGTTCACCAACACTGCTCTTAGATGTATTCAAATTAGTCAAAATTATTCCCACAATGAAGTTCGTATTTACACAAATGAGTGAAAGGATTGCTACTACATGAATACTGGCCAAGCAGAACGGTCCTGAAGATTTGAAGATTTCTCAAGATTTGTCTGCTGAAATTTAGTGGTCCTTCAGAGGAGATGAAAAAGGGCCCCATCCTTGTGCTATATATTAATCCCTATATACTGATTCACATCTATATGCTTGTAATAAATTCTTTCCTGGATACATTTCTCATTGTGTTTTTGTAGAAAAAGGCATAAAATGTAAAGATGGTACTGGTACTGGTACTGTCCTGTTGCTTCAGGCCTGTATCTTAAGTTTATCCTACAGTCCCTAGTCTCCAACAATAATTTCTCTACCAATATATTCTGCTTTCATCTAGTATTCACCAAGTAGCAGCCCTTTTACTTGTATTTGCCAATACAAAGTTCATGTACAGAGAGTTAGGGATTATAATGTTCACTATGAAGCATTAGAAAGTCATCAGATTTTTGGATAGTAGGCCATTCTCTAATGGCAACCTATAATACATGTCAGCAATTCTTTAAACCAATTGATATTTTTTCCCCCAAACATTATGTGGCTATACTTCCTAGCTGACAATGAGATTTATGTTCTTTAAAGAAATGCAATCAGCTGGCATATTCGTGCCCTATGGAGTATAAAATACTTTTCAGAATCCAAAGCCATATTGCCAAGTAGCAGTCATACTCTATCCAGCCTCTTATTTTGATGGGACATTAAAAATAAAGATGTGGGTTCAGTTCTTGATAGATTTAAAATACCTATTATGGTTTAATACTTTCATCAATACTGAAAGAATAATAATTTCAGCCCACACTCTCTGAAGATGATGTCATATTACTTACCTGCTTCCTTTGCCCTGATGATGGAAAAGGAAATGGGCAGCAAATCGGTAGGACTTGGATTGGGAACAGCGATGTCAAAATCTCTACTCAACCATAAGCATATTGAGACCACTGTTTTAATGGATTAAATTATCAAATATGTACTTTGTATGTACTCAAATTAGACATTTATTATTTTTTTTAGTATTTTACTTTTTTTTAGTGTTTTAAAATGGTTTTAAGATTTTAATTGTAGTATACTGTATGTTTTTGAATTGGGAGCCACCCAGAGTCATTTACTGAGAAGGGCAGCTATAGAAATCAATCAATGAATCAAATAAACAATGCAGTTGCAGATGCCCTTATGATTTTTTCCCATGAGTGGAGTGCTCAATTGGGACCAAGTCTGCTACCCATGGTTGAAGAAAGTTTAAACTTTTCCCTCAGGCCAAATTGTTCCATAAAATGTCTCAAATCTTTGAAAGAAACATGGACTAATTTAATGATAGCTCAACTGATGGCATGATTGCTAAATCAAACCAACTTTTTCATTTCATATTCATCCCCTTTGAATCTCAATAAAAGCTAAAGGAACTTGGAAGCCCCCTGGTTTTGAGTTTAAATACTGAAAGTAGGTGCCTACAGTCTGAAGCTTATAATATATTTATATATTGTACAATGTATTTATACAGAACTTGTTTCTAAGCCTGAAAAAAATAACAAATGTTACATACATATTGTGAAATAAATTGATTTATATAAACATACAATGCCACAGAAACAATTTTCATGTGTGTTCAAATGGAAGGAAAACAGAGGCTTAGAGTTCAACATCTCATCCTACCATGAAGGCTTCCTTCTTTCCTAGTGATGGGTTTATGTAATTTTATAGGCTGATTAATTTTAAAATTAATTTTAAAAAAGACTCAGCATCCAAAGATAAGAGCCAGTTTTGTGTAGTAGTAACGATGCTGGCCTAGAAACCTAGTTCTAGTCCTGCCTTAGGCCTGAAAGAAGTTGGATGACTTTATTCTCAGTCCAACTCACTTCACAGGGTGGTTGTGAGGAAAATAGGGGGACAAAAGAGTATTTGTATGTTTGTCATCTTGAGTTGTACATGAAAAAAAAAGGCATGATAATACAGGTAGTCCTTTATTTACAACCACAACTGAGCCTAACATTTATATAGTTTAAATGAGGCATTTGTTAAGTGAGTTTTGCCCCATTTTCTGATCTTTCTTAGCTCACTTGTTAAGGGAATCACGGCAGTTGATAAATGAGTAATCTGTTTGTTAAATGAACCTAGCTTCCCCATTGACTTTGCTTGTCAGAGAGTTGCAAAAGTGACCCTGGGACATAGCAAAATTAAAAAAATATAACCTGTTGCCAGGCATCTGAATTTAGATTACCTGATCATGAACCTGCTGCAAGGGTCACAAGTGTGAAAAACGGTCCTAAGTCACTTTTTTCAGTGCCGTTGTAACTTTGAATGGTCATTAAATGACCTGTTGTAAGTTGAGGACTCCCTGTAGTCTAAACACACACACAAAAATCTATGTCTAAAATGTAATTATATCAGCGGTGGGTTGCTCCCGGTTTGGTCCGGTTCTTGCAAACTGATAATAAATGTGGTGGGAAGCTCCGCCCACCTGCCCGGATGTCATCATGGATGATCTACGCATGTATGTGCGCACCCGTTGCAAACTGGTAGTAAAGGTAAATAGAACCCACCCCTGAATTATATGCTCATTCTTCCAGCAGAGCCCTTGACTATCAACCCAAAGTCTTGTCCTGGTGCTAGTTCTGCGCTTTTCACTTCAGTCTTCACTAATACAAACTTGAGCTTCTCTCACTAGGCCACAGCAACCTCAGCAGACTGCCAAAAGGGTAAAAAAGAAAGAAACCCAGATTGAAAGCATCGCTTTTCCATCTATCTTTCAAATCCTTTGACACATGAGCAGGTCTGGGTTCTTTCTCTTCCCTAAACAGTTTCTATTCCAATTGCTTATTATGCATGAAATATAAGTACTATTTTTTTGTGAAATCATGCTTGAACTTGCTTTTTTCCTTCTCCATATTTTTTTTTCATTCAGTCTCATGTTTCTTTGACTGCAATTCCAAGGTCAAGGGAAGTCTTTCTTGTATTGATTATATATAAAATGCTGTGCTTTATTTCTGGAGAATATAACATAATGTAAAAGAAAGAAACAGAAATTAAATGCCTTGGACGTTGTTACTGAATTAAGTGTTTTAAAAACGTATAGGGAAGGAAATGTTTACTCTTTTTACTATTAACCTGAGAGATGTCTGCTTAAGACTAAAAAGAATAAACATTCCCTTCCCTGTAGTTTTTAAACACTTAAAAGTGATAAATTACAGAATTAGAGATTGGATAAGACAAGTGTGAATCAGAATTTAGCATTTTAATTGTTTTTAAAATATCTCTTTAAAAAACTGAGAATTAAGAAGACAGAAAGTTATGAAAGAGACATAAATGGAAAAGTTCACCATTATTATCTTTTTTCTTATCTTCTTCTTAGAGAGTCAACCCTTACTATCTTTGGACAATCACTGCTGATAGAAATAAAAAAAGGTTAAACATTTTGGTAATATAGAACTCTTTGCTATTTTAGCAATCATCACACAATGTCCTTTATATGAGAAAGTTGTTCAAAAAGTTATTCAAAATCATATTCTTTGTTTAAAGTTTTTCTTCTGTTAGTTTATTGTGTTATCAATGACTAACTGGTCTTAGCATCTGCTTTATACCCAACTATAAAACTATGTTCAGCCCAACAATCTGATGGCTTCAGCAACAGAAGGTGACCCAGATTACAAGGCATTGTACATTAATGCCAAATCTTGTTTAACAGCAGCTGCTGTAAGCTTCTCTGATTAAGATTCACATTCGACAAGCACAAATCACAACAGCCTCTTCAAACACACACAGTTTTCAAACCTATTCAGCAGATCTTTTCTTTCATAAACACACATCAATCTTGCCAGTTTAACCCCTTTTTATTTTTTACATCTTGTACATAGCTGTCATCCTTCTGACAAAATGATGAAAGAAGACCATTTTAAAAGCTTTATAAAAAAAATATTCTCCTGTAAAGCAGTTTATTCAAATGGTTTCTCTAAAAGACAAAAATAAAAAGAATCAAGTGCATATGCTCATTTTGTCCTTCTAATGGGACATTATGTTTACAAAGCTGAAAGTAACCCTATGATATGTGAAACTTTTTTTAAAGAAGTCATTTTTTGAGGGAGAGTTTTTTACAATATTTTATTAACTTATTTAATTTATGACAAATCTAAGAATGAGACCCATTGATAACAGATGTTAGTAAATTGGAAAAGAAGGATATAACCATAGGTACACACAGAAACACAGGTCCCTTTTAAAATATTACTTTAAAAATGGTGAGTTTTTATAATGGTGCGTACGTCTAAAAACATTGCATGAATATTCCAGAAGAACCATTTGTTCAAAACTTTGTCCCACCTAATCAAACATTTTGAACTTTAATAGTTCCAAAGTCATAATTCTATGGATTCACATAATCCAGGAGTTTCCTTTAAAATATGTAAACTACCTTCAGATATCTTTGCTGAAATAGTTTAGCTCTTTTCTTACATACAGGCCTTAAATAATGACAGGAGAAAGAGAGTTATTGCTTACTTTTTAAACTGAAGAGCAGCAAGAAATTGAGGTAGAAGAGAAGAAAATTAGTTCTTGACTGAGCCATATTATTCATTCCAATAGAATATCTTCTTTCAGAGTTTCCAGTTACACAGGAGATGGATGGTTATTGCTTTCTACTCCTGCCCTGAGTCCAGAAAGACAGTCAAGGGACAGGGTCTAATGTATCCCATCTTTGCTTCTGTCCCTTGCAGCATGAACCTGCAGAGTTCCATTTAAAAAGCATTTGTGCTTGCTAACATTTTATCCTAGCAGCACTGGGTGGCGACTCAAACCTGGTGCAGATTTTTCAGTTTAGTGGACTGGAGTCTCTCATGTCCCCTGTGGATTTGAGGACAATTGTGCTATTGGACAGAGAAAATGCCCTCAAACCATATCCATAAATTCTCCTTTTTTTTCGTCATAAAAGACTCTTCTATATATTAGTTCTATTTTTTTTCTCCCAGAATATATTGTATAGCAATGTCACATTGTAGGAGTAATAGCCCTTTATAAATTAAATTAAAAAACAGGGCAAACAGGCTTTATTGTTTCTCTGTAAATTTTAGCAATTATTACCTGATGCTATTGTAGATCTCAAAATAGAGGAAAAACCCTTTAATGAATATGCCAATTTCACAATATTATGACTCATTCTTTCTGCTAAAAAAAAAAGACTAGACCTTTATAAGAGAAAATACAGTAAGTTTTTATTACTTACTGTATACTTAAAAGTAATACTTAAAAGTATTACTTTTAGTCCTGAATAACACTAGATTTGAGATCCAGCTTTTAAGCCTCTGCCACAAGTCTTTGGAAATTTGGCACAGAACAAAGTGAAAAAGATTCAGACAATCATTTTAATTTAGAGCTACACAACCCTTTATTATACATCCAGAACTGTGTATCAGTAAAGATGATTCTTTAGAGTTTATAGTTTAAGATTTTCGAACCAAACTTCTCATTCAAAACACTAAGGAAATTTAGAAGTCAGGGGATCAAATAGTTTTCCACAAACAGGAAGCAGAGAGAAAGAAGTATGGGTATACCAATCCTGAAAAACCAAGTTAGGGACATGGGAAAAACCAGGTTACATCATCATGGAGAAAATCTATATGGTCATTAAGTGTTGACACTGACTTGATGACAAATAATTCATCAATCACTCTCACAATGGAGGAATATAAAAAAATGAAGTTTTTGCGTTTGATACCCTCATGATGTTACCATCAAGATGATCAATTCTGGCCTACATCAAATTATTCACAGTAGTTAAAAAGCAGAGGAGGAATTTTTGAAAAATTATAAAAGGATGGTGTCAGTATGGACATTAACATGTTGGTTTTATTATGATGCTTACTTCAGTTGGTTATTCACACCCTCATGATTGAACTAGTATTGCAATGTGCTCTACATCAGGCTGCCATTAAAGACTATCTGGAAGTCAACATTTGGAAGGTTCAAAATGCCATAGATGGCTCCCATATGATCTTATGTTACTGCTGCTATATACCAGGAGAGCAAAAATAACTGGAGATAGGCTGTCCCACAGATAATCAGGCCCTATACTACAAAGGGCTTATAGGTGATGATCAGCATCTTGAATTGCACCTGGAAGCTGATTGGCAGATTGGCATTGGACTTTAGAGTATAGGGCCCTGATGGCGAACCTATGGCACATGAGCCTTTCTAGGAGTCTCTGCAGGCTGGGGACAACAAAAAATGTCACTTCCTGTCCAATCGGAAGTTGGGAAATGGGCCATTTCTGGCCTCCGGGGGGTAGGGAGAGGCCGTTTTCACCCTCCCCAGAGCTCTAGAGCCAGGTGAAAGAGAAAAACGGGTCTACCAGGCCATTGCGTGCCAGGAGCAGGGGGCGAGTGGGGGAGTCACACGCGGGGTGCATAGAATTATGAGTGTGGGCACGCAAGTGTGCAACCCTCCCTCCTGGCACGTGATGGCAAACGGGTTAGCCATTACTGGTATAGGGCCTGATTATCTGTGGGACCAGGGGTGAAATCCAGCAGGTTCCGACAGGTTCTGCAGAACCGGTAGCAGAAATTTTGATTAGTTTGGAGAACCAGCAGCGGAAATTTTGAGTAGTTCAGAGAACCGACAAATACCATCTCTGGCTGGCCCCAGAATGGGGTGGGAATGGGGATTTTGCAGTATCCTTCCCCTGCCACACCTACCAAGCAACACCATGCCTACCAAGCCATGCCCACAGAACTGGTAGTAAAAAAAATTGGATTTTACTACTGTGTGGGATCACCTATCTTCAGTTATTTTTGCCCTCCTATTATATTCAAGCAGAATGCTCCAGATCTATTCAAGTTGATTCAATGTCATCATATGGGATCAAGGAAGTGTACCTTTCTTGTCTGTACACGCCCCCCCTCCCCACACCTCCGGGGGCAGCATCCCTTCAGAAATACAAATTTGCATCAACTTTCCTGGGGTTCCATAAAGGCTTTAAGACTTGACATTGGTTCCAGGCAGATTAAAATATTGTGGTATTTCTGAAATCAAATTGATAAAAGTGTTGGTTCATAATACATAATTGGCTGCGGTGATCCCAAGCTATCAACGCACCGGGTGTCATACCAAAAAGTCTTGGGTGGCACATAGAAAATATGTGCATTGACTAAGGTTGCATATGTCAGTGACAAAAGGTCATACTGTGTGGACACATCCACTATGCCAATACATTATGACATCTTAGGTACTTGGGAAGAACTCAGTAAGTATGAAGACCAATGCCAGTTAAAGAATTGGCAGCTATGATTTCAGATTGTTGCGTATATAATTACAAAATCACCATCAGCCAATTGCAACAGGCAAATTTATTTGGAACAGTTTATATCCTGCAACAATACCTTTAACACCATCAAACAACAAAATCTGCCTATCGGAGAGCCTGGGAAGGACTTGATAAGTGGATAAAAATCCCAAATCTAGCCTAAGCATTTGGCTAGCTGTGTGACCAACCATAATAATAACAGTTTTATTGTTCTTGTGGGCTCTCCTAAAAGTAAGCATTGAATAAAATAAAACAAAAACGATTCAATAAAGTGTACATACTTTACAATACATACAGGGGGGAAAAAAGGTGGCTTCACCTATACACTGAAAACCATTGGGCAGCCTTAAATTACATAAATAAGTTTTAAACATACAAACAAACAAATAAAATGCCTAAAAACGTAATTAAATTTTACTACTTTTACCTTTGCTGTATTTTGATATATGTGGGCTGGTTCGTATTTTGATGTGGGCTGCTGAATGAATTAATGATTTTTTTTTGCTTCAAAAAATTGAATTGTTGATATTGTTGGGTATATTTTATTGGTTGGTTTCGTGCTTGCCTACATATACTCATGTTTTGGATGAATTATAGTAGTTAAAACCTCACGGTGTCATAATATGATTGCTGATCAAGTCTATCGATTGCTTCAAGTGCAATTTATTTGTGAAGAAAGTGTTAATATATAAATAATTTACTGAGTTGTGACCTATGTATGTTGCTTCTGAATATCCGCTGCAGAGGCACGGTAGCAGATAGGAGATACATTTCTCTTATCCTCAAAGTAACTAGCCAAAAGGAAACAGAACAAGGCAGCCCTATCTCTCTCTTTACTTTTTTTTTTATGGAAAGCATTCTTAAAAATTTAAAAGTTTGAGTAGAGTATTTTATACTAAGTTAAGAAAAATGTATAAATCCTTCTGTCTATTTTATTATCTTTCATTTGCAAATCCTACATGGAGAAAAGGCAATATTTTGGTAATAATAATAATAATAATAATAATAATAATAATAATAATAATAATAATAATAATAATAATAATAATTTTATTTCTATACCGCCCTTCTCTTGAAGGACTCAGGGCGGTGTACAGCCTATTAAAAGCACAAAAACAGACATCAATTAAAATTATAAAATTATTAAATAATTTCGGCTCAAATTAAAACCTCAAAATTTAAAACACCCAATTTAAAATCATTACATTGATAGCCCGGCCTGGCAGAATGTAATGACATTTGCATGAAGAGAAGATAGAATTGCAGTGCTATTTGACCTTGATAGGTTTCGGAATCAATAATATTTTTGGAGGTTCCACTTCAGCTTACTTGGGTCAATTTCTTCACATAACAAAATGGACCGTTTCACTGTCCTCTGGTCTCTTATAACTCTGATTGCACCTCTCATGATGATTGCAATTTCCTGTCTATTTCTTGCTTTGATAATCCATCTAATTATGCCTGATTTTCATTTGGCTGCCAAAACAACAGACATCCAATATATTCTACCCACATATTTAATTCCTGGAGTTCAAAATGTCTGATTATCTCAACTTCCATCAACTACTTGAGGAAGAAGGGGATTTTATTCCTTTGCTGATTTCTTGATACGGCTATTAAAATTCCCATTGAATATGTGGGCTGCTATCAAAACTTGTAAATTATGGGAAGCATGTCAAAATTATTCAGATTATACATATTCATTCAGTTATTATGAAAAATGACAAGAGCACCCTTGCCAAAGGATTGTATTTCAGGTACATAATCCTCTTCTCGTATTAGCTTCATATCAGTTCTTTAAATAGGTTAGGCTAAAAGATAATACTGACTTCTGAATGTCAAAATTGAGTTGATTTTTGAAAGCATATACACAAATCAAACCTGACAATCTGCACCTATTTTCTCTATCCTTGTGTCTGCTCAGATTACATTCAGAATTATGGAATCTGTAATCCCATTTTTATGGGATTTTGCATTTTGAGAATTACAATGATCACTCTGAGTCTTATTGTATAGTAATATTCATTTTTCTTCATGTAGATTGCGATAAAATATCAGAATTGTTATCCTTTTTTTTTTTTACTGTGAATGGAATTGGAAGTGCCAAGATTTTCACAATGATGGGCAAAATGTTAACGTGTTAACCTTTCAGATATTCCCCACTGGTTCTGCAAAACAGCAGAAAGATTGGTGATGGCTGGTGGGTGAATGCCATAGTTGAGTGGGAGTTTGTAGCAAAGTCTCCTGGTTCTGGCACTTAAAACACTTGGCAATTTATAGTTCTTATGCTATTTCTACTTCTCTAGTCAAATATTTTTAAAACTCTTTTATACAGCCATCATCTACCCCCATGGTAGGTGCTAACTGCACAGCATTGTAACTCCTATTAGCAAGTATAAAATAATGTTTGCAACTGTCTGCAAAATGTTTTGTCTTGGGTCTCAGCCATGCCATTTGGGGCTGGCAATAAATTGTCCTTTTCCATTTCTGATGCTTACAACAGGCCAGAATTTGTAACTACATCTAGTATACAAATAGCAACAGCACTTAGACTTATATATAGCCCCACATATATGCTTTATAACACTCTCTGAGTGGTTGTGTCAACCTTGAGCTGGTGAGGCTCGAACTCCTGGCTCTGTGAGCAGGGTTAGCCTGCAATACTGCATTCTAATGACTTGCCACCATGGTTCCTGATATTATTGATAACAGATGAATGACTAATTTAATGACAAATAGGCTCCATTATAATTAGAAATGCTGTGTTTTCTTACAATATAGCCTCCCTTGGTGATTTTCAACAGTATTATTGTAGCTTTTTGCTATATCAGTGGAAAACCTTACATATTGTCCCCAAGACAAAAACAAGTTGTTTTTGTCTCGAGGACAAAATGTTTTGTTTTGATAAGAAACATACTGAGGTTTCCAGAAAAAGAACTTTTCAGCCACGTGATCTTGCATGCCCACATTTATTCTTGTCTATGTCAAATCCTGTGACACCCTGGTGTTTGCCATACCAGGGGAGGTGATGGGTGAACTGGTGATGGTATGTGTGTGTGTAGACCTGGAGGCTGCAGAGGTGTGCCAACAAATGCAGTAGATCAGCTGTGCGATGGGGAGGTGTGAGGCAAGCGGCTCCAAAGCACCAGCATCAGGCCGACGATCAGCTGGTTGACATAGCAGCAGCAGTGAAGGGCCGGCAATCAGCTGTTCCGGCTTGCGAACCAGCTGGGCAGCATCTAGTCAGCCATCCCGATGCACAGCTGGCCATGGGGCAAGGACAGTGCTGGTGGAAGGGCATGGTTTGCCTGGATAAAATGTGCTGGGAGGCGGATGCTCCCGGAGCTGACTTTACATGTATTACATTTTGCTTTTGGAACTCATTGCGTGCCAGAGTCTGGCTAAATAAATCCAGTTAGCCTCCATTCCAAGTGATGTCTTAATGCTGGTTTAGGTCTGGAACTTGGACCCTTGAGAGTCTACTTGTTTTAATTTATGTAGAGAATACCTTGGTTTCTTAGAAAATCTCACAAGTAACAGAATAACAGAGCTGGAAGGAACCTTGAAGGTTTTCCTGCTCAAGCAGGAAACCCTATTACCATTTCAGACAAATGGTTGTCCAATTTCTCCAGCGTTGAGCATTTACAGCTTCTGGAGGCAAGTCAAATGTTTAATGAACAAAACAATTTTTAGCATCCTTGTGGTATTTCCCTGTGTTCAACTTCACTGCAGATAAAGGGCACCCACACAGCATGAGAATCGTCTCCTGTAGAGGGAGGGAGGAAGGTTGCTCTTAAATCACAACTCTACTTCTTGCAACAGAGGAAATACACCAAAGGCAGAACCTTTGAAATGGGCTCATTAAATTATTTTTATTAAATACAATGTCCTGAATATAAATAAAACTGTTTCCATTGCCATGCAGTTCATCAGATTTACCTAACTATTGGCAATTGGATTGTTCCTAGTTACCTTCTCCTTACTCTCGGAATACATAGTCTACAATGGAGAGCTTGGTGGTCTAAAATATGATAGACTGCAGTCCTATAGTTGCCTGTATTTTAATCTATATGACACTATTGATAAGTTTCTTGCAGTGCAGGAATAAACAATCATTTTCTACCTAGATACTGCAGGAGTGTATTGGAAGCGCTATAATTCAGTTTAGTATACAATTTGAGTACCCTTTTCTTTACTGTTGCGTTCCTGCAAAGACAACTAGTCCTTGACTTACAAGAGTTCATTTAGTGACTCTTCAAAGGCACAATGGCTTGAAAAAAGTGAGTAATGGCCATTTTTCACACTTACAACCATTGCAGCATCCCCATGGTTACATGATCAAAATTCAGATGCTTGGCAACTGACTCATATTTATGATGGTTGCAGTCATGTGATCACATTTTGTGGCCTTCTGACAAGCAAAGTCAATGGAGAAGCCAGATTCACTTAACAGCCAGGTTGCTAATTTAACAACTGCAATGATTCATTTAACAACTATGGCAAGAAAGGTGTAAAATGGGTCAAAAATTGCTTAACAACTGTCTAGCGTAGCAACAGAAATTTTGGGCTCAATTGGGGTCATAAGTTTGGTCTACTTAAATATATAGCACTTTTCTTTTTACTTCAGAGTGTAAGGTTAATACCATTAGCCACGGAAGAGAATACTATTGTGAGTCAGAGACCAAATTGTCTCTTGTTGTTCTAGATTGCTTAATTAATATTCTTCATCTTCCTGCTAATGAATTACTTAACCACAATAGCTATCGCTATGATAATCCTCTCTCTTGTGACAATCTACAATTTCCCTCCACAACATCACCTGGTGAGGTAGGTTCAGTGGTGAAATCCAGCCGGTTCTATCTGGATCTGGTAGCCCCGGCAGCGGGAGGTTCCACCCACCTGCCTGGACATCATCACATCCCGTTTTTATCCTCTGTGCATGCATGGAGGAGGCGCGCATGCTCACATTTGTGATCTAGTAGGGAAAGGTAAGTGAATTTCACCTCTGGGTAGGTTGGCTAAAAGACAATGACTGACTCAAAGTCACCCAGTGAGTTTCTATGGCTGGGGATGAACCTGGGTCTCCCTGGTGCAAATCTATATCTAAACATTATACAACTCTGGTTCTACACCTAACAGTTCAGGGGAAAATACTGGAATTCATCTTTCTTTTCCGAGAAATAAACATTAGAAATACTTGCCATTGGCCAGGGATGTATCTTTTTTATGTCTAGAGTTAGCATGGGACTTGGTTACAGAAGACACTGCTTTAAACGATTTTTCATCATCAATCCATTAACTATCCTGATTGGTTGAAACTCTTCATGGTCTTCCAATTCTACTGAAAATAACTAGATCGTTCTGCATGGAAAGAATTTGCTCCATCAATGTGCTGCATTCTGTACCCAGTATGAACACATATGTTGTTCAGTCTAGGTTGAAATGACATTCAAGATAAATGACTACAAGCCTGGAACCAAGCTGCTCTCCGATGGATTCAGCTCAGTACGCCACTGTCATTTAAACTGTTATTTTTATATAGGAATCTCCTTTTTCAGTTTTTTGGCTTGTGCTTACTCTGTAGTATTTCTCACAGAACTGTCTTTCATTCTTGATCCTTTTATACAGGGATTGATCTTGAAATCTTCTTCCTGAACCTGTGTGATTTCTCACTGAGTTATTCCAAAATTGATCACTGATGAAAGCATTCCTTGTCATGTATTAATTTTATTTGGCTTGAGTTGGGTTTAATTTAAGCTGAATGGCAAATTTATAATATTGCTATATGAATATTCTAGCCTTTTTACTACCAAATATTAGAATTGGATATACAGTAAAAATAACACATCACAAAAAAATCCTACTTGCTTCTTGGGAAAATAAAAAGAACTGGTTACCTGTAAATGTGTTTTCTTTGAGAGATTATCTATATAGCCATACCTACGGGTTTTTGCCCCATGCAATAATTCAGCACATGTGATTTTAGCAAGAACACAAATTGAAGGGTGGATTTGCTTGAAGTTTGCAGTAACATGCCACACAAATGACATACTTCATGTAACTCCAAATGTTGTCCTCCCCCACAAATCTCCCAAATAAGAAAGAAAATTGTGTTCTCTGATCATTTCAACTGCTGGAAGAAAAAGATTGATATCATCTTTGTCTGAGGAATGCTAAACCTGATGTACTGGAACCACAATCATTCTGGAAGCAGGTTGAAGAACAGAAGATGACATGAATGTTAAGGATTAAAAGAGAGTAGTAGGATCTTTGTTGCATTGCCAAATTTATCCTTTGGTGAGCAAGTTATGGTTATTGATATAGGGTGGTAATGTAGCCCCACCTGCCTCTGATGAGTGGAGTAGACACAGCAGTAGTCACCATGGTATTTTAAAATGAGATGGAGTTCACTACTTTATAGCTCCCCCAAAACAGCTGGCCTGTATGCCATAAAAATTACAAGAACAGTAAGTCTTCTAGTCAAGGAATACAGGATGGAGACTTGGAGGGGCAACAGCTGAGATGATAAAGTATGGGCTCAAAGATTCTCATAGGAGAAAATCCATTGCTGAATGGAATCGGAAGAGGTATTAGATTTCTTGCTTGCTTTTAGGCTCAGAAAGATTATCAGCTCAATTTGAAATGAAGGCTTGAATTGGTGTAATTGTCCCAAAATCAGACTTTAATATTGAGTGACTTCCCAGTAGTTAGCAGAGCCAAAACTTTTTACTTGGCTAAATTGCCAGTGGAACAGATTGCTGTTTCTTCTGTTTCTTCCAATGGATACTGCTGGACTAGACACAGCTGAAAGTCCGGTATGTCAGATAGTCTGGCCATTTTGCCACTCAAGCCATTAAGGCATCTGCAATACTACATTCTTCTCCTAGAGCATTGTTTTGCAGCCTCAGCAACTTTAAGATGTATGGAGTTCAACTCTCAGAATTCCCCAGCCAGCATGCAAACCAGAAAATGAGAGGATTACAGCTAGTCCTCAACTTACAACAGTTCATTTAATGACCGCTCGAAGTTATAAGGGCACTGAAAAAAGTGACTTATAACCGCATTTCACCCTTGCAGCATCACCATAGCCATGTGCTCAAGATTCAGATTCCTGGCAACTGACTCATATTTATGACGGTTGCAATGCCCCAGGATTGTGTGAACCCCTTTTGCGACCTTCTGACAAAGTCAATGGAGAAGCCAGATTCACTTAACCGTGTTGCTAACTTAACTACTGCAATGATTCACTTAACAACTTTGGCCAGACAGGGCATAAAGTGGGGGCAAAATTCATTTAAAAACTTGTCTCATTTAGCAACAGAAATTTTGAGCTCCATTGTGGTCATAAATTGAAGACTACCTATAATTGCAACAAGATTTCTTTCATGAATGCCTATCAATGTGAAGAATATTACCCATGATCAAGTCAAAGGCACTATTTACAATTTACAGTTAGCATCAAGATGTATATTACAAGAACCCCTATATTTCCTAAAGGAAGCTATTAAGATCATAGATGTACAAAATAATCAAGTGGCGTCACTTGTCTCAAACAAAGGTTGAGATTGAGACAAATTAAAGTGTTACTTGATGGCACAGTGATTAGAATCCAATATTGCAGGCAAACTCTGCCCACAGCCTGGAGTTTGTTCCTGACGGGGTTCAAGGTTGACTCAGCCTTACATCCTTTCAAAGTTGGTAAAATGAGGACCCAGATTGTTGTAGGCAATATGCTGACTCTGTAAACAGCTCAGAAAGTTCTGTAAAGCCCTAAGAGTGGTATATAAGTCTATTGCTATTAACTGCTATGTTTAGAAGAGAGCTCATAAGAGCATGTAGCATGCTACTGGATGGACAAAACCTTATGTCCTGGAACATCTTGACTCAGTTACTACATATGTGCAGAAACTGCAGATTCTATCTCAGTATGAATCACAGAGATCATAGTCAAGGAAGGGTGACTGTTTCATTATTTTGTTCATATTTTGCATATGTGGCACCTCCAAATGTTTTCATAGGTGTTCATTAATCATACTCATTAGCATACATCTGAAAATAGTATCTATAATTGCATTGCCTTGTCACATTTGTACAAATATCATGAAAGAGCATTTTGTGCTCTTGTTATGTTATGCATTTTTGTAGCTCTCATTTTCATTTATATTTACTTATGTGTCATTGTGCATGACCAGATCAGGAGGTTTACCTTAAATGCAAGCAGCTATAGCCAATAATTGGACAAAGTAACAGAAATACTAATAGGAATTAAGTTATCAGAAAGTTCAAATATAGCTAAAATAATTCTCTATGAACCGCTGTCACAGAAATCACTGTGGCTATTTCTACATATGAAGTAAAGAAGTTTTTAGGTGCATTCAAACATATTCTATTATCTGGCTTGCAATTTTATTTAGAAAAAAGCCCATTTTTACTTAATTTAGGCAAGAGAGGCAGTAGCAAACAAGTCAACCAAACAACCAAACAAACAATAAGTAAATGTAATCAAGGGGGGGGGGGAGAGAAATTTGGAAGACTAGTTCATTTTAAACAGATTAGCAAGCAAACACTCAGAGACTTCTCTTTTTGTGTCATCTCCTATTGGAGATTGGCAACCATCGATGTTATTTTTTATCCACTGATGATTTGCTTGGAAAAATGTAGTGTGGCAGTTTTCCATTCCCTTCTGCATCACTGTTGTGTTGTCAGATGGAAATATATAATCCCTGCCACTGTATATGCCACTACAACAGCTTTATTCAGTTCCACCTGTAGTTGCTACTGATAGCACAGTATCCCAAATATGCAGAGGAATGCTTCGTTACTGGAAGCATTATTTACCAAATACCAAAATTGTCTTTGAAAATAACCACTATTTTTGCAAGGAGTGTTTATTTGACAAACTTCATATCCATTCTATCTAATGGCCATTCCACATCCTAAAGCATGACCCCAGGACAGACACTCTACACAAAGAAATGGTTCTCTAACATATATTCAATATAAGCTTAAAATAAATTGAGTTCATTGTGTGCCTCCCACTCAGATGGAAATTCAGCTTGTTTCTGGCTTTGCAGTCTGAATTACAAAATTACCCATCAGCAAAAAAAAACCAAAACCCATTTCAGCTTGGTCATCAGCCTTGCCTTTCCATGTTTCTAAAATCTGCTTTCATTCTTTTCTTCGTTAAAGTAGAAACTGCTTGGGGAAAAGGAATCTTCCTTCCTGTCATCAGAGATGCTAACCAGTGTTGCCCTCAACCAGCTTCTGCCAAAAATATTTGGAACCAGATCTCCCATTCCTCTCAATGCTCAGTCCTAGAGAAGAATGATTTATAATTATTATTTCATATGCTGGCAGTTTTCGTGGTACAGGAACTGTCCCATTTCTCATATGGTGTATCTTTCTTCCACTTTATTTTCTCTAATGAGGAGAAGCTGTCTTATCTTTAAAATCTGTAGTAAACCATCATTGTTACTTGATGGAGAAATTAATAAAACATGCAGCCAATTGGCATACATATCCTTAGATGCTCATGTGCATATATATGAACATAAAAACATAAGCACGGCACTGGTGAACTACTGGATCAGATCCCTGGCCCATCTAGTCCAACCAACTGCACAAGGAAGCCCACTAGCTTCCCAGCAGAAGGCCTTTAGAGACAGTCACACTGTCATGAAAGCTAATGGCTATTGTTCTCCACAATTTTCATAAACTGGCCTTTTTTGAAACTAGCTAAGTCAGAATCACAGTTTATGATAGCAAATCCCAAAGCTGAATTATACATTGGGCAAAACAAAAAACAAAACAAAACAAAACAAAAAGCACAACACAACACAAAACAAAACAATTGCCTGTCCTGATTTTTCTAGGATACAATTTCATTCAATGACTTCTTGTTCTAGAATTTGGGCACTGTCCTGGTACTGTTTCTTATAGTCCCTAACAACCTGATGGCCCTTTATTTTAAGCAGATGCACATTGTGTGGACACCTTCATCAAACCGTTTACCATTATTCCAAAATCTCTTTCCTCATCTGGTACTCCTAGTTCTGATCCTATTAATTTAAGCAATTAAAATTTTGGGGACCCAAGTGTGTATGTATGTATGCATGCATATCTGTTTGCTATTAGAGGGATTCTGGACATGTGTCATGTCTTTGTCGGATCCCAGTTCAGAGGAGGAGGAAGAGGAGGAATTAGAACTGGGACCATCCGATGAGGAGGGCATGATCCTTTCTGAACGAGTGGAGAGTCCAGTGGCTGAGGATGAGGCAGTCCCAGGGTGGTCTGGCAGTGGGGGGAAGGAGGCGGCTGACCCAACAGAGAACTGCTGCAGGAGTGGAGCAGCTGCAGAATGCCAGCAGAGATGACAGACTCTATACCATCTCTGATGAGGTACAGCTGCCTCCCCTGCTCAATTCGCAGGTGAGGAGAACAGAGTGGAGGGAAGCACAGAGGAAGTCAGCAAGGCTGCTTGTGAGGAAGCAGCCTTGTCCACTCCTCACAAGGAACAACTAGGGAAGGGTGATTGAACTGGGGGAAGATGTGTTTGCCAGGAGCACGTACTTGCTTTTATGTGCACCTCCCCAGCTTTCCTGAATCTTGTTTCTTGAACTTTGGACTGTGGTTTTTTTCTTTTTTTTCTTTTTTAAAATCTGAACTTGTCCTTTGCACTGTAGACTTCGGACCTGGCTCTCAGGTTGTGCTTTGGTTGTTGGAACTGTGGTCTTATGGGTATTGTTACTTCCCACTTTGCCTCATGAGTGGGCAAGGGCCCAGTTTGTGGAGCTGGGGAATCTGGATTTAGGGAAACCTAAGGGCTGGAGCAGAGCTTCACCAAATGACCATTGGTGAGTCATTTGTTTTCGTGATAAGTGAGCAATAAACAGACTGTACCTAACCTCTGCCTTGCCAACATGACTTGAATCAGAACAACATGCCTCCAAGTTCCTGCATTCAACTTGATCATTTCATCTCTCTGCAAAAGCAGGACACATATCAGCAGATCTGCTTCTAAAGTTCTGGTGGTTCGGGCTGGCATATGCATTCTTTGGAACTGATATTTCTTCACTCCTGCCCTCTAGTCTAAATTTGCAACATGTCTGCCATGACCACAACCATTTAGGGAGGTATTAAAACGCAGACATGTTACCCTTCACTATTATAATAGACATTCCAGAGCATTTCTACTCATGTTTTGCTACTGTATCATCTTGTACTACACCCAAGAAGATTGGCTGGCATTTCTGATCATTGATCTCTCCTTACTATAAAGTCTCTCTCAAAGAGAAATTTTGCTAATCGCATGGAAAGGGGTAACATTTTCCTTTTGGGAAGTGGTGTGTGAAAGAATTTTTTTTTTTTTTGCTCATTCACAATCTGAGAAAACTGGGGCTGCGTTATGTACTATTGGCAACTTTGGAGGCAGCAATGATGAGCAGTATGTGCTTTGCAAGCTCTAGATTGTAAATACAAGGTAATTCTCATAATTCACCTGCCTATTGACCAAGCCTTTTGATCTGGCAATGAAAATAACAATGAAAGCAATAATCCCTCTTGATTGTGGCAGGGTTTAATCAAGATCAATCAATCAGGGCTTGAGGGCGTTGTTCAGGCAGTTTATGATCACCTTTCATAGTAATCATTTGTAGTTTCCAGAATGCATATTGTCAAGTTTATGTAGGTCTACAATACTTGCAAAAAAATCATCATCTAATTATAGCTTCCCTTTCCTGACCAAATGATCAAGAGGTGGCCTAGTCAATTGATGCTTTCTATCCTGCCCTTAGCTTTACATCAGTGAAAGTAAGTTTTAAAGAGTGCTACTCTGGTGACAATTTGATACGGTATTAGGGTTTTTAATCTGGCATTGATATTCATATGTTACATTAGAATATCAGTATCTGGGAGACATGACAAATCAGGCATTCTTTCCAATAAATGCTCAATCCATCCAATGCAGAATATTTTTTTTAAAAAAAATGCTGAAATGCTGTTATTCATCATTTGCAAATCACAGTTCCACACTTGCAAAATGTTTGACCAGCTAGAATGTAGTGCAATAGAACAACCTTACACTACCTAGGGGTGAGAAGAAGAGTTGATATCTGATACGATCTGTATTTGGAATTTCCCATAAACATGTTAGTGATGATACAGTACAAGTATGTGCATGGATCTGAAAAAAAAGTAAAGATAACTAGGAAAACTCTCAAATTAATTTAAATGTCCAGATTTAGGAAATGGACAGAGTAAGGTTCTGAAAATGTTCTATATAAAAGATATCTTTTTGTTTCCTGTACAACTTGGTTACAACAGTAAACAACATATATATTTTTTTGCAAAAAAACATCCAATGTGATGCAATGGAGCTCCTCATTATTTCTCTCTCCTGCCTTTCTTCTTATAAAGCATGACAGGAAGATGGATGATAAACTAGCATTCTGGTTTTTAAGATGAAGTTCTTCTGCCTTTTTTTAAATGGCAAAGAATTCAAATGCAGTCAAAATAATATACCCAGGAACAATTCTCACCTGATGAACTTTTATGTAAAACAGGCTTTAGAATTATTGAACTGGAAGACCTCAGTTAGTTCATGCCCCTAAATATCCAAGTAAGCCCTAGAGGTCTGTCTCCAGAGGGAATTGAATCACAAACACACAGCAGGTACTTCAAGAGCAAGGTGAAAAGTTATGGCAGTACTCAGTGTGCAGAAGAGACATTTTTAAAAATCTGCAATGTTCAATATCTATTGTGAGAGATTTCAGTGCAAGCAGAAAATCTGACCTGTTGCAAGGGGCCAGGAAGAACCACAATGTATGCTAAGAGGCAAAAATATTTTATACCTCTTTTCCATTTGGGAATGGAAGAATGGAGATTTTTTTCTTTTGCTTCTACGTTTTTCTCTCTTGCCTTTGCACTGTTGTAGGAGGCAGAGTTCAGTGAATATTTCATAGCTGTTTCGTTAACTGAGTCTGTAAAAAAACAGTACTATATAGTAATATTCAATTCCCCCGCCCCCCCTGATTAATGGATAGAGGAAACATCCAGGGTTCCATCAAGCTAATCAGAGAATGGGCTTCAGTTCCTATTTTGAGGAGGGGCACTGCCAGCTGCCAAGATTATGCCACCAAATTTGGAGTTACAAAAATCAAGATGATCACCAAAAATACAATTTTTGACTACTAATAAGTCATCCAGATTTTTTGCAGACCAGATATAGTTAGCCTAGTCAGGAGGGACAGAGTTTGAAAAACCGTCTATCAGCCACATGGTAAAGACTGGATGATAGACAATAAGTCTGCTCTTTTGCACAGGCAAATTGGCTGTTACAACAATAAACTGGACTATAGCAATTTCTCCCACCCCATTGACTTTCAGGATGATTAGAAATTAACAGTTCAGACTAAATTTTTGCACTGTTTCATGAATAATGTAACTCTGATAATCAGCTAATTGGTTAAAAAAATGTGGTTTTCTGAAAATGCCCTCTGACCACTGATGAAATCCATAGTACAGGCTTCATATCCAGGTAACTATGGAAACAAGAAGGTATTTATTTTCTTCTATTTTATCAAATTGCAATCTGATTCTGGAATATATTTTCAGCTATTTAAGAGCTCATTTCTATTAACTCTGCTGAATGCTCCAAGTACTGATATTACGGTAATAAAATTGGATTTTAATGAAAGCCTTTTATAGAAATCAGTGCTGAGTTCAGAAGGTCTGAGACTTGCCTTTCTAAAAGTATAAGGAAAAGAAAAAGGAATAATACAGGCTCACTTCCTGTAAGGATGCCTAGGTGTATCCAGAACAGAGATAGGGAATGTACAGTTCTTTGTAAATTGCTTAATTTTTAATAGCAGGTGGCCAGCAGAGCCAATGGTGAAGGATACTGGAAGTTGTACTTCAGCAACATTTAAAGGGCCACAGATTCTTCATCTGCCACAGTAAGTAGTACTGTAGGTAACATCTTACCAATACAATTATAGTGTTTTAGAACATTGCTCTACACTTCAGAATAGCAAATATATTGGTTTTGTTTTCTGCCTAATTTGCTTCAGCTGTTGCAGCCAATCAGGCTAAATTCTGATTATTTAATCCAAATTAATTTTTTGTGTACAGGTAGTCCTCGACTTACGATCACAAGTGAGCCCAAACTTTCTACTGTTATGTGAGGCAGTTGTTAACTAAGTTTTGCCCCATTTTATGACCTTTCTTGCCACACTTTGTTAGGAAATGGTCATTGCCTACTAGTCGGCCAGGTAATATATAAGCCAACATTATATATTTATAGTATGAATATGTATAATATAGCTTTAAGAGTATTGCTGAGTCATTCTGCATCCTGATTGGATGAGCTCTGTAGCAACTGTATTTAAGGAGAGCTTGATTGTGGTCAGCGTGGACATTACACCATATTGTTATCTGCTGCTATGTTGTAGATATCTTTGATCTCTTTACATGTTCAATTTGATCATGGTTTATTTATTACTGCTTTTATGAACTGTTTTATATTGTTCCTGAATGATTCACATATTGTTCTATGAACCGGTAAGAAGTTTTGTATGTCTGGATTGATTATGCATGGCTAAGACTTGGATTGGTAAAAAAGACTATGAATTTGCTTTGCTCTATAAGTAAACTACTTTAAAAACCAGTTTGTATGCAGTTTATTCACAACTACTCTCAGCACCGTTTCCATGCACAAAAACTCTATGCTCTGCTTCATAACCATTCCTGGTTATCTCACAACTATATCCTTAACACAGTTGTTAAGTGAATCACTGCAGTTGATAAATTAGTAACAGTTGTTAAGTGACTCGGGCTTCCCTGTTGATTTTGCTTGTCCAAAGGTTGTGAAAGGTGATCACATGACCTTGGGACACAGCAATGGTCATCAGTATGAGTCAGTTGCCAAGCATCTGAATTTTGATCATGTGATCCTGGGGATGCTACAAAGTTCGTAAGTGTGGAAAAATGGTCATAAGTCACTTGTTTCAGTACCGTTGTAACTTTGAATGGTCACCAAACAAACTGTTGTAAGTTGAGAACTACCTGTTCTCAATATAAGCTTATTATATTAAGCTTTTTTGTATTTAGGTTTTGATGCAAGAGAAAACGGGTGCATTATTGATATAAATGAAGCATAAGATACCTGCCTTTGGTCTCATGCAATTTGTGCTTCCTTGCAAGGATTTAAAAGCTGTATGCTTTTAATTGGTATAACACATACTAGATCAAGAGTTTGAAGGGGAGGGGCAGGAACAAAGAAATGAATTCAGCAATATTCCTCAGTGGCTTCAAATAGATGTTAAACAGGAGAGGAGAGAACATTGAATCCTAGAACATTCTACAAACCAGGAGCCTCAAGCTGAACCTCTCCCTTCCAATAACATTCATTGAAACTGGCTATAGATTAAATCATGATAACACTATAACCCATATTCTTACTTCCCATAACTGGTCCAGAAAGATACCATGGGTGATGATCAGCGGTGAAATCTGGCCGGATCTATCCAGCTTGCGCGAGCCCATAGGGCCGACGGCTAGAGGCTCCGCCCACCCAGGACATCATTACATCCTATTTTTGACCCTCTGGGCATGCGCAGAAGGCTCTGCACATGTGCAGAAGAGGTGTGCACGTTCACATTTCCAATCGGGTAGCAAAGGTAAGTGCATTTTATCCCTGGTGATGATATTCTTGGCTTTGCAATAAGTCTTTAACAAGTGCTATTAATGTGTCTCTGTACTATGTCCAGACCTGAATTTCAACTGAAATGGGCCTGCAATTGTAACTTGACAACCTTCTCAACAACTTCTCCCTATAAAACGATGGTAGGAGACTGGACAAAAACTGTCCAGGACATTTGGCCCCAACTTATTCAAGACAGGCAGAACTCTCCTCCTCTAAAAAGAAACCAACACCAGTAGATGAAGTAAACTTTATGTCATATCCTCACCGATTTATAAAACGAGGAGGGACAAAAATGGCCCAGTTAACAGAGGCTCCTGTCAATTTCCTCTGGAGTTACAGGGTCAAATGTCTCTCGGGTAACTAACAATGATTGTGCCTCTATCTCTGACCAAACTCAATTCTGTCTGAGTCCAAGTGTAAGAGACTCTGAATAACTATCCATCAATTACACAGAGTATTCTTCACAGCAGCCCACAAAGTGGTCAACAAACACTCTCCTGCTAATAAGGAGCAGCTCATCTGAAAAAGTGGTACTGAACTCCTATAAACTATAACTACATTTCTCTGCTCTTATCATGGTGATGTAATCTTAATTTGGGGTTCTACATATGCATGATTGGATTAGCTTCTCGTCTTTCTCCAAAGGTGCTTGAGAGAGGTCCATTATGGCTAGGAACACCTGAGTTGCCTAGGGACTATTAGCCTCAGGGAATTTGGCAAGTTAATTCGGCAAGTCTCTGTTGACCTTTGCTTTATGGTTTCATTGCTGTTTTTTGGCTACGTGTCAGTAAAAAAGGTGATAGCATGGAGCAAGAATCTTAGCTTATTTATCTACACTGAGGAATGCAACATTGCCTAGAAAACAAAACTTGCTTTGCAATGTTAATGAAAAGACAGAAAATGAGAACAGATCTTATCAACCCCAGTCTATTTGTGACAGCCACATAAAATCCTTATTGGACTTGATGTATCCTTGATGGAAGAGTTACTGTCCCATTAATAATCCTCACTTTCAAACCTAGATGTTAAGGTGTTAGGGATAATGGTAATCAAGTTTGTGGCAACCCTTCGTGAAATTAAAATTATAGGATATGAAACTAAAATCATAGTGCCTCTTAACTGACTGTTTTCTAGGCTAAACAGGTGTAGTTTCTTCATCCTTTCCTCATAAAAGTTGGTCTCTAGTCCCTCATCTTCCCTGATACTCACTTGTGGAAATATGGATTTTGATGAGCATTTCATCAGCAAGTCTCACAATTATGTAGTTATTTCTCTACTGTAGTTTATGGAATCATACAAACTTTTGTTTTGCACAATATAACTTCAGATTTTCTGCATCATGCTATGTTTTTCAACTGTCTGTAGGGCAGCGAATTGCATCTAAAGAGATTTTGCTGTTTTAAAATCAGGTAATTGTGCTGTTAATTTAATTATAATTACCAACTTAAAGTATATTGCTATTAGAAGGAAGTCAAGATTTGTAAATAAACCTAATTAAAAAGACAAATTATTATCTGTTCTACTGCATTCCATGAACATCTGACTGGCTTTATTTTTTTCCTCAGCTACTCTTTTTTTCTTGGTGTAATAAACATGAATAATTTCTGAATGGCCAAGGTTCTGAGCAACAGAAGAAAAAATAAGTTTGAGCTGTATAGTTCCACTATCATTATACTCTTTGAAGGAAACATGTCTGATGTTTTTAGCACCCCGGATAAAGCAACCATCTGTGACTTTAAACCATTATTTATAGTTTACAATTATATGGACACCCAATTATTATGGCTTGTTTTTCATTACACAACCTCTTGAAATGATACCTGATCAGAAGTAAGGACCATAACAAAAGCCTGCTTAACTGGATTCTTCTGTCCTCTAGGGGCCCATTCTTTGAGAAGATTCCTACCAATTTGTTTATTCTTAATTTTTTTTTTTACTTGTGATCCCTTTGAGAGGATTGATATCCTGAAAAGTAGGTTACAAATACATATGCAATACAAATAAGTGAATGCAGATTTTTTGTCTTTAAAACTTTCTGTAAATATGTTTCTGCTCTTATCCCCACATGTATCTTGGTCTCTATTTTTTATACTTGTGGCATATTCCATCACCCATGTTGCCATTCTCTAAATTGATAGTAAACTGACAGCAACTTTTCTAATGTTATTTAAAAGAAGTCTTAAGCTGTTGTGACCGATGGCTCACTTTATCAGATGCATAGAGTAACTAATAAAAATGGTTAGTTGGGGAAAAAATGCTACCAGATTCCTGATTCTTTGTTATCACAGATTAACATGTCTGTCTTCCTATAATGTCCAAATTTACAGAAATGTATTTGGTAGTAGGTAGTAGGCAGGTTCTCTTCAATGCATAATTATCCAAATAAAATATGCGTTTGCTTTAGTATAATCCATTTGTTGTTTGTTGTTTTCTGTTTTGATTCCTTCTCTGAACAGTAGCATATTACTCTTATTTCTTTCAGTGCTATTCTGAAAAGGAATGGAGATCTCTTCCATCAATGCCTGTTTCAAACTCAAGTTATAAGTAACTACATTTTCTGCCATGATTTGCAATTTGTATTTCCTATCTCTAGTCTTTTTCACATTTACGTTTGGTTAATAATTTCCTTAGATATCATACTGAGTTACTTTCTGTTATCCACTTGTTTCCTATCTGCATAGAGATTTCCCATATTTTTTTTTTCATGAAGAGCAAAAACAAACATTCCTACCTTTTCAGACTTCTTTTTTCTTTTTAAAGAATGCATCAGGGGTGAAATCCAGCAGGTTCTGAGAGGTTTCTGGAGAACCGGTAGCGGAAATTTTGAGCAGTTCTGAGAACCAGTAGTGGAAATTTTGAGTAGTTCTGAGAACTGGCAAATACCACCTCTGGCTGGCCTCAGGGAGGGGTGGAAAGGGAGATTTTGCAGTATCCTTCCCTTGCCACATCCACCAAGCCACGTCCACCAAGCCACACCATGCCCATCAAGCGACGCCCACAGAACAGGTATTAAAAAATTTTGTATTTCACCACCGGAACACATATATAAGTCCCCTCCCATTTTTGTTTTGTTATGTTTTTTTTCCCAATAATTTTTATTAAACAGTTTTTAAAAACAAAAACAAAAACATATATTTACATCTTCTTCTTTTCAACATTTTTGCACCAGTAATCCATATTTATACATTTTCTCTTTCTTATCTTAATATATCTTTTATATATATATTTCTAGTATATCATATATACAATATAATGTTACATATTTTCTTAATCTAAATATTTTATTTACATTTAACATAAACAGGTACCTAATTTCTTTTCCACAATTTTTATATCTTCCCATTTGTTTCCAAATTTCTCTACTTAATTTTTTTTAAATCTTCACAAGAATCCTTTGAAATACATTAAACCAAGAGATCCACCAGGCATGGTTGGTTATTTTAACTATTCTACAATGGTGTATCTCAGTGTAATCATCCAACAGCTTGAAATGGGATGGTTCAGAAAAAGATCTGGAATGTATGTAAGTTCCATTAAGTTCTAGGAGATATACTTACTATTGTGCATGTTTAGGACTACATTTTAGGGGTGGGGAATCAGTGCTGTGCGTAATGTTAAAGAGTTGATTTCTATTAATGTTCAGGCTGATATATTAATTTGATGTAGAGTAGAGATGTTTACCTACAACATCTGGCCATAAAATGATTAGGAGCAATTTTATGGAAATCAGCCACCATTTATGCACACATGTATTATGCTATGATGAAAAAAATATTTTGATTAAATCAGGTGATTCTAAGAGTTCAAGAATATCAGGTTTCCAAAGGTGAATTATCATAGAAATTCCTGTCATGGTAATGGATCATTTAGCATTCTAACATTCGTTATTTGTACTCAAACCTTGAGGGGTGCTCAAACTGCAAATAAATACTGTTTTGAAGAATGTAAATTAGAGTCACACTGTTAATCAGTCTGACTTTCAAACCAGAATGCCTGCAGATTATTTTTTTTGCAGTAAACAAATTTGCTAAGTGACAGTGTGCTTTCGCATAAATCCATGTAATAAGCATTGAACATTTTTTAAAAAGTGGAAACATTGTAAATTAAAAAAAATATTTTTAAATGTCAAAGCCAAGCACCATAATTTTGGATTTACCTTAAAAGGAGCAATGGAGGAGGTTACATTGCCAGACTCACATTCCCCTAACTTGAAATGGTATGTATCTCTCACTAGTTTTGTTTCATATTTACAACACACACAGAGAAGTGAGAAGCAGCAGTCCACCACTTTCTTCTGTTTATTTGGTTGTCAAGATGCCTGACTCATCTTGGTTCAAGTTAAAAAATAGCTCTGGGAAAGCCAGTTGTGCCTTTTTTCAAAATTTGTCCCAATATCGATTATGTTAATGCTTAATTGATACTTTATGAAGCACATTTGCTAAGTTTGGCATACATTTGAGTTAACTAAATATAAAGTGAATAAATATGGTCACCCAATTTTAAGACAAAGAAGTGGAAACCTAAATTAGTGTACTGTATGAAGACATCCAAATTCTTCCTTCTAGTCCCCAGAACCTCAAGATCTCTTATGTTACCTAAAGCTCCTCCACATCAAATCTCTTATCTTTTTCCAAGATAGAGATAAATGTCTTCTCAACTCTTCTGGATCATGCAGAGAGGAGTTCCTTTTGAGATACGGAAAGTCCTTCTGTGTTTAGGAGGAGGACAGTGGTCTTTTGATACAGTGGAACCACTAGCTGAAGAGGAGGAGGAGGAAAGATAGTCTCATGAGATTCTTGTAATGTAGATGATGCAAATTAAAATATCTCCTTGGGTCTATCCACAAGTGTTTCTAGTTGCTTGTGCCTGACATCTACCCAATGTCCGAACCAATTTAAGGATGTATGCATGTTACATAGTATCATAGGACACTCTTTTAAATATGCATGGTTTGGATTTGATTTATTTTAGCTGTATATATTGGTTTTACAATTGATTAGTTGTTAAATTGTGAACTAGTTTATGCTGTGTTTTTCTTTGATTTTTATTATGCTTTGTTAAAGGCACATAGGAAATGATGATGATCATGATCATGATTAGGGTACATGTGAAATATGAACCTCATTAGGATGAAGAAGAGCCAAGATATGGCCAAGAAGAACTAATAAAAACTTTAGCAAAAAATGCACATTTCCTCTATTAATAAACCAAATTATTGTTTAAAGATCTAAGATAATTTTTTAAAAATATAATAGAAGCCCTATTCCTTATTTATAATTGTTTGGGCTAAAATAGAGTGATTGGTTAAAATGAAATCATAACTTCATAGGCAAGTGTAGACTTGAACATAGGTTTCCTTGAAAGAAATCTAATATTTAATTACTATAATGCACTAGCTCAGTAAATGCCAAACAGTTTATAATAAACATGAGGATATGTATGTTTCTGGACAATTTCATAGTATTTTTTGCCCTTTTTGCTGGCCATGTTCTTAGAGGGAAAATACATTTTAAAAAATAGGGTCAAACATAACAAATTAGTGAAACTTTTGCAGACTAGGCTGTAAGATGATAAACTCTGTGAGATAGCTTTTTGTCATTGGTATAGCACAGTGATGGAGAACTTATGGCAGGTGTGCTGGAAGTGGCACACAGAACCATCTCTCTGGGCATGCCAGCCATCACCTGTTGCTCTTCTGGGTTCTGGCATGCACACATGCCGGCCAGCTGGTCTTTGCATATGTGGGAGTGCTGGTAACCAGAAGAGGAGCTCCCTGGCACACATGCACGCCGGCCAGCTGGTCTTTGCTTGTGAGCCAGAAACTGGAAGACCAGGTGACCAGTGTGCGTATGTGCACCAGGGAGCTGCTCAGCCAGAAACTGCTCAGCTGGAAACCGGAAGCTCAGCTATTTTTTCCTTTTTGGGAACTACTTTTTTTCTTTTCTCATTTCTCTACTATCTTTATTTTCATTTTCATTTTATATTATGTTAATCATAATAATTTCTTTTTAAGAAAGAGTGAGCCGTGCCAAAGTATGTTACTTGAAGTTACCAGGAAAATTCATTCTGGTGATGAAATTAAGACTCCAAATTTCTGTTGCATATATAAACTATGTAGATATATATTTAAACACACTTGCAGATACATAATTTCTCATTATTGTGATGAGTGAGGTAAATTGGAATTGTACAAAATGTTTCAATTCTTACTTTCTTTAAAAAAGAGTAGCTGATTTAGAGTATGACTGACTTCTTTCATTAAAGATTCTCAGTTTTATACATACTATAATTATATGTAATACAAGTTATCCTAGTTAAAAATATTTGTGGATATTTGTCATATTTGTTTATATATTTGTACTTATATTTATATGCTGCTGTGTACAAATATATGTGTACAATATTAACAAGTTACCCATCACAACATATAATGCTGCCCGTGAACCAAAAATAAGACAATAACTCCCCATTGTGGTTGCTTCCATCATACCATACTGACTTTAGTTTTCTGTGATTTAGGAATGTAGCAATGGCGGAGTATTCAGTATTGCAATAAACTGTTAAATTGCACCTCCTAGTGGGCACATAATCCATTTCATACAGTTATGTTTACAGTATATATTAACAATTAGTTGGCAGAATTGTTAACATTTTAAAAACCATATTAATAATATTATAATGCACCTCATAATAATGGCTTCTAAAGTTCCAAGCATCTTAAAATTTGCATTTTCAATGGGACTGTAGGAACATACAGTACAGTTTGCAGTACGGCTTGCAAGGAATGTTCTGATATTTGTATTAATATCAGAAACAAGCCTACAAGATATATTAACTTCTTTTGCAGGTTCCAGTTATGTTTGGAGAGTTGACTAACAGCTGGCTGGTTATATTGCTGTTGGCAGTAGAATAGCTGAGGCTGAATGCAAACAGGACATTCTGATGTCCTGAAAGAATATAATGGTCATACGTCATCATATCTTGGCCTATTTACTCAATAATTAATGAAAAGAGATAACAAACAATCAGATCAAAACTTTTTCATGTCAAAATCAAGAAACACACAAGCTCAAAATAACCCCAAGTTGATAAAACGGGACACACAGAAAGTTGGAGAGCCTTTCAAAATTCTATTATTGCACCCTACTACAACATTTCTCCCCTTCATGGATTACTGCCTTGTTGTGGTGAAGGGGCTTGGGTAGCTCAATGAAGCTATGAGCTATGCCATGCAGGGCCACCCAAGATGGACAAGTCATAGCAGAGAGTTCTGACAAAATGTGAACCACTGAAGAAGGAAATGGCAACCCACTCCAGTATCTTTGCCATGAAAACCCCATGGAGAGTACCAAAAGAAAAAAAGATATGACGCCGAAAGATGAGCCCCTCAGGTCAGAAGGTGTCCAATATGCTACTGGGGAAGAGTAGAGGGCTAGTTCTAGTAGCACCAGAAAGAGTAAAGTGACTGGGCCAAAGCTGAAAGGACGCTCAGCTGTGGATGCATCTGAAAGGAAAGTCCGATGCTGTAAAGATTTTCTCTCCATAGGAACCTGGAATGTAAGATCCATGAATCAAGGCAAGCTGGACGTGGTCAAACAAGAGATGACAAGACTGAATATTGACATTTTAGGGATCAGCAAACCAAAATGGACAGGAATGGGTGGATTTAATTCAGATGACTATCAGGTATACTATTGCGGGCAAGAATCCTTCAGAAGAAATGGAGTAGCCTTCCCAATCAATAAAAGAGTAGGAAAAGCAATACTGGGATAAATCTCCAAAATGACAGAATGATCTCGGTTCGAATTCAAGGCAAACCATTCAATATCACAGTAGTCCAGGTCTATGCCCCAACCACTGGTGTAAAGAGGATGAAATTGATCAGTTTTATGAAGCCCTACAGAACCATATAGAATTAACACCAAAAAATGATGTCCTTATCATCATGGGGATTGGAATGCTAAAGTAGGAAGCCAAAAGATAACTGGAATAACAGGCAAGTTTGGCCTTGGAGTACAAAATGAAGCAGGGCACAGGCTGATATAATTTTGTCAAGAGAATACAATGGTCATAACAAACACTCTTTTCCAACAACCCAAGAAACGACTCTATACATGGACACCACCAGAGAGCCAACACAGAAATCTGATTGACTATGTGCTCTGCAGCCAAAGATGGAGAACTCTATACAGTCAGTAAAAACAAGAGCAGGAGCTGACTGTGGCTCAGATCATGAGGTTCTCGTAGCAAAATTTAGGCTTAAATTGAAGAAAGTAGGGAAAAGCACTAGGCCACTCAGGTATGAACTAAATCATATCCCTGTTGAATATACAGTAGAGGTGACAAATAGATTTAAGGAATTAGATTTGATACATAGAGTGCCTGAAGAACTATGGATGGAGTTTTGCAACTTGACTTGTTACAGATAATCCTCAACTTATAATCAAAATTGAGGCCAAAATTTCTGTTGTTGAGACATTTGTTAAATGAAATTTGTCCCATTTTACAACCTTTCTTGCTCCAGTTGTTAAGTGAATGACTGCAGTTGTTAAGTTAATAACACAGTTGTTAAGTCAACTGGCTTCCCTCTTGACTTTGCTTATCAGAAAGTCACAAAAGGTGATCACATGACCCCAGGACACTGCAGTTGCCAAGCATCTGAATTTTGATCACATGACTTTAGGGATGCTGTGATGGTCATGTGAAAAATAGGCATGTCACTTTTTTCAGTGCCGTTGTAACTTTGAATGGTGACTAAATGAACTGTGGTAAGTCAAGGACTACCTGTAATTGTGGAGAATGGCAGTTGCCTCTGTGGAAGCTAGGTGTCTAGTGTCAAACTAAAGCTCCATTTTCTGCTGCAATAGCCTCCTGCAGCCCTCTGCCAGCGAAAACCGAGCTCTCCCAAGCTCCATTTTCACTGACGGATTGCTGCTGGAGGCCATCATTGGCACTCTCTCTAGTCTTGCCTGCCTCCGCTGGAGACAGTGGATCCCCCCAGTCCTGTACGGGCCACCACAGGTGCCCCTGACATGAGTGATGTTGAGCTAGCCGTGTCCCCCAAGGTCAAACACAACCTGATGCGGCCCTCAATGAAATCAAGTTTGACACCCTTGCTGTATTGCTATTCCATGCTTTTGTCCAAGAGTCCAAAAGAATAAACTCATTAAAAGCCATGGTGACGCAGTAGAATACAGCAGTGCAAGCTAACTCACTGCTCAGTCCAGTTCGATCCTGACTGGCTCAAGATTGACTCAGCCTTACATCCTGAGGTCAGTAAAATGAGGACCTAGATTGTTGGGGCAATATGGTGACTCTGTAAACTGCTGAGAGAGGACTGTGAAGTGGTATATAAGACTAAGTAGTATTGGTATTATGGCTGTCACAAACCAAACCTCTCCTGAAATGGCTTGGCCTTCATCTACGGTTCTTCCACCATGCTTCATCACACCCAGATGGCTACATGAAACTTCTTCCAATCTTATTTTTTAGCCTCTTGAAGTCCTGCCACATAAATCATTAAAAATCAACATTCCTTATGGTGAAAAAATTGATATCATAAAATATATTGCAACGCTGAAAATTTAGTGATTTGCTTTGGGACAACAAAAATTCTACTGGAACTAAGATTGTCTTCTGTCTTTGGGTGCTCTTAGTAGCAGTAAAACTGTGTGAGTTTGTAATTTTGACTTTAGGTGAAAACAAAGATCTTTGCTTGTGTAGCTCTGGCCATTACTTAATGCAATAAACCTTGCTGCTATAGTTTAAAAGGTAAACTAATATGATTAGCTATTTAATATGTAAAAAATTATATGATGTACATTTAGATTTCTAAATTAGTGATATAATAAAAGCATGTGCACACTTTTAAGTTTCTAAGAACTATTATCAAAGTTAGAAAGTTTATTATATTTAAAGTATGTCTTGCAATGAAGTTTGGAAATAATCTTCAAATTAAATCCTTGTATGCAGGTAGTATAAGGTTGCAATAGGTAAAAGATTCTAATCTGTATAAACCTGATTGCTTATCAGAAGGTCACAAAAGGTGATCACATGATCTCAGGTAACTGGTTAGCACTAACCAGTATCATTTTATGTTTTTAATTATATGGATTTTTTCCCGCATGCTCAAGAAAGTTCCTTTCCTTTTTTATAATAAAAGCAGTTGAAATTAGTATTTCAGTTCCACAAAACTTTAAGGAAGCCATAAACAAAAGCCAGGTTTACATGGTTGATTCCTGGAAGTATTTTAGATTACTAACAGCAATGACTCCTTCTAATACCAAAGACATTGTCTAGGAAGCAGTATTGCTACCTTGATTTATTTCACCTTATATTGAAATAGAAATGGCTTTAAAATTGTGACCATCAAAAGAAAGACATATATAGTTTTAACTGTAAGCTTTTTATAACATACAAAATGAGATATGTGCACAGTGAAAACATATGGGGAGGGGACTTCAATCCATAATTGATTAAATCTATATTTTTTACATTTCAAGAATTTAATTTTTAAAAAATTACAATTTTTAAGAAAAATACATGATTTTGAAAGCTAAACCACTGCATTAAAATGGCAACAATAATTTTTCATGCTCAACAGCTTTAAAATAACGGAAGTCAAAGAAAATATAGATATATTAACTTTTCAATTGTTAAGAGAATTTTCAGTAGAATACTTGTTTTAGTTTGTTGTAGCAAACAAACAGACACCATAAAGGCCAACTATGTTATAATTTTTTTTTGCACTGTAGCTTTCTTCATGTAATGAATGGAATATTAATTCTCTCTCTTGGTCTCTCTATACGCTCACATTCACACAGAATAGCAATACTGCAGTCAAAAAAAATCATTAGAGAAATTATAAATAATTTTCTTTACAATAGCTGTGCATGTCTTAAAAATGATTTAGAATAAGTGTTTTTGATCTCGGATAACCACAGCACTTTTCTACTGTTCATTAAAAGCAGCTGCTTCTTTTTCACATTTTTGACCAAATCTGAATAAAAATGTGGCTTTTAAGAGTATGATAATGGAATTTAGTCTCCATTTAGTGATTAAACAAAAATTGAACTTATTTCATTTAAATGGTTTTAAAATCTAAATTAGTTAACTAAATACAATTTGTATAATTATTTTCATATATCCAGTATTTTTGTCTTGTCATACAGAAGAATGCTAGGATCCCTGACAAGAAGACACTTGTCACAATCTCTATTCTCTGCATTTCATTTCTCCTCTCTTCCTCTCTCTCTCCATATACACACAAACTATTTCAACATAATACCCCATTCATTTAATGAAATAGACAACATCTTATATAATACTGTTAGCCTTCAAAATGGCTAACAGCTCAAGACTAATGAAATATCACATTTCACAGACATGATCATTAATGTTCATTATTTGAAATGTTCTGTACAGAAGGAGCTGAATCAAGACCTAGTAACGTTCCAAGATAAGTTTGTTCTCTAGGATCCAATATTTGTTCAGGTTTAACTGGATGAACTATATTTGCTGGTTGTGGAGTAAGAGTATATTTTTCAAGAAATTCCAGATCTGTTGTTTGCTGATAATCTGTTGGAGCGGGTTGTGAAGGAAGAATTGAGTGAGATGAAGTTGTAACAGGAGGCTGCGATTGTACAAGATCAGACTGAGTTTCACGCATTTGAACAGATATCAGTGTCACTGGCACACATGTGTCTGATGGTACATTCTGTAGCACTGCCTTGGTATCCACTTGATAAGTTGTGTTCTGATCCACAAATGGTTTAGAATCACCTTGAAAAGCCTTATCGTCTGGGGTGTACTGAGCTGGTAATGACACAATTTTTTCATCTGGCAGTGAATTTTGCAGTTCATCTGCAGACTTCCCTCCATGTACGTGATCAGTATGGTATTTTAGTTTATCTTTTCGTTTAAATGTTGAATTGCAGTATTGACAGTTGAAAGGGCGAGCATCTGAATGAATAACCATGTGTTTAGTTAATGTCTTCTTAATCCTGAAGGACTGGTTACAAATTTGGCATTTGTATGGTTTCTCACCTGCATTAAAAAGTCAATATTAATAGAATAAATGTGCTATCTTTTATATCTTATCTACCATTTTTAATCTTTGTTATATAGTAAAACATTGTTTCAAATAATTTCTATAGAATACCGAACATCTGACACATGCCTGAGAAAAAAAAGCAAGTCATTTTAATGTTTATTATAATTTCATTTTTTAAAAAATACATAATTAATTTTAAAACTATAGAAAACCTTCCATTTATTCCAAATTTTGTTTCAGGTGAGAACAAAGCATTGAGATACGCAAAACTGATACACAACACCATTAACTGATACTCTGTGACTTGCAATACATTCAGACAAGCTGATGCACACTGATTGCCAACCTTAAGATCAAAAATGTGCTGAGCTAATTAGGTTAACAGAAAGCATTGTAGGGCATGGGGAGGCAAGGATGGGTGGGAAGTGAGGTCTTAATTTTGTAGTTTTGCTTCAAGAGGATTTTTCCCCCCCTCAAAAAATAATTCTTTAAAATTCACACCTCAATAATCACACAGTTCATTAGTTCATTAGTTTTTTTAGTGTTTGCTTGATTGTGTGATTTAGTATGCTTGATTGTTTTGTGTCTTGCATTAGGGTTATGAATGAGAAGTCAAAATAGCTTCTTGTCTTAATGATGACAGAAGGGATAGAAATCCATGCTGAATAGTATCAGCCACTCAACTTGCAGGAAGGTGAGCCAAAGGAACTGTTTTAAAACATTTTGACAACATTCTTTAAGCATTGGATTGGGAAAAATATTTCGTTAACTGGGGAACCTTGGAGAGTCCAACACGGAATATAGCATAAAGCAAGGAAGGGAATTGGGATAGATTAAGAATCCAAGAGTTTCTTCAGCAAATCATTGAACTGTGAGAATTAAGAACGATCGTCAAAATGTTCTGGATTAATTATTTTCACTACCCAAAATAGTAGAAACTGAAAAACAAAGAAATGCAAGCATTCTCTTCTGCTCTAAGCAAGTTTTTAAAAATAGAAGAGATCCCAACTGAGTTTTTAGGCTTCTCTGACTATTTACCTGAATGTGTCCTAAAATGCATTTCTAAACTTGATTTCCCCTTAAAAACTTTCTTGCAGACTTCACATTGATGAAATGTTGCTTTGTACCTTCGAAGAAAAGCAAGTAAATAAAATATATTAGAAAATAATTTTTTTACCAAGGAATGTTTTCAGGCTTACATAAACTAAATTACTATTACAGGCTTATTCTCATTTTATCTTGTTTTTAAATTGTTTCTGTAGAAATATATGCACATTTAATTGTTTGCTTGTGGACGATTTCAATACCTTCACAAGGAGCGTTAACGCAAATAAATGAGTAACCCATCAAGAAATTCAATTCTATCCGGTGATGGGGCTGGAATCACAGTAGCCAGTTGTTAAAATTTTGGGGCAAATTTGTGAGTCAATTTGAAGGCAGAGCTGCGCTACGTGTATTAATCAGATTTTGATGGCTACCAGCGTGATGGCAGCAATGGAGCTGGCAGAGCTGATCCTTAAACATTTACTAGTTCTGGTTCTATTTCTTGTAAATGGGACATTTTAAAGAAAGAAAAAGACCCTTAATGATGCTGTGATTCTATGTACTGTATATAACACTGCCTAGGAGTAAACCACTCTGTTATGTTTTGCATTTTTCAATTTTCTGAAATGATATAGGGTTTTCTGCTTGAGCAGGAGGTTGGACTAGAAGACCTCCAAGGTCCCTTCTAACTCTGCTATTCTGTTAATTATATATAGGGTTGTAATGTAAACATTCATATTCTCCACTACAAGGAGAAAGGATTAATGCCTAAATCAGTTATTCTATGCTGATTTAGGAACTTCATGACTCGAAGGCTACCTATCACAACAGTTGGAGGAGAATGAGAGTTATTATTAATTAAATATTGAAGTACACTTTCTATATTTTATTTTCCTTGGCCTTGTTGTTTTCAATTTCATGTCCCCTTTCAACTGTCTGATACAACCCGTTTAGGATAAAAATTCATACATCTAAAGTAAAAAAAACCCATAGAAAATCAAATTAGATAAGGCATTTAGATCTATAATTAGTATTTTCTATGTTCGCTTCTAACTGTTTTGGATATCAAGAAATAGATGTCATATATTATTGAAACCTTTTCTCTAATGATGTTTTCCCTGACTTGAAAAGTCCCAACTGTAGGTATGCATATTTTGCTTTATATTTTCATAGTTTTTATAATAATTGAAAATGGTATCATATCATACCATAATACGCTGTATTTTTTCAACATTAGTATTCAAGGGGTAAAAAGAAGGTGTTCATATAAGACTATTTTTGGATCAATTAAACCATGATTTAACCAGAACCTGACCCTGGTTCTATTTGGTATATACACAAATCAATCTAATATATTCTCAGATGTTGGATATGTTACAACAATATATCAATATTGAATATATTTCAATATTAAATTAAACTTACTTTTGCCACACTTTTTCTCCCAGATGAACACTTTTATAATGAACAGTGAGATGATCTCTTCGGCCAAAGCATTTTCCACATTCCTCACATTGATGGGCTTTCTCTCCTAAGGTGAAACAATTATATATTCTGAATTAATTTAATAAAACTTCCAAGAAGCATCCAAAGAAAATGCCAGAGGCATCCAACTATTTCTGATTTTGAGCTATTCACTCTCGCCCAGTCTAACCCACCTACAAGGTTATTGTGGGGAAAAAAGAGAGGAGGGAATATTATGTAGGTCACCTTGAGCTGTATAAAATAAAGGCAGGATATAAATAAAATAAATAACTTAGGGATCAATGTCCACGACTCGCCAGTATGTGATAATATATGTGTCACCAAGACTGGGAGCAGGGGGGAAACGTAGGATTTGTCAAAAAATATAATAATAAATAAACTGTTGATAGGCTTAACTTGTCTTTTAAAATTAAATTTATTATCCTGAAGGTGGCCCGGGGGGGGGGGGGAGGGAAAGGAAGGGATGGAATTGAGATTACTGTGTCCTGGTTCCACCACTGATCTCCCTTCTGTGACCCTTGGCTGTTGAAAAAATAACTTTAAAATATGCAGTTCCTCCATGAGAAAACAGTTGCATTCTGGTATACCTCAGTGTTTTCCATGAGTAGAAGCCTTTTCATTTATGGAATATCTGTTCTGCAAATAACAGTCTGGCCACATATGTTGGCATACATCCTCTTCATCTCTAACCAGTCATGGTGAAAACAGATATCCTTTCTTTCAGCAGGCCATTATTTTGTGAAATATAAACGAACGCTATGTTCCTGGATTCTTTGATTGAAAAAGGTAATGTCAATGCCACTCCTTACCTGAATGTATCTTTTTGTGTTTTGTAAGGTGATCATGGCGAATAAATGTTTTTCCACATTCTTCACATTCATATCTCTTATCATCATGGTGGACTCGCAGATGAAGCCAGTATTAACAGGAATACAAGATTAGCATCTGCATGCTTAATGTGCCATGATATTCAAATTTGAAAATCTAAATTAGTATAACTTACACTAAGGTTACATAACTTATATTAACTATAACTTAAATCTGAAAATCTAAATTAGTATAACTCAACAATGACACCATCTACTCTGAGAGATTGCTATACTATTTCTGGGTAGATACTGTATGCTGCTACTGATTTTATTAAGTCTAAATAGTTTTAAATTTTGGAAAAAATGGGACATGGAGTCTAGTTGTCTTGTTTCCAAGTAGATGGGTAAAAAATTTATTTAAATTTTGTACTCATCTACTTGGAAATAGATAAGCATTCAGATGAGCAAACTTTGGTAAAGATTGCTTATCAATAATCCATTTTTTGCTAAAATCTAAAAATATTTCCATTGGGATTTCTCTTATTGTAATAATTAGTACTGAATTTTAATTCTACTCTTTAATGACAAACTAGCTATAAATTGTATAACGAAGTCATTTCAGAGCATAACTGATTATGGCATAACAGTATAGAAAGTATTACCTGTAAGAGCTTCCATGACGAAAACTCTGCCCACAAATGCTACATAGATGTGGTTTTTCTCCACTGTGAATTCTCAAATGTTCTTTTAAAGTTGTTCTGTAAGGAAGAAATTCAGATATAAGGAGGAAATTATTTCCTAATGCTTTTATGATACAATAATACATTTCATTGTAATGCATTTAAAATGGCCACAATCCGATTTTCTGCAAAGTATAACTGACATCTATTCATAATGGACAGACTGTTACCAGACACTGTTAATCCATTGCCAATCATCACCGGGTTTGGCTTTTTTTCAGAATTACATATTATGGTTTTGGCATTTCTGCCATCATAGCATGTAGAACCCAGGGCATTTTAAAAGTTTTAGTGCAATACTTTGGGACACCATGTACTGTACATCCAGTCTCTGGGGTCACTGTAGAAGTGTATGCATTAATGAAGATAAGCATTTTTATTAAAAAAATTAAAGTGGTAAGATTGTGACATTTTATTTGGTGTATAGATTAAATTTTAATTTTAAAAATCAATCTGTTGCTCAATGCCATTCCTAATAAAATTACTGTTCATATTGATAGAAGTATAGGAGAACACAACTTTATTTATCATTTTAAGTCCCATGGAGTCACAAAGTTGAGAATTCTGCTATGCTATATAGTTGAATATGTAAATACACAGCATATAAAATAAACTTAGTAACTGTGCCTATAGCCTATAAAATGTCTGAGAAGAGGAAGAATCTGAAAAAGGCCGTTTAACACCTTGATCAAAGGCTAGGCCTCTGCTTGTCCATATTCTTGTCTAATTCTACTGAGAATCAAGCCTCTGCTGATCTGCATAGTCTTTATTTGGGTTCTGTTTTTTAGCGTTTCTCAGTATGTACCAATAGTCAAGTCTCAAATGCCTATCTTTATTAAGCAGGCAAAGCCTTCGATACAAAGAAGAAAATGATGATTTGGATAGCATTTCCCAAAATAAAATGCATCTTTCTTCAGGATCATTCTTCAACTGTATAATCCCAGAACAGGTTGCTGACATATTAATGAGTGTCTTCTAAACTGCAAAGCACTCTTTCTTTTTTAATTCAAAGTGCTGTACAACACTCATTTGATGTAACCTAAACAGGAGAAAGACAAAAAATTCACTGATATAAAAATGGAGAGCCAGTTTGGTGCAGTAAGTGCTGGATTAGAAACGGGGAGATCCTGAACTCTGGTCTTCCCTTAGGCACAGAAAATGGCTGGATGATTTTAGGCAGTCTCTTTTTTTTAGCCCAACTTATTTCAAAGATAGTTGTGAAGATCATAGGAGGAAGAAGCATTATGCATTGCCTTGAGTTATACAAAATAAAGAAGGTATGTACATCGAATAAAAACATACACCTGAAACCTAAAAGTCAACAGAGTTTCCCTTGGCTCAGTAGATACAAATGCTGATTGATGAGTAAAGACTTGGGAAGTAAATGGTATGAAATATTCTGAGAAACATAGAGGTGCTGATCAACTGCCTTTACAATATTTTTTTAAAATATTGGTGAATTCATTGATCTGCTTTCTGTTTAATTTATATAAAACACAGCATGTGTATTCAGCATACCTTTCTCTAACTGATTTTCCACAAATAAAGCAAGTCCATTTTCTCTTTCCTCCATGAGTGCATTCAATATGGCGCTTCAGATTTCCAGTGTCATTAAACTGACGACCACAAATATCACATGGAAAAGGACCTAAAAAGACACAGGGATTCAATTTTACATTTATGCAATTTGAGCAAGTGATTCGAATAATTAACAAACACATATTTTGGAACACAAAAATACAAAACTGAACAAAATACTCTCTTTATTTTGAAAAACCTAATCACAAGCACATTAATACTTCATTTTTAAACAGTCCATCATTTCTTCTCCAGAAGTTGCTATTGATAATTCTGACATAAGTTTACCAAAACTTAATTACCAAAAAGGAAGATATTTTGTACAGATTTGTATTTTTTTGCATTCTCTTATTTTTTGTAAAACTTAAACATAAACATATTGATACTACATTTTTATGGACAACTTGGTAAGCCATTAAATTATGGCATCATTAACTACCAAGAGTAACTCCCTGGACCAGTTTATCTATGAATTGTCTGCCATGTGATTGTTTTCTGTATTTTTGCCAATATCTAAAACTCTAGGTCTGACATAGCCAAAGTGGGCTGATCTGCCACTAAGGTTTTTCAAACTTGATTGTATGACTCAAATAACCGTTTAGCATTGTATTAGGAAAAACAGCCATGCTGCCTCTTAAAGTCTTCTTGGAAAGGAGAAAGCAATTGTTTTAACAGATGTTTATTAAATGAACAATTTCCTTCAAAATGTACCAAATTACCAATAGTGACTTGCAGAAAAGAAATGCCAGATTGAAGATGGCTCTTGAAAAGCAGAGGCATGATTTATCTTTATAAAATCCATTTATCCTTAAACAAAATTAGAAATACGATAGCTATTCATGCACTGGATAAGTGGCCACTTTCTTAACTATTATTTGAAAAACTAGGGAAAACAGCCCTTAAGCTTAACAGTGCGAATCCCACATTCTTTGATTCGATTCTGCTTCATTTTCTAAGGGCCAGCAGATTTACCAAATTGCAGAATGTATGATGGTACTTTCCAATATCTTTTGTCTTAAAAATATCAAAGTCCTGTTGGAAAGCAGAGCTTATATTTTTCTTTATGGAAATTACCATTCTTGAAACAGGTATTCTAGTACCATGATGAAGGGATAAATAGAAGACATTACAATAGAGAAAAAATTGGAAATGGTTATCCCCTCTTCTGCGAATCCAAGCAAATCTGCTGTTTCTATGTCAACATCACAACTACAGCTTTTAAAGCTCCAAAACAAGGAGAGTGGAAAAATGTTAGGAAGTGCAGTTATATCTTCCAAGTTACATGTATTGTAGAAGGCCAATAATTCTAAGTCCTTCTCTGTTATTTTTTTATATTGAGAGGTACTTCAAAAAATAAACGTCATCTAATATTTCTATTTCAAGTGTAATATAGTTGTGCTGATGCATTAAATAGAATTGCAGCAATTTTTTTCCTAATAGATTTTAATGATAGTTAAAATCTAATAGTTCTTTTATTTGTCTGATTATTCATAAATGCACAAATTTATTACATGCGATTAAACAAATAATGAAATATAAACAGGTCAATGTTTCATATGTTACTTTAGTTCTCGGCAATGAAGAAAATGGTTTTAGGAGAAAATTTTTAATCATTTCTGGTCAAAGTTTACTGTTTCCAAGAAAACTGGACAAACAATATGTCCAAAGGTTTAGTAGCTCACAAAGCTATTGCATTTTTTTTAAACAAACAGGAAGTGACCCTGATAAGTTTCCCCGTCTCTCTTCTGTTGTTGGGCTTTTATTTTTTTGCATTTTTCAGAATGCATTGAAAAACAGTTTTTGTAATTTTAAACTAGTGTTAAAAATCAAGTAATTGGTCAGGTTAATGGAAAATTGGCCTTCCACCAATTTCAGAATGAAGTGGTGAAATCAAATAGATAGGAGGATGGGAAAAATACCCTGTGCGCTGCAAAACATGTACTGTAAATCCCTAACCATAACTAGATTAACTGAAATTTTCTGGGGTTTTTTCCCAAACACCTCTAAAGAAGGATTTGTTCAATTAATTTGTCCAAAAATTGAACCTCATCTTCAAGCAGTTTAAAGAATTATTCAAACACTGTGAATAGAGATTTGGAAAATTGGTATACAGAATTCAATTCAGCTAATGAATTAAAAACATATATGCATTTAATATTTTCTTACCTAAATGGAACTTTTCTTGATGTTTCAATCTCGTAAAGCGGGATTTAAAATGCTCTTCACAATAGGTACATTTGAAAGGCTTATTCTGAGTGTGAAGAATTCTGTGTTCTTCCAAGTGAGGTCTTCGTGTGAAAGACTTATTGCAAATCTGTAGCAATAACAATATGCAATGATTAAGTAAAATACACAACCTTGAGCTTTCTGAAAAAAGTCAAGTTATCTGTAAAAATATACACACAAACCCAATCACTCAAAGGAATGAATTATAAATCAGCATATTACATTTACATTTGCAAATAAACTGAGAATTTTAGGTGCCAAAATGTACCAAAAAATTGGGTTTGGCTTATCCAAGTATAGGCTTATCCATAGATATATACAGTAGTATTTTTAAAGTACTTGTAATTCTTGTATATACTCACATGAATCTATCTGTAAATAAGTTGACTCTCAAATATTTTAACCACAATACAATGAAAAATGTGGATTGGCTTATCCATAGATAATGTATTTTTCATAATCTTTTGGTTAAAAATTTGAGGGTTGGCTTATCTACTGATAGTTGTATATGTGAATACATACTGTAGCTTTCTGGAAATAACTGTACTATGCAATTGCATAGTTATGACTATTTGCTTCTCTGTTAATCTTGTTAATTACAAATTTTATCATAACTTTAGCATATACGGTGATTTACTCAGTGTGGATTGCTACATACTATTTTCTCCATTAAAGTTACATTATTAAACCATTGACCAAAAAAGACCATGCATCAATAAGCCACTAAGTCATATTATGGTACTTTTTATTTTTATTATCCTGAACCCAATTGCACCATGCACTATTTATATACTAAAGCACATAATGAAATGTAGGATTTCCCATTTATCCCTAACATTATGATTTAGTAACTTTAACATAAATTGTTTTAGGCACTTATTACTTATCAGGTCCATGTACTCAAACAATATCTACATATTACTCTCACAGCATAAAAACAGCACATAACCAAGAGCATGGAGCAAAGCTTTTGTCCATGCTCAAGAATTTCAGATTTCTTTCCTACTGCAGCTCCTTGACAAACATTCTAAAACAATTTACAAGAATTCTAAGTAGCAGTTAAAACAGCAAATTCAAGAACTTCAGTAAATAAATGCACAGCGTCTGATCTGGATTCAAGTCATATATAAAGATATAGTCAGAAATATCAAATAATTTCAGTGAAACCAAAATCATACTTACCTCACATTTCCATCCTTCACTTTTTTTCTTCCTGGTAGACAGAAACTCTTGTACATTTTCAGGATGAAATCTGAGGAGGAAATCTACTAAGACATTATTTATTTAATAAATATAACACAACAAGCAAATCACTAGTTTGCACTTTGTTACTGCTTGCTGGCCTAATTGTATAATTATTAAAAAGAAATATCCTGTACTGCATATAAAGAAAGCAAAATATTTGAAATTTCTTAATCTATATTCCCATTTGAAAAATTATATATATAACCCAAGCTGAAATTTACAATTTGACATCAGCACAAATGTTAACTGTTTTTTAAATGTGCTTTTAGTCATCCTCTTTAAGCACTTTTTGCCCCAATTTACTTAAACCACCTTTCAATATTCACCAAATAGCAGGACATACATTAAAAAGAATATGTAATACTACTGAACATACTGATATCTTACTTCACATGTGTACATGTTTGGTGGAGAGCATATATCCTGATTTGATTCAAGGTGACTATGCTACTGATATACTACTTTATCAATATGCACAATTTTACCCAGCCTGAAGTCCTCTAGATTTTCATCATCTCCAGGCAGGGCATGATTGGGAAAGGATCATGTATCCTTTCCCAATCATGTTATGCATGTATGTATGTTATGCATGCTTTTAACATCCTACACATTTAAAATAAATTGCCATGTATTTAACTGGATTATTGTAACTAATATCCTGCAGCATACAGTTATATAATTTTAAAATAAAAAGAAACCAAATAATAATTCTATATTACTCAAACTGCAGAATGATTCAATGATACTTGCCTTTTTACATGCTTTATCAGGGTCTTTTTGGTGGCATGCAGTTTGTTACAATATGAACATTTGTGTTCCTTTTTATGAAATTCCAATTCACTGTTGTGTTTTTTTCTGTGTACTGTTAAGTTAGATTTGGTTGAATAACGCTGCTGGCAAATATCACATTCAAAAGGCTTTTCACCCGTATGTACTCGAGCATGGCTTTCAAATTTTCCTACAAAATAAAAGATATATATTTTAAAATGAAAAACAGCTGATAAATATTAACCTCTAATATTATCACGATAATAGTATGTGCTATATGAAGTCTGAGAAAGTTTTAACACAGATTATTTTATAATGTAATACTTTTTAAAGAAGCTTTTCTAATTACTGGCTGGAACATCACCTTTTTTCATATAGCATATAGTGATAGGAATGTGATGGTATATACCGTATTTTTCAGAGTATAAGATGCACCTACCTTTCTTGGTGAGGAAAACAAGAAAAAGAAATCTGCCTCTGCCTCCCAACAATTTTGCCTCATTGCAGCAAACAGCCTGCTTTATTTTCATTTTCATCATAGCTTGATTAGCACAAGGAAAAAAAAACCTGCTCTAGCAATTTACCTCCTTGCAGAAAGCAGCAGAGGCACACGAAAAACAGTTGAGTCGGGAGGCAGATCCAATCAACTTGTGCTAATTAGGCTGTGCTGAAGCTGAAAGGAACTGTTTTTTCTTTCTGCTTGCTGCAAGGGGGTAACTGCTAGGAGGCAGAGGCCAAAGGGTGGGGGCCAGTGGGTGGGCAGAGCTACATTCCGTGTATAAAATGCACCTAAATTTTCACCCCCTTTTAGGGGGGTGAATATTTTATACGCCGAAAAATATGGTAATTGTCATCCTACTGTATCATTTAACACTAGCTCTCAATCTATACAAAGGAAACTTATATAAAGGGCTGGAATACACAGTAAGTTGTGAATACACAATTTACTGTTTATTCCAGCCCTTTATATATTATTATTTTCATAAAACATTATTTTCATAAAGGTGGAATCATTCTTGTCTTAAAACAAGTTGCTAAAGAATGTCTGGGATTCTTTTTCTCACTATAATCTTACACATTCCTATTCCTATAGTCCTGGAGCACAAAGCAACTAAGGATTAAAGATCATTATCTGAATATGATTCTATAAATGTATCTAGAACTATATTAAGATTTAACTTAACTTTAAATAAACTAAGATTCTAAGCCCATACTACAATATGATAAGCCAATACAACTTTATTTGTATCTTGAATTGTTCAGATGTTTGATCATCCATAGGAGAATGCAGGTTGGTTAGTCTTCATGTAGGTGTTTATACTTGATATTACCAGGTATATGAGCTTTGGCAGCCATAAAAGGCATCTTCAAACGATTTCATGTTTTTGTATTGTTCAAAAATATTTTAATTGTAGCGTATTTTTTGAATTATTAAACTACCTAAAGTTATTGATTGAGATGGGTAGTTATAAAAATTAAATAAATAAAATAAAGGTTCAATTGAACTGCAAGCCTAAAATTGCATTTTGGGCAAAAGGGTATCCAGAATCAGGGCTAGACTTTTTCTTCTCTAAGAGAGATGGCTATTCTTCTATTGATACAATAATAAATTGATAAGGTTACCAAAATTACCACATACCAGTTGAGAAGCAATAATTTAAAGGGCAAGCCAATAATCTGTAGGCTTTCTAGATACTGTTGAATTGTAGCTCCGAACAATCCCAGTTAGTACAACCAATGGTGACGGGTAAAAAATTCTACAATTCAGTAGTATAACAGCCAAAAATTTCTACAACTAAATAGTACCAAACATGTGCAAGTCTGCTGCAGTGTTTGAAATAAGCTATATGCATTTTTCCTTGCATTGAATTTATATACCAGTGAAACTAATTTGCTGTTTATTGAATGAACGTTAGGTTTCACAATGCATAGAATTTAGTAATGCTTATAGTGTATATCACAACGCTAATATATTTACACAAAATGTAGGGACACATTCCTACATTGATTGAAGGCCCCAAACGGCACAGGTAGAATTTGAGTGGAGATGAAATATTTGAGGGGGAGGGGGAGACTTTTTGTCTATATTTCTGAGGTCTCTCTAATTTAACATTACCTATTAATCTGAATACTGTTTGCCTGCAAATTGGGTATATGTGTGAGAGCACGCAGTGTTCTTGAAATCTACTTGTAGGCAGATTCAAAATAAGATAACATTTAATGTGACAAGTATAACAGTGCAGATACCTTACAGTTCATTTTTATTGTACTTGTTAATAAGACCCAATGAAGTGATTCATTTACTAGACCTATAGTTCAATTAGGTCAAGACAACTGTACAGATGTGGTCATTAAATAATCTAACTTTCCAGGCTGTGACTGTCTCATGTTATTTCAGCAGCTAGGAGTTTCTCTGCTTTCTGAGCATTTGAAAAATGACTCTTATAAAGCAGGAAAAGCTGTACAAAAAAAATCTAACATCTTTTAAGTAGCAATCTGATAGCCAGCTGGGTCTTCCTCAGCTCAATTAACTGCAGGATTGTTACTGTGGATAAAATAGGAAGGAGCATTATGTATGCTGCCTTGAATGGCACAGAGATATTGTGTCAGCTTCTGTTGATTTAAGGATTCAGTGAAGCATTAATTTTTACAAGGGATGCCTAAAGTTTTGCATGTACTGTTAAGTGCACCATGGATATATTTCAGATCTAATCACAATTCTATACATTGAATCTGGCCCTGGATGTTAACCCAATTGAAAATGACTTTTTGATTGCTTTTAAACCTATCACAGCCATCCTGCAAAGGTAAAAGACAAAACATATTCTGATTTACCTGGTCGATCAAATATTTTATCACACTTAGGACACTGCAAACATTTTTTGCTGCTGTTCTGAAGAATAGGTGGAATACATGTGGAAAGATTATCTTCAGAAATATTTTTTGCTGGACCATTCAGCTCATGGACCTCTCCACCACATTCTTTTTCACTGTGTTGTTCAGACTCTGTATCATCTCCCAAAGTGTCCTCTTCCTGCCCATCAGTGTTGTATTCACTTCCACTGTCCTCTGATTCATTGCTCTCCTTACTAGTAGCAATTGTATCTAAATTGATATCTGATGCATTGCCACTTTCATTGTCACTCTGATCAAACTTGGCTGGGCATTTACGATTTCGCACTGATCGTCTAGTACAAATCCCTGACTTCTGAACCATTTTTAGCCCATGTTCTTTTTCCCGTGCAGAAGATTTGTGTGCTTTGGACAAATGATTTTCTAATGATTTCTTGTAACAAAAATTACGATTGCATAAAGTGCATTGATGATTGTTGGCTATTTTAGGTGTTTGTTCAGTTGTCTTTTCTATCCGAGATGGGTTTTTTGTTTTCTCTTCAGTTTGTGAAATGGAAACATTTTCACTATTTAGTAATTTAACTGCATCAATAATATCTAAAAATTTTGCTGCTTCTAAAACTAAAGGTATTTCATTTTTATTTAAGAAAAACTGTGATGTGTAAAGAAACTCAAGCAGATGATGGAAAACTGAATGTGTTACATGATCCAAGGTAATAACATTTGTATTTGGATTTTTGCTCAAATAAGCATGAAAGTAACTGCTCCCAACAGCAACTACTACTTTATGGGAGCTAAATTCTTTTCCATCAACAATTATAAGAAGATCACAAAAAGACGGCTGCTTCAGTCGGTCATCATTTAAATATTTAAGTAGATTTTTACTGTATTGCAAAGAAGTTAAAAGCTTTCTTTGATCAGGCAGCAGAGAAAGTTCTTTGGAATATATGAGCTGGTCTGCAGTAGCTACTTCTGCAGAATCAACATGAGCTTCCTGTTCAGAGTCTGTTACAGGAATCTTATCAGTTTGCTCCCTTGGGTGACCAAGATGTATTTTGTCATCTACATTTACATTAAGCCTTCTTCTCTTCTTCATTGCAATTGTGCCACGTTAAAATCAGAACTGTTATCAATAAGCCAAACTTTTCCAAACAAACAGTTGCTTCAGTGATACTTGAAGTTATGACCTGCAAATGGATCAAATAAGTTTCTTTGAAACCAATGAAAAAAAAAATGATTCATTCCATTTTTTTAACACCAGTTAATTTACTTCCACATTTGGTGAGGTCCTATGACTTGGCATCCATCCTCTCTTTCTAGAAAGCAAAAATTCACCTTGAATTGAACCAAAACATTTAAGTCACATGCATGAATTGTAAACAGTACTTATTCCTTTATTTGTCAACAGAAGTAATCAGAAAAATAGCCAAGAAAAGCTATTGTACCAGGAAGCATTTAGATCCGTCTCAGCTGCATCATCTCTTTCAAATGTTGCCACTAATAACATTACTCAATGAACCTTGGACTGCAAGGTGATCAGTTTGTGTGCCATTCATCTCATCAGAGTAATATTACTCTGGGCTGCTTACAAATATTAAAGCAGTAGGACAATAAATAAAACAATACTGTTAAAAGATGGGGAGAAGGGGAACATGAAGCACATGGGAAGGGGTGAGAACTTTCCTAACCCAATAGCTACCTCCAAAATGGGATACCCACTGGGGCCCCAGGTCAACTGGAAGAACCAGATCTTTAGGCTCTTATGAAAGATCAAAAGAGTGGATATAGATCTCACCTTGAAGTGTATGAAGCAGGAGCCACAGCAGAAAAGACTCTTCTCCTGGACCTCATCAGTTGAAAATTCTTGACTAATGGGGTCTGCAGCCTGCCTGCTCTACCGGTACTGGTAGGGCGAGCCAATCCCATTGGGGTAGGATGGCACTTCAGAAAACGGGCCGAGCCATGAAGGGCTTTAAAGGTGATAACCAACCTGTTGAACTGCATCTGGAAGCAAGCTGGCACCCAATGTTACACTGGAACAGCAGTGTACCATGGGCCACCTTAGGGGTTGCAAGAACTGCCTGTGGTGCTGCATCCTGCACTAATTGTACCTTCCAAATACTCTACAAGGGTAGCCCCATGTGGAGTGCATTGAAATAGTCCAGGCATGAAATGTCCAGGGCTTGAATGCACAAAGGTATTTATTTTTATTCATTGCAGAATAAACAGTTGGTCACTTAAAAAGCAGTCATCTCTACTCACTGAACTGTTTGAGTAGCTATAATTGCCCAAGACAGATACAAATGAGTATATGACTTAATTCTAATCCTTTTTCTTGTACTTAAAAATTAACATATGCAAGCAATAAAATGGAGTGCATGGATTTATCACCAAGAGAGAAAGTTGTAAGAGAGCTAATAAGCAGTAAATGTGAAAAGTATCACATATCTTGCTAAACTATGATTTAATACATATTAAATTATTAAACCACAATTAGTGGGTTTACACATGGCTCATCAAACAAATCAACCCAGACTTATCCCTTGGGGCACAAATTACCAATAATAATTATCAAATTATTCTACTCATGTACACATTACATGAAGATCTAACTCTCTGAGGAAACTCTAATGCTGGGAAAGATGGAAGGAAAGAGAAAAAGATGATGACCAGCAGCAACATGGATGAACTCAATTGAAGTGGCAATGAGTACATCCTTGGAAAACCTAAAATACCTGGTTAAGAAGAAATCATGATAAACTCTGTGCCTATGCTAAGAGCTGCAATGATTTGATGGCCCATAATAATATCAAAGTAATAACTATGCTTTATAAACAAGGGCTGGGTTCACACAACCCATAACCAAAGAAACTACCTTATAATTTAGTGTGTTAGGTGAACCAACTTAGTCATTCCTTATAAGGAAGACTCAGTGTATAAAAACAGCTGTTTCTTTTTTCCAAGCTGCAATTGTTATTTCCTCTATTCAGGTTCTTTTGCTCTTTTGCTTAAATGCTATTGCTCTAGGTCTAGAATACCACCCAGACAGCATGTTACCATGACTGCTCAACTGTTATTATTACCTGTCCCTCACATAACTGCTCGTTTTTTCTCCTTTTCAGTGTTTTATCTAATGCCTTTTGTCTGCAAGATTCCCGAGACATAGCTTTAGCCACACAAAGGAATGGGAACATGTTCACCATCTTCCTCACCCTAGATATTATTGGTCCTATCTTCCCTGCTATGAGCAAGTGAGATGTGATAGGTGGCCTTAAACCAAGCAAAATCAGCCTTATCTGCAAACAGCTGTTCCTTTGCTCTTTCTTTCAGTGGGTGATGAACATAACCCACTGAAAGAAAGTGGCCCAACTGTCACATTATTAGTGCAAGGAGCAGATCAGAGAGGAAGCAATTTCCATCACAGTCCTCTAGGACAGCTGTCACCAACTGGTGGTTTATGGACCACTGGTGGTCCATGAGAAAATTTTGGTGTTTCGCAGAAAAACTATTTGCATTTTTTATATTATATTTATCTTTTTTTAAAAAATCATATTAGTGGTTCGCAGGATTTAAAATTATGGTTTTAGTGGTCTCTGAGGTCCGAAAGGGTGGTGACCCCTGCTCTAGGGAGCAACTTGGACAGGAGGGGAGGAAAAAAAAAAAGGCAAGTGGGATTGTTTTAAATTTTATCCTTCCTGGGCCTAATTCTTCCTTCCATTGTGCTAGCAGAGATTGAGCAAGGAGAAAGGCGGCAGGAGCGTAAAAACATTTTGTTTAGCCTGCATACCGATGCAACACAACGGGAGAGGGAAGGAAGTGAGGAGGGGGAACGGGCTTCAGGGGACTTCCACGTGAGGGGAACCCTCTCCATCGCTGCTTCCCCGACCTCTGTCGCAGGGTGGGCGGCAGAAGAAATTGCCAGGTGCCTTTCCTTTCTCAACGAGGTAGTGACAGCTTCCCCCTTTCCTCCACCCGCACGCCTAACAACCTTTAACAATGATCTGGCCTTCAAGGCTGATAAAACTAGGTTTAAACTAGATCTTAACAGGTCAGATTCGCTCAGAAGCGGCCAGCAAACTAAAGCCGAGCCTCAGGGACATCGGACTGTCGCCTCCCTCTTCAAATCACCACCATTCCCGACCGGGACGGCAAGAGTAAAACTGCGCCCCTCGGAAACCCCCTGAACCCACCCGGCCTCCAACGAGGGGAGGAGCCTCTTACCTACCTTCCTCCCCTCGCCGAGGAAAGGGGCAAATAACGGTCCCAGGCGCGCGCTCTGGGAAAACGCGCTTCTTCCCCATTTGCCGTCGCCAGGCCGGCCTCCAGATTCCGAAAGGCAGCCCTGCCAAAAAAGAGGAAAGAAAAAAAATACACCTCCCCCACAAAAAAAAAAACAAACCAAAACCAAAACACCCCCCCCCCCCGTCGCGCACCGTTAACCCCCCTCAGGTTTCGCCATCACTTCCGGGTTCCATGCAGGAGAGGAGAGGGTGGGTGGGTGAATAAAGGCTGACGTCACTCAGACCGAGTTTTTTGACAGGAAGCTGGGCAGGTTTGTCGTTCCGGCTCTATGGCATGTGGGTGGAAAAAGGAGGCGGAGCAAGAGGAAAAGCAAAAGGGATAGTGAATACGCGGGGAGGTTTTTTTCTCTTTACCCTCCCAATGGCTCCCAATGGGCTTTTGCGGAATGTTCACTGCAAAACCGTCAGCCACCCCACAGAAGCGAGTACTACTGTAATAACAGCGGTGCCCAACCTTTCCGACTTTTCGGATCGGCGGGGACAGCAGCGGCGGTGTGGGGCGGAGAGATGGGAGCGGGAATGGTTTCGCGAAGGCAGCGGGCGAGCGGGCTCGCAGCTCCATTTGCGCAAATGGAGCTGAGAAAGCGCTCGCCCGCCCGGTTCAGAACGGACCGCGGACCCTCCGAGACCCCTGATTTATGCTAACGATACGTGACTGGTGTGTTAAGTCACAGTAAATTGGCCTTATGGGTATTTTGACAAGATAAGTAATAGTTTCTATTCTCTAGTCCCATAAATAAATGACTTTGATAAATATTCAAAGAGAACCAAGTTTTTTTTTAAAGGGAGGGGCCAAGCATTTGAGCACGGATTCCAAATCACCACGAATATTTTTAAGGTTTATTTATTTACTAACATATATAAAATTTCGGGAGGCTTTCAAGAAAAAGGATCTTTTCCAGACGGCATTTGTGGCTCTTCACTGGCAATTCACAGACCAGGGAGGGAAAAAAAAACATTTTCGAACTTATTTCGGGATGAAGCTGGAGCAGAAGGCGGACTTGAGCGGAATAAACAACCGAAAGAAGAATGTTTATATGGAGATTCTCAGTCATCTAGGTCGTGGTTGTCCCGAAGGTGCTTTTTCTAGAGGCAAATGGACTTTCTGTTTTTTTCTGTGAAGACGTTTCGCTTCTCATCCAAGAGGCTTCTTCAGCTCTTGAATGGATGGTGGGGAATGGTGGGATCCAGTCAGAGCTGAAGAAACTTCTTGGATGAGAAGCGAAACGTCTTCACAGAAAAAAACAGAAAGTTCAGTTGCCTCTTGAAAAAGCACCATTGGGACAACCGAAACGACAAAAGTCATTTTCGAGAGAGAGAGGCGGTTTTAAATTGAGCGCTCGCTTTGTTATTGGTGCGTAACACGATGAGTTCGGTGGCATTGAAGTGGGAAAAAGGCATGAAACCAGGGTGGAAAAAAACAAAACCAAACATCTCAAGCGATTGGCCGAATCTTTGTTCAGACCCGCTTGGCGATTGGAGGAAAAAAAATATGTGAGAACTGGCTGCGGTTTTTTTTGTCAATCCCCCTGATTGGCGGAGGCTGCTAGTTTGAATTCTCGAACGGCGGTTGCGAGTCCGATTTTTTTTTTTTTTTGGAGAAGGTATTTGTGAACTCATTTCGGACGGGCGAAGAGCCTTCTGGCTGTCAACGGGACACGTTGACGACGTCTTTTCCCCCGTATGGAGGAAAGAAGGCAGGCTGTGGGACCAACCGGGCTTCAGGAACCGTGTCCTCCGGAGCGGAGCAAGCGCAGCGCTGCCTCTCCAGGCTGCGAAGATGGAAACGACGCCGTGCTATTACTCGGCCACTTCTCCCGGCCTCCCTTCATCAGTTTCGGCTCCGTCCGCGTCGGTACTTCGTGCGTTCGCCGCCTGGCCGTGGAGAACCCCAACACAGAGGCTGTCCACGCGGCCGTCTACCGCCCGCCGCCCGCCTCCAAAGGCTTCACGGTGGAGCAGGACGGTTTCCTCCTTCAGGTGCTTTTTTTTTTTTAGCAGGGGAAGGCGATGTGGTCTGAGAGGAGTCGGCTCATATGCTAGTGCTGAGGTCTAAGGCGAAGGCGGACGGGTGTTAACGTTCATGTAGCATCGGTAGCCTGAAAGATTGCCCGGTATACAGGAACGGTTAAATGGCCACAGCAAATCTAGCAATACTCCGCAATTATTTGTAGATTTTACTCCATAATTTTCGATTGATCAGGGGCTTTATAGAATAATCTTCAAATTTATGAATGCTATCCCAGAATCCTACTTATTTTTAAAGGGTGTGGTAAATTAACTTCTTGTTTACTGTTTCTAGGAAAGGGAATCTTAATGTTAATGGTTAATAAATGTATAGCCTCCCCAAACGAGGCTCCTTCTATGAGGATGATTTTTTTGCTGGATGTAAACCTCATAAGTACAGGTAGTCCTCGACTTGCAACAGTTTGTTTCGTGACGGTTCAAAGTTAGAATGGTGCTGAAAAAAGGTGACTTACCACAGCTTTTCACACTTAAGACCTTTCCATCCCCATTATCATCTGATCAAAATTCAGATGCTTGGCAACTGGTTCATATTTAAGACTGTTGCTGTGTCCCAAGATCATGTGATCATCTTTTGTGACCTTCTGACAAGCAAAGTCAATCGGGAAGTTTGTTACTAATTTATCAACTGCAACGATTCACTTAACAACTGTGGCAAGAAAGATCGTAAAATGGGGCAAAATTCATTTAACGATGGGGCAAAATTCATTTAACGTCTCACTTAACAATGGAAATTTTGGGGCTCAGTTGTGGTTGTAAATCAAGGACTACCTGTACTTCTTATATTAGGCTTGTTAAAAGAATTTTCCGGATCCCTTTTCCAAGCCGGAATAAAATTAAGACGCAAGGTATGTTGCAGATGAAAAGGAGATCTATTTATTCCCCAGAGCAAAGAGGCTTGTTCTTGGTGGTAGGCTGCAGAGAAAATGGGGTACTTTTATAGAGCTACTGGTCCTTGATGTGGACTTAGAGGTATATATATGAGCTGGTTCTAGTGCTTCAGTGTATCAAAATGTCAGTCTTAATTAGTATCTGTTGGCTTGCCTTTTGCTGTGTCATAGATGTCAAAATTCCCAAGTCTTTTAAGTGTTGATTCCAGGCTGCCTTTCAGGGTTCAATTGCATTTAAGGAAACATTCTAGATAAGAAGGCTGTTAAAAGGCATGGTGGGGGGAACAGATCAGAAGCTTTTTAAACTGCTGTCATCCTTTTCACAAATGTATATGTTATTTGAACTTTGGAGGCTTGTATAGGTGATTAAGAATTAAGTGTGCTTTTAGTGGTTTTTTTTTTCTTTTTGTAAACTTTAATGTTGTTACAAATATTATTTATAGAGCACAGTCTTGGTCTGAATTTATATAAGTACCTGGTATTATAAAAATATTAATTGACAAAGTTGTCAAGATCTTGTTTCAGAAGGCCTTTTTTGTTTTTGGAATTGAGTGGCATAGAAATCAGAATTTATCAAATTTGCAGATGACACTAAGTTGGCAAGAATAGCCAACACCCCGGAAGACAAGTTCAGGATCCAAAAAGATCCTGACAGACTTGAACAATGAGCCCTTTCCAACAATATGAAATTTAATGTGGAGAAAAGCAAGGTTTTACACCTATGCAGGAAAAACTAAAGATGTAAGTATAGAGTAGTTGAATTCTGGCTCAAAATCAGTAACTGTGAGAGCAATCTTGAAATCCTAGTGCACAATCACTTAAACATAAGCCAGCATGGTCTTGGTTGTATAAACAGAGGCATAGAATCAAAAGAATGTGAAGTATTAGGACTGCTTTATAAGGCCATACCTGGAATACTGCATCCAGTTTTGGTCACCACATTACAAAAAAGATGTTCGGGACTTTGGAAAAAGTGCAAAGAGCAACTAAGATGATTAAAGGCATGTAGACAAGAACATATGAAGAACAGTTGCAGGAATTGCATATGGGCAGTCTTAAGAAAAGAAGGACTAGGGATGATGGATTTTTAAATTTTAAAATTGGATTTTTTAAAATTTTTATCAAATTTATTTTAATAAAATGCTTTTGGAGTAAAAATCTATCTAAAGACAGTTTTCTATTTAGGATACATTAATAATTTAGTTTATTCAGCATGAAATGGAGCTTATGTAGCATGAGGCTATATATTCTGCAATATTGGGTGAGTCAACAGCAGGTCAGAGTAGGAGCCACTGCGGGACAGATATGACAGTCGGTCTTTAAAAATTATGATTTAAATTGAGTTGATTCAAATCAAGCCCACCATGTTCCTAACAGTAAGAACAATTAACCAGTGGAACAGCTTGCTTTCAGAAATTGTAAGAGCTTCATCACTGGAGGTTTTTAAGAAAAGTCTGGACAGCCACCTATCTGAAATGATACAAGGTCTCCTGCTTGAGCAGGGGGTTAGGCTAGAACAGGGCACTCCAACCTTGGCAACTTTCAGATTTGTGGATTTCAACTCCCAGATTTCCTCAGCCAGCAAAGTTCCAGTTCTGGGAGTTGAAGTCCACAAGTCTTAAAGTTGCCAAGGTTGGAGACCCCTGGGCTAGAAGACCTCCAAGGCCTCTTCCAGCTCTATTCCGATTGATTGATTTTGACATTTTGTCGCTACCTATTGGGAAACATTGTGCCATACCTGAAAAATATATAAGCATGATTTTATTCTCATATAATATTTTAAAGAGCTATAATTTGACTTCATATGTAGGGCTACACTATGGAAGCCACAGTTCTGCTATGGAAAGCTCCTAATTTTCAAAGCAAATTTGGAGTTTGCACACAAACCAAAATTTGATCTACTTTCCTGGAGAATGATACAATTAAATATACTCCTGGAATATAACTTTTAGCATTCAAGGAAATTAGGTTCATATAAGATTGCACTTGTAACTGGATATATTTATCATGTATTTATCACAGTCACTATGCCAACTGCTTATTTCATGTTTTACTTTTGCAGCCTGGAGAGAGGATCTATATATTAATAACATGGACACCACTAGAAGGCGGCAAAGTTCGAGAGCTCATAACTTTTATTGTAAATGATGTTGTAAAACATCAAGCAGTTTTGCTGGGGAATGCTGAGCAACCTATAAAGAAAAAGGTAAGATGCTCTGTAGGAAAGCCCACCCCCCATCCGGAATAAAATATTCTTTACTCTTAATATTAAAAAGAGGCAGAATAGAATATTTTCCCTAAAGGAGGAGAAATATCTTAAAGGCAGAAAGCAGCCCCACTCGCCTTGCTATAGGAAAACAGTCTCAATCAGAACCCTGAAGAGGCTAGGCTTTACGAATGGATATTTTGTATCCATTCAGAAAGCTGGACCATGACCCCATAGGAATTTGGCAACAGTCATTAAAACATTAAAGAACATATTCTTGCACAGGAACATGCATCTCAATCACAAAGCCCAAAAATGTATAAAAGCCCATCTACTCTCAATTCTTTTTACCAGCCACCCCAGAAACATACTGCTGTACCTGGTTCCTGGCTACCAAATAAATAGAGACCTCCTTTTCAAAATGCAGCCTGCCTCCAATTCATTTCTACAACATCCTTCTCCCAGTTTGAAACAGGCCCAGATTTTTCTTCCAGCAGCTCTTTAAAATCTTTCTTGTTCTGCTTTTTAATAAAGTCAGTCTCTTTGTTTGCAGGCAGGATATCCATCTATGTAATAAACTTTTCTGCATAAATTATTAGCATGTTTGAAAAGGCATGTTTGCTTTTATTGAAAGCACAAAATCATATACCAATGTAATTAACGACGGAGACATGTCATGGGTCTATGAGTTTTATAAATATTTAAAGTTTCCACAACACTTACATCTTCTATATATTCTTGTGCATCCTCTAAAATTTTTAATATATCTCCCTTGGTTTTAAGCATCTTTAATTTTCCCCAACATTGGATTCCACAAAATGAAAAAATAGTTATTGTAAATAAAATATGCAGTAGAGATGCAACTTAGTAGAGTTAAAATGTTGCAATCCTGATGCCAATTTTAAAAATGAGAATCATTTTTAAAGTGTTCCTTTATATTTATTTCTAAATATGTCAAGTGGTATGAGCTTTTAATTTTATAGGGAAAATAAAGAAAAGTATAATACTTGCCTATGTGTATTTAATGTCATTTCAGAAAAATCTTTGGGATACTATTAAAAGAAGAACACCTGCACAGCAATCACGAAAAAGAGTGCCAGTCATTAAAAGTATAAATAAAACATTTCAGATGTCTGAAAAAACAGAGAAAAATAGAAGCCCTCTTCAGTCTTGTGAGAATCTGGAAGTGAATTCAAACAGAATTTCACCTAATGGAAATTCCTTAGTCATTTCAGAACATAACCTATCTCTTTCCCCTATTAGTCCGATCAGTCAGAAAAACCAACATGTCATTTATACTCCCCTATCAACTACATATTCTGTTCCAGAAGCACCAGCATGTCATAAGTTATTAAATAATTTAACAGAAACCCCTACTGTTACAACTCTATATGATAATGTTTTGGAAAAAAAGAAAGTATGCCAACATAATATTATTAACCCAGCAGAAATAAATGCAAAATCTATTGGTACACCAGAACAATTGAATATATCTTTGAATCATAGGAAGATTTTAAGTCCTGATTCTTTTATAAACAATAGTTATGAAGTGATAGAAGATGCAGCTATAGCAATACCTATTCTTTCACCAGATCAGTTTTTACGAGAAAATCAAATGGTTATTCAGCCAAACTCAAAATATAACACAGTATCCTTTTCTTCAGATGTGAAATCATGTATGTCAACAACAAAATTTTCAAAACAGAAAGAAAAGGTACAAGTTTCTTTTTTTATGGAACCTCAGCTTTCTATCAAAGCTCCCAACAATATAAATGAAAGAAATCCTACAACACTTTGCTATGATAAGATTGAACAAAATGTCAAATCCAATGCAAATAATCAAGCTTGCTGCCTTCAGAACAAAAAAAAGCCTTTGCTTTCTAGCACTGTTACCAAAACTAAGCCCAATCCTGAAGGAAAAGAAACAAAGATGTTAAAACTAAAATCTAAAAAAAGTCTTTCTAGAGCAATAGAGCATTGTATGGACATTGTCCCTAAAAATGCAGACCTGGACACATTGCCAAGACTTCCAGTTATAGAAAGTGTTTCACATGAAGCTAAATGTATCAAAGATAAAGCCGGATTCATTTCTTTGGAATCATCTCATAATCGTAAAAGAAAAAGTGGAGAATATTTAGAGGATGTTAAGAATGGAAGAGAAGAATATGCAGAAAATTTAGGAAGAAAAAGAACTTTAAAGTCCTGTGACGGAAATGGAAGCAAAAGTGCTTTGAAATTATCAGTTTCCAAATCTCAGAATGGAGATAAGCAAAAGAAGAGACATGGTAATGTAAAAAAAGCATTGGTATTCTGTTAGAAAAAATAATGCTCAGAAGCTCAGAGTGAGGCAATCTTGTTCGCATTCTGTCTTTTGTGATTATAAAGTGATAGAATAGTTTGCTTATATAAATTCTTGATCTTTTGCTTCAATTTCATGTTTACATGAATTTTTACTCTCCAGGTTCTGCATCACAAAAATCTAAGAATTTTAAAAGGACAAAAAATATTGTTCCTGTTGCACAGTCTCAACTGACTTTTGTGAAGCCTTTAAAAACAGGTAAACATAAATCCCTGGCATTTTGCACTTTGAAAGAAAGAGGATTTTTTAAAAAATATATCATTTGAAATAATTTTCATAAAGTTTATCTAAAATACATTGGGTGAAATAGTAAAAATAGCAAAAGTTAGTAGAATTATATGATTTGCATTTTCATTTTCGTACCACAGGAGGTAAAGAGCCACACCCTGTTTTTTAGCCTTTTAGGAAAAGCCTTAAAACAGCTGTGCTGACTGGCATGAGGTCCTGAAGGAGAAGCTGTTGACTGGAGTGGTTGGTGCTCAACAGAGAAGGCACTATCACATATCCATTTCAAACCCATTAATTTTTTTTTTGTAATTTTAATCTGTTTTTATATTTATAACTGAATATTTGTATATTTTATTTCACTGTAAGTTGTTCAGAGTACCCTTGAACTGTGAGATAGGTTCCAAATAAATTTAATAATAATATTTTCACAGTGGTTCAAATATTTAATGAAGAATAATTCTTTTTGGGAAATATGTGGCATTAATTTTAATTTGTTTTATTAAACTAACTTTGCATAGCAAGTTTCATAGTCTTCTGCATAAATTGATGAGTTAATAAATTGCCACATATAATTAACCTCCTTATTTCCTTGCCTAGATGATAATTCTGATATATGAAATTTAACTTCTGCTCCAGTAGGTTCTTCTATAGAGTAGGCAGCCTTCCAGCATCCATCAGTATTCATCTGGCTAGCGTCCTTGCAGCAAACAGCCTGGTCAGCTTCAGCATGTTATCGTAGCCTGATTTAGCAGGAGCAGCTGATTGGCGTTTGGCTCTGCCTCCCGGAATACTGCCAATCAGCTGTTCCAGGTACGGGGACCGTTCCAGGCAGCGGCAATTGCCACTGATCGCCGCCTAAAAGGGCCAAAAACAGGATGTGCAGAGCCTGAAAACGGGGCTCATGGAGGCCAAAAATGGCTGAAGGGTGGGGGCTGGTGGGTGGGCGGAGCTTTGGCAACACTTGCTCTACAAGATGCACAGACATTTCCACCCACTTTTTTGGGGCGGGAAAGTGCATCTTATAGTGCGAAAAATACAGTACATAAAAAACCTTTGTTTTTTTACAGTACATAAAAAACCTATCTCAGGGCTTCTGAGAAAAGCCAGGTTTTCATGGCTTGTGGAAGACTAAGAAGGGGGAGATTGTTCCATGTTACTGATGCTGGGATTTTTTGGTGCTCATCCTCTGAACTCCGTGAATGATATGGCAGAGATCAAAAAATTATTGTGTAGTGATTTAGGCCCACAAAGAGGCAGAGTGAAGACTGATTTGGGAGAATGAAAGGTGTACTCCTAAAGATACCATTTTTAATCCAAAATGGGTAATTCCTGCTTACAATAATATATATTCATATGGTGTAGACACAGTGTACAATCTGATGAGTTCCATATGTAGAACTATTGGTTGCATACACAGTTTGAACAAGAAAGCTAAGTATAATAAAAAGAAGAATTTAAACAGAATTCATTTCAAGCTTAAAAATCTTTGGAGAATAATGGAGAATTATGTGAAATCTTATAACAATTGTTCCATTACACTTGATCTGTTCCGTTATCTCATATTTTGTGGTACTGTAAAAAACGTTGGAAAGAGACACTTCAAATCTTATTTAACATTAAGCAAATCAACATTTATCAGTATTAAAGCAACCATGTGATTTGAAAGGCTTGTACTGCTCCTTTGCAAGTTTGTCTCCACAACTTTTTGTGCATTACATTTGATTGTAGCCAAAAGGCCAAGAAGCATGCAAAGCAGTCATACTAAATAGAAGAGCCAGTTATATTGCAAGGGTTTATGTACTTCAAGAAATGTCCATTTCCAATCCTTTGCCCAGCACGCTTAGTCACCATTTACAGTTAGAAATGGAGCTTTGATATATTCTCATTAGGTGATAAGGATTTCAGTGTTTCAGCAAAAACAATAATATAACTTTTAATTATTTTAAAAGATATTCCTAGGCATCCAATGCCTTTTGCAGCAAAGAATATGTTTTACGATGAGCAGTGGAAAGAAAAACAACAACGAGGTTTTACATGGTGGTTGAATTTTGTACTTACTCCTGAAGATTTTACTTTGAAAAGAGACATTTCACAAGGTAAAGTTGATCAATGGCATCTTATTATTTCAAGGGTTAAGAGTAATTAAGAACTGTTCTGTGTTCCAGAAATTAGCTGTGTGTATATATGCACAAAAATTTGTCATTATAGTTCTTTCATGCATCTGCACATTTATTACAATCAGCTAGAAATATAGTTGTGTTGGACCTGGTACTATTATCTGAAGTCAGCCTAGCAATCGGATTAAAAGGTCTTTTCTTTTGATTGCTGGACTTTCTTAGGATTTCATGTCATTTGTGCTCAGCAAGCTTTAGCCATCTGGCCATCCTTCTAATGGCAATTCAAAGGTTTTTTATGATTTTTAAGATGAGATTTAAAGTAAGTTTTAAACTCATACAACCATTTTCTCTTTATTAGTTAATACAGCATGTCTCATCCTGGGAACAGAAACTTATAAAACCAGTGTTCCTAAAGCACCAACAAAAGAAGAAGCATCATTAAGATCATATACAACTCGATGCAAATTAAACAAACTTCGTAGGTCAGCTTGCCGCTTGTTTACCTGTGATGAAATGGTGAAAGCAATAAAAAGGCTGGAGATTGAAATTGAAGTGAAACGTTTGCTAGTTCGAAAAGATAGACACCTGTGGAAGGATATTGGTAAGAATATAATTGTGTTTTAGAGCAGGGGTCCCCACCTGTCCACGGCACCTGTCCACGGCATGCCAGCAACCAGGCTGTGCAAACAAATGAAGCTCCATCCGCGGGATACAGGAAAAATCTTTCTTCATGGAACTGGTCCCTGGTGTCCAAAAGGTTGGGGACTGCTGTTTTAGGAGGGAGCAGGGTTGGCTTAAGAAAATCGATGAATAAATTGACCATGCCTCTGCTACTGATGTGATCAATATCTTTCTGTAACATTATTAAGAAATGCTTTCACTACATAATGCTTTTGTGTCTGTCTTTCTTTCAGGAGAACGACAGAAAATCCTTAACTGGCTTTTATGTTACAATCCACTGTGGTTGCGCATAGGCCTAGAAGTGAGTTTGTACTTTGTAATGATTATTCTGTAAGCAATATGCTATTTTGTAAAGTCTAATGATTATTGTGTTACAAGGAACTGTTCAAGATCAGGATAAGATATTCTTTAATGCAAAATTCTTCTGCTTGAGAACATAATGCTTAAATAGGCATCAGTGGCCAAAACAAGTGCAGTATTTTGTGGCTCATTAAGCTGATTTTCGGTGATGAGAACAGCTGCATCAACATAATAATATAGTATATTGTTTTCTTCCTTTCCCATACATTGTTCTATTGCTTGCTAAAATATCTGTGAGGATAATATAGCAATGCAGACTTAGTGAATATGTTCAAGTACCAAATTGTTGCAAAAATTTGAATGTCATCCTATTGCTACAATAGCTTTATTCATATTTTGAATTATTTTCACCCTTTTGTCTTTGTCAGACAATCTTTGGTGAACTGATTGCTTTGGAAAGTAACAGTGATGTGATGGGTTTAGCAGTATTTATACTAAATCGCTTGTTGTGGAATCCAGATATAGCAGCTGAATACCGACACCCAACTGTGCCTCACCTTTATCGAGATGGTAAACTTTTTCTTCACTATTACAATAGTAGTATTTCAAAATTGAGAGCAAGCTTGGTATAATGGTTAAAGGCACCAGTAGAAACTGGAAGATTATGAGTTTTAGTCTGCTTTAGCCATGAAGCTAGCCAGGTACCCTTGGGTCAGTCATTGTCTTATCCTAAGAAGGAAATGGCAAACATTTCCAAAAATGTTTTTAAAAATCCATGTACGAATCCAGATTGACTGAAAGAACAAAGGTAAAAAAATAGTTACAAGAAGCATCTCTATATAAAATATTGCATTTATAGGTCATGAAGAAGCATTGTCCAAATTTACACTGAAAAAACTTCTACTACTGGTTTGTTTCCTTGATCGTGCCAAAGTGTCTCGAATTATTGAACATGACCCTTGCTTATTCTTCAAAAATGCAGAATTTAAGGTATTCTCACTTAAGCTTTTCTTGAATTACGTTTGCCTATAATCTGTATGCATTTGTGTGTTTCATTAATGATTGTAATTAATGTCCATAATATTAAAAACAAAATGTACAGCTAGCAGTAATATTTATATTATAGTTCAGCGACTAAATTATGTAGTAGTCATTAATTATGTAGGATAATAAATTATTGTATATGTGTACTGATTCCCCCCCCCCTTTTTTTTTTCTAGTCTAGTAAAGAAATATTGCTAGCATTTTCCCGGGACTTTTTAAGTGGAGAAGGTGATCTTTCACGTCACCTTGGCTTCATGGGTTTCCCTGTTAATCACGTACAGACTCCGCTTGATGAATTTGACTTTGCTGTGACAAATTTAGCTACAGACTTACAATGTGGCATTCGTCTTGTGTAAGTTTTTGCTGAGTTTTGTCATTATAGTTATAAAAATATACTGCATGAAGAAATTAATTACTTTTTAATATGCAATATTAATGTATTTAAGGAGAACTTTAGAACTGCTGTCATCAGATTGGACTCTTTCTGAAAAATTAAGAGTGCCCGCAATCAGCAGACTTCAAAAGATGCATAATGTTAAACTTGCTTTTGAGGCATTGAATGATCATGGAATTCAGTTGAAAGACGAATATGGTAAGTACTAGAAAGTAATGTGGAGTGGTATCCTATAAGTCTGTTGATTTTGGTTTTCATTAATCTGTTTCATTGGTTTATAGGTTCAGCTATTGACCCAAAGGATATTGTAGATCGACATAGAGAGAAAACATTTGCTTTGTTATGGAAAATAGTGTTCGCTTTTCAGGTACTGCATAATCATTGGTTTAATTTATCATTAGAGCATAAAATAAAAAAGTGTATTCTCTATCTTCAGAATTTCAGCAAACAATAAATAGTCTGTGCATGAAACTTAACATGGTATTATTTCTGCTTCATGCATAAAGCTAATGTGTAGAAGTAGATGTACTATACATAGAATTTGAGGCGAAAAAATTCAAAATAGATGACAGCACTGATGATGATACATTTATTTACATTTGGAGGGCTTTCATGAAAAGCTGTCATACAAAGTGGCAACTATAGATTTTAAGATTTGAAATCTTTAACATATACACAGAAATTGTCAAGAAATTGAGTGCTATCATTATTTAGACCTTAGTTTTCAATCATTTTTCAGCACTCTGTGCAACTTTTTAAAGCAGCCATATCTTATGACCATACAGCAACTGTGAAAGATAGCTGCATAATTCCAAGAAAAAAAAAACAATTGCTTTAAAGCATTACAGGTAAAGTCTACAATAGTGCTTGTTCATATTTTGGAGCATCTTTTTAGAATTGAGAGCAAAGCAGTGGTTTTATAGTTTAAGACATTATTTTCACAGTCTCTCTGAATTATTAGAACTTTCTGTAGGCTCTTTTTACAACCTGAACAAAATCAATATTTTTGAAAATGTGTAATATCCAAAACCTGTTGCCATTTTAGTTTTGATAATTTGTTTTAGCAATTTGTTAAGAGTTGGTATGTTTTAACATCCTAAACATTACTTAGAATGATTTTTAAAATTCCATCAATAATACTCTTATACTCAATAATACTCTTTAATTATTTCTCTATGTAAGGAATGTGTTATGAATAAAATTGTGGTTGGATCTTATTTAGGTGAATATTTCTCTTGATGTGGATCAGTTAAAAGCAGAAATTACTTTCTTAAAAAACATGCAAATTACAAAATTAAAAAGACCTGATGTGGAATGTGTTAACAGCATGAGAAATGATACCAGCAGGTCTTATTCATATGAAAGCTATGGTGAAAATGTAAAACTGCTGATGGACTGGGTGAATGTTGTTTGTGGATTTTACAATATTAAGGTAAATAATTATTTCCTTAAACAATTTCACAAAGCACACAGTTCTGAGTATGATAATTATTAAACTTAACCAAATGTAATAAAAGTGAATTGAAATGTTGAGACAAGTATATTTATGTTTTGATCACATACAGTATTTGTTATGTGGATTATTACTGCTATGGAAACTAAAATATTAAAGTAAGCGTTGATTATGATAATAATTTATTTGTAACAGTATAGCATTTGCTTCTGCCCTGTCTCTTCTTGGTATACTTCATTGATAATAAATAGCATCATGTGAATAGTTGCTTGCTGGTGGGTGGAAGATGATGGTGATGATGATTTAAGCAACTTATGGCATAAAGTATAAATATAGTGGCCTGGCAGTATGATTGGGCTTAATGTATAAAAGATAATACATTATTCAAAAATATATTTCATATTATTACATTAAATCATTTGTCTGTGCATTACTTTTATTAAGAGATTATGTGACACTGGTTCTTTTTAAAAACATTAAATTTTCTACTAGTTAATGTGTATGCTCTTAAGGTAAGTTAATTATTTAACTTGATCTAAATTTTTAAATAGCCTTATAATATAGTCATATATTCTTCTGTTTTAGTTCCAACAAGTTGTTAAAAAACACTAAAGATAAATCTGAAATCTTTAAATAAGAAGAGCCTAAATACAAACTTGATGCTTCAGTTTAGTTTAGCAAAATTCAAGGATGAGATCTGTCTCACTGTGTCCTCCCGCCTCCCCAAATCCACGGCATCATCTAGTTGTAGAATAATCTCTCAGAGTAATATTCTCTAGAGCAAGGATTTCCAAACCATTTGGTATTATGTTTTTTATTTTTTATTTATATTTAGAAAATGCACAAATATTCCTAGCTGTCATTTAAGACTACCTACTTACAACAAATTTTCTTTCATAGTTAAAATTGAACAGACAATATTTGTAGAAGTATAATGAATTTGCTCCTCCTTCCTCCTTCACATCAACTGACCTAGCCCCCACCCTAGCCCCCAATTTACTATTCATACAGTCTTGTTTCTTTCTTCCTATCAGCTTGCTTGTCTTCCAATCCTAAATTGCCTGGAAAAAATCATTTTAGGCTAGTACGTAAGAAAAGGTAGATTAACTTTTTTAAAATAAAAGATCTTTGTAAAAAAATATCCAGAGAAATATATCCCACGGAAGTTATTTATCTCAGAATAACTACTTCAGAACTGTTTTAACATAGATTTATTTACTTACAGATTTATAGATTTAGATTTTTACAACCATCACAGAGCTACCATTGTTTTTATGTTCCTTTATTCTAGGTGGAAAATTTCACAGTGTCCTTTTCAGACGGAAGAGTATTATGTTATTTGATTCATCATTATCACCCATGTTATATACCTTTGGAGGCTATATGTAAACACACTACTCAAACAGTAGAATGTACCAGAAGTGGCATTCTTGGGATGAATTCCTCTTCTGAATCTGATGCTTCTCTAAATCTAATAAATGGAACTTTTGATCAAAGTGAGTTCATTAAAAATAGAGCTGGCTTCAAAGCAGGCTAGACTTATGAATTACTATTTTTACTTTAATATATTCCATTTTTCATGTTTCTGTTTACAAAGCTATAAGTACTTCCGTGCTTTATAAAGAACTTCTTGATAATGAAAAGATAAATTTTCAACTGATCAATGCTGCAGTTTCTGATCTGGGAGGTGTTCCAGCTATGATTCATCATTCAGACATGTCTAATACAATACCTGACGAGAAGGTAAGCAGTTGGATCATTAAAATTCAAAGTTGTTTTATTTCCTCACAACATATACTAAGTTTCTGTTTGTATATTCTTTCTTTTTAGGTAGTCATTATTTATGTGTCATTTCTATGTTCAAGACTTATAAGTCTTTCTAAAGAGATTCGAGCAGCTCAGTTGATTCAATCTGTTTGGAGAAAATACAGATTGAAAATACTTGCTGAGGTATTCAGTTGCTTTCTATTTTGCTCTTTATTGTCAACTCAGACTACTGCTATTGGAAGGAAAGAGGATTGTTTATATTATTATTTTTTTCAGACCAAGAAGCAAAAATCTAATGCTGTAGTTGTACTTCAAAAGCACTGGAGAAGATATTTGGCTGTTCTGGAACTTCAGAAATTAAAAAAGGCAAAGCAAGAAGAAACTGGAAGAATTGCAATCCAGGTATAGTTGACTTTGTATAAAACTACTTGATCAGAATGAATCCATTTTATACTTAAGGTGGTTAGGATATGTAGTTTTAATTCCTGAAGCCATTAGATTTCAAGTTCAAGTAAATACAGGTTTTACTAATATAACATTTGTTGGTCCTCATACTTTATAAAACAAAACCTTGAACAAACAAATGTATAACTTTTGTTTTCTTCTTGTTATTTAGAGATGTCAAGAGGCTGTAATTGTCCTTCAAGCTTGGTACAGAATGAAAAGAGAGAGGCAGCGGTTTTTAAAAATGTGTGGAGCAGCATCTGTCATTCAAAAATACTATCGTGCACATAGAAAAGAAACCTTTCAGAGACAGAAATTTTTGCAAATCAAAAAGGCAACTTTGTGTTTGCAAGCAAGCTACAGGGGCTTTAAAGTACGAAGAATGCTAAGACACCAACACATAGCTGCTACTAAAATCCAGGCTACGTACAGAGCTTATGCTGCTAGAATGAAATATCAAAGTTTGATTCAAGCTTCCATTGTGATTCAGAAATGGTACAGGACTTCTAAAAGTGGATCCAAAATAAGAACAAGATTCCAGGAGACAAAAGCAGCTGTGATTTCCTTACAGGCAGTTTTGCGTGGTTGGCAAGTGAGAAAATGGCTTCAGAGGCAGCATGCTGCTGCAATTACTATTCAATCTGCCTACAGAAAGTATAAAGCTATGAAAAAATTCAGGCTGGTGAGACGTGCTGCTCTTACTATACAGCAGCATTATCGGGCTTACATCTCAAGTAAAAAACAGCAACAGGAATATATTGTTCTTTACAATAGCATTGTATTATTCCAGGCAACTTGGAGAGGAATTATTGTGAGGAAGCAAATAGAAACACAGCATCAGGCTGCAGTGACTATTCAGTCCTATTATAGGATGCATGTGAATCAAGCTAAGTTTAAACATTTCAGGAAAGCTGCAATTACAATTCAGAGATGGTATCATGCTGTTATTCAAGCCCGTAATGCACGACAAAAATATCTTGCTTTAAAGGAAACAACTGTTAAAATGCAGGCAATTTACCGAGGTTTGAGAGAAAGGCGAAAAATTCAGCGCATGAATCAAGCAGCTATTTGTATCCAAGCCATGTTTAAAATGCATCGATGTAATGTTCAATATAGGACCCTGAAAAGGTCAGCTACTATAATTCAAACACGATACAGAGCTTTCTGCAGAGGACAGAAAGAGCGGAAAAAATATCTGGCACTTAGAAAGTCATCTCTCATCCTTCAAGCAGCTTACAGAAGCATGAAAATTAGACAAGAATTGAGAAGTAATCACCAGTGCATACTAGTTATTCAGTCATATTATCGCATGTACAGAGAACGGAAAGCTTATTTAAAGCTAGTTGCAGCAACAAAAGTGATTCAACGAAGGTATCGTGCTTCCAGAGATACAAATGCTCAGATGTATAAATACAAAATGATGAAGGTTTCTGCTCTTCAAATCCAGGCGGCTTTCCGAGGTATGAAAACTAGACTCCTTTTGAAAAAGATGCACATGGCTGCTATCATCATTCAAAGGAATTTTAAAGCTTTTGTTCAGAGGCGTAAATTTATTTTTCTTAAATCGGCTGCTGTGACAATTCAGAGAAGGTATCGAGCAACAGTACTCTCAAAGCGGCAACATGAGAAGTTCCTTAATTTACGTAGAGCAGTGATTATAATACAATCTACTATCAGAGGCCTGCTTGTTCGGAGATATGTAAAGCAAATGCATCTGGCTGCTGCAGTTATCCAAGCAACCTTTCGAATGCACATAACCTACACTCAATACAGAAGAATTAAGTCTGCTTGTGTTGTAATACAGCATCATTATCGAGCATACCAAACAGCTAAGCAAACCAGAGATTTGTGCCTAAAACAGCGTCACTCTGCTCTAATTCTTCAGGCAGCTTACAGAGGAATGAAAGTTAGGCATATGTTAAAGAAAAAGCATGAAGCTGCAGTAGTCATACAAAGTAACTATAGAAAACACAGGCAATGGAAATCCTACAAAAATATTCAATGGGCAGTCAGACTCATCCAGGCAAGAGTCAGAGCCAACCAAGAGAGCAAAATGGCAGCCCAGCAATATTCTTCCATTAAGAAAGCTACCATCTGCATTCAGAAAGCTTTTCGCAGGATGAAGGCAAGAAACCAAAAAAGACAGGAAGCTGCGATCTTGCTTCAGCGGAATTTTAAAATGCAAAGAGCACGTAAAAATTACATTGCCTTAAAAGCGGCTGCTATATCTCTTCAGAGAAAGTATCGAGCAACAGTACTTTCAAAACGGCAACGTGAGAAGTTCCTTAATTTGCGTAGAGCAGTGATTATAATACAATCTACTATCAGAGGCCTGCTTGTTCGGAGATATGTAAAGCAAATGCATCTGGCTGCTGCAGTTATCCAAGCAACCTTTCGAATGCACATAACCTACACTCAATACAGAAGAATTAAGTCTGCTTGTGTTGTAATACAGCATCATTATCGAGCATACCAAACAGCTAAGCAAACCAGAGATTTGTGCCTAAAACAGCGTCACTCTGCTCTAATTCTTCAGGCAGCTTACAGAGGAATGAAAGTTAGGCATATGTTAAAGAAAAAGCATGAAGCTGCAGTAGTCATACAAAGTAACTATAGAAAACACAGGCAATGGAAATCCTACAAAAATATTCAATGGGCAGTCAGACTCATCCAGGCAAGAGTCAGAGCCAACCAAGAGAGCAAAATGGCAGCCCAGCAATATTCTTCCATTAAGAAAGCTACCATCTGCATTCAGAAAGCTTTTCGCAGAATGAAGGCAAAAAACCAAAAAAGACAGGAAGCTGCGATCTTGCTTCAGCGGAATTTTAAAATGCAAAGAGCACGTAAAAATTACCTTACCTTAAAAGCAGCTGCTATATCTCTTCAGAGAAAGTACAGAGCTTTGGTTGTGATGAGAAGACAAACTAAAGAATATGCTTCTGTTCGTGCAAAAATTATTTGTGTGCAGTCTGTCTATAGAGGCTTTAAAATACGGAAAGAAGTCAAATGCCAGCATTTAGCAGCAACAGTGATTCAGGCAACATTTAGAATGTATAAAGTTAAACTAGCTTACCAGAAACTGAGATATGCTACTATCACCATGCAGAAGTACTATCGATCACATCTAAAGGAGAAACATAAAAATACACATCAGGAAATTCAGAAATCTATAATAAGTCAGGTTACTTGCAGAGGAACAAAAATACAGCCAGAATTGGACATCATGCATATTTCGGCAACTGTCATTCAATCTCTTTATCGGATGTATGTACAGCAAAAACATTACAAATTGATATGCTGGGCTGTGATAACTATTCAATCTGCCTATCGTGGAATGATAGCACGCAAAAAAACAGAGAAAATGCGTGCAGCAAGAAACAGACAGTTGTGTCCTATAGCTGTGAATGATAGAACTGGAGCTATTGAATCAAAGAGTCAGTGCCATACAAATGAAGTTGGAGAACAATACCAGAAATATTGGAAAGCTGCAATTTTAATACAACAACATTACCGATCTTACTTGACTATGAAACATCATTCAACAGTTTATTTGCAAACACGTAAGAGAATAATTCTTTTGCAAGCTACAGTGAGAGGTTTCATTGAACGGCAGAGGTTTTCCAGAATGAAGAGAAGTACAATAAAAATACAGGTATTTAAAAAATCAGTTTTCTCCAGCATTAATTGTTTCCAGTGACAATAGAATAAGCTCGAATAAATAGCAATAGCACTTAGATTTATATACCGTTTCACAGTGACAGCCCTCTCTAAGTGGTTTATAGAGTCAGCATATTGTCCCCAACAATCTGGGTCCTCAATTTACCCACCTCGGAAGTATGGCTGGCTGAGTCAACCTTGAGCCTGGTGAGATTCAAACTGCCAAACTGCTGGCAGCTGGTGATCAGCAGAAGTACCCTGCAGTAATGCATTCTAACTGCACCACCACAGCTCTTGTAGATTTCCTTGGATACAATTTAACTGCAAATTAAAAGCAAAATTATTTAAGTCACTACCTTTAAGATATGGAATATCCTTTTATAGCTGTCCCTCACCTATGTTAGGCTGCTGCTTTCATAATTTCATATTATGAGGCCATGAGCTCAAGTTTCATTTATATTTAAAACAGAGGTGGTATCGAGGAAACTGGCAGAGGAGGAAATACCTGCAATATCGTAAGAAAATTATTACAATACAAAGAATGGTGAGAAGATGGATTAGCCACAGAAATACAAATACAGGTGGAATTCCAAAAGAGATAACCCCCCAAAATGTTAATACTGGAATAACTAAATTCCAGGTAAGTAAATTTTCAGAAAAATGATACTGTTTAGGAATGTGCATAAAAGACAAACAAATTTGTTTTCAAATCCAAATATTTTCTTTTGGATTTTTTTTTCTTGGGCATGCAGTGATTCAGATAAAAGAAATCAGAGCAGCTTGTAATGACGTTTCTGTTGTTCATAACTTAATTATGAATAAGAGGACTGATGTAACCTATATTTGATGAAACCCAGCTGGGTATTTGGGAGGGAGGTTCCCCTCTCTGCAGTGTATTTCCCCAAGTTTCATTTAATTTGAATATTGCCATCTTGTTGGACTTTAGAAGTGTACCATTTCTATAGTAGCTCCTCCCTTCTGAGTGTCAGGGTTCCGACCAATGCTCTAATAAAAGCAAGAGCCTCAAGCCAATTTTCAAGGAAAATCCAGTTATTTATTAGGAGCGCCATGTTGGCATGAACCTAGTTGAAGCCAGCTTTGACCCCACTCAGTTTGCACCTTGCCTTTGACCCTGTTTCCCCCTCCCCCCCCAAGGTGTGTCATCAGTCACATTCCCCAACAAAGCAATTTCGCGGGTCATAGAAGTCACTCCCTCCACCTGTTCCTGGTTTCTGTGGAGATGGCCTTCCTTTGGCCTGCTAGGATGTATATTGTTTTGACTGAGGTGCAAATTCCTCAGTGCAGCTGTGAGGCTTGATTCCCCTATGCCTATGGCAATTCGGGAGCAGATTAGGAAAGCTTTGTGAGTTTACACTGAGGTCTAAGACCCCCTACCCTTCTATTCTCCCAGAGAGTACTTAAAACCTGGCTCTTCCCTGAGGCAATGGAATAGGGCAAGCCCAGGTTAGGATAAGAATATCTGCGCATAAAAGAAATGGGGCTGAGGCATTGTTTTTATTGTTATTGTTGGTTTTTATAATTGTTTTATTGGTTTTATATTTTATATTGGTTTATTGGTTTTATAATTGCTTTATTGTTTGTAAGCTATTGTAAGTTTTAAGATGGGCAGCTATATGAATACTTTAAAAGAATAAAAAATAGTCATATGATTTGCTCATTCTGTTTCAGATCAACTTACTCTAAAAACTGCAAACATGAAAACAATTATCTTTCTCTAGGATATTCTGTGAACTAAATTTAAAATCTTGGATATTGCTCAATGGATATCTGGAAATGTTTTATGACTAGCTCATTATCTAAAACTCTATTTGCAAATTTTCATCAAGTGACTTTCAGGAATTTTTTTTGAGAAAAACAATTGCCTGAAAAAATAGTGGAATTTATTTTTAATAAGCTATATATAGTTTATTAAATAAAGCTATCTTCTAGAAAGTTACTGCCTCTTTTATTCCTTAAAAATGTAACTTTTCCTTTCTCCCCTTATAAGGCACTCTGGAGAGGATATTCTTGGAGGAAGAAGACTGATACTCCAGAAACCAGATCTCTGCGAGACAGTTTGATCATTGCCAATAAAGAAAGTAAAGAAGAGAAGAAGCTGTATAATAGAACTGCAGTTGCCATTGATTATCTTCTTAAATATAAACATTTTTCTTATATTCTGGCAGCTCTGAAGGATCTGGGTTAGTAATTTGATTCAAGGGCAGTCTTTATTTTTAAATATCAGTATACAAACATTCCTCTATGTACAAAGTGAAAAACAGGCAAAACTTACTAAAAACTAGTTCTTTTTATCATCTTTAAAAGCATTGGTGTCTCAAATGAAAGAAAGTCAGAGGAATAGTTGTGCCAAAATTAATGTGTCTGAAAGAAATATTATTTCACCACTGGGTTGCTTCCATAATCAATTGCAATATACAGTGTAATTTGATTCGTATGTATGGAAGGGAGGGTATATCCATGTTTTGATAACTTATCTTGCCTTATTGATAGTTTTCTGATCATCTTCCACATGTGAGGCTGAAATTTGTGCCGTTGAGAAGTCCTCACAGGCTATAGAAATCTGGGGTTTAAATAATAGTATGACTGGCAATGTAGAATGTAGTAACTCTTAGCATTAGACTAAGAGTTGACACGTGCAATCAGTTCTGGGGTTTCAGTTATATGAGGATAGATTGGTCACTAAATTTATATTTCTTTCTGCAATATATTTAGGTATTAGTTTGAAAAGATGTTAATATTTTTCCTGTTTTTCTCTTGTCAGAGGTTGTTACAAGATTGTCTCCTGTTTGCTGTGAAAATATGGCCCAAAGTAAAGCAGTCTGCACTATTTTTACTTTGATACGGAGCTGCAATAGAAGTGTCCCTAGTATGGATGTTATTAAATATTCTGTTCAAGTCTTGCTTAATTTATCAAAGGTATTGATTTATTTTCATGTTTGTTGGAATTAAACTTTTTTATTTTTTGTAAGTTTGTATTTTAAAGCTTACAACTGTTATTATTTTCTCATTTATAATAAGCGCCAGAATTTAAATTTCAGGTTATATTGCAAATGAGAGCTACGCTCATTTATACTATTGAAGCTTATTTCAAGTTTAATTTAGCACAATTCTAAACTGCCAAATAATTCATGCTGTGAAAAGTACCAGTGATATTGGTTTTCAAAAAAAAAAACCTTCAGTCTAAAATTGATTAGCATTTGATGTAATGTGCTATGATTCAAATTGCAAAAAAATTACTCATTGTTCTTGTAGCTTGTATCACTCTGCCAAATAGTTAAAAAGTACTTGAACAAAACACTGCATTACAAAAAATTAGGGAAAGTATATTTTAAATTAAGGATGTTACTTAGTCCCACATTGTTACTAGAACTGATTATCAAATAATTTATGATAATGTACCTTTAGTGAGTGTTAGTTGAATTTAGTATTGTATGTATGGGAAAAATTTGCAGATGATGAAAAAGTACCAATCTGGAAGCACTGTTGCAGTTCCCTGTACTGTCAAGATATGGTTTGTATTTTGAGAGAAAATTAAGAAAAGAAAGCCCTGTTTAAGCATTAGAAAAGAAATTGAATTTCATTAGGCAATAAAAAAACTTCAGGTTAATTTTCAAAACATTTAAGTAGTAAGACATTTATATGTCCTAGAGGTGGGGGTGGGCAAGATCTTATTTTTGCTAGTAAAAGATGACATCTGCCCTCTAAATTCATAAGTATAATCAATTCATAAGAATATATATTATAATAGTCATTGTCCTGCCTAAGTACAATCTGGAATTTAAAATATTTGCTAGAATAAACTTAATTGATTCTGCTTATATTGTTTACACTTAACTAACAAATAGACATGAATGAGTTTATTTGTGCCTATGTATTGATGCTGTAAATCATTGACATTTGTTTGTCATTCTACAGTTTCCATAATGATTTCACAAATGATGAACAATCTTAGGGTTTTGGTTTTTTTTGGAGAATTAACTTACAACTCTTCTCATCTGTTTAGTATGAAAGGACTACTGATGCTGTTTATTCAGTGGAAAATTCAGTAGAAACTCTGTTGGATTTACTTCAGATGTACCGGGAAAGACCTGGGGACAAAACTTCAGAAAAAAGTGGTAGCATTTTTACCAAGACCTGCTGTTTATTTGCTCATCTCTCAAAGGACTCAAGAAGAGCTTCTGTAAGTTTTCTTTGTTAACTTTTTGTGTCTTCATTCTGTAGGAATTGCCAAAGTATATATTCAAATATAAATAGAATAGAATAGAATAGAATAGAATAGAATAGAATAGAATAGAATAGAATAGAATAGAATAGAATAGAAAAGAAAGGAATCTTGGAGGTCTTCTAGTCCAGCCCCTTGCCCAGGCAGGAAACCCTATCCCACTTCAGACAAATGGTTATCCAACATCTTCTTAAAAATTTTCAGTGTTGGGGCATTCACAACTTCTGCAGGTAAGTTGTATATATATTCAAAAATTGGAATGCAAATTCTTTTTCCTTGTTTGGGCCTGCATGCCAAAAAATAGCTAGAACTAGCCTTCAGGTTCAGATACAGAAACTAGTACTTAAGAGGTAGCAGTGTAGTTGCTGGAAGTTTTTTAAAAACAGACATTCTAAAATAAAGTATTTTAGAACTGAATAGTAAGCAAATATTCCTACTCGCTCTCTCTCACACAGTGAAATGGGTTGTTTTAAATTAAAATGTATTTTCTGAGTGGGCAAAATAACAAGTTTACTATGTTATTATTATTTCACATATATCTGGCCAACTAATACTTGCTTACATATAATGGTTTTATATAGGATGTCGCTGATTCATCTTGAGTACAGCTAATCCTCATTTAGCAACCACAATTGGGACTGACAACTTGGTTGCTAAACAAAGCAATTGCTAAGTGAAACCATGACTGTGCTTACTTCAGCTTTCCTTTGCTTTCAGACCTGTGGAGGTTGTAAATGTGAGGGCTGGTTGCAAAGCTATTTTTTCATCATTTCATTGACTGTAACTGTTCGGGCGCTAAATGAGGCAGTCACTAAATTAGGACTACCCTATAGTTAAAAGCAAATCCTAGCTATTAGATTCTAACAATGGGATTTGCTTCCCTTAGCTATGCTGACAAATTTTAAATGTGCTAAAGGAGATAGGAAGTTGCTTCTTCGGGGGCTCTGACAATTCACCACACCAGCTCCTCACGGCCATTCATCACAGGACAACTCAGTGCGGGACAAGAGTTACACTAATATCAAAGAAATGGTGGAATAGAATAATTAAAGAAAGGATGCAAAAGAAAGGACAGAATGAAATGTGAATGGCAAAAATTAAAATATCTTTATTTATTTTAAATAATTAAATATAATTGTTAAATTGTTTTGCGGCAAGTTGTCCAACGAGGAGTTGGCCATGATGAGTTGTCCCACACAGGTTGACTGTGGCAGGTTGGCTGTAGAAAGTTGGCTATGGCAAGTTGTCCCATTCCCTCTCTAGGGGAATATAGTTGAATGTAGACAATTTCTACTGAACTTTGCCTTTTAGTATATAGATTATAAATCAGGTTGACTGGATCCCACAACATTTAACAGTCTTTAAAAGTAGAACTTAGTTCAAACTATTCACAATTGATAGACCATACTACTTTAGGGGATGTTTTTTGAAAAATTACTAGCTCTTCCCATTCTATACAATTCTGTGTTTTAACAAAATATGTCTTACTTTAAGTGTTTGAATTTGTTCTTTTCTGTAGAGTAAATCCTAAATTTTGTGTAATATAGCCTGAGACTAGCTTTAAAATGAAATACTTGGTGTAAATGAGGCATACTGAGATTATAGAAAGAACATTAAATCGATCCAATTGAAAATTTGAAAGGATTTTCAAAGATGTACAGCTATGAGGTTTCATTGAACAAAATACTATATTTTAACAACTGTGGCTTATTTTTTTAGGAGATTCGAAATAATCATAAAACAGTTGCTAGTCTTCGGAGATTGTTTAAACTTACAGCCCGTAAACATCAAATGGATGTCCAAAGAATGCGTGCCAAACAAAAAAAAGTTGCATACACAAATGGACAGAGTTCCATTCCTGTAAAAACAAAAATAGTTTCAAGGTAAGTCTAAATTGTTGTAACTTTAAATTTTCTGTTTCAAATCATACTTTTATTTTTATGGATTTTTTTTTTCATCCTATAGGCAGAGGCCGGATTGGGATTTAAGGAAAGATAATATAAGAGAGATAGTTGATCCATTGCAAGCCATTGAGATGGTAGTGTACACACTTGGAATTTCCTGCAATTAAAACATGGAAGAGTTTATAATTATGACATTTTCAGAAAGAAATGGCCTGGACTTCTTGTATCGATGTACATATTATGCATTTGTTTCATAAAGCTTGTTTACCTGTGTTTGAACTCATCTGTCAGTTAAACTAAACTTCTTATTGACATTTATCTATTGAATTAATAAAATCTCAAATATTACTTTTATATAATTGAGCTAAGAAAAGTATATATTTTATACTGTGTACAATATAGATTGTTATTTTATACAATAAAATGGAAAAACTAAGGTTGTTAGTTAATGTAAAGTATATATTTTTTGTTTTAGAGAGAAATTTGAAACAAATATTAACAGCTTAACAGCATAAAATGAGCATGTAAAACTTGATTAAGGCTGAGGGTTTATCTGTGAGAAATTGCATTCTAAAGAACTGAACAGGATTATTGAAAGACAACATAAAAATTAATTGAAGTTCTGATAGAATTACTTCCCAAAAATTATTCATTTTCCCCCCTTGCAACACTTTAAAAATAATATTTTTTTACATTTTGTTTTTACTTAATAAAATTTTCTGGTTTACAAATGGAAAGTAGCTTTTCTTATCCATAGAATTTTTAGTTTTGCTTTACCACTATGAACCCTAAGTTTCCTATTGATAAGTTCATGATAAGTTCTTTCACAAGATATGACTACTAAATGGAAACATCAAAAGTATGAAGAAAAACCCCTATCAGTAGTTACAAGTCTGTTCATATTCAGTTCATCTCACACTCTTCAATTACTAGCTTTATTGTCATCTTTTGTATCTTCTTCCACTGATATATTTGATGCCTACATATTCCTTTTTCTGTGGCTAGACCCATATTGTGAAACAAACTGACTGGAGTTTAAGTAAACCTCATTCCTCATAATTTAGTAACAGACTCAAAACATTTGTTTATTGTGGCTTTTTAATTGTATCAGTTGCTTTGATTTTTATTGTTTGTGTTAAACAAACACAGATCGATCGATCGATCGATCCATACACGTTGTATATAATGTTTATATAATGTGATCGATAGATCTATAGATAGAACACACAAGTTGGTAGAATCCTTTCCTAAATAATTTGACTTCGAATAAGCTTTTGATTTTCCTTCAAACCACAGAAGATTTAAAAGTAATTCCTACATCCTTGGCCTGTTTGGTGGTAGTATTACTGTCTGTTAATGAGTATGGCTAGCAAGCCTTTTAGTAAACACTTCTTTTATTTTTTAATAGTTGATTGCAAAGCTTCCTTTCTATAAAATGCATCAGCCTAAGGATTTGACCTATTATTTATTTTCTTCATCCTAGAGGAGCCCAGAAAAATACAAAACATAAGGCTACTGCAATAAAGCAACACTCAATAATGGATACAAAAATAATGCAAATTTTATTTTAACAGAAACAAAATAATAGCTAATCTGAAAGTTACGCGTATTTGCAATTATCTTGGTAAATATGATTTTATTTTAAAAAAATTATATATGTGATGGTGAGGAGGCAGTTAACATCCCTTCAGAAGAGTTCTATAATTGGAAAATGTTCTGGCAACTGCGGAAAAGTTGAACCATCTGAGATTATGAACAATTCCAGCCCAATTTATTTTACTTTACATTCATAAATAGTTTAATTAATTAATTAATTAATTAAACTTTTATACCGCCCTTCTGAAGGAGTCAGGGCGGTGCACAGCCCATAATAAAACATAGACACAAAAGTTAAAACAATTTAAAACAAATTCAATAATTTGGCTGTATTATTAAAACCCAGAGACTAAAATACCCATTAAAATTCATCCCATCAGACCAGCTTGTTGGAATAGTAGGGTCTTAAGGGCACGGTGGAAGGCACGAAGGTCGGGGATCCTACGTATCTCTGGGGGCAATTTGTTCCATAGGGCAGGGGCCCCCACAGAGAAGGCTTTCCTTCTGGGGGTCACCAGTCGACATAATTTGACCAACGGCACCCTGAGGAGGCCCTCTCTGGGAGCGTACCAGCCGATGGGAGGCTATTGGTGGCAGAAGGCGGTCTTGCAGATATCGAGGTCCTAAGCCATGGAGCGCTTTAAAAGTGGTAACCAACACCTTGAATCGCACCCGGAAGATGATGGGAAGCCACTGCTGTTCACGCAGGAGTGGTGTTACATGGGTGTGAAGTGTCGCCCCCATAATCATGTGCGCGGCTGCATTCTGGACCAGTTGGAGCCTTCAAGTGCTGTTCAGGGGGAGCCCCATGTAGAGAGCATTACAGTAGTCCAGACAGGAAGTGACGAGAGCGTCAGTGACTGTATGCAGGGTGTCCAGAAAGGGACGCCCTGGTAAATCAGGCGAACCTGATAGAAGGCCCCTCTGGCCACAGCCGTCATATGATCTAAAGACAGCCGTGTATCCAGGAGGACACCCAAGTTGAGAGCCCTCTGAGTTTAAGGGGCAATTGAATGTCAATGTGTACAATGAACTTGTACCATAGTATTTTTAGGAATAGTGCTATTTAGTCCTGTTTAGCTTTCAGTCTAACAGTCTAGGAACCCCATCCTTCACTGGTTAAAATATGTCACCTTGAATGATAGCCTTATATATAGTGGGTTACAATAATCCAAGTGTGAGATTATTAAGGCATGAATCACTTCAGTGTTGGGGAGATACTGTTTAACAAAGTGCAGATTATGATATATAGCTGTTTAAAAATCTAGCCTAGAGCTATCCAATCACATGAAAGACCTTTTGTCCGGTCTGTCATGCTCTCCTATAAATTATTAACTGAACTGACTTCAGAAATGGAGTAAACTACCAGAAGTAAGCGTTGCAAATTTTTTTCACATTTGAACCAATCTGATGAATTAATGTTTAATTAGCAATTAAATATTTTCCCACACTTTTAATGTTAACATTTGTAGAACTTGGAATGGTATATTGTGAAATATCCTAAAGGAGATACTGCCTTCCTACAACTTAGGTATAGATATTTGGGGAATAAAGCTATAGTGAAAAGAACAGTTTTTACCTATCAGACTTCATATAGCTGGCAAGGCCAAAGAAGTAAAAACGATATGGATTTCAGTAAAAGTATTTTATGCCAGTCTAGGAGTAAATACAGAAGAAACTATAATATGAATGTCCCAGCTTGATTAAAAGGAGTTAATTAAGATTAAATCTGAGTCATTTTTGATTGAATCTGAGGCCTCAAATAGTCATTACTAGACCGAGTAGCTGTTTAAGAAATAATCTTTCAACTTCTGAAACCTTCCGGTCTGTCCTGCTCTCCTATAAATTATTAACTGAACTGACCTCAGAAATGGAATAAACTACCAAAAGGGGAATAATACAAACTTGCCAGGAAAGCACTCAAAATGGGGTATAAAAGGTGGATGTTTTCATTTCTATTAATGTTTGCTGCAATAAGGAAACTTCTTGCTGAAGGTAAAAATCAAATATATGTTGTGGTTAAAATGTCTCTACTTTTTCAAAAATTGTAAGGCAGTAGATACTGATGTCCTAGCTTCAAAAGTGATGTGTGTATCATTCCCTTCTGATTATTCTTTATTTTTAAGAATATATGTAAAAATGTATGATTGCATGCATCCTGAGAGGCTGAAAGTTGTGCTAGCAAAAGATTTTGCTAGCAAAAAGATTTTGGATAACAATTTAATCTTAACCAAGTTGTGTGTGTGTGTGTGTGTGAGAGAGAGAGAGAGAGAGAGAGAGAGAAACATGGTAAATAGAAGATCATATTTATCGGGATATAACATCATTATACAATAAGCCTCACATTACAAATATGTGCATTTTAATTGCATTGTTTTGTAAGATTTTTTTAAAGGACTGGTATTTATTCATTAGGTTCTAACATCCTTTTAACAACTTCACTTTCCAGAATGTTTAGATCTTATAAAGTGAGCAAATCTAAATATATATAGGAGGGTTTTGTCAAAATTTGAGTCATGAATAGAATCCTCAGCTGGATTCTTCTGAGCATAGTCACTGATAACATATTTTTTTTATTGAAAAAGCTTTACAATACAAATTTATCATTCCCCCCCCCCATTTTCCCCCCCTCCCACCCCCCTTCCCTTCCCTTCCCTCCCCTCCATTCCCTCCCTTGGCTTCCCTTACAAAAAAAAATATTGTTCTTATATGTCTATCAACATTAAACAAAAGTATAGGTGAAATTCAAATAACATATCATATTTTTAACATTAAGTACTAATTAATATCCCTTATTACATTCCCTAGACATTAACTAATCCCTATATAACATATACATTATAATATTCCAATGTCATAACAATTCTTTATATAAAGTAAAATTATTCTATCAAATATATGCTATCAATCAAACATATATATAAACTTATCAAATATTTTTAACATTAAAATTTTTCTACATATCACTATAGTAGATATAGTGAAGCTAATTATCTAAGTTAAATAATCAATCCCCCTTCATGCCTAAGAAAATGATCCTAATTTTCCTCCAATTATCTATCATTTATATAAAATAAAATCATTCTATCAGATATTTGCTGTATTAATGATTTAACAGTTCTGTTATATCATATATATAACATAAGATTATTCTCTACAATATATACTATAATATCAATCAAACATATATATAAACATATCAAATATTTTTAACATTAAAATTTTCCTACATATCAATATAGTAAGTATAGTAATATATAACAATTAGATCAAATAATTTTCTGTATCAATGATCCAAATTTTAATCTTCTCTTGATCTTGATTGAAGTTGAATATACTATCTTCCAACATAGTTTTAATGAACTTCATATTCCAGCTTCCCCCATCAGCAAAAAACATCTCTCCATATAAAAATCCCCCCGAGTGACTTTGTATTTATAAGATCCAACCACAAAGGTATTTTGTAATCCTCTAGGTAGAACGTTCAACCTAGCTACTGCTATACCAAATAAAAACAAAAACAGATGCAGCTCTTCCCAATTTTCCAAGTCTTTAATATGGACTAGAAGCTGCATTCCCAGATATTCCTTTAAAACTCTTTCAAATCCTGCCGACCTTTCCACTTCCTTCCTTCGGGTTTCCAACATATTCTCATCTTTATTTTCTTCATCTAGATGATTAGTTCCAAAAAGCTATAATAGGGTAACCTCAGATCCTCTGCAGACGTACTGCAGCGATCTGTTTACCTTTCTCAAAATGTTAAATCCAACTCAGGATGAGTTTTGCAAAAATTTTATAAACCATTTTCGTATATAAATCAAGTATGATCAAGATTGTCTTTTAAACTATTTCAATTAGTAAAATATTTGCCATCCTTTCTGTAGAAAATTCAATCCATTCATAAATGTCCTTTAAGTTTCACAAAGCGAATCGAGCAATTGACGAAGTTTCTATTGCACAACAGTAGTTTTCAGTTTCACTCCTCCCTTAACTTCTGCTTTCTGCTGCTTGCCATTATCCCCCTTTTCCTCTTGTAAAGTACTGGGCCTCTGCTGCTTCTGCTTTAATAAAATTTGCTTCTCATCTCGAGTTATATATTTATCTTTCGGTTCTTGCTTCAACAGTTCAAGGTCCAGTACCACCTCTTTTGAATCTCTGGGGAGCTTTATTTTCAGGTCTGGAACATCCATAATAAAATCATCTGAAAAACCACCTACTGCTCCTTTTTCTTCTATTACACTTTGAGTTTCTAACTCCATCTGCCTGCATTGTTCCTCAGTCTCTCTTTCAGACTCTTTATCCTTGATGCCTTCTTCCGTAGTTGACAACATGGATGAGGATGAAGATATGGGGCTCCCTTAAAAATATTATTATAAAAATGTTCTGCTTTTTCAATGGTATTTAAACAATATCTCACATCTTGATATCTCAGAATTACATCAACTGGTACATCCCATCTAAATGGAATCTTACTTCTCTTCAATTCCTTCACCAAAAATCCAAAATCCTTTCTGTCTCTTAAGATCTTAGGTGGTAGCTCTTTATAAACACTAATTTGTTTACCTTCTACCTGCACAGTAGCAAAATAAGACTTTTGCAAAATATCATTTCTCAATCTTCTGTAAGTAAAATAGACAACCACATCTCTAGGCAAGTTCCTTTGTCTGGCCACACGTGAGTTCACCCTATAAGCTTTTTCAATACAGCTAAGGATTTGATCATCTTCCAGCTTTAGTAATACCGCTAAAGCCTTGGCACAGACTATTCTTAAATCTCCTCTATTGTTCTCTCTTATGCCTCTTAATCTTATCGCAGACTCCATAGCTTTAAATTGAAGCATCATCACATCATTTTCAATTTTTTGATTTCTGACATCAGCTTTAAAAAGTTTTTCTTCTGTGACTTTCATCTTAAAATCAACCTCTGTACTGATTTCAGCCACTTTTTTTCCCATTTCCAACATCGCATTTGAAAGATCAGAGACTACTTTAGTAATAATTCGGTTCAATTTGTCATATTTTTCCTGTACCAGTTCCTCAAGTTGCTTCTGTGAGCTATCTTTTCAACAACACTTCCCAAAGACTTGGTTATAAAGTCTTTTAAATCCTCATTTCCAATTCCCTGCAACTGCATTTGAGGCTTTTCTCCTTTGTCTGATAAGTAAGGGAGCCCCCCCTTGATTTTTGTTTTGGAGTCATGCTTCCACAAAATCTTAACTTGTTCCAAAAAACCAAAAGGATTCTATTTAAGTCAGTTTTATTTCTCTTTAAAATCCTGTTAGAATGTTTCTTTTAAATACTTCAAAGCAGGCTTAACTCTCACTTTCATTTTCCACTCACCATTTTCTCAGGCATTTTTCTCAAGCATAAGCCAAGCGCCATTTTCTCAGGCATTTTCTTGAATCTCTTTTTTCCTTAGAAATTATTAAAAAGACAAATACTTGCTTCCCCCCCCCCCCCTTAGAAAGTCCAGATTTCACCAAATTACTTGCTGTAGATTTCTGTTATTTTAGTAGCATTGCTCTCGTCGTCTGGCTCTGCTGCTGAAAACAGAGGTCCCTCACTGTGCAGAGCTTCGGTGAGGTAGAAGGGGAGCCATCACCCTGAGCTCTCCCCAGGACAAAAAAAGGGTCCTGGGGACAACTCAAGGGGCTCTACCCATCCCCACCAGCTCTACCCGCTCTTCGGTTTAAAGAGCGGGTTTTCCAAGCCGCCTGCCAGCTGTAAGGCGGCTTCAACGCGTAACGAGGCCGGCAGTCATAAAAAGACTGTCCGGCAACGACGGAGACACCAACCGGAAGCCACTGATGACATATTTTAAAGACATGCGTTCCAGTCTTATTTTTCATTTGCCTACTGTCCTTGGTTGAAATGAAGTGGTTTAAAGGGTATATTTTTCATTTCTTCCTACTTGAATATTAATATATTTCTTCTAGACAAACCTTGTGACTTCCCCAATATAGAAAATGGAAGGATTGCACTATATTATTATAGTTTTAAAAATTATTATTTTCCAATGAAGAAAGGCAAAAAACTCACATATACCTGCTTGGCTGGGTATTCAGCTGAAACTGGAAGTCAAAATGGAAGGGTAAATTGCACCAATGAAGGCTGGACACCAGTCCCCAAATGTTATAGTAAGTCTACATCCTTATCTTTCTAGTCTGGTTAGAAAAGAAATGTCATATTCTTCATATGATAAGAAAATTTAAATGTTATATATAAAGTATAGCTAGAATGAGCAATCTGTCTACACAATTTGATAGTTAAATAACTGACCAAAAAGTTCCAGATTGCTGTTGTGTCCATGGGATGCTGCAACTGATTGCAAATGTGAGCTAGATGCCAAGCATCTGAAATGTAATCACTTGACAGGATGGGTGGATATGGCAGGATGGGTGATAAGTACCTTTTGCGGGAGTTTTGTTGTAACTTTGAATAGTTGTTAAGTATCCAGTAATTAAGCAAGGAAACTCTGTAGATTTCTCAAGCTATTAACATGGCTTCTTCATGTATGAAATTTAGTTAAGTGACTATGGGTCCTTTTTATAATATAATTTTTGCCATGTAAGAGTTTAATTTTTAAGAACAAAGAAAAAATATATAACATTTTTCTCCTCTTTTTTTTTTAACACACTAAAGAGAAATGCGTCCAACCTACTTTAGATAATGGTGTTTTTTCTGATACAAAATTGACTTACGACATCTGGGAAAACTTAAAATATAGTTGCCATTCAGGCTACCAAACTCCAGAAGGCAAGAGGGATGCAAGTATACAATGTCTTCAAGATGGATGGTCAGTTCAGCCACAGTGTATGGAAGCCACTAAAGAACCTTTAGGTAATACTAAACAACCCAGGACCCATTGGATCATTGTTTCAAAGATATTTCCTTTAAAAAAAACTGAATGACAACAGGTGGATAAAAAAATCAGTAAGACTAGAAGAGTCTTCCAACTTCCTGTTGTCTTTCCCATTGAATTTCCTCGTGGGAAGCTGGGAGTAAGCCCTGAAAAACCTTCCTTCCTTCCTTCCTTCCTTCCTTCCTTCATCACCTCCTGAAAGTTGCAAAACTTCTCATCCTTTAACACCCATTGTCCCCAAGATAAAAAATCTTGCAATGATTGAGGATGCAGTTCTGGCCAGGCTTGGAGTTACTTGCGCAGAACCTGCCAAATAACCCAAGAGATCAATAGAATTAAATCTGACCTTTAATTGATTAGCTGAAGTCAATTAATCTGGAAAAAAAGTGTTCTGAGTTATTTTGACTCTGCTCTACCTGTCTTAATTTATGCCTAACTCATTGCTTCCATACTTAGGCTTCTCTCAAGATAATTTAAAGTGTCAGTGAATTAAAAATATCAACAACAACAAATATAATGATATCTGTATCTTGTATTGTTTTCTGCACAAACTATTTTTCCTCTTCCCATTTTTCGATGCCTGTTTGGTTTTTCTGCCTTTTGTTTTCAGGGACTTGCTTAGCTCCAGATCTGTTATATGGTCACTATCATACAGTGCAGAGAGTGTTCAGGGTGAATGACAAACTCAAATATGAATGCATGGATGGATATGTTACAGCCGGAGGAAACACAACAGAAGAAGTGCTGTGTCAGATTCAAGGGTGGTCACTTGTTCCCAAATGTACTAGTAAGTTAATTTATAGGACTTTGCTTTAGGCCAAAAACAACATTCCTAACTAGGTGCTATCTGTCAACAGTGAAAAATAGACCACTTATTTGTGTTCATTCTTATTTTGCCGTGCTTTTTAGAATTAGAGTGTTCGTCTCCAAATCCTGTTGAACGTGGAAAAGTTTATCCCAAGAAAAGCACTTATGAAGAAGGAGATGTAATTCAGATTATCTGTTTGGAAGGTTATACTTTAAGAGGATCTGAGTTAATTCAGTGTTATTACTTTGGCTGGTATCCAGAATTTCCAATATGTGAAGGTACTTCTTTTATACTATTTATAGATCCCTATAACTTTCTTTGGTAAATTTGTATATCATATTTTTCTGAGTATAAGGCACACAGGAATATAAGACGCACCTTAGTTTTTGGGGAGGAAAATAAGAAAAAAGCTGATTGGCAGGTGGATCAGCCTCCAGGAATACTCCCAATCAGCTGTTTCTAGAGGTGAATTTTAGCAACAGGTTCCTTGGTTATGAGCTCTCTGCCTTGTTTTTTTTTTTTCTGCCTCCCCCCCCCCCCGCCTCTGAAACTGTTTCAGAAAAAACTTTTTTTCCTGCCTCTGAAAGCCTCTGAAGCTCTGTTGGAGGCGTCTTTTCTGAAGCTTAATTTCTGATGCTTTTTTCAGCCTCTGAAACCTCCGTTTGAGAATCTGGGCGGGGCTACATTCGGAATATAAGACGCACCCAGATTTTCACTTTCTTTTTGGGGGGGGAAAGGTGCGTCTTGTACTCTGAAAAATACGGTAATTGCCCATCTCACAAACATGACTCTGGCACACAAAACAAGAAAAATACTTAACAAAAACCTATTAAAGACAATAAAAAAAATTGAAAGTCATTTAGAAATCCATCTGCAAGGCAGTTCATTCAATTTTCCTAGCAACAGAGCCATTTCGCAGGCTCCATGCCTACTGCACATTACTGGATTCCCACAGCCACATGTTTTCAGGCCCTTCAGTAAAGTCAGCAAGGTCAGGGTCAATCTTAGGGGCAGTGGTCTTTCACATGTGGTCTTTCTGCCACAGCAGAAAAGGCTCTCCTACTGGGTCCCATCAGATGAACTTCCTTTGTTGATAGGACCTGCAACATGCCTTTCCTGCCAGGCCTGATGCGATGGGTAGATGTGATTGGGGAGAGACAGTCCAGGAGTGGGCTTCAGATCCTTTAGCAATGGATTCACTGCCCTCTTGCTGGGTGGGCATGGCCATAGTGGGTGTGGCCTAGTCAGCTGCCTGCATGGGAATGAGGGGCGTTTTTCACCCTCCAGAGGCTTTTCACCTTGTCGAGCCTCCGGGAGAATGAAAACTGCTTCCCCCCGGGTTTAGAGGCCCTCCGGAGGCCAGAAACAAGCCAGTTTCTGGACTTCTGGAACCTCAGCCAGGCCCTTTTTTTGCCCTCCCAGACCCTCTGCACTTACCTGGAATGATGAATGGGCCACGTGGAGACGCAGGGGAGGAGAGGGGTGGGGTGGCCTGCCGGGGTGGAATTTGGGGGTTCACTGAACCCCAGCGATTCTTGGCTAGAGGATCACCCGAACCCTGCCGAACCCCCAGGAGCCCACCCCTGGACAGTCCCTCAAATAACCCAGTCCCATGCTATATTTAAAGTTCCAACAGACAAGGGTTCTCTTCATAGGATGTCCTTTTAAATTTGCCTTCTAACAGAGCAGATGTTAAATCAACTTTGAGATTAGTCAGGCAGGAATATATCTGGCTGGCTTTAGAATCAGATTCAGATTCCAGGATTTAAAGAGTAGGTCATTTTGCCATTATCAATAAGGACTTGCTTCTCAAAAGGTCTAGCCCACAAACAGTTAAAACTCTGGGAACAGAGTAGAAGTTATTAGAGCAACATGGTTTATTGGACAGAAGTGAAACTTTAACCATAGAGTTAAGTCTACCAGCCATATGTGAGCCCCCAATGTGGTAGAATAACCTCCATTAATATTTTCATTATACAATGTATTCCTTTTCCCCGTGCTTCACCAAAATCACTAATTATGTAATTTGCTTTAAATATGTTGCAGAAATAATTAGGAAGGAAAAATTATACTAAATCATTAACTGAAGAGCATAAACCAAATGCTCCTTTTCTATATACAGAATGTTAACTCTTACAATTATTTTTTTCAAGTAGGTGTGTTTCACATTTTGGTTACCTGGAGGTCTGTGATGGCTACTTTGATTTTGCTTTGCATATTATCTTTAAAAAGTGTAGTAAAAGCGATGTGCTTGATTTTTTTTCCCTAGAAAAAAATAATAATGTTTTGTGTCTGTTTTAGTCCAAAATTTCTTTGGACATGGCTTTTCTGAAAGAGTGTACTGAAAAACATTTACTAAAACAAAATGGTATTTTGCTATTATTTATTATTCTTATTACAGAAAGAAGAAACAAATGCCCTCCCCCACCTCAGCCCCCAAATACCAGATTGCTAACCAATTTAAGAACCTATCGTCAGGGGGATGTAATACATTATCAGTGTGAGCGTTTATTCCAGCTTAATGGAACTAGAGAAATCCGATGTGAGAATGGGAAATGGACATCACCTCCCAAATGCATAGGTCTGACTCTAAATATTGGTGTTAGATAATTATATAATAGAAGATGGGTTTTTACTATATAGTGTAATGCCTAAGTTGTGTATTTTCTCTTCAAATATACTGTAAATGTGATATACATTCAGGGATATTTAGTCATCCAAAATAGAATATTCTAGATATTAGATATTCTGGATAGCTAGTTCTATCTATCCAAGAGATTCAGATGATATTATTTCTGTAAGAATATCTTTATTCCCAGAACTAAAAACTCTCCCTTTTCTATGTCAGAGAGGTGTAGAAGTTAAAGGTCATGGTATCAGGCTGCGTGCAGCACACCTCCATGCCTCAGATGCCTATGTATCTTGCATGCCTGTATGATCTCATTCTGGCTCTGATCTGTATTATCTTACCTTGCCTTCACCAGTAGGAGGATGGCATTTTAAGGGAGACAAGTAGTATCTACCAGTGGTGAAATCTAAAATTTGTTACTACTGGTTCTGTGGGTGTGGCTTGGTGGTGGTGGGCTAATGTGACTGGGTGGGTGTGACTAAATTATTTTTTTTTTACTTTTAAAACCATTTTTTCTATAACCTCTTTGGTGAAGAGATTGTAAAAAATTGCTTTCAAAAGGCTCTGACGATCCCAGCTGAGTTGCCTGATCGGCAGAGGCTTTTAAAAAGCCTCTGCCAATCAGGCAACTCAGCTGGGATCGTCAAAGGCATTTAAAAGAAAAAAAAAGGTTTTTTTTAAAAAGCCTTTGACAATCCCTGCTGAGCCTCATGATCATCAGAGGCTTTTTTTTTTTTTTACTTTTAAAAACATTTTGGCCGAAGAGGTTGTAGGAAAAATGCTTTTAAAAGTTAAAAAAAAAAGCCTCTGATGATTGTGCAGCTCAGGTGGGCATGGGGGGGGGGGCAGGGATTTTTGCTACCGGTTCTCCGAATCACCTGCCTCCATCGCTACTGGATTGGGGGATCCGGTCCAAACTGGGAGCATTTCACTCCTGGTATCTACCAATAAAAACACTGTTGCTAGTTTGCCTTTCTCTGCTTATAAAAACTGTATAAAAGCAATAAATGCTGCGAAGGCAGTCACAGACATCTTCGCAGTTTGCAAATGACTGAACCCTGATTTCTACAGAGAGGCAGTAGAAAATTGAGCACATCCTTTTGCTGAGTTCTGAATTTTCCTAACTATGACTTTGTTAGCTTCAAGCTAACATGTTGAGAAAGAGAAAAAGGAAGTTTGTAACTTAAAAATGCAAAAGGATTGAAATGCCATTTACTGTATGTAATAATTTTGATAAAGTATAGTTGAACATCATTAAATTGTTATTGTTGTACTTCTCTTTCCATCATTTTTATTTCTCAGATGTGGGCAGGGCATTGACCACAGAAGATTATCAGACTGTAGAAACTGGTGGGAACTGCAATTCCCCTCCTGTAGTTAAAAATAGTATTACTGTTAATGATATTGGTCAGTTGGCAAGTTATAACCCTGGATCTTTAGTGGAATATGCATGCCGTCCCTTACATATAATGAAAGGATCCAGTACAGTTCATTGTATCCATGGAACTTGGACTGAGCCACCAACTTGTTTAGGTAAGCCTTGAAGAATAAATAGGGTACATTATATAAATGATTAAATTGAAGAATTCTGTGAAATCCTGAATAAATGAATGATGTAATGCCAGATCTTAATATTTTTAAATTGTAACATATTTGCCAGCTTTCATTCAAGACCTGAAATATTTCTAGACAGCAGATATGTACTACAGGAATATTGAAAACCAGTTATCATGGACATTCTCCCCAAGTATGATGAATGAGCTCAGAATTTTGTATTAAAAGTTCCCATCCCTCATATGGCCACATATATCTTTTTATTTTATATAAAATGTCATGTTATATTATTCTGCATCAACAGTGTATCCCTGGATGCCTAATCCTATTTATATATTGCAGATGGAAGACATTATTTTATTTATTTATTTATTTTATTGAATTCATATACCGCCCTTCTCCCCGAAGGGACTCAGGGCGGTGAACAGCCGAAAATTAAAATAACACACAATATAAAAATTAAGATTACTAAAAATATATTAAATTAATCAGCCTCCCCAAGCTATACAATTTAAAACCCCAAGCTATACAATTAAAAACTAACCCATAAAACTTATTCAGGCCAGGCCGGCTTGGTGAAATAAAAACGTCTTCAGGGCCTTGCGGAAAGTGTGGAGATCCGGGATCAATCTTATTCTGGGAGGGAGTTCGTTCCAGAGGGCAGGTGCTCCCACAGAGAAGGCTCTCCCCCTGGGGGTCGCCAGCTGACATTGCTTGACCGACGGCACCCTGAGGAGGCCCTCTCTGTGAGAGCATATTAGGTGGCGGGAGGTTATCGGTAGCAGAAGATGGTCTCTTAAATACCCTGGCCCTAAGCCATGGAGCGCTTTAAAGGTGAGAACCAACACCTTGAAGCGCACCTGGAAGACCACCGGGAACCAGTGCAGCTCGCGCAGGAGAGGTGTTATATGGGAGCGCCAGATTGCTTCTGTAATCACCCGTGTGGCTGCATTCTGGACCAGTTGGAGCCTCCGGGTGCTCCTCAAGGGGAGCCCCATGTAGAGAGTGTTACAGTAATCCAGGCGAGAAGTGACGAGATCATAAGTGACTGTGCATAAGGAATCCCAACTCAGAAAGGGGTACAACTGGCGTATCAGGCAAACCTAATAAAAAGCCCTCCTGGCCATGGCCGTCATATGCTCTTCTAAAGACAGCTGTGTGTCCAGGTGGACGCCCAAGTTGACCCCCTCTATGGGGGTCAGTGACTCACCCCCAATAGCCAGCAATGGCACCAGCTGGCTATATTGGGATACTGGCACCCACAGCCACTCAGTCTTGGAAGGGTTGAGTCGAAGCCTGTTCCTCCCCACCCAGACCCGCACAGCCTCCAGACACTGGGACATCACTTCAAGGGCATCGTTGGGGTGGTTTGGGGTGGAGATGTACAGCTGAGTGTCATCAGTGTACAGATGGCACTGCACCCCAAAACCACGGATGATCTCACCCAGTGGCTTCACATAAATGTTGAACAGGAGTGGCAAGAGGACCGACACTTGTGGCACCCCACAAACAAGGTGCCTTGAGGTCGACCTCTGCCCCCCTGCCAACACAGACTGCAACCGGTCGGAGAGATAGGAGGAGAACCACTGCAACATGGTGCCTCCCACCCCCAATCCCTCCAGCCAGTGCAGCATGATACCATGCTCGATGATATCAAAAGCTGCTGAGAGATCTAATAGGACCAGAACAGAGGAGCAACCCCTGTCCTTAGCCCTCCAGAGATCATCAACCAATGCGACCAATGCCGTTTCCGTGCTGTATCCAGGCCTGAAGCCGAACTGGCTCGGGTCTAGATAGATGTTTCATCCAGATACTGTGGGAGCTGTTGCGCAACCACACTCTCAACAACCTTCGCAATAAAGCGAAGGTTGGAGACAGGACGGTAATTAGCCATAACAGCCGGGTCCAGAGAAGCCTTCTTAAGGAGGAGCCTCACCACCGCCTCTTTCAAGGCAGGTGGCAAGAAACCCTCCCCCAGAGAAGCATTTATAATCCTCTGGAGCCAGCCTTGCGTAACCTCCCAGGTAGCCAGTACCAGCCAATAGGGACATGGGTCCAATAAACATGTGGTTGCGTTTAACCTCCCCAGAATCCTGTCCACGTCCTCAGGAGTCACAGGATCAAATTCATCCCAGATAACATTCTCAAGACCCACCCCAGCCACCCCGCCGGAATCTACCCAGTCAGAGTCCAAGCCTTCCCGAATCTGAGTGATTTTATCGTGCAGATACTGTGCAAAATCCTCAGCCTGCCCTTGCAAGAGATCCTCCCGTGCTCCCTGATGTAGAAGGGAGCGGGTCACTCTAAACAAGGTGGCTGGGTGATTATCTGCCGATGCAATAAGAGCGGAAAAGTAATCACACTTTGCTACTTTTATCGCCACTAAATAGGTCTTAATGTGAGACCTAACTAGTGTTTGGTCGGATTTGGAACGACTGGCCCTCCAACCACTCTCTAGGCATCTTCTCCGGTGCTTCATCCCCCTCAGCTCCTCAGTGAACCAAGGAGCTGGGCAGTGCGGCACTGGGTCAGAGGCTGCAAAGGCACAACACGATCCAAAGCCCCGGCGGCCGTCCTATCCCAGGTGGCCACCAGATCTTCAGTCGAGTCGTGAGCCAAAGCCTCAGGAAATGGCCCAAACTCCCTCTGGAATCTCTCCAGATCCATCAGGCGCCTGGGGCGGAACCACCTAATCGGTTCCACCTCCCTGCGGTGGGGTGCAGTGGTCAGAAAGTCCAGCCTCAGGAGAGAATGGTCAGACCATGACAGGGGCTCAATAGCTATATCCCCTATATCCTGGCCATTTAACCACTGACCAGAGACAAAAACCAAGTCCAGAGTGTGTCCTCCCATGTGAGTAGGGCTATGAATTAGTTGTGTCAGGTCCATGGCCATCATGGAAACCATGAACTCCTGGGCCACCTCAGATGCCTCACCGGCCGACGGCAGGTTGAACTCCCCCATGACCACCAGTCTGGGGGTATAAACTGCCACTCCGGCAATAACATTGAGGAGCTCGGGCAGGGCCGCTGTCACATGGCAGGGAGCCAGGTACGCGATCAGCAGGCCCACCTGCATCCCATGGCCACACTTCACCAGGAGAGACTCACAACCAGCTATCTGTGGTATAGTGGCCTCCCTCGGATCACGACCTTCCTTTATGATGACCGCCACCCCCCACCCCTGCCCTGGGCCCTCGGCTGATGAAATGCTCGGAAACCTGGTGGGCACATTTCTACAAGGGAGACCCTCCCCTTGGCCCAACCAGGTCTCAGTAATACCCGCCAGGTCTGCTCCCCCCTCCTGAATTAACTCGCAGATGAGGGGGGCCTTATTAACCACGGACCTGGCATTGCACAGCATCAGCCTAAGGCCTGGGCTCTGAAGCTCTGGACAACCCGGGGAACAAGAGGGGCCAAGGCACACCACCACTTGAAGACAGTGGATGCGTGCCCCCTTAACACGATATGGTCCCCTGCTCCCACCATATCTGCCTCTCCCAACCACAGTCCTGATGGAATCGCCCTCTTCCCTAACCGCACTAAGCCCCTCCCCACCCGGCTCCACACCTCCTAGTTCATGCCCTTGTGCCAAGCCTGACCTATCACCTTCCCTCCCACCCCCCCTCCCCAAGCCACTTAAAAAATTACAATAGGACAATTTTAAAAAACCCCTCAGCCCCTTCTTTGCAGCATGCCAAGATTGCCAGCATACCAAGCATTAGATTGAAAGACCACTATAGCGTATTATTGTTCTATGAAATGTTTATTTACAAATTAGGCTAAAGAAACATGCAGCATTACTTTTCTATAAACCTGATAATTATTCTTTAAAAGTATAATAGTTGTTTTTCTCCAAAAATTTCTTCTCCAAAACCATTTGAAAACTGATTGCTCTAAGTGTGGTTAAAACACAACATTTGACCAGCATAGTTAATATTCAACATGTATCTGAACATATTGTTTGGTTATCCCAACTGACATATCTTCATTTTATAAGAAATAGCTAACAATAGATAAGCTTTGCCCATTATACATTTTGTGTTATGGATTGAGCTACTGCAATGTGAATAATACATGGAAGGATTAATCAATTTGTTTGCTTTTTTATATTGGGGACCATGATTCTGTGGATCACCACAAAGCTTTACTCTCTAAGGGAGGAGACTATAAAAGGCAACAAATCATTGTTAACCATAAATGAAGAATGTTTCCCTTTCCCATCTCCCAAAATCAACAATCAACTAGATTTGTGCCTTGGTAATTACTGAGTACCAATAATTTTTTAATCACAGAACTTAATACATTATTGTTGACTCTTGTCTTACAGAGCCATGTTTAGCTAGAGAAGAAATTGCTGGCAATTACAACCTAGAAATGAAATGGAAGCTTGAAGAAGAATGGTATTTCATGCATGGTGATTCTATTGAATTTGTATGTAAACCAGGATATGTTTTGCCACCCTTAGTCTCAGAATCCAAATTGCTGGTGCAATGTAATGATGGACAATTGAGATACCCTCAGTGTATTTCCAAAGGTAAAATGATGCTGTTCTTAGCAAAAGTTTTATCTGGAGTTTGGCAAATTCCAACATTCTCAGATAGCAACCATTTACAGTTATGACAGTGATGAAAAAGTATGATGAAAAGTATGTTTTAGGCACAGTACTCTTCAACATCTTCATCAATGATTTGGACAAGGGAATAGATGGGGAGCCCATCAGACAGACAACACCAAACTGGCAGGTATAGCCAAAACTCCAGAAGATAGGCTTAAGATACAGAAGGATCTTGACGGACTTGAACATTGGGCACTATCTAGCAAAATGAAATTCAATGGTGAAAAAAAGCAAGGTTCTACATTTAGGCAAGAAAAACAGAATATGCAGGTACAGTATAAATGGTACATGGCTCAATAGTAGTAACTGTGAGAGGGATCTTGGAGTCCTAGTGGACAACTATTTAAATATGAGCCAGCAGTGTGCTGAAGCCAACACAGTTCTAGGCTACATAAACAGAGAGATAGGATCAAGATCATGGGAAGTGTTAATTACCACTTTATAATGCCCTGGTAAGGCCACACTTGGACTGCTGCATCCAGTTTTGGTCTCCATGATGTAAAAAAGATGTTGAGACTTTAGAAAGAGTGCAGAGAAGAGCAACAAAGATGATTAGGGGACTAGAGGCTAAAACATATAAAGAAACAGTTGCTAGAATTGAGTATGTCTAATTTAATGAAAAGAAGGACTAGGGATGACATGATAGCAGTGTTCCAGTATCTCAGGGGCTGCCACAAAGAGGCAGTCAACTTATTTTTCAAAGCAACATGAGGCAAGACAAGATACAATGGATGGGAGACAAGCAACCTAGAACTAAGGAGAAATTTCCTGATAGTTAGAACAATTAATCAGTGGAACAACTTGCCTCCAGAAGTTGTGAATGCTCCAACACTGGAAGTTTTTAGGAAGAGATTGGATAACCATTTGTCTGAAATGGTATAGGGTTTCCTGCCTAAGCAAGGGGTTGGACTAGAAGACTTCCAAGGTCCCTTCCAACTCTATTATTCTATTCTATTCTAATTATGCAACCAATGCCCACATTTATTACTTTTGCAGCCCTACCCTCTCTTTCGTGTGTTCACTATTACAATCAGTTACTATGCATTGTCCTATGCCTAACCATTCTCCTGCCCCTTTGCAGAGCAAAGAGATTACCTAAATAAGTTATCGCTTCCTGGGTTGCTTTCCTCTCCTTAGGGACATGCAGTATGTCCCTAAAATGTATTAATCAGCTCTGTGATCTTAATAAGTTAATAACTCAGCTCTGTGATCTTAATTAATTAATTAGAATCAGCGGCTGGTTGCAGCGGATGCCTAACCAGTTTCACAGTAAAGGTTTGCTTAAGGGGCTTGTGGCTTGCAGTTGCAAGCATGCTAGACCAGTGATTCTGAACCTGTGGTCCGCGGATCTCTGTGGGCTGCACTATCATAGGGGGTCCGTGAAAACTTAAAGAAATGTTATGATTTAAATCTTGAGTTATGTCTTGGGGTTCATGGCCATGGTCCGTGGTCACAAAAGGTATCCATGGTGCATGGTGTTTTAGGCAAACAGCCAGTGCAAGTGCATTTGTTTCAATGTATATTGCCCACTGTGTGCATGCTTATTATTTTATGTAAATATAAACAACAGTTTTGTTCTTACTCATTTTTCCAGTGCTGGAAATGGTTGGGGAATGCGGAAAAGGGATTTGCCCTTTTATCTGACTTCCTCATGAATCAATTTTTGAAAACTTTCCTTGCTGTTTGGGCTCATCCAGCTGTTTGGGCCCATATCCTTCTTATGCTGCAAAGCAAAGCAAAATAAAAGTAAAATTTCAAGCAAGTAATGTGATTTCACTTAAGCGAAGATTGCTTTGCTTAATGAATGAGTTGAGAGAACCAATTGCAAACATGGATTGCCAGTATATCATTTGGTGGTTAAAAGTTCAGTCATTGTATTACAGTAATGAGATTCACCAGTTATGTGCATCTAAATGTTACTCTTTGATATAAAAACATCGATAATAAAATATATAAAATCAGAATGATAACTCTACCTCTTACTTTGAATGGGGAAGTATTTTACCCCAATTTTATAGTTTATTACTTTATAAAATAAGGATTGCAGGAGAAAATTTGTGCAAAAGCACCTTTCCTTTCTCAATTTTAAAACTGATTTTAGCCATAAACATTACTGTTTTATGCTACCCTTATGTTTTCCACTGTGTTTTACAGGCTTAAGTGCTAACTGTGGTCCTCCACCTTCCATAGAAAATGGGGTTGTTATGGGCTCCTTAACAGAAAACTATGAAGATGGTTCAACAATACAGTACAGTTGCAGTGAATATCATGTTTTGCAAGGTTCCATAACAGTCTTTTGTTCAAGAAGCCAATGGACTACTCCACCTCATTGTATAGGTATTGTATAGTAGTGTTATCATAATAACCCAATTGCAAATAGATACCAAATAAACATGGAGCTTCAATGTGTTTCAATACATTTTAGAAAAGCATTGGTGTCTTCATGCCTAAATGGTGGGTCCTCAATGTAAAGTTTTCCAATTGCTCAATTATATTACATGGCAATGAATTAGATGTTGCAGTGATCCTTTGTAGCACTGGAATGAAAGCTCAGATTTGGTATATAACAACAATGAGAATAGACTGCTCTTGAGCAATGTGATTCTCATTCTGCACACAGCTTGAATGATAAATCATTGGAGCTTCAGTAACCTGGGTTTTGTAATAGTGCCTCCCTGATTGTAATAATGTCTCCCTGATTCATGATTTGATAATGGATGAGAGGGCTGATCTACCATGTATTAGTGAAATCTGCTTGGGAATGGAGGAGTACATTCCCATCTCAGAAATGAGACTATCTGGGTTTCAAGCATGATCCAGTTGCCATTCTTGGTGATGGAATGATTATTATCATCTGAGAGATGCTGTTGACTTTCAGAGGCACTGTCCCACAGATAATAAGCTGTGAGGCCCCATTGATAAGATTGATTTCTAGAGATCAACTTTAATTGTTGTTCTACTGTCTTGTTGAGATTCCCTGCCTGAGCTGCTCGATGTAGTAGGCGTGTTGGTGTTAGAGTTCCCCAGGGTCTATTTGGGGGACTTCAAATTTCTTTTCCTAGCTATGGAGCAGGAAGCAGCTCAGAAGTTCATAGCCACAATGCAAATCATAATCTTATCTTACTTGATTGTTTTAAGGCCTGACTCCCAGCAGTGGTGTTAGCCCTTTGAGGTAGTCCAGACAAGAAACAGAACAATGAATATTAACTTTATTTTCAAATTAGCAATCCAATGGAGTGAAAATAAGCTCTTGATAATTCTAATTTATGAAGTTGTAGTTCAATAATATTTACATTTTATCAGATGCAGTATAAAAAGAATCCTAGTATCTAAGGGAAATGTTCTATTAAATTTCATGATATGGTAAAAAAAATAATATTGTGTTTATTTTCTAAAGGGCCATGCACCTTGTCACAGGAAGAGATGGCAAAAAATAATTTGCTTTTGAGATGGAGTTTTGACAATCGACCTTATTTTCTTCACGGAGAATTTGTTGAATTTGTATGCAAAGCATATCACTCTGCAACACTTCTATTAAATTCACCCTCTGAATTTAGAGTACAGTGTCAGAATGGACAACTATTTTATCCACAATGCGTTAGGAATAAAGTGTAAGCAAAACATAATCTGCAACATATTTTCATACTTATGTAGTCCTGTAATTTCCTTATTAAAACGTATTCAAACGTATTTTAAAGATTTGGGTATATTTCCAAGTATATAGATTACTTGGAAATTATATTGGTTTATATAACCTTTTTTTTTGAGCTGAGCAGTATTGCTGTTTTCTCACTTATGAATAATTAATCTTATATTCTAAACCAAGTTTTAGAAATACTGGTTATAATTATATACCATGTTTCCCCGAAAATAAGATCCTGTCTTATATATTTTTTAATCCCAGAATAAGCGCTTGGCCTAATTTTCAGGGAGGTCTTATTATTTTCGGGCACATGGAGCAAGACAGGATTTCTCTTGTTGTCTTACCTGATTTCCAGCTCTGTCTCCCTAACCCTAACCAGAGGAAATGGTGGGGATCGGTTGCGCATGTGTTTAAATATTTTCAAGGCGGGCTTATTTTCGGGGAGGGCTTATTTTCAGGGGGCCTTACTTTAGTGCATCAAAAGCCCGATTGGGCTTATTATCAGGGGATGTCATTTTTGGGGAAACAGGGTACTTTGTGTCTCTTTGTAAGTAATGCTTAACATATTTTGTTTTTCTTTAGATAAGAAAATCGGGAAAAAAAACCTTGAGTGACTTCTCTGCCTCATTTCATGTTGCAAGAAGCATGCAAATTAACTTTCATTATAATACTTTTTTTTCTTTTCTGCTAGAAAAGTATACTTTTCCTGAGTATACTTAGTCAGGTTTATTGGATTAGCTGTTGGCTTCAGCATGCATTATTTGAAGATGCTCGCAAACAGAATAATTCTGATTAGGATTCAGATAAATAAAAATTCATATTTATTACAATAAACAGCTTTGCATTTACCCACTTCATTTTTTAAAAAATACCAAAATTCCTCCAAGTTATTCTTTTACTTTTCTTCTTAATAATATACCTAAAAAGACTTTTTCATATCTGAAATTAATCAGCATGCTCCAGGTACTCTTATGTGGCATGATAACAGCAGGCTTAACCACTGTCATTTAACAAGCCTGTTAAAAACATTTGCTTAACAAAATAAAAGTATATATATGGCCCCTCAGGATGCACTTTTTCTAATACAAAAATCTTAATGGCCTTCCATGAAGTACCTTTATCCACAGTTCCAGTGGAAACCAAAATTGCTATGATTGTGCATAGAGAACTTAGGAACTCTGTTATGAAAAAAGTCAAGAGCAAAACCTTGGCTATTGGATTTGAGAGGTTCATTGCAAGAACAGCAGTTCAGATAGAGAGATTGCTTTGACACTGAGTCTCCACTTCCAGGAATAAAGGAGACATCTATCTGAATACTTTGCTATTTCATCCTCAGCAACTACTTGAACAACAGATAGTGTTTCTTGGATGGGGATATTTGAAGATCAGGTGTCAAGATGAATGACGACGTGGTATCTGTCTCCCTTTTATACATTACTGGAAATAATGAGCAATCACACTTTTCCAGATAATCTCTTCATACCAAGGCCATCCCTCACAATCTGATTCAATTCGTGAGCAACATAGATGGCTCTAACAAAGATTCTTAATGGGTTGCACTTTTCATGTTGTTCTATTGTCCCTGGCTATGATTGAATTTAGCAACTCAATATGAATAACTCATCTGCTGTGTGAGTCATATTCATTACCCACCACAATCCAGTACCCACCAGGGCTGCGGTTTTGCATCATGAGAAGTGTTGTGCTTATTGTAGAAGATATTAGCAACAGCACATACAGTTATATACTGCCTCATTGTGCTTTACAGCACTCTGTGAGTGGTTTATAATGTCTGCATATTGCCCTCAACAATCTGGGCCCTCATTTTACTGAAGGATGGAGGGCTGAGTCAACTGAGCTCCATCAGGATCGATCTCAAAGTTTGCCTGCAATACTGCATTCCAACTACTGTGCCACCAGGGCTCTTCATTCTTTTATTTTCACCCCATTGAAAGCAGTACATGCTGAGGGAAAGGTATGAAGACACAGCCTACTCCAACTGGACCAAGATAAAATAAACATAAGGACTTCAGCTTATTACTGCACTATTCAAAACACTTTCTTGCTGCATCCATGATTGGGGTAGGTCCTGCTTGGCTGGCAAAATTGCTGGGTGAGAAGATAAAGCAGTTGGTGTAATCAGATGGAGAAAGTGGCAGAATCCATCATCCTCCAACATACAGAATAGCTAGCTGGTCATTCAAAAGTACCATCTGGTGTTTTTGAACCACTCTTGCTGCCAAATGACTGTTTCAAACTGTGGAGGGATCTTGCTGTTTGAGAGCCAATCACTTTTTGCTAGTAATTTGGGCTCTGTAGTAGTAATTCTGTAGTAATGTCAGAGATAAACAAAACAGGTGATTTAGTGTTGCCAAGATGGAAAGTCTCCTCCCCCTCCCCCAATGTTGCAGTGATTGCAAACAGTGCAGAACTAGTTTTTTAAGCACAATTTAAGAGTTTTCCAGTAATGGGAGGTCTGCTCAGTTCCCAATACCACCACATTACATTGTCTCAGATACAGAAAGAATCTTCTTCATCTTCACCCTGAGTTTTGCCTCAACTCTAGGGTTTCTAATGGAGGAAGTAGACTGACTTCAGGTAAGTCCTCACTTATCGATTGTCTCACACAGCAACCGTTCAAAGTAATGACACTTCTAGAAAAAAAACCTTTGTGATCAATCCTCATAATTACAATTTTTGAAGTCCAGCAGACACATAATACCAATCGCGTGCTTCACAACCAGCTTGTGACAAGCAGAATTAATACAGAAGGTAGAACTAAAATCATAAATGAAAATCATGATTTTTGTTGCTTAGTAACCACTTAAAGTGGTTTTGTTTAAAGACTAAAGGGGAAGTAAGGTCATAAGCCTAGTTGCAACCCATATGAATTTCTGCTTAGCTATCATATTATTCCATGGCAGAGATGTTAATCTCAATTATGGTTACTAAGTGAGGACTATCTGTATCCGAAACATAAACACCACTATCTCCTTTACTTGTGTGAGTGAAGAATTCTGCTGGTCCCTTCCCCAGCCTTACCCATTGCACCATCAGTTGATAGAATTGTTTCCTCAAAACTCAGAGACCTCAAGTTTGTTGTGGAGCTAATATGAACTTTATCCCTAAATTTGAAACACATTTACATTTCCAAATAGGCTTCTTTGCCCACCCAAAAATGCAAATCACCAAGTAATTAAGGCAAAGCGAAAGGATTTATTAAAGAGGATCAAGTCTTTGCAGGAATTAGATAAGGCTAGTCTAGAGAAAAAAAGGACTAAGGGTGACATGATAACAGTATTCCAGCATTTGAGAAGAGGAGGTTAGCTTATTTTCCAAAGCACCAAAAGGCAAGACAAGAAAAAACAGATGGAAACTAATCAAGGAGAAAAGCAACCTGGAATTAAGGAGAAACTTTCTAACAGAGAACAATTAATCAGAGGAATGGCTTGCCTTCAGAAGTTGTGGGTGCTCCATCACTGGAGGCTTTTAAGAAGAGATTGAGCAGTAACTTCTCTGAAATGGTATAGGGTCTCCTGCTTGAGTAGGGGGTTGGACTAGAAGACCTCCACAGTCCCTTCCAGCTCTATTCTGATTATTATTATGATTATCGAAACAAATGATATATACATTTTTCTACATAATAGGTCAAAAGGCAAGTGATCAAAGAAGAAAACACATTGATTACATGTCAGAACACTAGAAAACACTATTCTACATAGCATTCCACAAGTGGCATATTTATGGGTTACATTTCTCTTTCCCAGCTGGGATTGTTATCTTTCTTAAAACTTAAAATTGTATTTATACACTCTCTATTGTTTAGTGATGAAAAAACAAGTTCTCCCATGCCAAAAGAAATGGCCTGGACTAAGAAAACAAAATCCTTGGAAGTTAAAAAAAAAGGGGTGGGGGTGGGGCGCTAGACTAAAAATGCCAATATCACCTTTTAAAATGCTAAAAAATGAAGCCTAAAATTGTAGTTAACAAGTGGAGGGTTCCTCCTGGTTCGGCCCGGTTCTCCCGAACCAGTAGCAGTGATGATATGATGTCACCGAACCGGTTTTGCCACCCTGCGTCCCCTCCCGCCCACTCGTGCCCCTACCCCCGTGTTATTCTTACCTTTTATTTGGCCCCACCCCCAATCTATTGGTGCCTCCTGAGTCCCAGCTGATGGCTAGAGGGGAAAAAAATGTTTAAACTCTTGCCACTGGGCCTCAAAGGGCCGCCCTACAGCTGATCAGTATTAAAAGAAAATAAATGAATAGACCAGTACCTGCAAAAATACATGAGTAGACCAATGCCTGTAAAAAATAAATGGGTAGATCGGTACAGCTCTGGAAGCAGTTAAAAGCCTGGTAGACCAGTACGTCTGCTAAATCCAAATAATTGTCACAAGACCATCAAGCCACGCCCATAAAATAAGCCAGGCCCACAGAACCGGTAGTAAAAAATTTTAGAACCCACCCCTGTAGTAACCTATCACTTTTCCCTCAGGAAGAGGAGGAATAGTACTAAATAATACTAAAACTATTTCTCACAACATGATTTTATTACTCTGCCCCTCCCCCTTTGTGTAGGAAACCTTGGCTAGGCCCTTTATAATTCTCTAATTGACTTTACTCCCTCAGCTATGGCTTATTCCATTGTTTTATTTTTATTTATTTTTTACTTAAGAGAAGTCCTAAACTAAGGGTGGAGAAGCTTTAAAGGCAAAACAGATCGCTTTTTAAAACAGAAGACGATTCCTATTTAGAAAATATATGTGTACTATACTGTATCTACGAAGCAGCAGTAAACATACACACAAATATAACTGGAAGTAGTTCTCCAAAATATAGAATAATCAGTCTTTCCCAATATTCTTTTGCTCAAATGACATCCCCACCCCCCACTTGCTTGATAGAGATCATTTCATATGTTTGTACACTAATGTGTGGGTCTCAGAAAATCCCATGTGGGTTTTGTTGTATAATGAATTAGGTTAGGAATTTCAAGTCTGTTCACCATTGTCCTTTCTTTTGACAAATTCTGAAGAACATTTGTCTTGGGTAAGCATACTGCTCAATTCTTTATAATGCAGGTTTCTAATAAACACAGAAGTCTTGTGGACTTTGGAGTATGAATAAGTAAATAATCTGTTTTGTGTATCCAGAGTTGAAAAACCTCCCCAAGGACAGTTATTGGTGTCAGTGATTAAAAGCCCCAACTGAACGGTGTGGATGTTGACAATCTGAAATACCAACATGCACTGTTTTGGCTATATAGTTTTTGTCCTATTATGGACAAATTGTATTCTTCAGAAGGGTAAGTTATTCAAGGAGAAGTAAAAGTTGTCTTTTTTTTTTGCAGGACAAATGGAGTTTTATTAGTACTTTTTAGGAAAACTAATAGAAAAATATCAATTATTTTAAATTAAGTCTTGTAAAACAAGAAGATGTTATGAGAAAATTGTGATTTATCATATTTGTATCTAAATCAGATAATAGGATTGTTCTTTATGTTGCAGCTCATGTCCATTGGCTAAGTAATTGTGGTTAGATGCTCAATCATGTCTATTCAGCTTATGTACTGAAATGTAATAACATAATAGTACTTGATATCCCTTTCTGAATTTTGCAATAGTTACAGAATTCACAGGAACTTCTATGTTAAGGATGGATATGTACATCTGTTGTGGTCTCTAACTTCACCTTTATCTTATTTTAAAATTTGGAATTCTGTATTCCACTTCAAGAGATGCAATAATTGCCTGTGACAAATATGTGTGGTTTTATCATTAAATTATTCGTAAAAAATGAGGTTAGATGGAAATGAAATACAGATGGTATATTATATTGTAAGTAACAGAAAGACTTAGTTGAAGATTCTCATCAGTTCTCATCAATAATCATCCACTGATTTTTATTAATCAATTATTAATAATTCAGTTGTTAGCTACAATTGAGAAAGTCATTTTAGTTAGCAGATTTTGAAAGACCAACATATTATTTGTTATATAATTTCTTGAACTTGTATATAGGTGTTGACAGGGGAAACTGGTTGCAAAATTTTTCATGTGCCAAAATTATTTGGCTGGGTTTCAGCACCAGTATTGTACTTTGACAAGGCAAACACACATATTATACTCTAACCTCCAGTTACAAAATTGTGCATTTGAAGAAGTCAGTAAAGTTTGTAAAAATGTATGGCATTAAGAAGCTTCAAGTAGTCACCAATATTTTTCTATTGTTTCCCAGTTGAACACATTACAATGGAATTGTTACTCTTATAACCTCTATCCACTAAGGAATACTAATAGCATCTATGATTGAGGACTGCACTTAATATTTTCTCTGAAGACAAGTGACACAATTGCTGGGACAATAATGCACTTGTTAAGTGCTATGTCACACATGTGGTCAAGGGCCAGGATCTTTTTGCGTGTATGTGTGGGGAGTGGTTTGTTTTTTCTTCTCCTATTCGGTTTTTGAATAATTGTTTCCATATGTATAGGAAAACCAGATATTGCTTTTGACCATAATGTTGGGCTGTGGGGTGCAGCTTTGGAGCTAGCTAACAGATTGACATTTCTCGTGGGGTTCCTTGTTTGATTCCTACTACAACACTTGTTGTGTACAAGTATGAAGTCATTGTAAAAGTGCTGGGGAAAAGTCTGAGCAATAAAGCAGCTTTCATGGTCATGGTCAAATATACTTCATATCTTAAGAACAGTAGGCAGGCAAGTGTGTAACTATAATGGTATGTGAGAAAGGCCTTGGGAGGCTGGACAAAAAGATCACGCAAAGGGAATAGTTAGGGAAGAGACAGATTAGCTCACAGCTAGATAGTATAAGAGGCAAGAGGCCAGAAAAGATCCTCCCTAGTTTCTCTGGCTGTAAAAGAGACAGATGTGGATGATGTGGAGAAGGTTTATATTTTCATACAGGTAGTCTTTGACTAACAACCATTTGTTTAGTGACTGTTCTATGGTACTACAGCACTGAAAAAGTGACTTACGCCTGGTCCTTGCACTTAAGACTATTGTAGCATCCCTATGGCCACATGATCAAAATTCAGACACTTTGCAACTGGCATGTATTTATGATGGCTGTAGCATCCCAGGATCATGTGATTGCCATTTGTGATCTTTCCAGCAGCCCTCTTAGGATAAGCAAACTCAGTGTGGGAAGGCTGGTTCACTTAACAACCACATGACTATTTAACACCTGCAATGATTCACCTAGCAACCATGGAAAAAAGATCATAAAATTGGATGCATCTCACAACAATGACCTTGCTCAACAATGGAAATTCTGGTCCCAATTGTGGTCATAAATTAAGGACTACCTGTACTTACAAGTTTCTGCCAATGTAGCCAATTACAATAAAGTAGATTCAGCTGATCTGGTTGTTTTTTCTAACTGATTTATCTGTAGCGCCAACATCAATCTTGCAATCTCCCTTTCTCTTATCTGACCATTCCCTTGGCTGTGTTTCTGCCTAATCTCCCAAAGCCTTTCCAATACACCATTACAGCTGCTGATTCAACATTTACTAGCTCTGAATCATGCTAAATAAAAAAGCTCCATTACTATTCCTGACTTGCAATCTTCTCCTTTCCAAAACAATTGGGGGGGGGGGGGAACTATACTATAAAAGAAAAAGGCAAGTGTTTTCACAGAAAGAATGCTTAACCAATATTGAAAGCGTTCCAGACCTTGAAATGAATGAAACTTAAGTTTTACATAATAATTATTTTCCTTGATTTCAATGTAGGTACAAAATAGTCCAACTGAAAAAAAAATTTTTTTGAGAAGGAGGGAATCAGTTACTATGAATTGATGTTTCTTTGTGATACATAGAAGGATTTACAAATGGTTCTATAAATGAGAATGCGAAGTAGCCATTGCATCTACATTTTGCAGAAAGTGAATTACTTACAGGCAAGAATTTTTACTCCCAAAGAAATGGCAGAGCTTATTAGTGCAGAAAAAGATCATTAACTTATTCCATTAATAGAAATTAAGTTCTTCTCTCTGCAAAGCCTAATTGAAATTTACTACCTCCTTTTTGCAATCCGCATTGCTCTTTCAGTATCCCAGCAGATGCAAGTTCCATATGATGACTTGGTCAATCTACTTACTGAACCAGGTAAGATACAAACTCTGTAATATATTAAAAAATGAATTTTGAGAAGGGCATTAAATCTTATGTGAAGTAGATCTGTGTATGCTTTTATAAAAAATTGAACAAGTAATAAAATATTTCAAACTCAGTCATCTCAAACTCAGATTATCATGCATATATACACATACTGTATATCATGGACAAATTTATATATAAATATACATACAAACCCAAGGTGGCAAACATATCCGATACTCTTTCCTCCTATGAGATGTGTTGGCCTAAGAAAGAATAACTGGCACAAAGTCATTCAGTTGTCATTCATGCCTTAGGCAGGCCTAGAACTCACAGAGTCCTGTTTTCTAGGCTATCATTGTAACTACTAAACCAAACTCGATTTCCATTGAATGTTTACTGGTGGACTTTACAGTAGAATCCTAGTTATTGAAAGAATTCCACTAAATTTGAATCCAGCCCAATGTGATACATATTTTCAATATGTGAGGAGCATATTTTTAAAATACATGTTACAATATTATTGTTTCATGCTAATAAAATATCAATGGACTACGAGTATTGTGGATTTCTTAGGATCATACATCTTCGAAAGTGTGATGTTTTATCTTTATCTAGGAACTCTTGATAACATCAACTTTGTATATTGTCAGTTAAGAAAAATACTCTTGTTATATCTTATGAAAATATCCTAACTCTTCAATGTTTCAATTTTCACAAGTGTAATTAATTATGTTAATTTAATATTATTAATTAGTTACAATTTTTTTTAAAAAAATACTTTTTTAATTTTTATTTTTTAAAGTAAAAATTACTTAAAACAATAAAATAAGTCTTGGTTTTAGGAAAAAATTTGCAGAGGCAAACACATATTATACCTGGCAATATTAATTCAAAAAAGATGTACATTTACACATTCACTCAAAGAATTACATATTTTCTGTAGGATATCTATTTTAATTCTCAAGCAGATACATTTCTAGCCTATAATCTGTGACCTTGTTAACCCGGGATTCCCGGAACCGAAACTAATTCTGTAACTAAGCTATGATTCCTCATCAGAAAAATATATCATACAATTAATAACAGAGATGGACAAAAAATGGGGAATGGTAAATAGAAATTGTAACTTATTACTTAAACTTCCAAAGTTTAATGCTGGGTAAAGTGGGAGATCAGACGTATTAGAAATGGAGAGCTTCTGGAAAGATCCACTTTTTGAGATATGATAGATTACTGTATCCTTTGGAGTATTTTTAAACCAAAAACTGGAAGCATTTTGAGACATAATGGCACAGAAGAAACTGCTTGCAATATAAAGAGGAAATCAGTCTACTTCATGACCAGGCTGGATTGGAACTAATTTATTAAGATGGATTTTAATAACAAGAATTTTTGCTCATTGTTTTATGACTTTGTGGAAATTTTCATATGGTTATTAGAATTTATCACTGTTTATAATGAAATAAAATATATTTTTGTCTAATAATGATGATTAGGATATTACTTGGCTGTGCTCTCTCATAATAATTGAACAGGAGCAATAACAGTCACTGAATATAATATAGAATCCAATGATAAATAGCAGAAAGTCTTTTGAAATTGGCTTTCAGAGTAAAAAAAAAATCATTCTGTTTATTCCATGCTTTTATATATAATATAATTATACCCAGGGCTGACTTGTTAATCAGTCTACTATATCTATTTATTAAATATTTTAATTGTAGAGATTCCAGCAAATTGTGGTCCTCCACCTGCTATTAGTAATGCAATGCTTCTAAACAACAGAAGACAAGAATTCTTATCAGGTGAAAGTGTGATATATCAGTGCTACAGGCTGTATGAAATGGAAGGCACTCCAATTGCAAAGTGTGAGAATGGCCATTGGAGAGGTGTTCCGAGATGTGTTCGTAAGTATACAGCTTAAAACTGAGAAATCCTGTAGTGATGGCAAAATATCCTTCTAAAAAAAACACTAATCGTAACACACAGACACACAGACACACACACAAACCATAAAAATGGCTGTTTTCTCTGATATTTTTGCTTCCCTACAAAGAAGGGTGTTTTAGATAGGGATTTTTCTTTAGCGGCACCAATACCTTAGAATTCTCTTCCCCACTCAGTATAGTTAGCCTCATTTTTATTGTCCTTAAGACATATTTTTATACTTTAGTGTACTTTATATTTTAAAACATATTTTTATATTTCTCCCATAATTGTCATGCCCATTTTGCTATCACATCTTAATATGTCATATATTCTTCATGCATTTTCTATTTTTTAAAATAATATTATGAGTACTAGATTTTGATGCTTGCAATGCTTTTAGATAATTTGGGATATATTTTATTATTTGTTTTTAATTTTTTGGATCTAGTATTTATTTTTGGATTTTATTTGTCAGTAGCTGCAGGATCGCTTAATCGGAGCATTCATTTATGTATGCACGCACGCACACACGCACACACACACACACAAATGTGCAAATAAATAATTAGAAGTTCAAAATTGGGACATAGTTACAATAATTGTCATTCTGTAGTATAAATGGATATATTTATTTATTTGCAGCAGGGTAGTTAGGAATTTTTGTTCAATACTTACATTTTTTTAGAAGAACAGAGTCTAAAACCGTTATAATCAGTATCCAAAATCTAAGACTCTCATTGTCAGGTATAGCAAATCCATTAATCTGATGAAATTAACATGTTTGATATGATCATTACCCCTTCAATTTATCTATGTTATACTTAAAAGTTCACTGTGCATTATTCAACATAAGACTTAAATAAAAAAATAACTTTATTAATTATTCTGTTCTAATTATTTGACACTATTTTTAGTGTGCTATATCAATTTAATATATAAGTACATTTATTTATTCTTCAGAAACTTGTAGAGCTGATGATGTTGATATGGACCGCAACAATATTCAGCTGAGGTGGATTACTAAATCAACTTCTATGAGAGCATCTGATTATTGGATGGAGTTTGTGTGTAAACCAGGATTCCGTAAGCATCCATTATCATCACCATTTATGAAACGATGTGTAAAGGGACCATGGGTGTATCCCAGATGTGTATAATAGAGTTAAGTATTTCTTAATTCGTCTATTAGAAATCCACACATATTCACATAACTTTCTCCTTGCATGTTGGCATATAATTGCCTGACTTTAAGGTACTTTTAAAAATCAGAAAGAAAGAATGAAGGGGCAAATTGCATTGATTCTTATCCTGTCTACTGACATCTCCTGTAATTGGTGTTTATTTGTGAGCTCTTTGATTTTTAGAATCCTCAGAAGTGAAACTTACTATATTTTTCGGAGTATAAGACACACCGGAGTATAAGACGCACCTACCTTTTTTGGTGAGGAAAAGAAGAAAAATAAATCTCCCTCTGCTTCTGAGCAATTTTGCCTCGTTGAACCAAACAGCAAACAGCCTGCTTTACTTTCATTTTCGTTTTCAGCATAGCTTGATTAGCACAAGGAAAAAAAAAATCTGCTCCAGCAATTTACCTCTTTGCAACAAGCAGCAGAGTCCTGTGCAAAACAGCTGAGAGCAAATCAACTGAGAGTCGGGAGGCCGATCCAATCAACTTGTGCTAATTAGGCTGTGCTGAAGCTGAAAGGAGCTGTTTTTTCTTGCTGTTTGCTTGCAAGGAGGTAACTGCTGCGAGGCAGAGGCCAAAGGGTGGGAGCCAGTGGGTGGGCGGGGCTACATTCGGTGTATAAGATGCACCTAAATTTTTACCCCCTTTTAGGGGGGAAAAAGGTCTTATACTCCAAAAAATACAGTAAGTGACATGTGTTTTCATCTGCTCAGAAGAACAAATACTAATCAGGTTTCCTATTTAATCATAATTCCCATCCCTTCTTGACAACTAATGATTTACATTGTGTGCCATCTCAAAATCCCATCTGAAGGAGGGATCACAGTACATTACTCTGCCAATCCATCTTTCAACTGTAAACCATTGTAAGAATCCTAGTACCTAGAACTGCTGTTTCAAACTATGCCTGGCATTTCAGGTTGCCATAGCAAACTCACAGGAACCAGGATATTTTAAAGGGAAACACAGTGATATTCAACATCTGCAGCGAAGAAACTGCTAATTGAGCATCGCTATGTTTCCTTGAAAATTTAAAACATTCCTCAGCACTCCTATGTGAGTTCATTGTTTCTGTTAAACTCATAGTTCCCAAACTGTGTGCCATGATGCCCCAAGGTATCAAAGCCAGTTCATGAATTGAGAGGCATTGTGAAAAAACTACTGAGATACTATGGGCACCATGAACCAAGAATGTTTGGGATTTACACACTTTTCCAAAGATTGGTTTAGTCCTGCGAGCTTATCAATGTCATCTGTAGTGGCCTCCCATTAGTTTAATGGGGCTATGTGTTACAACACTGATATGTAAACTATCCATACAGCATTCTGGCCTGTGGTTTCTATTTTAAAAATGTGCATGTGACAGATAACTTGTGTAATTATTTTTTCAGCCATTAATTAAAAACAAGGCCTTTAGTTGTAAAACAATGTTAAATTAATTGCTTTAAAACTTTTAGGAGTTTACTAGGATAGCAACTGACAGAGCAGATCATATTGTACTGAAAAGAATTCTAAGGCTACCAGGTGGTAATTAAAGAAGCTACAATTCATCAAGAAAATGTGAGGATGACTGTGTTTGCCATAATCTGTTTAATTCAAATTATATACAATACATAGAACATTGCATGAGTTTTTAATCCTTGTTAAAAACTCTCATTTTTAGAAAGCTGGGATTTGTATAAAGGGAAATATGTTTAAAAGCATCCTGCATATTGTTATTCTAATTACATACTGCTTAAGTTGTTCTAACGTGTTAATGTTAAAGAAGATGTAAGGAAGAAACAAACCTGCTGGGATGAAATAATGTAAGCCATAAATTTGCCACTTGTGGAAAGTTAGGCAGAATCAATATTCTTTATTGTTCGAATCTCACATATTATTAATGTCTTTTATTCTTTGATCACTTGATTCCTAATGTATCACATATATTTTGTATGTATCATTTGTTTCTGTACTGTACAAAAAGACTCCCCTTGAATAAAGACTGTTTACTTTGCCTGAATTACTTGGTGATTCATATTTTCGGACGGGCAAAGAAGACCCATTGCAAAGGTAAAAGTCTCTCACTCATATTAAGGGACCCAGTTCTTATCAATGCCATGTCAAACTTGGGAAGCCTGAGTTTTGAGGAAAGTTAGATAAAATTAATCTTTAAAAAAATGCTACTACTTATAACTGCAACCAGTATCGGTCTCCATAACGGATTATGAAATTTGGAAATGCCTCACCTAGTTTTTCAGCAGTTGCGCTTTGCACATGTGGGGGCAGCCAGTGAGCATCTTCCGAGAAGCTTGTCAGTTATTTACTCAAGTAGTTGCTTAGCAACCAGATGGAAATGGGGGCAGGGAGGAAGAATTCTTCAAAATAGAAAAACGGTTATTTATTCCCTTGCTGTAATAAAGTAAAAGGTAAAACCCACCAAGGGGATAAAAAGGAGCTGTTTCTGACAGCCAGAATAGACACAAAATGAATTATCTTCTCTTCATCTTCAAGCTCTGGAATAGACTTTAACAGTACGAATCATATTTTAAGGATACCAGGAATGGGAAAAGGCAAAAAGCTGCACATATGACATCACATTTCATCCTTCATTTTCTCCATTTCAGTTATAGTCAGAGCAAAGTGGACCAGCAAAAAAGTGGATTGAAGAAGGGTGTTTTATTATGCAATCACTTGTCTCATTCATGGAATGAGACCTTTTCATTGTTTTTCATGCCATTTTTCTTTTCCCTATCCCACAGAAAATCTGCTAGACAGGAAGGAAAGAGTAAATGAATGTACAGTATTCTGATTAATTGCACTGGAAGCCCTCCATGTGGAAACATTCAACATTTGGTAGTTCCCCATGAGTGGTTGATTTGTAAAATATATACAAAAAGAAAAAAAACCCCGATCATTTAATTAGTAAACAAGATAATCATGTCCCAAGCAATTTTCTGATTATGAAACAGGCAAGAAAACAAAATCTGCCATGCTATCAGTAATAAACAAACACGAAACCATTAGTGTGCTGGTAAAAATAAAAACCAGCTCCATTGCTGTGCTATGCTAAGCCACTAGATGACTAACAGTTGATCAATGCACTAAACATTGTGGCTCAGTTCTGTTTTTAACCTGCTCACAAAGTTATAAAACCAAATAATTAGCTCTTGCCAGCTGGGGCAAGCCAACTCTAGCACACTACTGCCTCAAATTCATAATTCATTGGTAATATCTGTGGGAAGAAGGGGGAAACAGTGTTAAAGTGATTGTGAGATATGTTTGTACCAGATTATATTGTGTGATGACATGGAACCTTTAGTTTTGCAGTTTTAACTCTAGGTTGCAAAGGTTTTCCCAAAACTCATTGGCAGGAGAATCAAAAAAGGTGTTTCTACCTTAATAAAGAAAAAGTATAAGTAATTTTCAAATTGGCAAAGCAAAAGAAAATATTTCTTTCTCTTGGAAGAAATAGAGTATCTATAAAGTTAAATATAAGAACCCGTCAGTCTTCTGAACATTCTGGTGTGGTGCCATCACAATGATATGATGAAAAATGCTTTGTCTTCTTTCAGAAAATTACAGTATCATTACATTTTATCCTCTTTGTACAGACTGAAGGGTTCAGTAGAATTAGGCTAATTTAGAAATACTCAAGAAATGCTCCTAAAGCAGGACAAACAATGTTAGAGCTCTTCAGTAGATTGTTTTATTTAAAATAGAAATGAATACATATCCTGGGTGGTAAAAGCTCTGAGAAAGAATGAGGATTTGAGAAGATTTAGCTTTTAACTACAGTGAAAGTTTTAGCAGAATCCTTTTCAGGGAAGGGCATTGAATTAATATTTCGTAAACATTTCAGTAGTCCCTACCCCTTTCCCCATGCATATTTCGGAATTGAGATTTGGATACAGGCTCTTCGTTGAATTTGGCAGTCTGCCATTTGTTAGATGGTAATCAGGTTGGTTTTTAAAACACAGATTCAAGATCCATAACTGAGCCTTGTGATCGTTAAATCCATTTTTTCTTGCTTCTGTCATCATGATCTTTTACTGAATTGGCTATTTTTAAATATATTCGTTGCCAAACAATTTCATATAGGATTCTATTATTCAAAAAGTCTACTTGTGTTAATTCTTATTACTGAAAATGTAAATCAGAACTAATATATCAATTTAGCAGATAATGCTAAATGGGTTTTAGAGCTGAAATAAATTCTAGGTATGTTATAGTATATAAAATAAGGGGACGTTATGTACTAAACAGTAAAACATACACACAGGGAAACAATTGGTGAAGTAAAAGGAGAAGAATATTTAAGATATTATTTTTTGGAAAAATTAGAACAAATAGAAGATCTCATTCTGAAAATAATTATTAAATTACTATAAGCCTAATGATGGATTGGCTGCTGTGCATTGTATCATTTCTTCTAGGAATATGTACTTCTGACCATGGTGAGTTCTCAATACTTTTAATATGGACATAGCTATATGAGAATATAACTTTTATATATATATATATATATATATATATATATATATATATATATATATATATATATATATATATATATATATATATATATATATATATATATGACAAAAAGTATTCCATAGATTATTTCAGAATTGTAGAACAAATTCCTATAAGAATTAGATTTGCAGGAAAAAAAATCAGTTTTGTATTTTTTAAAATTTAAAATTGTAAAATTCTGGCAGCTATATTATTAATTTTCCAGTTACTGTAGAACAGTGGTTTAGTACACAGTTAGATGTTTATGAAGTTGTTCAGCAGAATATTATACTTCTTAGAATGCTGTGACATGCCATTTAAATTTGGTGTTACTATGCATAGAAATGTATTCTTCATAAGCATATAATATATTGGCAATCCCATGCTAATAGTTACAAAAACAACTGCATTCTTTATCAAAAACAAAACATATTTATCTGTTTATTTATTTATATCGTATCTTTATTAGTTTAATCAGTACTAAAAGCAATACCATTCTCCCAGAGTGGTCAATATTAAAAACACGGGAATGCAGTGAGCTAACAGGGTCATTGTTTAGATGCTACTTTAAAAAAATAGCAATTCTGAGGAAAAATGATAGCGCAGGAATATGAATGAGAAGGAATAATATGTAAAATTGGAATCTAACTTAAGAAAATCATGCTGCATTTGTTGTGCTGCCAAGAATACAAAAACAATAAATACAATTGTCTGCATGCTGCTAACTGTAACTTCAGTCTGCAGCCCACCTGAAATTGATTTTGGAAAGACTGAAATGAATAAACAAAAGGAATATCTGGAAAATGACAGAATACAGTATAAGTGCCACCCTGGATATGATTTGGAAGGGTCTGACTGGATAACATGTAAAATAGAAGGTTGGATACCTCCACCAAAGTGTTTTGGTAAGTGGGCTATGTGATGAAATGATTGCTTCGATGTAGTTGAGACAGTGGTGAAATTCATTTTTTTTTACTACCGGTTCTGTGGGCGTGGCTTGGTGGGCATGGGGTGGCTTGATGGACTTGACAGAGGAAGGATACTGCACGCCACTCCAGCGGAAGGATACTGCAAAATCCCCATTCCTACCTCACTCTGGGGCCAGCCAGAGGTGGTATTTGCCAGTTCTCCGAACTACTCAAAAGTTCCACTACCGGTTCTCCAGAACCTGTCAGAACTTGCTGAATATCACCTCTGACTTGAGAGTAATGTAAGTAAAGGAATAATTGAACAGTTCCCTATAAAGAAGGTGGGAAAGTTTTTAAGAAAAGTGAAGGAGAGAGAGCTACCAGTTGGACATACAGGTAGATCACAATTGGTGGGAGTTCAAATAGTGCGAATTATAAATTGATATCAGACTGCATAGTTAAAATTCAGTTAATGCAAGGCTAGCATGCACACAACTGAGACTAGCACATTGGCAATTGAGGCTAATACATATGGAGAGCCGCTGAATTTTAGATGCTAACCATTATATATAGAAAATAGAAAAAAGAAAGATTCTCTTCAAGGAAAGCTCAAAAATAAGAGGTTCATTTGAAGAACTACAGCAGAATACTGTAGACAGCAGGTACACTTTGGATTTAGGTTTTTTTTTATGGTTATACAATATTTCATAACTTTGTAATATTTATGCTTTGAAATTTTAATTTTCTTTTTTCATTGAGCTGGAACCAATTACCCTATTCTTATAATAAGACCACTTTGTGGGACTCATTTTTCCATACTACCTGAAAGCTACCTGTCATAAAGAAAAGCAGATAATTAGCATAAATAAATAATGAATGAATGAAAACAGAAGCACTGCTGGCCATTCCTACATACTATAAGTTTTAAGTACATACATAAATTTACAATTAGGTAAAGAACTATAATTAAAATAAAGGAATATCAGCTTCCAACCCAAAGGCAATCTATATTTTTTTCTCACTTTCTTTTAGCACCCTGTATTCTCACAAAACAGCAGCTGGGTGACAGAAATCTTCTTTTGAATGGTGGACAACGACATTCAGAATGGATAAAAAATGGGCGTACAATAGAATTTACATGCAGGAAAGGATATTTCATTGTATCTCCTTCTATCAGAAAGTGTGTTGATGGGAATTTAACTTTACCTTCCTGTAATCCTTCTGGTAAATGTACTGTTACTGTGAATCAATTTCATTTGGCTTTTTTTTTTTAACCTTAATTTGTTAATAGTGATTAACAAATTAATCACTATTTTTTTTCTTTTTCCTGTTTTCATTTCCCTGGATTGTTGTTTTCTTTCTATTTAGATTATATATTTGGACCACCACATACCTACATATGACCTAGGGTTATTCATATCCTATTTAAAAATGTTTTCTGTTTGCCATATCTTGATCTTTTGTTTCTCAGATGCCTTGCTGTTATTAGACCCAATCCTACTTTTTATGTTCTTCTCCCATTTCACTTTATATTACTGGGTCTGATCTACATATTCTTTTTTTACAATTAAAGGTCCAGACCTAAACCTAGATTAATTAAACACATCAAAGCTCTAACAGATGTGTATGGCATTCGAGAATAATTTGGTGTGTTTTCACAGCAGCCGCAGAGACTTTACTACTTTAAGAGTTATATACAGGTAGTCCTCAACTTACATCCATAACTGAGCCCAAAATTTATGTGGCTAAATGAAAAATTTGTTAGGTGAGTTTTGCCCCATTTTAAGATTTTTCTTTCCACAGTTGTTAAGTGAATCATTGCAGTTGTTAAGTTAATAACCCAGTTGTTAAGTGAATCTGGCTTCCCCATTGATTTTGCTTGTCAGAAGGTCACAAAAGGGGATCACAACTGTCCTAATTATGAATCAGTTACCAAGCATCCAAATTTTGATCATATGACCATGGAGATGCTGCAATGGTTATGTGAAAAATGATCATAAGTCATCTTTTTCATTGCCGTTGTAACTTCAAACAGTTATTAAGTGAACTGTTGTAAGTCGAGGACTATCTGTAATGATTTGCTTCTAAAAGGAGCAGAATGATATAAAAGTTATCCAAGATTTTCAGAAGTAACAGGATAATATACACTGCTCAAAAAAATAAAGGAAGCAGAAGACAAGCAGAAGACATCCGAGATCTGAATGAATGAAATAGCCTTATTAAATACTTTGTTAGTTACATACAGTAGTTTTGTGTTCCCTTTAGTTGTTTGAGCAGCATATAAACTACTGTATGTAAAGAACAAAGTATTTAATAAGGCTATTTCATTCATTCAGATCTCGGATATCTTCTGCTTGTGTTCCCTTTACTTTTTTGAGCAGTATATTTTTATATAATATATTTTCCACATAGATAAGGATAGTGTAATGAAAATAATTTGTTGTTTAGATTTTTACATGATAATTGGTTTTATCCAGGAGAATTTGGGGCCATTTACCTTTTAGAAACACAATAGAAGAACACAATATCTGGTCCTGAAGAACTCTCTATAAAATTAGGATCTGCTGTTTCCAAAAATCTGTCATAACAGGGTTAACTTTCTATTTCATAGAAGGGCAATTGTGATTTCTAAACACAAACTTAGTTTAAATCAAGCTGAAGAAAATGAAATTATTTTTCAACGAAATTATTTTTGACTATAATCAGGGGAATTATAAATTTTAAACTGTGGCTACAATTCCAAACTAGAACTTGGTGCATGAGAAAGAAATAAGATACCAACATTCATTAATAATCAATGGAAAGAACCTGCATAATGATTTATGTGTTATGTATTGTGTCCTTTCTAATGGTGCAGAGACTTCTATTGCTGCTTCTACCACTTCCAGGAGACTGTTACCACTAGTATTGAATTCCTCTTCACCAGGTATTAAAATAGTATGATGCCAATAAAACATTTTGAGAGTATTTTTTTTAGGAAAACTAAAAGTGGTATTCAGTAAAGATATAATTTCCTTGCATCAGTTCTAATCAAATACATACATAGATATTTGAACATGCTGAAAATAATAACCAGAATCTTATTCAGGTTAACTGACTGCATTTGCTGAATTCCTTGCTTTTAACTAATTGTTAGGAGACCTTTACCATTTTTCATATGCCAGTTTAAGCAACATAACTGTAATAACAATTTGGAAAGCAAATTGCAAAGAAGTTAAATGAGGAACTGCATTTCAACAATGTTTTTATGAGAAAAATCACTTGTGCAGTTCGTTTTATATCCTCCGAGAGGGGGGAAAGACATATATTTTATGACCTTGGTCCAAAAATAAGTCAGGGAAGCAGCACAAGAAAGCACCCGGGCAAAAATTTAATTACCTTTCTAGATGTTGTTTTCCAAATACATATAGCTGCATTGGAACCACAGATTGTCCTCATTATTTTGTCAGAGCATAGGTACCATATAAGATACCAGCAACTATAGAATGTTGATAGAAAATAGAGGAACATAATAACTTCATAACAATATTTCTATTTTTCAATACAAGTCATTTGCACTGCTCCACAAGTAGAAAATGGTAGCTTTTTTCCTCTGTGGACTCATTACAACATTGAAGACATAATCTACACAACATGTAAACCAGGATATATGCTTGAAAGTCATAAAAAATCCTCTAAATGCACCAAAGATGGCTGGTCACCATATCCAAAATGTGTCAGTAAGTAGTTTTCATGATACTGTGGCTGTGCATATTTTTTTTTAATTCAATGCCAAATCTTAAAGGACTGATAATATATTAAATTGTACACACCTGTATTTCTGCAGTACTCAAAGTTAGTCTTTTACTGTTATTTTCATTTAATTATGGATAAAATAGAAATGACATGGTATTCCATATGGCAGTGTTTCTCAATCACGGCAACTTTAAGGCATGTGGACTTCAACTCCCAGAATTCATTAGCCAGCATATGGCAACCAGTGAAGATTCTAGCCTGACTTCATATTCCTTCCTGTTTTTTAGATCCATATTTTCTCTCACATGCTCTCTAGCTAATTTGAAAAGTGCTCAATTTGAACACTGACTTGAGTTAATTTAAAAGTTGACCCCTTATCATAGAGGAATCATGTAGGCTTCAAATTTTTTTTAAAAAAAAGTAGTGCTGAAAAAAGCTACAAAAAAAGCACTTAATGAAGGATGCTGTGTAGTAAGGTTATAACTACAGCACTAAAAAGAGGAATATAAACAGGTAAAACAATTGTAACATCATTCCCCTTTCCTAAGTGTTGCAAAGTTCCAGAAATAAAACACTTATTCAAGTCTAGTTTTTGTCAGAATAAAGAAATTGGGCATTTTCTGGCATTTTAAAATATTTGTGACTAAATTTCTTTATAAATTTAGATAGTTCTTGAGTAACAACCACTTGTTCAGTGACCGTTCAATATTAAAACAGCACTGAACAAGAGGGATTTATGAGTTGTGAAGTTGCAGGTATTATGGTATCCCTGTGGTCACATGATTACAATCCAAGTCCCTGGTGCCTGGCTCTCAAGTATGATGTTGCAATGAGCCATGGTAACATGATCACAATTTCCAATGTTTCTGATGGCATCCCACAAACAAAGTTGCTCCTACTTCTGTTCTCTCCCCCTCCCCAATCTCACTCCATAGTACCCCTCTGCAATACCTCAGTCTGTGGTACAAATTTTCTGTGTCTAGATTGGGAAACTGGTTTTAGTGGTCCCTATAAGATAGCATTTTGAATTGATATGGGCATCTGATGCAAATCTCAATAAAAAACAACAGCTTCTTGAACAAGAAATATGACATCCTAATTGGACCTTAATTTTTCATTAATTCTGGTAATCATGGCACCAGTCGAGTATTATGTTCTGCTGTATTTTTCCTTTTACTGTCTTTAGTAGATGGATAGAATATGCACAGGAAGATTGAGAAATATGCAATCTTGCAGAATTTCCAAACTATAACATATAGAAGGTGATTAGTTTTGATCACTTATGCAGAAAAAATACCTTTTGTTATTGCAGTTATTCAAATCAGCTTTTTAGTCTTCTGAAAATTTTCCTGAAGTTTGGAAATTACTTTGCACATTGTTGAAATTGATAAAATATCCTAGGTTTCAACTGTTTAAATAAAAAAAAAATACATTGAACTAGTAAAAATATTTTTAAAATACGATTGCTGCCATAGATAGACTGTCATTAATCAATTTTGGTAGCCTTAATATCGGTAAATTGGTGAGTGAGGGATTCAGATCCTAAGTGTGATTTCCATTCATGGAGGAATTTTTATTCAGTTTTCTGGCTTTTGAGAGAGGACTTCCAGATGAAAGTAAGGGAAACAGACAAATACTACTTGCTAGTAGTATTCCCTGAGTAGAATTGTCCTTGCAGAATGTTCCTTGCAGAATGCTTCCATTTGTGAAAACAAAGACTGATTCAAACCCATAATGGCTTCAGCTTTAAGACAGAAATCCTAAAGGTATTTAGAAGTTCACCTGAAATCAGTAGAATAAGTTTTCATTATGGAGTATAAAGTTGGGTAATCCATTTTGATGATTATTATTTTAAGCTAGTATTTTGAAATGACACACAAGAGAACTTTCTAACAATGCTGAAAATGGGTGGAATAGATTGATGTTTTGGAATAGATTAATTGTCTTTATTTTCTTCAAAGGAAAACAGTGTGACTTTCCTCATATAGAGAATGGAGCACTATCCTGGTCCAACATATATTACAGTGATGTCTCTTTTCCCAAAAAAGTGGGACAAATAATTGGTTTCAAATGTAATCATGGTTTTCTGCCAAGAAATAAAAAACATTGGGATAGAATCAAATGCACTAATTTTGGCTGGGATCCAGAACCACAATGTTATAGTAAGTGCATCATTGTTTAAGTTTCACCTTTATGAGTTTGGAAAGCCCCAACAATATTAACTTTATTTTAAAATATAATTAGCATTATTCAAGTAATTTAACAACCGGTTCTCTGCCCTAATGATTTCTTCCAACAACCAGTTTACCAAACTGCTCAGAAAGTTAACAACTGGTTCTCCCAAAGTGGTGCGAAGTGGCTGAATCCCACCACTGGCATTAATCTGTTTTAGAAACTACTACTGGTAGCATTCTATAATGCATTTGTAGGGCTGAAGAGAATTCAGAGGCAAAATTCTTTTGCAACTTCTTAAAACAAACTTAGGGGGTTTTCAAACATCTTTGCTTTGTTCATTTATGAACCAGTTTTGCACACTTTTAAATACAATTTTGCAAGGAGTTACATATTTTAGTTTTGTTATATAGTTTCTATTATTTGATATCTAACAAGAAAAAGAAAAAAGAATGTTATATTGCATTTATTTGTCAATTTTTAGAAATTGGAGTAGTAAAAAAAAGCTACACTTGGTTAATTACCAGAAAGTCCAACAACCCTGAGCATTTTTTCAATTTCCACAAAAATTTCAATCAAATTATTTATATTGTATCTTTTTTCTTTCTTTTCTATTTTTCTTTTTTCCTTTTTTTGCAATTTTTACATTTCTTTTATTTTTTCTTCCTTACTTTATCTTAGTTTGTTAGTTTTTGTTGTGTTTAAATTTTTAATAACAATTGTATTATATGTGTGTGTGTGTGTGTGTGTGTGTGTGTGTGTTTTCTTTTTAGAACGGTGCATTCTTCCTAAACACTTGCCACATGGTCATGTGACTTCTAACTATGGGAGTACTTTCATAGACGGTGATGAGATTTCATTTAATTGCGATATAGGGTATTATCCTGAACACCATTTACCAATAGCCACATGCAGAAATAATGACTGGTTTCCCACTCTGAACTGTGTTTCTGCAGGTAAACATTACTTAGATCCCGTATTTCTGACTATTGGAGAGCAGTACACATTCCATCCAATTCATCTTCCATTCCCTACTCTGGCCTACTCCCCTCCAGTTGCACAACTAAAATTCAGCTCTGGTTTTCTTTACTTTCTTGAAATAATATATGTAGCTCCTTTTCCCAAGCAGTAATATTTTAACCGACCAGAGAGAGTTATTTTTAAAATGGGAACAAAACTACCAAAACCAACTGCCTAGTTGTTTAGCTTTTACTCATTGAAACTTTATTTATGATGATTCAGCAGTTAAATTGAGGAAATAATTTTGCTTTGGCAAAATTATTTTCTCCATTGAGTATTAACAATTTGGGAGTCCTCCCATTTTGCAATCAAAATTTCTTTTTCTTCTTCCACTAGAATCTGAGGAAAGATTTATTGAAGTTTTAACAGAATTTACAGAATGAAAAAGTGGTTACCTCTGTGTAGAGGTCTGGATTAATGTAGGGCTTATTCAATGGTCTGATCAAAAAATATTTAGTTGAAAATAAATGAATGAAATATTTTTAATTGCATATTGTGGTGAAAGTAGAAATGATTAAGATGTGGCTTGGAGGGACATATTGGGAAAATTATTTGATATATGAAAATGGAACTAATTGGAATATCCATGTTTATATAGATATATATATATATATTTCTCTTTTCCTTCTGGTTCAAATATATAAATGAAAAAGATATCTACATTGATTTATATTAAAATGTTGGATTGTATTAGTTAAGGAAATTTATGTTATAAAATAAGTGGGTTTTATTATTACTACAAGAATTAAATAACTGTAACACCACATAATTAATTTGATGATGGATATAAAAATAGATGATAATGGGAAGCGGTTTAATATAGAATAGAAGGGAAAATGGAATTTGGTTAAAATCAGAGATGAAAATGAAGAGTAATATTGGTAAAAAATAAATGAAAATAAATATGGCAAAAAGGAGGTATAGAAACTGTAATTTTCATTTCATTTGCATTTGCATTCAACAATATTTTTCAGCATGGTTGTTCCTTATTTTGCTATTTCTGTTTTCAAAATAGAAGGAAGTTTTACCAATGTGAAACTTCCAGTTCTCTCCCACTTCACTGTTATAAAAGGCAATAATAGCAGCTAGAACCATTTTTACTGAATCTAAGTTCCAAAGTGTCTATTCCTAAATAATTGTGTATGCATTGTTTATTTTACAGATATTCATCCATCAACTAGGTGAAAGACAGTTCACCACTCCTCTTTCTTCTCCAAACACTATAGAAGAATGAGAGTAGCACCCTGCTCTTTCTAATTCTATTAGCATGATTTTGATAGCTTATTATATAGATGCCATATGCAGAATCCTACTGGAGAAAGATTCAACTTTAAAGGATTAGTCACTCCTGTATAATAAACTCAAGGCAATCCATGGTTTATAAATCTGAGATATACAGCACAGAAGCTACAACTTAAAACAGGTCCAAGATGCATTGATGCATTTGTATCATCAATTTGTATTTTTATTTATTGCTTTCTCTTTGTTTTAATAATAACTGAATTCACTGAAGTGCTTTCAAATGTATTAAATCATCTCTATTTTGTGCCGTTTTGGTTACATAAAGAAATAACGAGCTTTGGATTTTAGATTTTTATCAATGGACCAACATGTTATAATGCCTTTTTCTAATTAATGAATCCCCTGGAACTTTTATTAAATATCCTATATGCATTTCTCTTCTGTAATTATAGATAATATAGTCTAGATATAAGATACTTGCTGTTATTCCTATTAAGCATGTGTGAGCATTCTGCCAAATATTAGCTTGAAATAATGGTGAGCTCCAAGCACAATTTTATTTGTAAAATAAAACCAGGACTCTGTAGTACTCCTGCGGTGAATGTTTTTATTCCATTCTCATTCAAAAGATGACTTTACAAAAGCTGAATTACAGAATAGTATAACCTATGCCATTTTTCCCATCTCCAATTCTACAGATTCATATAGATGAAGAAAAAGGTTTTAGTAGGTGAACTTCACCAGCATTTAAATAATACTGGTATACAGATTCTTATCTGTTTTTATATTATGTGTATTTAGATATATAGACACACATTGTTAATTTGTCTTGTGAGAAACATATTTTCTGAAATAAATATGTTAAAAACAGCAGCAGAGTATTTTATTTATTTACTATTTTGAGGATTTAAATATCTTATAAATTAAAGCTTTCTATAATGAAATCTACTTATATTTATATTTTCTGTAAAAGTCTAAAAAGGGAAAAAGGAAATTTCTTTCCTTTTGTAAAATCACATTTTCCCTGCTAAATTTTTTTTTTCCTGGTTGGTAAGAGGAGAAGGGTAGATATTGTATCCTTCTGATAAGGAAGCAATGTCTTATTTTTTTTCTTTTTCTAGCCCTGGGAGCTGATATTATTTTGACCTTTGGAGTATTTGTATAAGTGGAACCTAATCCTAGATCTATAAAAACTGGGGAGAAAAATCAAGTCCTAAACTAATGGTTAACTACATGTGGATGAAGACTGTAAAAATCTAGAGGAATTTAAGGAAAGTATTGGATATCTGAAACTTCCTGTAATTATTCCTGTAACTATTGACATAATAAATGCAAAATAGATATGTCTATAACTAATTTAATTAGTTATCAAATTTCTATTCTGCCCACTTCACCTGAATCACTCTGGGTGATTTACATAAAATTGCAGTGTTAAGCCCTGGAAGAATAAGAAAAGAGTCTGCATTTACAAGCATTTTTCACAAATCTCATGTCTAATAATTTACAAGTGAAGACCTTGGAATGGTTTAAAATTTATCAACCCTGGAACAAGTGGTGATTTTTTTTTCTTTTGAAGATTTGGAATCACTGCTAGAAAAACTGAAATATTGCTTGATTTGTTTGTTATAACATTTCAACACAAAGTTCCCAAAATTCTTGTGGGGTCCTCTCGTAGCTGCAAAGACCATATTCTTATTCAGATAATACTTTCTCTTCATGAACAAAAAGCAACCCACAAACAAAAGTGAGGAAGTGACGATAGCAGCTGGGAGAAATCAGCTGAAATAGTGAAACTGCTGAGCAGAGGTTTGGTAGTTCAGACATTGCCTGAAGAACTATGAAGAACTGGCTGCTCTTGGTAGTTGCTTTTCTTCTCTGGCCAGGTTGCTCTTCTCAAAATGGTAAGTTAAGAAGATGAGAAATCAAGGGTTGCTAAGGGAAACAGTTTCTGCTGCAGTCATTAAAGGAACAGTTACTTTTAGCAAAAGCAAGGAGTTCTATTTTTCATTTGTGGCTTTCTTGAAATTTGTAATGCCAGATTCTTTAAGAATGTCATAAATTCATAATTACAATCCCCTTATCATATGCAAAAATTTTCAGCAACTGATTGGTGAATAGCAAAAATAGCAAATAGCATCAGTATTGTGAATTCACACCTGTTTGGGGGGATTTTCTTTCAGTTAACAAATAACTTGATACCATAATAACCAAGTGATTACCATGTCTAATAATGCTACTTTAAAACTGGTGTAAAAGTTTACTCTTTGATTTCATTGAAATATTTGTGCTTAATGATTTATTTTATTTATAAACAAAAGGATCCCTAAATGTTGAAATGAACAGATGTAAAAATGGAATATATTTATTGAATATATTTCCACATCATTCAACCACTCAGATGCTTATGTACTAAAATCAGAGATTGCAGAAATAGAGGACTTTTCCTAGCAATAAATCCTGCTGAAGCTTTACCCAAGTTTTTTTCCCTTTATATATGTAGAGTAGTACTGCAGCTATCTATACTTTCCCCCCCAAGTCCACCAGAGATTGTTAACTAGACTAGGTTCTTTTTCTCTATACTTCCCTATAGGCGATGTGATTGTTTTATGATGATTGTTTTATGATGTTTTATGATGCCCTCTATTAATGCTCTGCTCTGCCACTAGAGCACATAATATCTCTATAGGAGCACTGATCATGCAGGGACCCTCTCTGCAATTTCTGTAACATTTTATGTAAAGGAGCTGAGTCTCCATAAATCAGAAGTTTGAAATTTTAGAGATGCATCTCAATTAGGTTTACATCAGGATAAAAATAAAATCAATTAATAAATATCTGAATTTATGGTAAGAATATCCTTTAGGAGAAGACAGGTAAGATAATATTCACTTTACAACAGGGGTGGGTTCTACTTACCTTTACTATTGGTTAGCAAAGGGGCCCCGCACGCTCTCTCTCTTTGTTCGCATGCACCCGCTCTCTTCTGCACATGCAGAAGCATTTTGATGATGTCAGGGTCAGTGGGCAGAGCCTCCTGCCGGTTTTACTACCAGTTCTATAGAACTGGTGCAAACCGGGGGCAACCCACCACTGCTTTACAAGACACAGGAGCCATGACTGCATTTGCTTATATTCATACTAATCAAAACTTTGAGCCAGTCATTTATTTATCACTGTTTTGGATGATTGCCAGCAAGTTGCTAGGGCTGAGCTTTCTTGTTTTTTCTTTTTAATCAATAGGTTAATAAACTAAATTGCTCTCATGCCCTGCATTGCTCAGGTTAAACATCAGAAAGGGAAGGTTACATATTATACATAGTCCTTGAGTTATGACTCACTTGGATTCTGTCCTTCATGGTTATAACTTGTTACAGTCCTAAAGGGGGTCGGTCACAAGATTGATCATATTTTTTACAACCATTTTTGTTATGGCCATAAACAAATTACCATGGTCATTAAGCAAATCCACAGTTGTCATGTGATCCAATGGTTTACTATTGATGCAGTTTTGCTGAAAACTGGAAGTAAATGCAGGTTTTTGGGCAAAATTGTTAGAAAACAAGGTTGTGTAACCAGGAATGCTGTAAATGGCCATAAATGCAGCCCAGTTGTCCAGCACCAAAGTGTATTCATGTGACCATGGTAAAAGATGACTGTTGAAACTTCAAATCTGGGTCATAACCACCTCCACAGGTAAATTCCTGGAAACTTCAAACAATTACTAAATCAAGGACTACTTGTAGTGAGGATTAAATGCCTAGCAGGTATAGTTTCCAATTAAGACAAAACGGGGACATGATTATGTAACTTGGTTTAGAGCAGGATGTTTGTTATCTCACAATTCATGAGATGTTCATGAGAGTTATTGTATTTTTCAATGTATAAAATGATACTTTTTCTTAAAAATATTTATTGATTTTTTGATTTTTTGGTTCAATTTATATGCCGCCCTTCTCCGGAGACTCAGGGCGGCTTACAATGCATTAAGCAATCGCCTTCATACTTTTGTATATACCTGCTTAGTAGAGCTTTCAGCCCCCCCAAGCAGTGTTCTTTTTTATACAAAGTCAGTTTATTGCCAATCTGGGTAGGTAAAATAAGGACAATCTGGGTCCTCATTTTACCCACCTCAAAAGGATGGAAGGCTGAGTCAACCTTGAGCCTGGTGAGATTCGAACTTGCAGTAATTGCAGGCAGCTGGTGTTACTTAACAGCACTTTAATCTGCTGCGCCACCAAGGCTCTTTACCTAAAAATGAAGGTGCATCTTATACACAGGGGTTGAAAGGAGAATTGTGGTTGTGAAACTGCTGATACCTTATCTCTGCAAACTAGCCTCACAAGTGAAACTTCTGATTGCAGAGAAAAGCTAACAGGTTTCTCCAATCATGAGCCTTATGAAACTGACATCAGCTGATGCTGTGGAGAGCATGTAGCCAGTGCTCAGATGCAACAGGGAGCGGTAATGTTGGAGCATTCTGAGCCCATAAAAATGTCAGAAAACAAAACAAAACAAAAATACCAGTACTGGTAAGTGAATGTCTTACTCTGCAAAATAAATGTCTTCTATTTTGATATTGATTTCTAAATTTTGGGTAAGAAAAATGGGGTGGGGGTGTCTTATAGATGGAAAAATATGGTAATAGGAACAGTGAACTTGTTGAAGCAGATAAGATAATTTAATGTAAATATAATTTCAGCATGTGAAGAACCAGATGAGATTGACTTTGGGGAAATAGTGAGTGCTGAGAAAACCAAGTACCTGGAAAATGACCGAGTGCAATACAGGTGCTACCCTGGCTATGTCTTGGAGGGACCTGAATGGATTCAGTGTCAGGGACAAGAATGGACACCTCATCCACCAAAATGCTTGGGTAAGCCATCATGCTTTCTTTGACTAGTGCAGACCTGGGAAAAAATGTAAAAATCCTCCAATAGGAAAAAAATTATTTGAGAATTAGCTTGGATTTGGATCCACATTTTCCCTCTACACTGGAGCCACACATTTCCTGGTGTCAGATTTTTTTTTTGAAAGCTAGAAAAAATAAACTGATCTAAATTGTTGAATAAGCAAGCAAATCAGTGAATATAATTACATGATATTCAATGGGAAGCTTATGTTCACTTATGTGAAATGCTGAATAACTGGGGGTAAGGTTACATCTGGATAGAAATTCAGTGATTAGTAAGGTAGAAAAGTGAATTCTGTTGCTATGAGATCAAGATTTCTGGCTGTTCCTCCAGTTCCCCAAGTTTATTTCTCAGGCTCATTACGGATATTAGGATGGAATTATTTCAACAAAGGACTTTATAATATTTTTGGGTAGCTCTGAAAATGTTTCAAAGGTTTTGCTGATCAAACCATGCTGGAAGAGTTAAATAGGTAGAAGGACACTGTCTCATATGACACAGGATTGCCTCACTATTAACAACAATAAGCTTATTAAAATGAGCAATAAGAACAATATCTGTCTGTCTGTCTGTCTATCTGTCTATCTATCTATCTATCTCTATCCATCTGTTATATCCTTATAAGGATATCCGCCAGGGATTGGCTGATCCACCTACAGGAAGTTTAAATAGCTGTCATTGGCCAGCTGGTTTGCAGGAGCCGCATATAAGGAAGGCTTGGCAGCTCAGCCGGCAGTTCTGCTGAATAAAAGTGCTGAACGGACCTCTGCTGAGTCGCATCTCTTTCCCCTGCGCCGATCTAACACCATCCATCATCTATCTATCTATCTCTATCTCTATCCATCCATCATCTATCTATCTTCTACTTACCTACCTACCTACCTACCTATCTATCATCTCTAAGGAGCCATACTTAAAAATGCTGAGAAGTTTTGCATCACATTTCAACAGAAAATGGAACACTCCAACTGTCTCAATATTTTTTTCCATTACAATTCAGTAAACTCATAATGTCTTTGCAGAAGATTTTGAGTTGAGCTGTTTGTTCTTAGCTTGAAATAAACAACACCATCTGTTTGTGCGTGCTCCTACTAGCCATTGCATTTTGTAAACCAGGCTGATTTTATTGGGGGTGGAATAAAGGGAAACCAAGGGAGAAATTACTTCCCTTACGAAGATCTACCTTATTTATTCTTAGGATTTTTATAGGGAAGTTTCTCAACAATTGCATCTCATTTCCAAAGTTCATAAATCTCTGTTGTAAATATCTCTGCAGCATCCATAGTTTAAAAATTCTCCTTAAAAACACAGCATTCATCTTGCCATGAATGTCCAGTCTATCCTTCACCAATTCCATTATCTCAGAATTTCTTGTATTCATATTCCTTTCAATCTATTCTGGCAGATCTATACTTTTCAGACCTAGCACTTTCTTGGAATATGATCTGGCAGCAAGAGATCATATTCCAGTACATCAAGTTGCAAATGAAATACATTTGTTATTTCTTGCTTTTGGATATCATCCTGGGTTTGGTTCAAAGCAATTGTTGACCCATCAATATTTTAATTTATATTTTCAATCTCTAAATTGGACGGCAGTCTTTTTGGGGGTGTCTTTAAATGTCTCTAAAAGGAGATCAAATTTTCTGAGAAGCATACAGAAAATTTGATCTCCTTTTAGAGACATTTTGAAAAAAAAAATCACTGTTTTTTCCAAGGACAAAAGAAGCAGATAAATCATAACCCAGCCTCCACAGAGAAAGATTGAGCTAAAGTTTTGTTCCCAAAATCAAAAGTGCTGAAAAAAACTGAGATTTTTCGATCAATAATTAAAAAATAAAGACCAGAGCTCTTTATATTGTTTAAAGAGCTAGAAAGAACAAAATTCATAATCCTATATAAGTGTAAATCCAGTCAGATGACTTTCACTTCCAAACAATGTATTTTCTCCTTACAGCGAAAATGAAAGTGGTTTGGAGTTTGATAGTAAACAGTGAAAAAAAAAGAAAAAAGTTAAAAGTTAAAAGTGCATGAAGGGATTATCAAATAGGTCAGCAATCAATTAGTCATAAATCAAAAGTTGGTAAAGTTTTAAAAAGTGCAATTAAAACCCAGGCCTGCTTAGGAAAAACAAATAACTGAAAGGAAAATAGGTAAGAGACCCAACTTTCTGGACTTTCCTTATTGAGAATTGAATCCCTCTTCTCTGCAGATACACAATCATCAAATAACTGGCTTTGGAGGTAAAATCAGCTGTTCATCAGTGGGAAAAAGAGTCACCAGCCACTTAACATGCCATCTTGGGAGAAGTCCACCAATAGTTTTATTATTCAGAATCAAACATTATATGATCTAGAGATGATGATTGTGGTGATTTGTGGTATATAAAAACTGTTGTAGACTTTCTATGAGTAAAATCCAATAACAGATCGTTAACAGAGGGCCTTGAACTTTAACTTTGCTAATGCTTAACCTGTTAATCATTTTTTTCCTTCATAGAGATAGTGTATGACAGGTCAAATTAGATTGCAAATAGATGTAGATGTTTATAAATTTATAAATAGATGTTTATAAATTTTGGATTTGTTTTGCAAGAGGGGGAGTTATTATTGCTGCAATATATTTTGTAATATTCAGTGGGGGAAAGGATAATATGCTTTTCTTTTTAATATTCTTGTCTAATTTTGTTTTGTTTTTATTAAAAAAATTCCTTTGTATTTTGTATTGTAATCTTTTGAATAAAATAAAAAAAAAGAATATCTATCTTATTTTCTTTTTTTAGCACCATGCCATATCACAAGACAACAACTAGCAACAAAAAACTTGTTTGTGTTTGGAGGCCAAAGAAAAACAAAGTTTATTCAAAGTAATGATAGCCTTGAATTTCAGTGCAATGAAGGACATGTGCTTGTGACTCCATCAATTAGAAAATGTGCTAATGGTTACATGGAGTTGCCATTATGTATCTCCGGTAAGCATATTGTCAATATGATGGATTCCTCTAGGATTGTAATTAATTAAAATAATTAATATATCATAATGAATATGAACATTTGCTTCTAAACTTCCTTTTTGAAATGAGTAATTTACTAATCACTAAAATCACTTACTGTATTTTCCTGCATATAAGACTACTTTCTAACACACAAAAATCTTCTCAAAAGTCGGGGGTCGTCTTATACGCCGCGTCTCATTCTCCTGTAACCAGGCAGACCAGCCCATAAGGCTCTGATGAGCCTTAAATGGCTCTGAGGAGGGTCGTCTTATACGCCCAGTCGTCTTATACGCCGGAAAATACGGTATATTTGGTGAGATGCAGTGGTTCAGTTGGTTAGAATGCAGTACTGCAGGCTACTTCTACTGACTGCCACTGCCTGTAATTTGGCAGTTTAAAATTCACCAGCTCAAGGTTGACTCAGCCTTCCAACCTTCTGAGGTCAGTAAAATGAAGTTGCAGATTGTTGGGGGCAATGTGCTGACTCTGTAAATGACTTAAAGGTAAAAGTTCCCCTTGCACATATGTGCTAGTCGATCCTGATTCTAGCGGGTGGTGCTCATCTCCATTTCAAAGCTGAAGAGCCAGTGCTGTCTGAAGATGTCTCCATGGTCATGTGGCCAGCAAGACTAAATGCCAAAGGTGCACGGAACACTGTTACTTTTCCACCAAAGGTGATCCCTATTTTTCTATTTGCATTTTTTAAAGTGCTTTTGAACTGCTAGGTTGGCAGAAGCTGGGACAAGAAATGGGAGCTCACCCTGTTATGTGGCACTAGGGATTCAAACCGCTGAACTGCCGATCTTTCAATCGGCAAGCTCAGCATCTTAGCCACTGAGCTACCATGTTCCTATGTAAACCACTTAGAGAGGGCTTTAAAGCACTGTGAAGTGGTACATAAGTCTAAGTGCTATTGCTATATTTGGCTCACAGTTTTAGTAGCAGTAACTTATACATTAAAAAACCCATCTAAAGCAGTTTGGAGAAGGATGTTCTGGCATTTCTCCAAATATTTGTGTTGACCTTTAACTCAATCCAAAATCTAAGGCTCTGGGTAAGAACATTTCTTAATATGCTGTTAAAGATACACAGAAATATTGGTAGCATGAGCGATATAGTATGCTAGTGGTGAAGGTGCTCGATTCCCACTCAGAAGGTTGAGAGCTCAATCCTAGGTAGCAGCATATATTTCTCTCTTGGGCCGCAAAGTAAAAATATAAGCTGCAAACTCCATATAGCATCAGGAAGGGTATCTCACCAGTAAACACTTAGCTACATGCAGTTGCTCTGAGTCTACCCAAAATTAAGGGATTAGTGGACTGTAAAATGGGAGGGTTTTTAAAAATAAAGATTGGTAGCATAGGAATTTGTTTCAAAAAGTGTAAAGATTGTTTAAAAACATGTTGATATCACATTATTAGGGGAGAACCATATTTTATATGATGCAAAATGTCTTTTGTTTGAAATTGATTGGATGATACCTTATAGACATGGTAATATTAAGATGGTTAGGAATATGATTGTATTTAATAATTCTGCAAGTATTAGTTCCAGCCTATTTGGGTCATGAAAGACACTTTATTAATCTTTGCCCGAAGAAATTTAATTTTCTGATTGTTATAATAACTTCGTAGCCAACAAAAAAAATAGTCCATAAGAATTTAATCAATATTTTTCAGAATGGTCATTGTCTCTTGATTTGTTGGTGGAACCCTAAATCTTTTTCAGATTTTCAGATACATTATCAGTTGTATTTCAGTTCTATTCAGTTCAGATAGAAATATTTCAAAACAAAATCATGTATTAATAATCAAAATTATGAAATGATTCAATTTTTTGTAATTATAGGCTAAGAGTGAATTTTGTAAATATTGTAAATGTACTGCAAAGGAGCATATCTTTTTTCTTTTGTTTCTTTCTGCCCTTTTGTTTTCCTTCCTTCCTTCCTTTTTATGAGTTTTGTAAAATTTTAATTAAAAATTATAAAAAGGAAAAATGATGTAAACTTATACACAGTAATTTAACATGGAGGGCATTTGATGCTTACATAAACCTACAAATAGAGAGTATACTTTACTATGCTGAGAATGTGTTTTAGATTGGACTTGACAAGCCTACTAACCATTTTTGGGGAACTGCAAGGTTATAACATACATGTAGAATATCCAAGCGAATTTGGAAAACTACTACTATTTAAATATCAAGGACTGAATTAAAGAAACAGATAATTATCACTTTTGTAAAAGTCTATTTTATTTGCTAAGAAAATAAATGATGCTGTAGATTTTTGTCATAGATTCATAAAAAGAACAGATTACGTGTATATGTAATCTGCGTACATATATAATTTGCAAGATATTTAGCTGGTTTATATCAGTTTAATTCTTAAGAGGAGGCACTGTTAGTTTGTTTACTTTTTCAGTTGCTTGTGTATTACCCTTAACCATTACTTCAATGGTTCAATACATGTTTATTGCTTCTTTTTTCTGTGTTTATTTTAAAAATACTATAAACACATACAATGTGAATGGATGCTCATTAAAACAGTTTTATTGATGTATTTTGTAATCCATCAGGAAATGCTGATGGGTAATCTCAAAGCTTTAATTTGGAGTATGACCAAAGTTTTACAATTCATGCTTTCATATTTAATAGAAAGAGGGCAAAACTGCAGTGGTCCACCCAGGACTGAGAATGGAGACATTGTTACTTTATCTGAGAAGCAGTACAGATCTGCCTCTTCAGTAGAATTCAGATGCCAAACATATTATGCCATGGAAGGCCAGAACAGATCTTTTTGTGACAATGGGACTTGGACAAAAGTGCCCATTTGCCTTGGTAAGCAGAAAAGAAAGTCTTCATCTAATTTTCATAAGCATTTCTAATCATTAGGATCTACTCCCTGCTTTCTTTCTCTCTTGCATAAAGATGATTTATACGGTTTTAGTTCTATATCTGAGGTGAACTGGCTAGTAGATGAAAGCTAAATTCTACCGATATTATTAGACCTTTGCAACAGACTAATATGATACATTTGGATCCTGACTGCCTTCTCTTAACAATTTACTTTCTTTTTCATCTTAGCTCCCTGTACAATTCCCAGGGCTGAACTGGAAAGCCGGAAGATAGAAGTTAAAGATGGAATGGCTACATCTGAAAATATATTTGTGCAACATGGTCATTCTATTGAGTTGACCTGTAGGACAGGATATGTCCTTGAAACAGATTCTTCCCAATCAACTTCTAAAATCCATTGTAATGGGATACCACCTGTGATTCCTAAATGCAAAGGTGACTCAAAGAATTTAATTTTACAAACTATGGCTAAGTTAGTGCAAAAACAGCACACTGCATCCTTGAGAGTTTTTCCAAAAATGGTCATTCATCAGTGCTGGATAATAGATATGTATGGCAATACCATTTATATCATTGAATGGTACAGTATTTGCTTTTTCTGGCAACGAACTCCATAGCTGAGCTACTAAATGTTTCTATTTTTAAAGAATTTATAAACTGTTACCATACCAAAATCTAAATATTAGTACCAATAGAGATTACAGCTCCAACATGAATATCATATATTTTTTCATTACTGCTGGAGAATATTGCTTTACTTTTGATCTTGGGACTAATAGATTAGAAGATGTCTAACAAGAAACATTTCTCAATTCTACCAATTTAACATCTCCCAGAACCAGTAGTTTCACCATAGGCATCAGAAGTACATAATGGAGTTGTTTATGCATTCATGGCATTTCTCTGTCATGTTGATCCTTGTGGATTCTAGGCAACTTACAGATATACAAATAGGAATCAAATAACAAAATATGCACACTTATACACACATGTCTTTGTAGCTGTACAGTCACCTGTAGGCCTGGAGAGAGGCTGCAATCCTCATCTTAGGATGGCTGTTCTAGAGGAGGGGAGCTGCAAGCAGAAGGCTTGATATCATTCCTTGACCAAATTGATAGTTAGAGACCCTTAGTGAACATTGTCTTTCCATCCAAACTGGACAAACAGTGGTTATTTGGAAAATTCAATGTCACAGACACCCCATTCTTGAACCATATCCAGCTTTAAAGCTAGTTAGCAATTGCTTGGATTGCATTCAGAGGAACACTGGTAGCCAGTGCAACTTCTACAGCGGTATTGTAATATTACAGGACAAGATTTTATTGTGAACATGCAGTGTACTGAATTCTAGAACAGCTGGCATTTCCAGAGCAATCCCAGGGCAATCCCAGAAGACAAATTGATTAATTACATATCATGAAGTTGGTATCAACTCTCATCAGTCACATAGATTTTTTTCCTCCAGGACAATCTATCCCCAATCTGGTCCTCTAGATTTACCAACAACAGCAATAGCGCTTAGACTTGTATATTGCTTCATAGTGCTTTAGTGCATAGTGCTTTACAGCAATGCATCTATCATCATTGTAATTGAGCCTATCTATAACATTAGGCAAACGAGCTTGGTAGCTCAGTAGACTAAAAGCATTGTGATTAACACTAGCTGTCTGCAATTACTGTAAATTTGAATCTCACCAGGCTCAAGGTTGACTCAGCCTTCCATCCTTTCTAAGGTAGGTAAATTGAGGACCCAGTTTGTGGGGGCAATAGGCTGATTTTGTATAAATATACAAAAGTATGAAGGCTATTGCTTAACTCATTGTAAGCCACCCTGAGTCTCCGGAGAAGGGCGGCATATAAATCAAATTAAAAAAAAAAGATATGGAACCCATTATTTGCAGTGGTGGGTTGCTACTGATTCCGTCTGGATTTTGCAAACCGGTAGTAATGGCGACAGGAAGCTCTGCCCACCCACCTGGACATTATCACAGATGCTCTGCACATGTGCAGAAGCTTCTGCGCATTCACAAAAGCGCTGCGCGCATGCTCCCATTGCAAACCAGTAGCAAAGCTAAGTGGAACCCACCCTTGATCATTTGCAATACTTGCAGATGGCCGAAAACTGTATTGTGATCAACAGTGGGACTGAATAGCAAATATGAGAGTATCAAATTGTAGTTTTATATTTCAATTCAACACTAAAGTAAAGAGGATGAATAATGATAGCAACTTGCTGTATTTATTAATGATCTTCCAAATAAATACAAGGGTACTAAACATTCTTCTGATCAAGATAGCTAATTTCATAGTATATTTTAAATGCTAACGGGAAGTTTGAAATTAGTTAGTGCCCATCAATAGGCATGATTACTGATTAAAATGGTCTCATAGTATATATAATATAATAATGGTATTGTTTTCTGTGCTATTAGAAAGCAATTACCATAATCCAAGGCAGCACATTTTTTTTCAATATAAGTTATGATATATTTTCTCTAGAAATTACATGCAACCGTCCAAGAATATTGAATGGTTCTTTCCGATCTCCAAGAACTATATACTATGATGGGGATCTAATTCGAATTCAGTGTGACAGTGGATTTATTCTTGAACCAGATAATGGAGAAAAGGTGGTTGAATGCACAATAAATGGATGGTCACCTTCACCAAAATGTGTCCGTAAGTAGAACTTGCGTGTATTACTATGATTATAGAAGGGCTGAGCTATTTAACTCTGAAGAATTGTACTTTTAAACCTTATTTTATGTAATTTTCCAATTATTTTTGCCTAAGGGACATACCTTACACAGAACATTTTAGTAGATTCTTAGTTCTTATTTAGTTGCATCAGGATCCAGTACAGACATGAATGGAGGATGTGCTATCAGATTAGAATGTACAAGATTGTAGAATTGCATTTCCACCAATTCACTTTGAAAAGATTATGTCTTTCTAAATACGTGTGGGATGTGTGCAAGAAATGAGGTGTGGAATATCAGCTTGACAAATAAAGAGGAATAACCAAAGTTATAGGCACATTCACAGGCAGAGAGATACACAAATCATAAAGGAGAAAAATAACACAGATAGTATTACTTTCTCTTAGCAAATGAATAGGCCAATTGTCAACATAGATGCAATAGATACATAGGTAAACATATCAACCTAGCAGTTCGAAAGCATGTAAAAAATGTGAGTAGAAAAATAGGGACCACCTTTGATGGGAAGATAGCAGTGTTCTGTGCGCCTTTGGCATTTAGTCATGCTGGCCACATGATCACAGAGACATCTTCGGACAGCGTTGTCTCTTCGGCTTTGAAATGGAGATGAGCATCATCCCCTAGAGTCAGGAACGACTAGCACATATGTGTGAGGGGAACTTCTATCTTTACCTTTAAACATAGATACAAATTATATGTTGGTGAACCTAGTGTTTTAAATTTTGGTGAACCTAATCTCTAAATTTTGAACTGAAGAAAGAGAAGGTCTAAAAACTGCTAAACCACTGGAAATGTTGAATGTTAAGCATGAAATGAATAGCTTTAGAGCAGGGATGTCAAACTCGATTTCATTGAGGGCTGTATTAGGCTTGTGTTTGAACTTGGGGATGGTATGGCTGAGATGGGTGTGGGCAGTTCAACATCACTCATGTGGAGGGCACCTGTGGTGGCCAAGTGCTAAGACAGGACTTCCCCAGACCCTCACTCTCATTATAATCTTCCTTCCTTCCTTCCTTCCTTCCTTCCTTCCTTCCTTCCTTCCTTCCTTCCTTCCTTCCTTCCTTCCTTCCTTCCTTCCTTTTCTTCATTTTGCTTCCCTCTTCATTCTCCTTTCTTCTTCCTTCCCCTTTTTCCTTATTTTTCCTTCCTTACTCCCTTCCCATCTTTCTTTCTTTTTCTTTGTCTTTCCTCTTTCCATTTCTCCTGTGTCAGATGAGGATAGCACATCTTTATCTATCCTGGCCACTTTGCAGTTTTACAGAGTCAGCATATTGCCCCCAACAATCTGGGTCCTCATTTTACCGACCTTTTGAGAACTGTATGCAATGAAATTTCATTTCAATGTATGCTGATTAGCGTACATTCAGAGTGACAGTAAAGCTATTCTATTCTATTCTATTCTATTCTATTCTGTTCTGTTCTGTTCTGTTCTGTTCTGTTCTGTTCTGTTCTATTCTATTCTATTCTATTCTATTCTATTCTATTCTATTCTATTCTATTCTATTCTATTCTATTCTATTCTATTCTATTCCTCTTAATTAGTGATATTTGGCTATATCTGAATTTAAGAAGACACTCTGACCACGTCTCCTTTTCTGGAAATAATGTCTAATCCTTGGTTTTTGCAGTCTTAAGCTTCCTGTGCGGTTGATTTCCTTAGCTCATCCATCTGATGAGGCTGACAGACCTGAAATACACGAGTCAGAAAAAAGTCCCACAGCATGTGTTACTGGCAAACTGAAAAAAAAAAATCTTAAAATAAAATAAATTCTCTAGATCCACTTCAAGGTCTATAGCATGGGGATCTCTCCTCATTTTAAAGTACACTAGTTTCATAGGCAATAACTTATTGACCATGTATCTCTATTCATATTCTTCTGTAGAAATTCAGTGTCCCAATCCAGAAGTGACGAATGGCCATATTGAACCTAGTCAAACTCAATACATGTACAACCAGGAAATTGAGATAACCTGTGCTAAACGGGTTTTATTTACAGTAATCCGAAGAAAGTACATTTCAAAATGTACTGCTAATGGTTGGGATCCCTCTCCTCCTCTCCATTGTCAAAGTAAGTAGTGCTTTTTTAAAAGTTTCTTTGTTTTTAGTTTCTTTCTAAAACAGAAATTGCTTTATTGTGTATGAATGATATATCTATGTTATGAGATGATAATGGTAGCCGGACACTAGTTTGTTATAACTAGCCATAGTAATGATAACATTTCTATAATTTTTCTTCGTAGAAACAGTTCCAAGGTCTTTTATAATAGTCATAAAATTGCTCCACAAAAAGTAAGGAAAAAATGTAGCTAAAGCAGATTAAATAGTAACGAACTCCTTCCATAGTTTGAGGTTACATTATAGAAAATTCGCTAACCATAATCCATAAGCCAGAGCACAGAAGAGTTAATTGACTTCCTTGCATCTTCTGGCCACTGAGACTTACAAGTCAACTGCAAGGACCTTAAAGTCCTGCAGTCTCCTCACAAAGAACAGTCTTTCGGAGAATAGAGGGCTATTTCTTGACCTTTCTTTTTCCAAGGAGGCTCTGCTGGCTAAGGCTTGTTATCCAATCACCACCGTATTATCTCCACAATATATCTTCAGAGACATTGTACTCTACCATTGTCCACACTTGGAAGTCACATGTATTCTTAAATTATAAATTCTACAGGGATGTCAGATCTGTTTATATGCTGCTTCTAATAGGTAAATGTATATGTGAATAGTCTTTCAGAAGACTTGAAACCTTTTATCACTTGTAGTGTAACCAAATTCTATGTTGCCAAAATAAGACATAACCAGTCACAGATATAATGTTTTCTCTTGTATTCATCACTTCACATCACACCAGTGTTTAAGAAATTGGGAGGCAAGATCAAGAGTCCATTTATTCTAGCTATACCATACTTGTTGATCTTGAATGGAAACGCTGTCTGTCAGCTCAGACTCACCAGATAACCACAGAAATCCCTGTTTTGCAATGATTTCATAAGCCCTAACTGTCTGAAGAATGTGTGAGTCTATTTCTTGAATGTCCCTTGTTTTCAGAGAATTCTTCAGGCACCAGGAAGCCAGCCTGGGCCTCCAAATAAGTAAGTTGTGGATCAGCTGCCCCTCGGAATAGCTCTTCAGTCTACCATTTCCCCACCTGAAGTTCACATTCATTTTATTTTGTTTCATTTATCATGGTTTAGAAATTAAAGTTAGGATGAAGAATTTCTTTTTTACTTTTTCTTTTGGTAAAATCTCATTTCTAGTTCATGTTTTGTCTCCAAAACTGAGTTGCATTGGTGTTGAAGCCGATGAGTCACCGAACACAAGGCGTGATACAAAATTATACTTTTATTTTGGTACCAAGATATAAGGACCTTGGAAAGGTACCAAGGCCCTGATTACAATCTTACAGCAATTCTTATAGTCAGAGGATGGTCCTATCCAACCCTTTGTCCTTCCCCTAATAATGCATGCATAATAGATAATATTGTTTGGTTATTTGGATTACTGCCCTCTAAACCTTTATGCTTGCTATGCTAAATAGCTAAATATCACGGTACCTGCTTTTCACCTCAGGTAACGGGTGTCTTGCAAAATGTCCTAGTTTCATGTGCCAGCTATGTAGTTTTTGGGGGGTTTTCTTATACAGTAAGTGAGCTATTCTTGTTTTTAATATCCTGGCTAGTGGTTTTCTAACAGGTAAGGTGCTAGCTACGACTGTGCAGCCCCACTCCCTTTTGAGAAAAGAATAAAAGCAGTTTTTAATTCTTTGTCTAAGACAGCACCCAAACTCCCCACAAACCCCTTTCTTTTGCAGAAAGAAATAAAAAAACAAACAGTTTTGTCTCAAGGCAGCCCCCACCCCCTCAATATTGCATTTAGATCCCTAAAATGGTGTGAGTCTTCAAAAAGGCATAACAGGCTTTTTGTGGCTAAAGAGAGACTCTTTTTAACTTGACTTAAAAAAGAATAATAGTCTTTGAAGATAATTAAGAAGAGAAAGGCACAGTTTACTGTCCACTTGAAAGTTGAATTTCAAATCAAATCTCCCTCTCTTTTACCTTTATAAAATAATATTTTTTCTTTTTTATATAAACGTATCTTTTAACACAGAGAGTTTTTCTCTAAATTGGTACATTTTCTTTAACTTTCTCTTAATATGGGTACTCTGTAATACATTTTCAATAACATTTGCCTAGTCCCAAATTTGTCTTTTTTCTCAATGCTCTCCTTTTAGTTATGTTGACAGATTTACCATATATTTAAACCATAATAGTGAGAGTTAATATCAGGTTCTTCAAAAAATTGCAATGAACTTCATTTTCAGCCACTTGTGAAGTTGCCTTTGTAGTTTGGTAACATTCTCTACATGTTTGCAGCTCAGTAATTTGAGAGGATTTTTAAATCATTTTTGGAGCAAAGCTGGTCAACAAATTGAAGGATTTTATTAAGATACCTTTCAAATAATATCTCTAATACTTTGTTCCACCATCTTTGGCTTCCACTTTTGAACAGGATCAGGAATTTTTAGCCACCCACAGCAAAGATCAAGCTATAAGTTACTACAATGATAAACTAAAATCACAGCCTTCAGTCTCTATGTGTTTCCGTTAGCTTTTTTTTTTTCACCACACTTCCCTTTTTGGCTAGTCTTAGCAACCTTCTTCCTTGTTATTTAAGACAAAAATAAATCCCTAAAATGGTGTGAGTCTTCGAAAAGGCATAACAGGTTGTGGCTAAAGAGAGCATCTTTTTAACTTGACTTAAAAAAGAATAATAGTCTTTGAAGATAATTAAGAAGAGAAAGGCACAGTTTACTGTCCATTTGAAAGTTGAATTTTAAATCAGCGGCTTCTTCAACCCTCAACAGATTGCATTCCCACCCCTCCCAGCTTTTGGCATGCTGATAACTTTGGAGTTCAACTCCAGATACTGTTTGCCGGGTTTTTAGATGTATTTGGAGGGATCTGAGGGGAAGTTCTTTGACAAACCATGACCAAATAGGTCATAAAACCTGAAGGAAAGCCAGTCCCTTCAATTAAAGGCTGGAAGAGCTACAACCCAAGGGAAAATCCTTCAGAAATATCTCCCTGGATGTATATTTAGTTAGCCATCTTTTCTGAAATGGCAGACTAAAGCATTTTTAAATTTAAAAAACCAAGATAACATTTTGAAGGCTTTCGGGACTTTTTCCTGTTTACTGAATGAAGGAGGATGAATATAGCACAATCATATGTAAAATATTGTTATTAGAATAAATTTCAGTGAAGGTACTCTTAAGCTTCCTTAGCCCACCCATTTTAAGAGCCATGATGGTGCGGTGGTAAGAATGTAATATTGAAGACTAATTCTGCTGATTGCTGATTGCCAGCAGTTCGGCTGTTTGAATCTCACTGGTTCAAGGTTAACTCAGCCTTCCATCCTTCCGAGGTCGATAAAATAAGGACCCAGATTGTTGGGTACAATATGCTGACTCTATACACCACTTAGAGGGGTCTGTAAAGCACTGCAAAGTGTTATGTAAATATAAGTGCTATTGCTGTTGCTATCTTGTGAAACTGACAGAAGTGAAACACCATAGGCAGAGAGAGGTTCCACAGCTTGTGTTACTTGAAAATTGAAAAAAAAAATCCATCATAAAACAAAATAAATTCTATGAGTCCACTTCAAGGTTTATAGCATGAGGATCTCTTCTCATTTTGCAATGCATTAGTCTCATAGGCAGTGACTTATTGACCATGAATCCCTATTCATATTCCTCTGTAGAATTTCAGTGTTTGCCTCCAGCAGTGGGGAATGGCATCTTTCAACCTAGCCAATCTGTATACATGAACAATGATGAAATTGAGATAACCTGTTATAGATGGATTTTCCTTAGAAAAGGAAACCGAAAAATGGTTTCTAAATGTACTGTTAATGGTTGGGATCCCTCTCCTTCCTGTTAAGGTAAGCAGTGTTTTGGGGTTTTGGGTTTTTTTAGTTTCCTTGTTTCTTTCTAGAGCAGAAATTGCTTTATTGTTAATGAATGATAAATTGCTTTATTTACAAAGAATGATTGTTTATGAAATAATAATTGTGGCAGGAGACTAGTTTTTTATAACTAGCAATGATCATATTTCTATCATTGTTCTTCTTAAAAATGTCCTGAAGCCCTTTATAATAATCATAATTTTGTTCCACAAAAAGCAGAGAAAAAATGTATTAAAAACACATTCAATAGTAATAACCTTATGATGATGATGCTCCTTGCTGTTATTAACCATAATCCATAAACCATAGCACAAGGAGTACCTGTTTGAAGATTATAGGGATTATAGCAAGATGATTTAATCAGAGTGATCCGTTAAAGAAGTCACATCCTGTCACAATCATAAAAGGAAATCCAGTGCTACAAAAGCAAATTTACAACTTGTATTGTTTCTGAACTAAAAGCTTAACACATAAAACACGTTTACAGAGACACATGTACTTGTCCAACTCAGGATCTGAACCAGAGGTGGTATTCATCAGGTTCTAACCAATTCTGGAGAACCAGTAGTGGAAATTTTGAGTAGTTCGAAGAACAGGTAAATATCACCTCTGACTGGCCCCACCCCATCTATTGTCTGCCTTCTGAGTCCCAGCTGGTTGGGGGGAATGGAGATTTTACAGTATCCTTCCCCTGCCACACCCACCAAACCATGACCACCAAGTGATGCCATACCCACCAAGCCATGCCCACTGAACTGGTAATAAAAATTTTTTGAATCCCACCACTGCTCTGACCCTGACATACAGGCAGAAGCATACAGATGTGCTAGGGAAACAGTGGACTGTCCTTGCACCATGTACACAGACTGTATGAATTTGCCCAAAATCCACCCTGTTGTTTAGTATCTAGTGGTTGAACCTCCTGTGCCTTCCTCAGCTACACAGGTCAGAAATTTCTTGTCAGATGTCACAATAAGAGCACAGTGATTAGAATGCAGTATTGCAGGCTAACTGTACTCACTGCCAGGAGTTTGATTCTGACCGGCTCAAAGTTGATTCCGACTTCAATTCTTCCAAGGTCAGTAAAATGAAAACCCAGATCGTTGCAAGTAATGTACTGACTCCATAAATTGATTAGAGGTTGCTCTAAATCACTATGAAGCAGTATATAAGTCTTAAGTGTTAATGCTATAACACTTAGACTATAACTATAACTGAAATTTCCTATTCAACACGCAAAGTCTGGAAGAAGGCTAGTGGCAGAAATATAACACTGAGAAAAATGTGGGAGAAGAAGGTAAGATGAGAGTGTCCAAAGGCCAAGTGGGCATGGCAGGCCACACAAGACTTGCATTTTTTTCCTTCCTCATGAGTACTTTAAAAAAAAAATCTTGCAGTCACCATGCCCAAACAGGGAGTCTTTTCTAATAGCTATTCTATTTACAGGTCTTCTCAAAAACAAAGAATTCTGAACTCAGGAGCTACCTTGTTATATTAAACCACAATTAGACATGACATCCGATACTATGGCAATATCATTATCTGAATAGAATCATTTAGAAAAAGATATTGTGGGGTTTTGTTGAGGGATATTTTTTTGGGTTCTGCTTAGATTTGTCTCCTGCTTCAATATCCAGCTGTTGAATCAAGGTTACCTAACATGTTTCATGGAAAAAGGGGGAATGTAAACCTTTCTAATCCTAGTCCATAGATATCCCCCAAATGGCTGGCAATTTTGATAGGAAAAAAAAAACCTCCAGAAAAAGGTCAATTTCTGTAGAAACTAGAAATTATGAAGTTGAAAAGATGAAAATCTCCTCAAAGATTTTCTCTAATGAGAATCTCTAATGAGAAGGTAAGGTTTTACCTTCTCATTAGAGATCACAAGATACTTTTTAAAATTATATTTTTGAAGCTGCCTGAGGTATGCATAAAGCTGAATTTATTCATTGCATCTGCCTAATTTTTACAATGACCTTGAAGCATCCAGAAAATGGACCTCTAAATCCTAATACATTGCTGGCTAGATATTCTATCTCTTTCAGTCAAAAACTGAATCAAATCATCTTCTCTTTCAAGTTTCCTGGAGTTTTCTTGAGAGGTTACTGGGAAGTGGGAGTGCCACTTTTTGTCTCTTTTCCCTGTCTAGCTGGAAATGAAGAATGGGCAAAGAAATTCAGTATGAGACCAAAGTCGTATCTACTGGATTGTGAATTATATTTCAGAGGTTGCAAACTGCTATCCAATCTGTAGTAATGGTGTTAAATAGCACTTCTTTACCTATCTAATGATAGCCTTGTATCTGAAACAGCATGTTTCCAGATCTTAAACTGAGAATTAGAAAGAGAAATAAGGATGACGGATACAAAGGATGCACAAATGTTCCTGAGGAGACAATCAAAGTATTTGTTTTAGTAGAAAGATAAATTTCTTAAAATATTAGCTGAGGAAAGCATTTTCTTTTAGGACCAAAGCAATATAAATTAGTCCTCAGTTTATGTAATTTATGAATTTTTTGCAGTTTCTCAAATAACAAGGGAAGAAGATCTGAGGCATTATTAACAGCTGAGGTGGGAGGAACAGGATAAAATGGGAAAATGAAAATACAGTTGAATTTCTGTGTAAAAGAGGCTATCAGCCACACACATATTCCAGACCATCCATATTGCATTAATATATGTATACTTTCCCCTTCTATCCTTGTTTTCTTCCTACCTTTTATTACCAGCATGCAAATGAAATATTCTGATTTTCAGTTATCTTACAGTTTTCATCACTGCCTAAATAGTTGCCTTTCTTTATCCCGCTTTGGATAGAATCACTCTTTTAGAAAGCTGGATTGTTATGCCCAAATTAATACAGTCTTTTAAAAATAAATTTGAAATAAGATTATTTCACCAATATGGCTCATAATGGGAAGAAAAATGAGTTCTTCTCAATCATCTTGAACCAAGAGGTTTCATTCAGATAATGGAGAGACTAGATAAACTCACACATTTTTTATATATTTTAAGGGTATCCATGAGTTATAAATATTTAACAAACCCAAAGATTTCTCTGAATAAAATGAAATTCTAAACTAACCTTGCTCTGCGATTGTTCAACACCAGGGAAATCCTTAGGGCTACCATGATTTAAGACTGGATGTGGTGGCTCAGTGGCTAAAGACACTGAGCTTGTCAATCAAAAGGTCAGCAGTTCAGCGGTTCCAATAATGGGGTGAGCTCCCGTTACTTGTCCCAGCTTCTGTCAACCTATCAATTTTTTTTTAAAAAAAATTAGATTTATATGCCGCCCTTCTCTGGAGACTCAGGGCGGCTTACAAGGCGTTAAGCAATAGCCTTCATACTTTTGTATGGTTTTTTTTATACAAAGTCAGCTTATTGCCCCCACAAACTGGGTCCTCAATTTACCTACCTTAGAAAGGATGGAAGGCTGAGTCAACCTTGAGCCTCAAACTGGTGTAATTGCAGACAGCTGGATGTTAATAACAGGCTATTCAGCCAGTTGAGCTATCTGAAGCTCCTTTTCAAAAGCACGTAAAAAAATGCAAGTAGAAAAACAGGGACCAATTTGGTGGGAAGGTAGCAGCGTTCCGTGCGCCTTTGACGTTTAGTCTTACCGGCCACATGGCCACAGAGACATCTTCGGAGAGCGCTGGCTTTTTGGCTTTGAAATGGAGATGAGCACTGTCCCCTAGAGTCAGGAATGACTAGCACATATGTGCGAGGGGAACCTTTACCTTTACCTTTTTACCATGATTTAAATCAGTTTCCTTTCAGAGGGGAAGTGTTTTTGATTATGGTAAGTGGTGTATTTAAAAACAGTGAGGATAGGGTCAGAGAGATTCAAACAGTTGTCCTAATTTCATCTCTTTCTGCATCCTGGCAGATTCCTCTCTTCTGGGGCTGAAGTGAGCAGAAACCATAATTTATTCTGGGTGTGTGTGTGTATTCTCACTGATTTCAATGTTTATTCTGAATCAGCCTGAATTTTTCACTATAAAATTCTTGGATTGAAACCAATAGTCCATTGCAAGCAAAGAAATTTCATTTAGTAATGAATCTTCCAACTTCTCCAATAGATTTCTGAGAGGGTCTGCCCCGTGGCAAATTAAATTTGGATTCAGTGAAGTTTTCCTACTCATCTTAAATGTTATGCTTTTGCTCCAATTTGCCTACCAGAATTTAGATCCTAAAATATTTTAAAAAATCATGATTAGTCTCAATATTTCTAAAATGCTTAAACTTTTATTCTTATTAACAGTGAATTTACAGAGGAAGAAAAGAATCATTTAATGGCAGGGTGCTCTACAATCTACTCTAGAACGAGTCTCCATTTTGGCTACTTGATTTAATGTACAGAGATAACCATATCTGATATTTCATCCATATTGCCTATGCGTGAAATCAGTTTAATATTGTAAAATTATCTAGGGTGCATTTTGCTACAGAGGAAGAGATGTAAGAAATAGTTCTTTAAAATATAACTTTTAAATTCACATTTTATTTTGTAGGTCGCAGATAATGAATGATGGCAGTCCTTTTTTTACCAGTGTGTGGATGTCAGTGATCATGAATAATTTTTTTAATAACCCTACATGAAACTTCACTGTGTTTGTTCTGGAAAATACACGAATTCTGGGTTGTCTGCAACTATTCACAATGGATCTTGAAGATAAAAGCCTATTTTCTAAAAGCTACATTTTAGTACTTCGTATTTTTGATAATTTTGATAAAATAATGCAGTTTTCAACAAACATATAGGCCATCTTTAAGTATTATAATACGCGATATACATTTTTCAAAACATACCAGAAGTCAATAATGTAACCTTAATGTATACATTTTTAGCCAAAACATTTGATTAATGAGGATTATTAGTCATCCCTTCTTAAAGCAGTGACAATAAAACATTGAAAATGATATTTTAGCATGAAGAAGGGTTGAGCTTATTAAATGAATAAAATTCATCTGTAAAAATAATTTTTCATCTTTTATTTTCTAAAAATATATAAATTCTTACAGATGTCAACTAAGATGAATAGATGTCCTGACTCCTGATGTTGATTGAGCTCAATGGGTTCTTCAAGGCGGTTGGACTTGAAGACCTCCAATGTCCCTTTCAACTCTGTTATTCTAAGAGTTATGCCTACAAAGCTCTTCCACAACACTTTTATTCACAGGGAACATTCACATCCCTGTGTGTTAAGGTAAAGGTTTCCCTGTCAGTCATGTCTGACTCATGGGCACCATGCTCATCTCCGTTTTTTGGCTGGGAGGAAGCATTGTCTGAAGACAATTTCTGTGGTCATGTGACCAGCATTGGTATAGGCCAAAAGGAATACATGGAATACTATCTATCTATCATCTATCATTTATTTCTGTGTATACATATAGATACATACACACACATGTAATCCTCAATTTAAAACAATTTATTTAGTGACCATTCAAAGTGACCATGTAGTGACCATACAATGGCATTGAAAGAAGTGGCTTATGATGGTTTTTCACATTTATGACCATTATGACCATTGCAGTATCCCGTTGGTCATGTGATCAAAATTCAGATGCTTGGAAACTGACTCATAGCAAAGTCAATGGGGAAGCCAGATTCATTTAACAACCATGCTACTAATGTAAGAACTGCAGTGTTTCACTTAATAACAGTACCAAGAAAGGGTGTAAAATGGGCAAAACTCACTTAACAAATGTCTCACCAACAGAAATGTTTTGCTCAATTGTGGTCATAAGTGTGTGTATGTGTATACATATATAGAGATAGAGATAGAAATAGAGATAGAGATAGAGATAGAGATACATATATATTTATATATACATATACATATACATATACTTACACATATGCGAACTATCCTAAAGATACAAGTTCCAGGTGTAGCTATAAAAAAAGAGACAGACATCATGATCTCCAGAACTTAAAATTTATTATCACTTAGCTTTTGTCAGGCTCTGCTAACATCGTCAGAGTGTAAAAACTACCATTGAAGAAATATTTGCCTTTATTCATCATTGATCAATGATGTATAAATTTGATAACTAAATTTATAAATTTAATTGATCCTAAGAACTCTGTAAGGGGCGTGCATGAGCACACCAATGTGTCTACCATTCCTGTCCTAATGTCCCTTTTTATTTGTATCCATTTAATGTATTCATAATGTTTATACATTTCATGTATTCATAATCATGTTTATGCTTTCATCTGTAATCTTATATATGCCTGACAAAAATAAAAAAATAAAGTCTTCTAACTTCTCATGCTATTACCCAAAACTGTGATGAAGATATATTGTTGGCTAGCCAGAGAGCATTACAAGAAGGAATTGCTTTTCTTCTGAAAACTGTTAAAGCTCATGATGCTTCTTCAGATGTTTTACATGAAACAAAAATGGATGATAACTGTGGTTTTGGGCAGATTCTTTGGACATGCAAAGTGCAAAGAGTAAGAAGTTTTCTGAAGAGAATTTGTAGTTGCTGATCTTAGGCAAAGACAGAAGAGTTTCTGCAGAAAGGGAAAGAATCTGTGATATCAAGTGCATGCCATTATGCAAACTTTTATGTAAACAATTTATTTCATCTGAACAACACTCTCCTGACATATGTAGCATAAGTTGTAGTTTATGTCAGTTGTGTTTTGATATTGCATTTGCCAATTTTGTGACTTGGTGATGTTTGCATGTGGCTAGAGGGAAAGAAAAGTTCCTATTAAAGGTGATTCTAATTCTAAACTAAACCTGACTGAGAAACCAATGCCACAGTGGTTAGTACTACATTTATTGTACTAGCTACAGTTATAGAATCTTATAGATCCTGGGGGGAGATAAAAGGTGTTTCCACTAATGATACAAGCTATTGAGGACTCAATTCAAAATGTATAAGACATTTAATATAAATATATTGTTTTCTTTGGAGAAGTTAGATAGAATTGGCAGCAAAGAATACTTCTTATACAAACTTGTAAAAATAATGAGACTTTTGAATTTAAGAAAAATGTACTATAAAAATAGTGACACTATATTTTCTTTAAAAGACCTCCGCCCCAAAAGGAAAATAAAATGTAGTCACATTTTCCCTTGTACATGGGAATTTTCTTGGTTAGTAAGAGAAGAAGAGTAGATTTTGCATCCTTCTGATACGAGGTAATGTTATTTTCTTTGTTCTTGTAGCTTCTGGGGGGTGATATTATTTTGCCCTTCTGGATATTCGTAGAAGTGCAACCCAATCCTAGATCCAGATCTGCAGTATCTAATGGAAAAAAAAACTGGTACTAAAGCAGGTACAAATACTCTCCCTGATAAGGCTGGCTAATAGTTAACTACATTTGGCTAAAGATTGTTAAACTTTAGAATCATTTGAGGAAACTATTGGATAGCTGCAAACTTGTGGTTCTTATAATTATTGACAAAATAAATGCAAAATAGGTATGTCGAATATAAAATGTAATTTAATTAATCATCAAATTTCTGCCTGTTTCATCTGAGTCATTCTGGGTGCTTTACAATAAAAATACACTGTTAAGAGCTGGAAGAATGAGAAAACTATTTGCATAATCATTTTGCTGTTAGCTTCTGCTACTTATCAACCCTGGAAAGCAAGTGACAATTTTTCCTTCTGAAGAGTTTGAAGGACTGCCTGAAAGACTGAATTATTTGCTTCATTTCTTTGTTGCTATATTATCCAGTAATATTTCTGCCATTTTTATTTGTTCTGACAACAAATAAACATAAAATGTTGAAGGGACGGTAGCAGCTGGAAGAAATGAGCTGAGATATCCAAATTGTTGAACTGAGGTTTGGTAGTTGCCTGAAGAGCCATGAAGAGCTGGCTGTTCCTGGTTGCTGCTTTTCTTCTGTGGCCAAGCTTCTCTTCTCAAAATGGTAAGTTAAGAAGAAGAGAAATCAAGGGGTTACTAAGTGAAATCTTTTTTATGGCATTCATTAAAGGAACAGTTATTTTTAGAGAAACCAGAGTTCCATTTTCCATCTGTGGCTTTTGGAAAATTTGTAATATAGTTTAAGATAATTTAAGATTATCGCAGACTTATATTTACAATTTCCCTCTCAAATACAAGATTTTTCAGCAACTGATTTGTGAACAACAAAATACTTTGTATCAGTATTGTAAATTCATACCCTTTTGAGGGATTTTGTTTCAATTAATAAAGACCGTGATACAATAATAACCAAGTGATCCCCATGTCTAATAATGCTACATTAAAACTGATGTAAAAGTTTACTTCAGAACAGAATACAAAATAGAGTACAGAATACTCGATTGAGGTGGAAGTAACCTTGGAGGTCTTCTGCTCCATTCGCTCTGGCAAAGAGGCAGCGGCTGCAGGCTGTTCACTCTGGCAAAGAGGTGGCAGGCTGCAGGCTGCTCACACCGGCAAAGAGGCAGTGGCGGCAGGCCACTTGTGTCCGCAAAGAGGTGGCAGTGACAGGCCACTTGCACTGGCAAAGGGGCGGCAGTGGCAGGCAGGCCACACCAGCAAAGAGGCAGTGGCAGGCCACTCACTCTGGCAAATAGGCGGTGTCTGCAGGCCATTTGCTCTGGCAAAGAGGCAGCAACTGCAGGCCTTTCACGCCAGCAAAGAGGGAGAGGGGCAGGCCACTTGCACTAGCAAAGAGGTGGCAGTGGCAGGCCGCTTGCTCCAGCAAAGAGGCAGCAGCGGCAGGCTGTCTGCAGCAGCAAAGAAGCAATAGCAGACCACTCGCACCAGCAAAGAGGCGGCAGCTCAGGCCGCTTGCACTGGCAAAGAGGCAGTGGCAGGGGTGGCAGGCCAGTGTCTCAGAGCAGAGTCATGCCCAGCTGCACCAACAAAGGCCAGAAATAGCTGCTCACCATTTCCTGCTGCAAAAATATTTTTAAAAACCCTGACTGTCAGGAAGCAAGACCCAGCAAGAGATGAGGCACCAGAGAATCACCATTGTTGTTGCTGCACAAAGGTAAGTCTAAGGCTCTGGCCATTGCCACTGCCACTGCCACTTTGAGCTGTTTTCCGGGCCATTTCCAGGCTGTTTTCCGGCTCTTTTTCAGGCCGTTTTGGATGTTCAGTAGTAGTAAATAAATAGAGAGGGAAATTGTACCTTGTTGAAACCTTTGGGTCAGTTTCCTTCTCTTATTTCTTTATTACTACTAAACATCCAAAATGGCCCAAAAAAGGGTCCCAAAATGGTCCAGAAAGTGGCCCAAAAACCAGCCCAAAAGTTACAATCCACTTGGACTGTGTTCATCATGGTCAAAACTTGTTATGGTCATGATGGCCATGTGACTGATTAGATTATCAATACCCATTTCGTGATGGCCATTAAGTAAATACCATGATTCCAACAATCACTGTAAAATAAGCAAATCTATTGTTGTTAAATAGGTCAATGTTGATATGTTTTGCTGGAAATTGGAAGTAAATACTGGTTTTCAACAAAACTGTCAGAAAACAAGGTCATGTGACCATGGGATGCAGCAAATGCTCATAAATGCAGCTCATCTGCGCAGCACCAAAGTGCACTCATGACCATGGAGAAGGGTGACTGTTGGAATCTGGGTCATAAGATCCTCTCCAGGTAAGTTCCTGGCAAGTCCAAATGATCACTAAATTGAGGACTACCTGTAGTGAAGATTAAGTGCCCAGCAGGTATTAGTTTCCAGTAAAGGCAAAAGTGGGAAATAATTATGTAACCTGATTTAGAGCAGGAAGTTTGTTATCACACAGTTCATGACACATTCATGAGATTAAATAGCAAAATAAACTTGTTTAAGCAAGTAAGATAATTTTATGCAAATATAATTTCAGTATGTGAAGAACCAGATGAAATTCATTTTGGGGAAATTGCGAGTACTGAGAAGGTCAAGTACCTGGAAAATGATCGAGTACAATACAGGTGCAGCCCTGGCTATGTTTTGGAAGGACCTGAATGGATTCAGTGTAAGGAACAAGAATGGGCACCACATCCACCAAAATGCTTGGGTAAACCATCATGCTTTCTTTAACTGGAAGAAAATGTAGAATTGCAGCTGCCAATTTTTTTCGAGAATTAGCTTGAATTTGAATCCAGTTTTCCCTCTACACTGAAGCTAGTGATTGTCTGGGTATCAGTTTCCTTCATTTGAAATCTGGAGAAATTAAACTGATTCAAATTGTTGAATGAGCAAGCAGTGAATATAATTAAAGATATTATGTTGGAAGCTTATGTTCACATGTGGAATGTTGAGTAACTGTGGGATCTGGAAACATCTGGATTCAAATTCAATGATCAGTAAGTAGAAAAGTGACTACTGTTGCTATGGAGTCAACATTTCTGGCCAGGACTCAGATTTCTTTTATTTGATTTGTTGTCTTGGCAATGGCTGTTCCTCCAGTTCCCCAAGTTTAATTTTTCTGCTCATTACTGATAGTAGGATGGAATTAATTCAATGATATAATTAAAATGTAACTTGTTGCTGTATCCTTATGATTTATATTGATTGTTTCCTAGTATGATTCAATTACTTATTTGTACCCTATGACTATCATTAAGGGTTGTACCTTATGATTCTTAATGAATATATCTTTTCTTTTTATGTACATTGAGAGCATATGCCCCAAAAACAAATTCCTTATGTGTCCAATCATTCTTGGCCAATAAAGTATTCTCTTCTCTTCTCTTCTCTTCTCTTCTCTTCTCTTCTCTTCTCTTCTCTTCTCTTCTCTTCTCTTTTTTTTTGAATTTTAAAAAACAAACTTTATTAAGCTATCAAATGATTACAAAAACAATTAAAACCATAATAAAATATTCATATACATAAGTCATATCTTATGTTGGAATTCGTTTCTATTCTTTTACGTATCTATATATATAGTGTGTGTGTGTGTGTGTGTGTGTGTGTGTGTGTGTGTATGTTTTCTGAGGTTTTCGCGGGTGTTTGTATGTAGGTCTTTGGTTATTCGGGTCTTCTCCCGCGTAGAATTGGAAGTATCTTGGCGACGTTTCGATGAAGTCTCATTCGTCATCTTCAGGCTGGTGTTCTCGGCTTCGTTCTTCCAGGAGCAAAGTTTGTTTAGGTCTGCATTGTGGCAGACCTAAATAGCTATTTCTGGCTCATAAGCTGTCCTCAGTAGGCCACACCCATTTTTTCATATTCCTCCCTGTAAAGGCATAATATCTATTTTCTTATTTTTGTAGGTTAATGTGTGTTTTTCTTTTTAAGCCAGGTTTTTCCTACATAACCAAGATTTTTTGGAACCACAATTGAGTGAAATCACAATTCACTACATTCTGGGTTCTTCTCTTCATGCAACACTAAAATCTGTTTGCATCCATAATGAAGAGAAGAACCCAGAATGTAGTGAATTGTGATTTCACTCAATTGTGATTCCAAAAAATCTTGGAATCTGTAGGGATGTCTGATCTTTGCTGTTATTTTTGAAAAACCATTTAAGTTCCTTTTCTAATGTTCTGATATATTCCTTCTCCTTAATTATCCGTACGTCATCCATCTACCTTTTTTTGGTACTTGCCCTTTCCATTCTATTGATATAGGATTATAATCCACCCACTCATTTATTCCAATACCTATAGCTTCAGCTACCTGGACTAAAATCTTAGAGATCCATATCATATCAATCCTTGACCAGGACTTGTGTGGGCTAGAATAATAGCCCTGCTCCTTTGGGTTCTGAAATCTCCAAATATCTATCAAATTTAATTCTTCTGTTAAGTTAAAAAATGTATTGGGTAGTAGGTTTTTCTTCTTTTTATTATTTTGGTTACTTTTATAGTCTTTTTTCAAATACGCTATTGCATTCAAATCCCCCAGTAGACAAATTGAGTCAATATTTTGTTCAATTATTTTCCCATGTACTTTTTGAAAAAAAATCTTTTTAACCATTACTTGGAGCATATAACACTATCAACAATACTTTTCTATTCTTAATATTTCTATTAACAACATTCTTCCATCCAAATCAGCATATATCAATTCACTTTCTACCTTCTCCTTCACATACACTACTAGTCCTCTCTTTTTTTCCTCAGCCAAAGATGTATAGACCTTTCCTAATTTTTTACATTGCAAGTACCTTTCATCCTGCCTTCTTATATGTGTTTCTTGTATGCATATTATGTCTAATTTTTGTCTAATTAACTTTTTGAATATCTGATGTCTTTTAATTGGTGAGTTGAGTCTGTTAACATTTAATGAAATGATTATTATATTAGAGTCCATTGCCTACTCTAAATGTACTTCCTATTACTTCTTGTCTTTCTTTTTCACTTCATTCATTGCTCTCGTTGTTACTCCTTCTTCTTCCAATTTTTCACTTTCTTCCTGTGTCTCTTTTCTACTATTTCTCCCCTCAAGAGATCCATCTTGCTGTTCTGTGGCTTTCTTGGATCTAATTCTCCCTTCTAATTCTTCTCTTCCGCCATTAGTTCTTTCTGCCTCAATCACCTGATCATATAAGTTTTGTGCTTTCTCTATGGTATCTACCTTTATCTTTTTTCCTTGCCACGTTACCAGCACCCCTTCTGGTATAATCCATCTGAACAGGATTTGCTTCTTATTTAATATCGATGTGAGAAATCCATACTCTCTTGTCCATTCTCTAACACGTCTCGGAATCTGTTTCAACGTAATTATTTCTTTTTGCTCATAATATATTGATTGATCTTTTGTTATTTTATAAACTGTATCTCTCTCTTTCTTTCTTGCAAATCTTATGTGGACCTCTCGGGGGAGTTTATATTCTTTTCTCTTCCCACAAAGGGGAGAGAGCTTTGAACTTACTGTAATAAATTGAAAGAGTCCAATTTCACTGAATCACTCTGGCAGGTTTTGTTCTTTGCTGCTTCCTCCCTCATTACGCCACTTCTTCTTTCCACTGCACTTCTGGACTTTAAATCCTGTACTCTTTTGTCGGTCCCTCGATGCTAAAAAGCAACTTGTAACACTCGATCTCTGCTCTCACCACCGAATTTCACCACTCTCACTTCCTCATCTTCCTGGTCTTATACACTCGGGACATCAGATCTCTGGATCCACTGAATCGGCCTCCTTCTTCTATGTCTGAAATAAGGGCTCTCCTTGGTCCGATGGAAGATTGCACCTCTCTACACCACGCCTCCAAAGTCACCCTCCTTCTCCCGGTCCTCACCCAGACCGATCGCCCCCTTTATGGGCACCGAAACACAGAAAATTGCCACGAGAAAGCAGAGCTCTCCTTTCTCGTGCTGCTACGACCTGCGTGTCTGCCGGAAGTCCCTATTCTATTCTATTCTATTCTATTCTATTCTATTCTATTCTATTCTATTCTATTCTATTCTATTCTATTCTATGAAGGACTTTATATTTATTGGATAGTTCAGAAAATATTTTAAAAGTATTAGCAATAGCAATAGCACTTATATACCACTTCACAGTAATTTACAGCACTCGTTAAGTACTTTACAAAGTCAGCATATTGCCCCCAACAATCTGGGTCTTCGTGTTAGCAACCTCGGAAGGATGGAAGGCTGAGTCAACCTTTAGGTGGTGACAATTGAACTCTGGCAGTCAGCAGAATTAGCCTGCAATACTGCATGGAATAGAGGGAAATCAATGGACCTCCATTGAAAAGATCTTGCTTATTTTCTGTTTTTTTAGCACCATGCCATATCACAAGACAACAGCTAGCTGCAAAAAATTTGTTTGTGTTTGGAGGTCAGAAAAAAACTCGGTTTATTCAAAGTAATCATAGCCTGCAATTTCAGTGCAATGAAGGATATGTCCTTGTGGCTCCATCTGTCAGAAAGTGTGTTGACGCTTACATGGATTTCCCATTATGTATCTCTGGTAAGCATACTAACAATATGATGGATTCCTTTGAGATTAGAACTAATTAAACAAATTAATATAACAATAAATATGAACGTTTGTTTTTAAATCACATTCTTTCAGAAATAACAATCATATCTTGGCATAGAAGTTTAATGGTTGTAATCTAAAACAAAAATCTTAAGCACATCTGCTTGTAGAACAATGTTCTGGCATTTTCCCAAAGATATGAATTATCTCTAAGGTTCAATTCAAAAACTTGAGTTTCAGTTAATAATTATCATTTTATGTTGTTGAAGATACACGTAATATTGGTAGGCATAGGAATTTGTTTCAAAAATTGTGAAGGTTATATAAAAATATATTATTATCATATCATTAGGGGAAACTGATATTTTGTATAATTAAAAACTCTTTTGTTTGAAGTTGGCTTCAGTTGTTAAGTTAGTATCATAGTTATTAAGTGAATCTGGCTTCCCCATTGATTTTTTGGAATAGAACTTTGGAATAGAAATCTGCCACCTATCTTTATTATGATGATGATTTATCTGTAAACCTCCCACTGCAATTGAAAGAGGAGTTCCAAGCAAATTCACAACTTTGGAGAGGACTTTTTGTTCATAAACATTAATGAGAAACCCTTGAGAAAAAGAGAAGTTAATAATTACTTGATAGATATCTCAGAGAAAGAAAAAGATTTTATTCTATGAGGATAAGCTGGAGGGAATGACATAAATTTAATGAGTTAATTGGAATTAGGATGGTATAGCTGTACCTGATATAGGTAACTGAAAGAAAATTTTAATATAACTCCATGTTTGTAAAGTGGGTTTGAAAATGTGTTTTATTTCTTTATATATAATGCTTGAGTAATCTTGTAAAATATTTTTGAAAGTGTATTTGAAAGTATCTATGTTAAGAGAAAATTTTAAAAATATATTAGAATTCAGTGATTTTATTAATATTTTTAAAGAAAAATTTAGAGTTTTAAAATGGATGTTAAAGAAAAGTTTTTCTCTTTAAGATTAAAGAGTCTGAAAGAATATAATGATTAATTTGGTTAATATTAATGACGATCATTTATAAAGATTAATATCTCCTAATAAAAATATATATTATTTTCCATAACAAGAAAATAAGTTGTTAAACTGATTATTTAAAGAAAATAATATATATATATAGTAACATATAATTATTAATTTTAGAAAAGGGTATTTTACTAAGAAAAAATAATGCTTTATAATTTTTATCATAGATTCATAACAAACACATATTTCTGTGTAATTTAAAATATTATTAATATATGTGCAATACATTTAGGTGATTTATATCAGTCTAATATGATAATTCTTAGCAGAGGCATTGTTGATTTGTTTATTTTTAAGATGCTTTTATATTAGCCATTACTTAGATTATCTGTTAAATAGATCTATATTGCTGTTTTTTCCGTGTATATTTCAAAAATACAATAAACACATACACCTTGAATGAATATTCATTAAAGATTTATTGGCATCTTTTTCAATCAATCAAGAAATACAGATAATCTCAAAGCTTTAGGTTGGAATATGGCCAAAGTCTTTACCCTTCATGCTTTCATATTTAATAGAAAGAGGGCAAAACTGCAGTGGTCCACCCAGGACTGAGAACGGAGACATTTCTACTTTATCTGAGAAGCAGTACAGATCTGGCTCTTCAGTAGAATTCAGATGCCAAACATATTATGCCATGGAAGGTCAGAACAGATCTTTCTGTGACAATGGGACCTGGACAGAAGTGCCCATTTGCCTTGGTAAGAAGAAAAGAAAGTCTTCATCTAATTTTCATGAGCATTTTTAATCATTAGGATCCATTCCATTCATTGCTTTCTTTCTTTCTCACATAAAAATAGTTTAATTGGTTTTGATTACAGCAGCTCTCCTTTATCTATGGGTTTAGTTTTACATATGAGATGAACTGGTTAGTAGATGAAAGCTAAATTCTATTGGTAGACTTCTGTAATAAGATAATATGACACATTCTGACTGTCTTCTCTAACAGATTTATTTTCTTTTTCATCTGAGATCCCTGTATGATTCCCAAGGCTGAACTGGAAAGGCAGAAGATAGAAGTTAAAGATGGAATGGATGCATCTGAAAATACATTTGTGCAACGTGGTCATTCTATTGAGTTGATCTGTAAAACAGGATATGTCCTTGCAGCAAATGCTTCCCAATCATCTTCTGTAATCCATTGTAATGGGACACCACCTGTAATTCCTAATTGTGAAGGTGACTCAAAAAGTTTCATTTTACAAACTATGGCTAAGTTAGTGCAAAAGCAGCACATTCATCCTTGAGAATTTTTCAAAAAGATTGTTCACTCATAAGCACAGGATAATACTGTATATCTGCATGGCAATACTGTTTATATCAGGGGTGTCAAACTGGTGGCCCTTGGGCTAGATACAACACGTGCAGGTGACGCCCACCCCAGCTCCACGAAGGGAAAAAATGTTAAGATACATCATATGATGCTGTGAGTTGGGCACCTGTGGTTTATACCATTGGATGCTACAGTAATTGCTTTTGCTAAAACCAAATCCCACAACTGAGTTACTACACTTATATTTTTACAGAATTCATAAACCATACCAAACCAAAATCCATATAGACAGTAACAATAGAAATTGCAACTCAGATACTAACAAGAATATAGGAACTTTTTTTTAAAATTACTGCTAGAAAACATTGCTTTGCCTCTGATCTTGGGGCTAGTAGATTAGTAGATTAGGCTAGTAGATTAATTCTAGTAGTTTAACATCTCCCAGAACCAGTAGTTTCTATACAGGCATAGGAAGAACTGCATGGAGATGTTTGTTTGTTTGTTTGTGCATTCATGGCATTTCTCTGTCATGTTGCTCCTTGTGGATTCTAGGCAATTTACAGATATAAAAAGAGAACAAAATAATAAAAATTGCACTTATACACACATGTCCCTGTAGTTCTATAGTTACCTGTAAGTGACGAGAGAGATGACAATCCTCATCTTAGGGCAGTTGCAAGGAGAAGAATCATTCCCTGACCAAACTGATAGTTGGGGATCCTTAGTGAATGTTTTCTTGCCATCCAAGCTGAACAAGCAGTGGTTATTTGGAAAGTTATTTGGAAACAACCCATTCTTGAACCATATCCAGCTGTAATGGCAGTGAGCAACTCCTTGGTCTGCATTCAGAGGAGCACCTCTATAGCAGTGCATTCAATAATATTACAGAATTAAAATTATGCAGTGAACATGCAGTGTACCCCCAGGGCAATCCCAGGAAGAGCAGTTTTTTTAATTGTGTGTTGTGAAGATGATTTCAATGCACAACAACCATGTAGATTAATTTTCTTCAGGACAATCTGTCCTAAATTTGGTCCTTTAGAACATCTATCAGCACTGTAACTGAGCCCACCTATAACATCAGGTAACAGCAGAACCACTGCAATATTGAGCCCCTAATTTGAAAATGCTACTGGGACTTACAGTGGCACTCAGTAGCAACTATGGGGGCATCACATTGTAGCTTTATGTTTCAATTCAACACTAAAGTAAAGGGAAAGAACAATTATAGCAATTTGTTGAATTTATTTACCATCTTCCAAGTAAACACAAGGGTATTAAAGTATTTTTAATAGTTATGGATAATAGTTATGGACTAATATGGATAGTCACAGTATTATTTTAGACACCAAGTAATTTAGTTAGCTCTTAGCAGTAGGCGTGGCTGCTGATTAAAGTGGTCTGATGGTGATATAGATATAGATCTATACTAGTCTCCCTTTATTAGACCCTATCTTATATTTTTTGAACCCTGAAATAAGTGCTTGGCCTTATTGCCATGCACTCAAAAGCTCGATCGGGTATATTATCAGGGGATGTCTTATTTTGGGGAAAACAGGGTATATATATTAATGGTGTTGTTTCTGTGCTAATAGAAAGCAGTTTCCATCATCTGATACAAGTGCAAGTTTTTCTTTTTTCAATACAGCATATGATTTATTTTGTCCAGAAATTACATGCCACTCTCCAAGAGTATTGAATGGTTCTTTCCGACCTATTAAAAATATATACCATGATGGGGATCTAATTCGAATACAGTGTGACAGTGCATTTATACTTGAAACAGATTATGGCGGAAAGGTGGTTGAATGCACAAAAAATGGATGGTCACCTTCACCAAAATGTGTCTGTAAGTAGAGGTTGCATATATTACTGATTAGAGGCAATGTATTTAACTCTGCACAAGTGTACTTTTTCACATTATTTTACATGAATTTCTTTCCTTCCTTCCTTCCTTCCTTCCTTCCTTCCTTCCTTCCTTCCTTCCTTCCTTCCTTCCTCTTCCTCTTCCTCTTCCTCTTCCTCTTCCTCTTCCTCTTCCTCTTCCTCTTCCTTCCTCTTTCTCTTTCTCTTTCTCTTTCTCTTTCTCTTTCTCTTTCTCTTTCTCTTTCTTTCCTTTCCTTCCTGCCTGACTTCCTGCCTGCCTGTCTTTTCCTAAGGAACAAATTTCACCTAGCACATTTTAGCAGATTTTGCACATATTTAAAGTTTTTATTTAGTTGCAACAGGATACAGGCAGACATAAAAGGAGGGTGTTCTATCACAGGGGTTACAAACTGGCGGTCCATGGGCTGGATGCGTCACATGCAAGCCACACTCACCCCAGCTCCGCAAATGGGAAAAACATGGCAAAATGTCACATGATGGCAACATGACATGGCGAGTTTGACATCCATGTTCTATTAGAACAGAATAAACAAAATTGTACAATTGCAATTCCACCCATTCACATCGAAAACTTTCTAAATATATATGGGATGTGTGCAAGATGTGTTTTAACAAAGTGTGGAACATTTGCTTCTCAAGGAGGAATAATCAAAGTTATAGGTAAATTCAAAGGCAGATAGATACACATGTCAGAAAGGATAAAAATAACACTGACAGTATTACTTTCTGTTAGCAGAATGAGTAAGCCTATTGTAAACATAGATACAAATGATAGATTGGGGAACCTAATGTTTCCTAAATCTTAAACGGAAGAAACAGCAGGCCTAAAAGTTGCTAAATAGCTGGAAATGTTAAATGTTACTGTATGAAATGAATAGCTTTAGAGAGTGGAAGGAAAAGACAAGGTAATTTATTACATCTACCTTCTTCCAGAAATGGAAAAAAAAATCTCACTTCCTGATTTATGTAAATATTTATTTATTTAATTTATTGTTTGTTTATGTACCTTTACATAGATGCCCATTGTGTACCAAGCACTGGGTGGCTCACAACCAAAATATAAAGTCACATCGAACTTAGGTCACCTTAGTCCAATTCTTTTTTTCTTTTTCTTTTTAGATATACATCAACATCATTGCATGAACAGTGTGGCATCTGGGTATCATTCATTTTGATACAAATAACAATAATGATATTAATAATATTTGTTATATTAATCAAGCTTTCGTAATCTTAGTATTGATGCACATATTTGTATTAAAATATAAATCTTCAATATTTAATTATTCAATGTTTCAATATGCCAATGTTTCAATATGCCAATCACAATATTAGTTGAACATATATAATAATACCATCTTTCAACCTCTGGTCTTCCCATCTAGTTATTATTTTTATTCTATTATATAAAAATGTGTATACTAATCACCCCCCTATTTCTTGTTTTTAAGACAGTTCCTTTCTATCCATCATCTCTTGCCTGTTCTAATACTTCAATTCCTATTCATTTTTTTGGCTTGCCTCCCATATTCCTTTCTTGGATCTTTATCTCTATCTAGTCTAAATATTTCTTCCATCTCAACCATCTTATGCTGCCAGTCCTCCAATGTATCTACCCAAGCCCCTACCTCCCTTTCAAAAGTATCTTCGTGCTTATCTGATTTCATTTTTAAATCTCTTAAGATATTTTTCCTTGATTTATTTCATCAGTCATTATTATTTTTATTGTCCTCTCCTTCTTCTCTTCTTGGGGTTTTTTTTTGGGGGGGGCTGATTTGTCTGTTCTATCTTTTCCTCCATTCTTTCTGTTGTCTTCTCCTTTCCCTGGACATTTTGTGAAACATTTTGAAACATCCCTGGACATCCTTGTGAAACATTTTCTATTTTTCTATTTTTCCATCTATACCATGTATAAGGTTCCTTATCTCTCTATGTTTTTTTGTCATAGTATCATTAATATTCTGGAACATCAACATAATTTCTTATAAAAGTCCACTCATTTCCCCTGAAGGAGCATCTTGTCTTATTTTTAATAAATCCCACTCTTGCTCAATAGTCCATAAACCATATATTCAATCCTAACGTTGCTCCTCAGAGAGTACAATAATCATAGTTCTTTATATCCCAGGATTTATCAGTCAGTTCCTTTTAAGTAGTCCAGGATCCTTGTTCTCAGAGTTAAATCTCCAGTAACCATAAGGTAGGTAAAAACAGATCAGTAGATATCACCACAACAATTTTCCCCAGACGTGTAGAGCTGTAGTACATTTTCCATTCGTCAGTAGGTGGTGCTCCCCGCTTGAGTTTCAGTTTCTCCAGTCTGACATGCATTTGACCAGATTTAATTTGATTTATAAAAGCCAAATCAGTTATTTAAGGAAATAGTGACAGCATTTTAAAATGCCTTTCCCAAGCCAGCACCTATCCAGTTTAAAAGTCCAATTTTCTGTGTTTTAAAAGGTTTTTTTTTTTTTTTACTTTTCTCCCCTTAGTTCTTTCTTCCAGGTCAGGGATTTTTCTCTAGGTAGTTATTCACCACTTCAAAAAATAGATCTAAGAGTCTTTTTTCCTGGATTTTTCCCCTTTTAGGGTTAGGTTCTAGGTAAAAAAGGCACCATCTCACCCAGTTCCAATCTGTTCTGGTCCACCAGCTGCCAGTGAAGTTGGCGGCAGACTCGGATGACAAGGAGGTTGGGTAGGAACTTGGGCCAGTTCTGGAGTCTGGGGAAGGCTCTGATGGATGCTCTGCATTGGAAGCAGAGATAGAGCCAGGACCATCTGATATTTCCCAGCCATAGTAGAGGCAGCTGCCTATGGAAGCTGAGATAAGTGGGGAGGAAGAACATCTGGGGTCTGTTCCAGATGAATGTATGTGCAGAGCTGTTAGGAGAGGAGAACAACTGAGAACAAGGAGTCGACTTGGGAAAAAAGGTGCATGTGGACACTGAATGGCCCATCCTTGGCTGGGGAATAAATAGAAGGAAAGGGGAGTGGTGGTTGTGGGACGCAACCATTTGGAATTCAGAAGATTTGGCTCATCATATTTTGTGCCTCAGAGACTGCTTGCCAGAACTTTATTTACAGCTTTGCAGCTGGAAGCTCCCAGCCTGGCAATTATCTCAAACAACTGATAAGGTCTGTAACTGCAGTTAACTCTTTGAAGGAATATTGCCTGGACTTTTCAGTGTGATAAATAAAGAAGTTTTTTGGGGAAAGGAGTCTGTTTCTTGTTTTTGCTAGAAAACAAAGCTAGGCTGGGTCAGAACACAATCACTGTTCATCTACACTGCTCCTGCACTTTCTTTGTTGCCTCAGCTGTCCAAGCTTCATGGCAGCCATAATGGCTGCCTCTTCTGCTCATCATGGATAGGCGGGAAAAAGAAACCCTGGGTCAGACAGGAGAGTTGCGGCTCTCTGCAACCTGCAGGGTGCCCCTCTTTTTCTTCATCACCCATACAGGGTGATTTTAGCTCTTTTTGGAGCCCTCCAATGGTGAGAATTTGGTTGGAAGCATGAATCCACTCCTTGTGTCCAATGTTACCATGACATCAGCTGGAAGTCCCCTTAGTCCAGTTCTAAGGGGGTGATGGGAGGAAGCTAGATCTCAAATGCTTTCTGGAAGGTTAAAGGATGTTCCGTTGGGTAAGGACTACCATGGAAAAGGCAAGGTTTCTAGATCTCCTAAGATGGCAATATTTAAGGAAAGATTTAAATTTAATACTAGCAATGTCATGACCCTTACTTCAGATTCTATTCTAAAGACACTGCTCCAGCTGAACCTTTGAAATATCAGTCTCAGGAGACACCAAGACAAAATTCAGATAAGGAGCAGCTGAGATCATGTTCCCTTTGCTGGAAACAATATCTAAGCCTTGGTACCAGTGGTGGGTTGCCCCCAGTTTGCACTAATTCTATAGAACAGGTAGTAAAACTGGTGGGAGGCTCCGCCCACTGACCCCGACATCATCAGAAGAGCGTGTGTGCATGAGCGAAGCAAGCGTGCATGCGGCCCCGTTGCTAACCTGTAGTAAAGTTAAGTAGAACCCACCCGCTTGGTACTGCTGTGAGAATTTTGTGAATTTTGTTCATGTAAGACGTATTGAACCTCTGACAATTGAACTGGCTGACATCCCTAAACTGATTCTTGGAATCCTGGATTGGATTTGGGATATACTTCTGCATACTCATATTAAAAAAAAAGAACACTTCAGGCAAGCTTCTGGTTCATTGATATTCTTTGTTCACTGTTTACCACTTCAAGCTTGAAATAAATTTGCAAAATAGTATCACCATAACAACCATAATGGAATATGAAATGAATTTAAATTCTTTTCTTTAATTATCCTCTCCTTCCTGCTACAATTTTTTTTTCTGATTTTCTAGTAATAGTTATTTCATTCATTTGTTATTCAGACGGAAAATGAGTCAAGTACAAAACTAAAAGCAAGGCTTTTCTCTGTTTTTCCTCCTTTTACCTATTTCTCTAGATCCTTAAACCTTTGATGCTTTCTGACACTTTGTAATTTTATAATCATATGTTCTCTTTCAAGTTTACTTTCTTATGGATTATTGCATTTTCCTTGTCATTATTTAGCAAAGTCCACCAATTCTGTCTTCACTACAACTCTAAGCAATCAGCATCTCCTTTAAAGATATTTATGGTTTATTTAGTTCAGTGTTTCTCAACCTTGGGACCTTGAAGGTGAGTGGACTGAGAACTCCGAGAGTTGAAGTCCACACATCTTCATATTGCCAAGGTTAAGAAACACTAGTTTTTTAAAGAAGCAATTTGTAAAAATAGCATTTCAAATGTGACTGTACTTTTAACTCATTTAAAACTTGTCACATTCCTGTCAAACTTTTTGCAAGTGACTTTAAATTCTTAAAATTGTTGTTTGTTTTCTTTAATCCAGAATGAAGGCTCACTCTTCAAGTTTCTTGCTGTTCTGAAAATCCCTTTTAACATCTTACCCTTCTGCGCATGTCCAAGATGGCGGCGCCCGCTGAGACGACGATCTAGGCGGGGGGCGCCGACCTATCTTTTGGGTCCTTGGGGGTCAGTTTTTTAATGCTATGACCCCAGGACCAGTTGGGGGAACACCCTGCCAGCAAGGAGAGGGTTTTCTCCCCTCCTTGACTGAGCAGGGGGCGAAACGGCGGCGCTGAGGGCAGTCGGGCTGCTCAGCTGGTCGGCGGTGGGGCCTTCGGCGGCAGCGGCGGTGGCGGCGGGTGGTAGCGGCTTTTTCCTCATGACGGAGACTCCCAGGACAGCGGAGCAGCGAGGCAGCGCTGCCCGGAGGACAGCCCATGGTGGGTGAAGATTGAAACCCAGGGGGTGCCCAAAGGGTTGCAGAAGGTGTTGGGCACCCCCCCCTGAGGACCCTGGGGGCACCCCCATCCCCCCCCGGCAATATTCCTCCCCCTTCGGGGGGTTGGAATTGGGGGGTAATTGGATGGCAGCTGCTAGGCAGCTGGAAGACGCTGGCGACCCCCCCCCTCCGCTTTTTGAGTGGAAGTTGGGGGGGGGCAAATAGAATACAAACTGTCGCTGGAACTTGGCTGGCCCCTGGTATGATATCTTGGCCTGGGCCTTGGGGGGTTTTTAATCTGAGCCCTATGGGGTCTGAGGGTGCTGGAGATAACTGCCCCTTTCCGCTCCCCTCCTCCCCAGCGCTTCCCTTTTTTTTGAGACCTATGCCCACCTGACCAGAAATTAGCCTGTGAGACTCACGTATCGCCATGTATTTGTCATCTGCATTCCCCTGACTGTGGAGAGAACTATTTCCATCTGAAAACTGGAGGCCGGGATATGGCTTCATCCCATCGGCCGAGGGGGCTGGACATCAGTTAATCACCGTGAGAGGGTGACCTGGTGTCGAGGTCCCTGGAGGCCGAACCGAGATGACTTCATGTTGTACCTTGTCAACGGAAGGGCGTGGACCAGCCGCTGTGAGAGGGCGGCTTTTTGGACCTTGACCCCTGGACGCTACGGTTGGCACCGGTTCATTGCTGCCATTCACCCCAAGAAGGGGTTGATCAGCTAACCAACTACCGTGAGAGGGTAGTTGGATTTTATTTTTCTTGCTCCCCCGGATTGTGGTCGTCTTGGAATTTGGACTTTGTCCCCTGTGGTGAGAGGACAGTGGACTTGGCCCCGTGAACAGGTCTTTGGGACCCCACCATGTCTTCTTATTTCTTCTCTCCCTTGGACCTTTATGGACCCTCAGACTATGGTCGTGTTAACCCGCTGAAATCAAGATGTACTCAGCAGCGGAGCTTCTTGGTCTGCGAGATTCCCCCCTCTCGCAGGCTTGGCCCTCCACTCTATCGAGGGCCTACCTCGATGACGGGTTTTGGAGCCCCGAGAGGTGGCATGCCGCAAAGAGGGGGTTGTGGGGTTTTTTAAAACTGTCTTTGTCTAATCTTTTAGGGGGATGGGGGAGGGGGGAGGGGAGGGAGGGCTATAGGCCGGGCTTGTCACAGGGGCCTGAAACGGGAGGCGGGGAACGGGGTGAGGAGGAGCTCGCTGTAGAAGGTAAAGAGTGTAACTCCATCAGAGCCATGGTTGGGAGGGGCAGATATGGCGGGAGCAGGGGGCCGTATCATGTATTGGGGGCACGTAGCCGCTGTCTCCAAGCGGTGGCGTGCCTCGGCCCTCAAGACTCTTCTCGCTCCCCGAGTTGTTCAGAGTTACGGCGTCCGGGCCTGAGGTTGATGCTGTGTAATGCCAGGTCCGTGGTTAATAAGGCCCCCCTCATCTGTGATCTTATTCAGGAGGGGGGTGCGGACCTGGCAGGTATTACGGAGACCTGGTTGGGCCAAGAGGGGGGGGTCCCCCTCGTAGAGCTGTGCCCGCCAGGTTTCCGAGCATTTCATCGACCAAGGGCCCAGGGCAGGGGTGGGGGGGTGGCGGTCATTATAAGGGAAAGTCTGGATCCAAGGGAGACCACTGTACCTCAGATAGCCGGATGTGAGTCGCTCCTGGTGAAGTGGGGCCATGGTGTGCGGGTGGGCTTGCTGATCGCGTACCTGGCTCCCTGCCACGTGACAGCGGCCCTGCCCGAGCTTCTCAACGTTATTGCCGAGGTGGCGGTTGATACCCCCAGGCTTCTGGTCATGGGGGATTTCAACCTGCCGTCTGTCGGTGAGGCGTCTGGGTTGGCTCGGGAGTTTATGGCTTCCATGACAGCCATGGACCTGACACAATTAATTCTTGGCCCCACTCACACAGGAGGACACACTCTGGACTTGGTTTTTGTCTCTGGTCAGTGGTTGAATGGCCTAGATGTAGGGGATATAGTTATTGAACCCCTGTCATGGTCGGACCATTCTCTCCTGAGGCTAGACTTTCTGACCGCCGAACCCCACCGCAGGGAGGCGGAACCGATTAGGTGGTTCCGCCCCAGGCGCCTGATGGACCCTGATGGGTTTCAGAGGGAGCTTGGGCCAATGCCCGAAACTCTGGCTCATGACTCGGTCGAGGACCTGGTGGCCGCCTGGGATAGGGCGGCCGCCAGTGCCCTGGACCGAGTCGTGCCTTTGCGGCCTCTGACCCGGCACCGAATCTGCCCGGCTCCTTGGTTCTCTGAGGAGTTGAGGGAGATGAAGCGCCGGAAAAGACGCCTAGAGAGTGGTTGGAGGCTGAGTCGATCTGAATCCGACCGAACACTAGCTAGGTCCCATCTTAGGACCTATTTGGTGGCGATAAAAGCGGCAAAGCGTAATTACTTTTCCGCTCTTATTGCATCGGCAGATAACCGCCCAGCCGCCTTGTTTAGAGTGACCCGCTCCCTCCTACATCAGGGAGCGCGGGAGGACCTCTTGCAAGGGCGGGCTGAGGATTTTGCACAGTATCTGCACGATAAAATCGCTCAGATTCGGGAAGGCTTGGACTCTGACTGGGTAGATTCCAGCGAGGTGACTGAGGCTGGTCTTGAGAACGTTATCTGGGATGAGTTCGATCCTGTAACTCCCGAGGACGTGGACAGGACTTTGAGGAGTCTAAACGCAACCACATGTTTATTGGACCCGTGTCCTTCCTGGCTGGCACTGGCCACTCGGGAAGTTACACGAGGCTGGCTCCAGGGGATTATAAATGCTTCTTTGAGTGAGGGTTTCTTGCCTGCCGCCTTGAAAGAGGCGGTGGTGAGGCCCCTCCTCAAGAAGCCTTCTCTGGACCCGGCTGTTTTGGCAAATTTTCGTCCTGTCTCCAACCTTCGCTTTGTTGCGAAGGTTGTTGAGAGTGTGGTTGCGCGCCAGCTCCCACAGTACCTGGAGGAAACTGTCTATCTAGATCCGTGCCAGTCCGGTTTCAGACCTGGGTACAGCACGGAGACGGCATTGGTCGCGTTGGTGGATGATCTCTGGAGGGCTCGGGACAGGGGATGCTCCTCTGTCCTGGTCCTATTAGATCTCTCAGCGGCTTTTGATACCATCGACCATGGTATCATGCTGCGTCGGTTGGGGGGTCTGGGGGTGGGAGGCACCGTGTTACGGTGGTTCTCCTCCTATCTCTCCAACCGATCGCAGTCTGTGTTGGCAGGGGGGCAGAGGTCGACCTCGAGGCGCCTCGTTTGCGGGGTGCCACAAGGGTCGGTCCTCTCGCCGCTCCTGTTCAACATTTATGTGAAGCCGCTGGGTGAGATCATCCGTGGTTTTGGGGTGAGTTGCCAACTGTACGCTGATGACACTCAGCTGTACGTCTCCACCCCTGACCACCCCAATGATGCCCTCGAAGTGATGTCCCAGTGCCTTGAGGCCGTGCGGGTCTGGATGGGGAGGAACAGGCTTCGTCTCAACCCTTCCAAGACCGAGTGGCTGTGGATGCCGGCGTCCCGATATAGCCAGCTAGTACCATCGCTGGCTATTGGGGGTGAGTCATTGGCCCCCACAGAGGGGGCGCGCAACTTGGGTGTCCTCCTGGATTCACGGCTGTCCTTGGAAGGGCATGTGGCGGCCGTGGCCAGGGGGGCCTTTTATCAGGTTCGCCTGGTGCGCCAGTTGCGCCCCTTTCTGGATCGGGACTCCATGTGCACGGTCACTCATGCACTCGTCACGTCTCGCCTGGACTACTGTAATGCTCTCTACATGGGGCTCCCCTTGGGGTGCACCCGGAGGCTCCAACTGGTCCAGAATGCGGCCGCGCGGGTGATTATGGGAGCGACAGGGCGCTCCCATGTGACACCTCTCCTGCGCGAGCTGCACTGGCTTCCGGTGGTCTTCCGGGTGCGCTTCAAGGTGTTAGTTTTGACCTTTAAAGCGCTCCATGGCATGGGACCGGGGTACCTGCGGGACCGCCTGCTGCTACCGATAACCTCCCACCGGCCAGTACGCTCACACAGAGAGGGCCTTCTCAGGGTGCCATCAGCCAAGCAATGTCGGCTGGTGGCCCCCAGGGGGAGAGCCTTCTCTGTGGGGGCACCCACCCTATGGAACGAGCTGCCTCCAGAAGTTCATTTGATCCCGGACCTCCGCACTTTCCGAAAGGCCCTTAAGACCTATTTATTTCAACAAGCCGGCCTCGCTTGATTGTTTTAATGGGGTTTTAACAAAATTTTTCTTATTGATTCCTGGGGTTTTAAATTGGGTATTTTAATGGGGTTAGAATTTTATTTGGAACGCCAATGAATTTAATTTAATTTTATTATTCTTTTAATGTTTGTATTATATGTGTTTTAAATCTGGTTGTTCACCGCCCTGAGTCCCCCTCCCGGGGAGAAGGGCGGTATATAAATTGAAATAATAAATAATAAATAAAAAACTTTAAAATTATTTTGATCCAAATGTGCTTAAGAATGTAAGGTTTTAAGTGAAGCCAATGTCCTTAGAGTTTTCATTGTATTACATTGGCTCTTTGATTTCCTCTGGGACAGGTCTAATCAGTGTTGATGGGAAGAGAGACCTATCCCACAGGTCTTTGATTGCAAGTTGCTTCAGTGCTCCGTACTGCTCCCACTTCTGTTTAATATTAATTTGAAGACACTGGGTGTCACTGAAAGAATTTCATTTGATTATGAAAATAACTGAGTAACCGATGGCATTATGACTGATTATTGCCCATTCCCAATGATTATGATAAAAAGCCATTTATTCAATGTGATCCTGTGTGGATTCTATTTAGATGAAAAATGAAATTAGAAGTACAGACTTCTTTCTAATCATTTAGATTTATTAAATAGCATTTCTTTTTTTTATTATTCCAGTGATTACAGAGAATATTAATGAAAAAAACTTTTGTTTGCATTTTATAGTAGAAATAACTTGCCAGGCAGACTATATTGAACATGGAACCATATTATCTCCAAAGGTCATTTATAAAGAAGGTGAGAGAATACGATTCTCCTGTAATGAAGGATACACATATGTTGACAGACCAGATGCCATATGTACTATGTATGGATGGAGTACAAAACTTCAATGTACAGGTATGTATGTTTCTAATGGTCATGGTTACTCTGAAAACTTATACACACTGGATGCATAGGATTGCAGCTTCAATCAATCTGAAAAAATTCTGGTGGTTTAGGAAAGGAGCCTTTGTGTGTTTGTATTTGATTTCATTTTCACCAGAGATACTTACAGATAACATGAATAACAAATATTCTCTTACAAGAGTCATCTTCCTTTGCTTTAACATGTAAAAATGCTGTTTCAGTTTTCCTCTGAATCTACTGTATAGGAATACTATCTATGTCAGTGATGGTTAACCTTTTTGGTGCCGAGTGCCCAAAGCATGCACGCAAATGCATATGTGTATGCCCCAATCCCCAAAATGTAACGCGAGTGCCCCCTGTGCATGCACCCTGCCCCCATGGATGTGTGCAAGTCCTCCATGCATTTGCCTCCTCGTACCCCATTTTGGCTTCCAGGCTGGTGCGGGTGGCAGAAATGGAGTAGAAAGGTAGAGTGTACTGTGGGGAATCTGCGGAGATCGGGGAAGGCCTGCCCCGTGCACATGCGCGGCAGAGACCCAAAGACCAGCTGGTTGGCGGGAGGCACACACATATGCATGGTGGAGCTGGGTTGGGGCAACGGCTGGTGTGCCCGCTGACAGGGCTCGGTGTGCCACCTGTGGCACGCATGGCATAGGTTCGCCATCACAGATCTAGGTGATAGTCCCACAAGGCAGCAAAAGAAGCTATTTTTGGAAGCATTGGCAGAATTGACCAACAGAAAACAAGTGGCCATCAGATAGTGTTCGGCAGCAATTTTATTTCAGACAATGTTTTTCCATAGAAAAAAAATTCATAGAAAAAAGTTTCAAAATATCCATGTAAAAGAGGTGTGATTGTTTAGTATTGTTGAAAGAAAAATTGGTGCAATGAAAACTAGTAGTGATGATAGTGAATTTCATTGAAAGATTTCTGTCTTGATATTACAATTCCCAACCTATCATCGTTGACCAGCAGCTGCATCTTCCATTGTGTTTTAGAACCTTGCACAAGCCTTCTGATGTTTCTACTGATTGCTATTATTTCTAGGTGCTTGATTATCCAATCATGTGGCTTGGAGTAATCAACCAAAACTATGTTCAAGTTGGACTTTCTTCTCCTGCAGTTTTCTATCATCACTTTATCAATTAGGAGCTGATCTTTTGTTCCTCTGTTATTTGGGTAGTTTGTTTTTAAGTAGATGCTATGTTTTAGCTACTAATACATATACACCAATGTGAAATCACAGCTGCCAGTTTTTTAGCTACTGTTTGCCTTAATTCATATCAATTTCTTCCCAAGAACCTAAGATGTTATAATGTATTAGGGTAGCATATTTGTGGATTCAAATATTGTGGCCGTTTGTAGATGATGAATGGAAATTTTGTGAATGCGCAGATGTTTTAAATACCATCCAAGATTTTGTGTTATGGCATCTAGTATGCCAATAATGACTAGGACCACCATGGCAAGATTATGCCATAATGTAAAACAGCATGGTGACTTTGGACCAATCAGTCTCAGCTCAACCTATATCATATGGTTGTTTTGAGATTAAAATAGGAGTATAAAGGAGTATTATGCATTTTGGCCCCTTTGAATTACTTAGAAAGCAATAAAGCAGGATAAAAATTGAATAAATATTTCAACTTTGATTTTCACATCTTAACACTTTGTGATCTTTTTCAGTTCTTGTTTCTGATTCTATTATCCTCTGATATTGCCGTCAATATTCCACACTTTCTTATTTTCAACCACAGTTAAACCTGGTGTGAGCCAAAACTTATTTATTTCTGTTAGGAAATCCCATAATATTTTAACTTTTCAACTACTTTTCAACTACTTTTCCAGTTCTATGTTCTCACACATTTTTTGTTATTTTGTTGTTTTTAATCATTTATGTGATTTCTTGCATGAGCTGTGTAAATGATCAACTGTTCCTTCCTTCTCTGCATAATATGTACTTTGAATCATTTGACAATTTTTCAGTTGTGGTCTTAATAGTATTAAATTGAATAGTTTGGTCTTCAGCAGCTAAAATCAATTTTTCAGTTTCTTTTTTTAACATTCCAGTTGTAACCATTGCCAGGTTTTATCTTTATTCCCCTCAAACCTTTGTAGAAATTAACCATGTAGTGCTTTTCCTTGATGGGATTTTGTTTGAGTTTTTGTTAAATTATTTCAAAATTCATTTTTTTTTGTTTCCAGCACATTCAGCAAATTCTAAGTTTTAACTTGCATCGGCGTTTGTTCTGGGCTTTTTAAATATATAATCTACTAATATATGGTTTTATTATTGTTATTGTTGTTACTATTTTAGATGTAGGTAAGTAAGTACTAAATTATTTAAATGTAATAAATCCTTGGGAAGGGGGTCAGTGAACAATCTTAATTATCATGAAGGGGATGAAGAGTTTGGGGATCCCTATCTTAGGGGAAAGATACAGGTATCAGCTTTCCTCTGCCAGATGTCCTCTAAGTTTGATACATGCCAACTTTTGTACGTTGAGGTAATTGCTTGGTAACTTGTGCTGCAATCACCAACTTTCCAGGTGATATTGTTCTCTGGTATTTTCCCCATATTGAGAAAGTAAGAATGATTCCCTTGACGAAGAGATATGCAGAAACTATTGCCTAGGGAAAATGGGTTGAAGCACTTTTAAGTTGAAAAAACCAAGATAACATTTTGAAGGCTCTCATGAATTCTTTACTATTTACTGAAGGAAAGAAGTTGAATATAGCACAATCAGATGCATAAGATATTGTTATTTTAACAAATTTCATGATAGTAGTCTTAAGCTTCCTTAGGCCATCCATCTGGTGAGGCTGACTAGAACTGAAACATATGATAGAAAGGTTTACAGCTTTTTTTTTTCTTTGCAAATTGGAAAAAAAAATCATAAAGAAAATACATTCTATAGGTCCACTTCAAGATTTATAGCACAAAGACCTCTCCTAATTTTGCAATACATTAATCTCATAGGCAGTGACTCCATACTCATCTTTCTCTATAGAAATTCAATGTCCACCTCCACAAGTGAGGAATGGCCTCTTTCGACCTTACCAATCTCAATATACGTATAATGATGCAATTGAGATATGGTGTTCTCCTATGCCAAATTTCGGAAATAAATTTTCTAAATGCACTGCTAATGGTTGGAGTCCACCTCCTCTCTGTTAAGGTAAGCAGTTTTTTTTAGTTTCTTTGTTTTTGGTTTCTTTCTAAAGCAGAAATTGCTTTATTGTTTATGAATGGTAAATTGCTTTATTGACAATGAATGATTTGTTATGGAATAATAATAGTAATTATTATTATTTATTATTTATTAATGCTTGTAATTCACCCTGTTTGTTAGCCAAACTTGAGCATTTGTATATAAGCATTTGAGAACTTTATGTCTGTCCATGGGTGTGTTTCCTGGATCTCCTATTTGGTATTTGAGATTTTCATCAATAGTTTTATAGCTTCAAGCTTTTGTAGCTTGAAGGAGAAAGGCTCAGATGAATTTCATCCTAGCTTGCAAAAAATGCTGGCACAAAATGTCAACTATAGTTTGAAGTATGCTACGGAGTAGAAACCACATTAGAGTAGAAAAAATAGGATATTTGTACAGGATATTTCTCTATAAGTTAATAGGCAGGGACAGAGAGATAAAAATAACTGCCACATTATCTGCTCTGGGTGAATTTTTCATTATAAAATTCTTGGGTTGGAGCCAATAGTCCATTGCATCAAAGACATTTCATTTAGTAATGACTCATCCAATTCATCTGATACATTTCAGGGGGTCTACTCTGAGCAAAACTAAATTTGGATTCAGTTCAGTTGCTTTACTTATCCTAAAGGTTATTCATCAGATTCACTCTGCCTGTCAGAATACTAAAATATAAAAAAATTCTTGATTAGCATCAAGATTCCTAAAATGTTTAAGGTTTTATTGAATCAACAATGCTTTTAGAGATGAAAAAAAGGAAACAATTGTTTACTGATAGAAAGCTGTACAATCTACTCTGGAACAAGTCTCCATTTTGTTCATTTGATTTAATGTGCAGATACACAGTAATCATGTCTGATATTTCATTCATGTTGCCCATGTGTGGAATTAATTTAAAATTGCAAAAGTATCAAGGGTGTATTCTGCTACAGAGGAAGATGTATAAAACATAGTTCTTTAAAATATAATTTGCAGATTCATATTGTATTTTGTAGGTTGAAGACAGCAGTCCATCTGGACATTAGTAATTATGGATCATTCTCTTTAATAACACTGCATGAAACTTCATTGTGATCTCTGGATTGTCTGCAACAGTTTGTAATGGATCTTGAAGATAAAAGCCTACTTTCTAAAAAATTACATTTTAGTACTTAGTATTATTGATAAAATGATAATGCAGTTTTCAACAAATTTATTGGTCATCTTTATTATAATATATGATATACATTTTTCAAAATGTACCTGAAGTCAATAATGTATACCTTTACTGTATGTATAACTTTTAGCCAAAACATTTGATTAATGAGAATAACCAATCATCAGCCCTTCTTAAAGCAGTCACAATAGACAATAAATTATTGAAAATATTTTAGCATGAAGTGTTGATTTCATTACATAAATAAACTCATCTGTAAAAATCATTTTCATTTCTTATTTTCTAAAGATATGTAAATTTTCACAGATATCAGCTAAGATGAAGAGGTCCTGATGCTGATTGAGCTCAATGGTTTCATCAAGGCTTTTACTTACAAAGCTCTTTCACAACATTTTTTATTCACCGGGAGCATTCACTGCCATGTGTGATGATTTAAATTTATATAAAGGTAAAGATTTCCCTATCAGTCATGTGCTACTCAAGAGAATGATGCTCATCTCCGTTTCTTGGCTGAAGTAGGCAGCATTGTCTGAAGGTAATTTCTGTGGTCACATGGCCAGCATGGGTATAGGCCAAAAGGTGCATGGAATATTATTACCTTCCCACTGAAGTGGTACCTATTAATCTACTTACATTTGCATGCTTTTAAACTGCTAAGTGGGCAGAACTGGAGCAAGCACTGAGAGGTCATCCTGTTGCATGGAGCTTGGGTCTTGAACATGGTCTGTTAGCTCTCCAGGTGACAAGCTCAGCATCTTTAATTACTGAGCCATCATATTTCTTATGTCTAACTATGTCAAACAATAGTCAGTCAGTCAGTCTGTCTGTCTGTCTGTCTATTTATCTATCATCATCTGCATATATTTGTGTGTATATATATGTCTGTGTCTGTCTGTCTATCTATCTGTATATGTATGTGTGTGTATGTGTACACACACACACACACACACACACAGATAGATGATAGACAGATAAACAGGCAGATACACACACACACACACACACACACGGTAGTCCTCGACTTTACAACACTTTATTTAGTGACTGTTCAAAGTTACAAAGTCATTGAAAAATGTGGTTTTTCACATTTACAACCATTGTTGCATCCCCTTGATTACATGATCAAAATTCAGATGCCTGGAAACTGATTCATATTTATGATAGTGGCAGTGTTTTAGGATTATGTGAACCACCCCATTTGTGACCTTCTGACAAGCTAAGTCAATGCAGAAGCTAGATTCATTTAACAACCATGCTACTAATGTAAAAAGTACAGTGATTCACTTAATAACAGTAGCAGGAAAGGTCATAAAATGGGGTAAAACTCACTTAACAAATGTCTCACCAACAGAAAATTTGGGCTCAATTGTGGTTGTAGATCAAGGTCTCTCTCTCTCTCTCTCTCTCTCTCTCTCTCTCTCTCTCTCTCTCTCTCTCTCTCTGTGTGTGTGTGTGTGTGTGTGTGTGTGTGTGCGTGCATGAAAGTTTATGTCAGTTGTGTTTTGGTATTGCATTAGCCAATGTTGTGGTTTGAGGATGTCTAGATTGTACTAGAGAAAAAAGAATGCAGAAAAGTTCATATTAAAGATGATTCTAGCCCTATAAATATTCATATATATGCAAACACACATATGTAGATATTTGCATACATGCATATACACATATATCAATTAAAAAGCCTTTTTGCCAGTTCCTGGCAATACATTTTGCAATGTTTACCAAAGCTATGGCTCGAAATCCTCCTCACACTGAATCCTGAAGTTATTCTTGCAAGACTTACTTTATCCGTCCTGCAATAAATCATCCTGCTTTTCATTTTTCTAAAACTGTTATACTCAGACATTATATTAAGAGTTCTACCACAAACAAAACACATGCAGTTTTCTAACTTCTCATGCTAATACCAAAATTGTGATGAAGATATATTGTTGGCTAGAGAGCATTACAAGAAGAGATTGATTTTCTTGTGTAAGTTCCTTCCTTCTCATGATGCTTCTTCAGCTCTTTTACATGATACAAAAATGGATGATAACTGTGGTTCTGGGCAGATTGTTTGGACATACAAAGTGTAAAGAGTAAGAGGTTCCCTTAAGAAAATTTGCAGTTGCTGATCATGGGCAAAGATAGAAGGGTTTCTGCAGAAAGGGAACAAATCTGTGATATCAAGTGCATGCCATTATGCAAACTTTTATGTAAACAATATATTTCACCTGTACAACATTCTCCTGACATATGTGACATAAGTTGTGGTTTATATCAGTTGTGTTTTGATATTGCCTTAGCCAATTTTGTGGCTTGATGATGTTTGGATGGGGCTAGGGGAAACAGAATGCAGAAAGTTCATATTAAGTCATAAATCATAAGTTTATTTTGTCAAACATATATAAGATAACAGGTAAAAGTATAAACATAATTTGAATACATGAAAACAGTAAGTAAATTAAATTAAATTAAAGGTGATTCAATCTCTATAACCTAAACCAGACTGGGAAATCAAGTAATGAATTAGCGAAAACCTAGAGGCAAACGAAGTAATAACCAAAAGCCAACATGGGTTTTTCAAAAGCATATCATGCCAGACAAACTCTATTAATTCTTTGACAAAGTAACAAAATTAGCAGACCAGAGGAATGTGGATATAATTTATTTGGACTTCATAAGGCATTTTATAAAGTAGACCATAACCTCCTATTTGATAAGATAGAAAAATATGGATTAGACAGCAGATTCATAACTGGCTGACCAATTGCACTCAATGAGTAGTCCTCAATGGAACTTCATCTACATGGAGGGAAGTATACAATGGAGTACCCCAAGGCTCTGTTTTAGGCCCAGTACTCTTCAACATCTTCATCAATGACTTGGATGAGAGGATAGATGGGAAACTCATCAAATTTGCAGCTGACACTAAGCTGGCAGGAATAGCTAACACTACAGAAGATAGGCTTAAGATACAGAGGGATCTTGACAGGTTTGAATATTGAGCACCCTCTAACAAAATGAAATTCAATGGTGAAAAAAAGTAAGATTCTACATTTAGGCAAGAAAAACAAAATGTACAGGTACAGTATATGTGATACTTAGCTTAATATAGTAGTAACTGTGGGAGGGATCTTGGAGTCATAGTGGACAATCATTTAAATATGAGCCAGCAGTATGCTGCAGCTGCCCCAAGAGCCAACAAGTTGTGAATGCTCCAACACCAGAAATTGTTAAGAATAGATTGCATAACCGTTTATCTGAAATCAAATACATTTTCTCTTACACATAGGAATTTTCCTGGTTAGTAAGAGAAGAAGAGTAGATTTTGGATCCTTCTGATACAAGGTAATGCTATTTTTTTAAAAAAAATTGATTTATATGCCGCCCTTCTCCGGAGACTCAGGGCGGCTTACAATGCATTAAGCAATAGCCTTCATACTTTTGTATATTTATATTTATACAAAGTCAGCTTATTGCCCCCAACAAACTGGGTCCTCAATTTACCCACCTTATAAAGGATGGAAGGCTGAGTCGACCTTGAGCCTGCCTGGGATTGAACTCGCAAGTAATTGCAGCAGCTGGATCTTAAATGCTGCCTTTGTAGGAGGCATTACTCCCCTACGCTACTCAGGCTCTTGTTTTCTCTGTTCTTCTATCAACCTGGGGGTTGATAATATTTTGCCCTTCTGGATATTCATAGAAGTGCAACCCTAACCTAGATCTGCAGTATCTAGTGGGGGGAAAAAAAAACAGGTACCAAAGCAGGTAAAAATACTCTTCCTGATAAGGTTGGCTAATGGTTAACTAAATTTGGCTAAAGATTGTTAAACTTCAGATTCATTTAATGAAAGTATTGGATAGGTGCAAATCATCAAATTTCTACACTGCCTATTTTGTCTGAGTCATTCTGGATGCTTTACAATAAAAATACAGTGTTAAGAGCTGGAAGAATGAGAAAACTGTTCGCATAATAATTTTGCTGTTAGCTTCTGTTACATATCAACCCTGGAAAGCAAGTGACAACTTTTCCTTCTGAAGAGTTTGAAGGACTGCCTGAAAAGCTGAACTATTTGCTTCATTTCTTTGTTGCTATATTATTCCAGTAATATTTCCTCCTCCCAGGTTTCTTGACAACAAACAAACATAAAATGACGAAGGGATGGTAGTAATTGGAAGAAATGAGCTGAGATATCCAAACTGCTGAACTGAGGTTTGGTAGTTCAGGCATTTCCTGAAGAACCATGAAGAGCTGGCTGCTCCTGGTTGCTGCTTTTCTTCTGTGGCCAAGCTTCTCTTCTCAAAATGGTAAGTTAAGAAGAAGAGAAATCAAGGGGTTACTAAATGAAACCTTTTTTACAGCATTCAATAAAGGAACAGTTATTTTTTTAGTGAAACTAAATAGTTTCATTTTCTATCTGTGACTTTCTGGAAATTTGTAATGGCAGATAATTTAAGAATACTCCCTCTGAAATACAGGGTTTTTCAGCAACTGATTTGTGAATCAGTTGCAAAATTATTTTGTATCAGTATTGTAAATTCACACTCTTGAGGGATTTTGTTTCAGTTAATAAAGAACTTGATACAATAATAACCAAGTGATTCCCATGTCTAATAAAGGTAGTTTAAAACTGATGTAAAAGTTTACTTCAGAACAAAATATAGAATAGAGTATAGAATATAGAATAATTGGGTTGGAATAATAATTACTTACCAAATACTTTATGTCAGACTTTCGCTAAGTTTGGCAGAATAAATCTTTATAAAACAACTTACTGTAGTTAAATCTATCTTTTTATTTATACTTTGCATACATAGAAGCATGAAGTCTGATGAAATTACATTTAATTAATTAAATTATTAATGAAATCCCTGAGGCTGAGGCTGCAAAACTTAATACTGGATATCTGGCTCAATTTTTGTAAGGAACAAACGAAGGTCTCCTCTTTTGGAAATATTCAGGCAGTTTCTTTTTTTGGTCATAATATGATTAACAGCACTAAAGCCTGATTCCACAAGATATGAGGTAGGGAAAGTATCAATAAACTGAATATCATTTTCCACATATTTGGATATAAGCCAGGCATTTTTTAATTTTGCCATAGGTTTTCATATCCACTGCTATCAAATTTATGTTTACTTTCTTCATCATATCTAACCGTTCTTGGCAAATTGTATCAGCCTCTTCAATATTTGCAGTAAAAGGATTTTTCATCCAGTCATACACCTTCAATTTCAAAATATCTTCAAATTGTTTTTCCATGTCCAATTTAAGTTTGTTGAGGTGGCGACTGAATCTGTCAATATCCTCTGGAGTTACATCATCTTTTATAGATGATAATTCAGGAAACTGATGAAATTCTCTCTTCAATAGATTATAATGAAGTAGTTCAAGTTTGTCAATAAATAATGACACAATACTTTGGCAACCTATAAGAGTTTTATTAGCTCCTTGAAGCTGCAAATCGACATCATTAAATCCCTTGAAAATATCTGCCAAATAAAAGGCATCATTCTTTACTGTTTTTAACTGTTGACACACATTGGTTTCATTATGACTTTCAAAAAATTGTATGACACTATCATATAATGCTACAAAACAAGCCAAAGATGTACCTGTTAGGAAATGATTATTACCTAACTTGTTGGGTTGACAATATATAAACAATCATTATAGGTTTAAGACTGCTGTATTGCTGTATTGCATTATACTGTGTCCTGATTGGTTAGCTCTGTAGCCAATGTTCTTAAGAGCAAGCTAGAAACATGGTTTGTTTCTCTTTGCTAATTGTTACTGTTTTTTGCTGTTTGCTGTGTTTTGCTACTGTTTGCAAACACAGAAGACCTGATTATTGTTTATGACTACAACAACTGGTAAGAAGACTTTGTTATTGGATTATCCCTGCACTATTGTTTAACATCTACTGCTTTATCTGTGTATGACCTGGACTGTTTATTGGACTGTGCCTTATTACTATTTCCTAAAAGTAAACACAACTCAGTGTATCTCTGTGTTGGCTGTGCTTATTCATAACTGCTCTCAGTTGCTTTCATGTGCACACCCTTGCTACTCAAGAGTTGCTCTGCAAATTCCTCAACATTGGTGTTGTGGCTCCGTTGCCTGAGCCTGTGTCATTGGCAGAGACAGAGTCTGAGAGTGAGGGGGAGGAATTGGCAAGGCCTCCCTCTCCAGGACCCTCCTCTCTGGCAGTGCCTCCGGAGGACACTGAAGGGCAAGAGATAGGCCCAGAACCAAGCACGTCCACACAGCCACAGGTGGACAGTGATGAGGGTAATGAGTCTTGGCTGGATCCTCGGCAGCGTCGCAAGGACAAGCGCGCACAACAGAAGAAAAGGCGTGCCAGAGATTAGGCTGAGTCACTGGACCACACCCCACAGGGTATAAAAGGGGGTGAGTTAGCCTTTCAGACTCTGTGACGGACAAAACAAACTCCTTTTGAGTCACATTGCATCTCTGGAAACAGCAATTTCGGCTTGGCTTTTTATTCTTACAAAGGGGACTATTCCTTATCAGAGGCATTTGTTTGTTGATAAAAATTCTTGGCAAGCAGCTATTGGGTGGCTGCCAAGTGTCTTATTGGAAGAATTGGTTGTCTGCCAGTTTATTTAACCCCTGGCTGTTTATCTCTGTGTGTGTGAGAGACAGGGACAGAACAATTGGTTATGGGCCCAGGATACTGAGAATATGATATAACTCTGTGAATAACTCTGTTTTAACCATTGGGGGAGTTTTAATTTGTCTTGGGCCAAATTATTTAATGTGGTTTTATATTGTATTTTAAATTTTGTAATCTATGTGTTTTATTTCTTGGCTGTTCACTGCCCTGAGCCCTTTGGGAGTAGGGTGGTATATAAATCTAATAAAATGAAAATGAAAAAATACACAGTACCATACTCAGACAGCTGTTTTTGTGATTCATGTCCAAGTGAAGATGGCACAAGAACAGTCAACCAGCATATCTCTGATAACCCGGTTGAATGGAACAAACTACGTTTCCTGGTCTATGAAGTGCAGCCTACTTCTGCGTAAGGAAGGGCTATGGGCTGTAGTTCATGATCCACAGGATGTAACTGCTTGGAATCCAGCAGATGATGAAGATGAAAAGAAGATAGTCAAATTTAATCGGGATAATGAAAGGGTTCTTTCTATAATCGGACTGACTCTAAGTGACCAGCAGCTAGTCCATATTCGTGGTGAGGAGTCTGCTGCCAGATGTTGGGACACTCTGAAGAGGATTTATGTTCGTGATAGTGTGGGTGCACACATTCACCTTACCCGTAAACTGTTTAGAGCTCGTCTTCTGAAAGGTGGAGATATGTTAGCTCATTTGGAGTTTATATTTTATTTATTTGGAACGCCAACGATTTAATTCAATTTTAAAATTCTTTTAATGTTTGTATTATATGTGTTTTAAATTTGGTTGTTCACCACCCTGAGTCCCCCTCCTGGGGAAAAGGGCGGTATATAAATTGAAATAATAATAATAAAAAAATATAGCACCACTTAGTTTCACTTACATAATATGAACTAAACTTATGCATGGGCAATGCAAATAGTATATTTTCAGAAATTTAAATTGTCATGGGGAATTTTATGAAAACCTAATGAAAATGTTTTTAAATAATGCTATGAAATTTTTTTAAAAAGTCAATTAAATTTAAAAAAAAGTACACATATGTTGACAGACCAGATGCCATATGTACTATGTATGGATGGAGTACAAAACTTCCATGTACAGGTATGTATGTATTTTTCTAATAGTCATGGTTACTCTGAAAATGTATACACACTGGATGCATAGGATTGCAGCTCCAATCAATCTGAAAAAATTCTGGTGATTTAGGAAAGGAGCCTTGTGTGTTTGTATTTGATTTCATTTTCACTAGAGATACTTACAGACAACATGAATAACAAGTATTGTCTTAGAAGAATCATCTTTCCTTGTTTAACATATAAAAATGCTGTTTTAGTTTTCCTCTGAATCTATGGGTTATTTATAGGAATACTGATTGCCTAAAGTAGCTATAATTATTAAAGGAATAGTTTAAAAAGAGCAACCAATTCTATAATTTCAAAATCATAACTTTCCATGATAGATAAAAATGCAGGGACCATAGTTTCCTGGAACTTGTGGAAACAAATAACACACTGTATTGTCTTTTAAATTTAATTGATCAGACTTAAAATGTCCAATGTCTTCCTTCAGAAGAGGTCAGAATTGTTTTGAAGATCATTTGGGGCAAACATTTATTTGGGTCTGTAATCTCCCATATGTAGTCTTACTCAGAAATGAACAGTTTTAAAGAGGGAAAGGAAAAGACAGTAAAAGTTAGGACTGTCTCAATCTGTGATTAATGGAAACACAAGAACCTCATGTCTTGCTTGGTTTATAGACACTTGCGAAACACAATGGGCACACACCAGTCTCTATACAATTTGTCAAAAGCCACAAAATATTTAAGCACTTTGAAAATCTATGTTGTCGAGAAACTGTCAACCAACTATGACTTATCCAAAGGTGATAAATGGGAAATTAAACAGAGATATGGGTATGCCTAACAATTCTGATGCTAAAATATTTTTGTATAAAAATTGAGCATAATAAAAAAACAAAGGGGCAAGGAACAACAATCAAAGAAAAAATAAGTTAGCCAGAAGGTGGGTCAGTATTTGAGCTTTGGCAGCAGCTTCCTAAAACATTCCAAGTTTCCTGCTTAACCACCCTGAACACAAAAACTGTAACTTCACAGGTCTTCTCAAAAACAGAATTCTGAAATCAGGAGCTATCTTGTTATACTAATTCACATTGAGATATGACATATGGTATTATGACAACATCATTATCTGAATGGAGTCGCTTAGGAAAAGATACTGTGGGGTTATGTTGGGGTGGTGGTAGTTTTTTGGTTCTGCTTATATTTGTATCCTGCTTCAATATCCAGCTACTAAATCAAGGTCACTTAACATGGAAAAAAGGGAATATAAATCTCTCTAGTCCTAGCCCATAGATATAGTATGTATAGTATGACTGGCAATTTTGGTGGAAAAAGTATAAAACTATTTAGTACTTTAAAAAAAAAACAGAAACGGGTTTGTTTCTATGGACAAAGCATAAAAAGACCTTCAAACCTTCAGAAATTATGAAGTTCTCCCTGTTGAAAATCTCTTCAAAGATACTAGTGAGGTTTTACGTTCTCATTAGAGATCACAAGATACTTTTTAAAATTATATCTTGTGAAGCTGCCTGAGGCATTCATGCAATGAATTTATTCATTGTATCTTCATTGTATCTCCCTAATATGTACAGTGACTTCAAAGCAACTCAACAGCATCCAGAAAATGGACATCTGAATCCTAAAACATTCCTGGCTAGACATTCTACCTCTTACAATCAAAATCTGAATCAAATCATCTTCTCTTTCAAGGTTCCTTGAGTTTTCTTGAGAGGCTGCTGGTTGGATGGGAGCCCTTCTCATAACCTGCCTAACAATTCTGATGCCAAAATATTTTTGTATAAAAATTGAGCATAATAAAAAAATAACCTCAAAGAGGCAAGGAACAACAATCAAAGAAAAAATAAGTGGCACTGTAGCCTAGTGCCACTTTTTGTCTTAAGACTCTTAATACTTTCCCCTGTCCAGCAGGAAGTGAGGGGTGATCATGAGCGTTCAGTATTGGACCAAAGTCATATCTACTGAATTGTGAATTGTATTTCAGAGGTGCAATCTGCTATTCTGTCTATAGTAACAATGTGAAATAGTATTTCTTTATCTATTGGATGATATCCTTGCATTTGAATGGCAGATGTTTCTGAACCTTAAGCTTAGAACTGGAAAGAGAAATAAGGATGAAGGAAAAAATGACATAGAGAAAAGATTGCACAAATTTTCCCGATGAGACAATCATAGTAGTTTTTTGGGTTTTTTTACTGGAAAGAATCATTTCTTAAAATATTAGCTGAGGGAAGCATTTTCTTTTAAGACCAAAGCAATATAAGTTAGTTCTCAGTTTATCCAATTTAGGCAGCTTTTGCAGTTCCATGTATTACAAGGGAAGAAGATTTGAACTGCCACAATATACAGCTGAGGTGGAAGGAGTAGAATATAGTGTATTGCAGAGATGGAAATACAGTTGAATTTCAATGTAAAAGAGGCTATCAGCCACACTCATATTCCAGGCCATTTAGACTTCCATAAATGTATTCAGGGGTGGGCTGCTGGGGGCTCGCAGGGGTTTGGGAGAACATCTAGCTAAGATTCTGTGTAGTTTGGAGAACCCCCAAATCCCACTCCTGGTTGGCCCCGCCCATCCCTCCCCTCCCAGGAGTCGCCATGTGGTCCATTTTAGATGCAAGATAAGTGCAAGGTGCCTCCATGAAAAACGGTTCAGGAAGGCCAGAAATGGCTGTTTTCATCCTCCCGGAGGCTCGAGGAAAGCCTCCAGAGCATGAGGAGGGCAAAAACACCCTCTCCCACCGTAGTGCAGGAGGCCAACTAGACCATGCCCACCATGCGCATGCCGACCCACAACTGGGCAGAGAACCCCTTGCTAAAATTTTTGAAGCCCACCCTTATCTGTATTGCATTAATATTTATACTTTTCCCTTACAGTTTCCATCACTGTCTTACTAGGTGTCTTTCCTTATCCCACTTTTAGAAAGATGGATGGTTATACCCAAATTAAAATAAATTTGGCATACGATTATTTCATTGATATGCCTCATAAATGGAAGAAGATGGCATCTCAATCATCTTGAACCAAGAGGTTTCCTTTAGATAATGGAAAGGGAGAAAGTCTGGATGAATTCACACAGTTTTTGTATATTTTAAGGGTATTCATGGGTTGAAAAACACCTGAAATATTTAACAAACCGAAAGAGATGTCTCAGAATAAAATGGAATTCTAAACCAACTTGGCTTTCTGTAATTGTTCTAAATTAGGGAAATCCATAGGGATCCCATGATTTAAATCAGTTTCCTTTCATTTAGAATAAGGGGGGGGGGAGTCTCTCTCTCTCTGTGGTAAGTGGTGTATTTTAAAACAACAAGGATTGGGTCAGAGAGGTACAAGAACTGCCATAATTTCCTCTCTTCCTCAATCCTGGCAGATTTCTCTTTTCTGGGGCTGTAGTAAGTAGAAACTCTAATTTATCCCAGGGATAGGTTCTACTTACCTTTACTACTGGTTTGCAAAGGGATCGCGCATGCCCAGCTTCTGTACATGCGCATATCGCTTCTGATGATGTCAGTGTCAGTGGGAGGAGCCTCCTGCTAGTTTTACTACTGGTTCTATAGAACCGGTCCGAACCGGGGGCAACCTACCACTGATTTATCCTCAGTGGATATTCTCACTGATTTTAATAGCCCCAGTGCAGCAAATTTAGTCTGAATTCAGCCTGAATTTTTCACTGTAAAATTCTTGGGTTGGAGCCAATAATCCATTGCAGTCAAAGACATTTCATTTAGTAATGACTCGTCCAATTTATTCAATGGTATTTCAGAGGGTCTACTCTGAGTAAAACTAAATTTGGATTCAGTCCAGTAAAGTTCCTTTACTTATCTTAAATGTTATTCATCTGGTTCACACCTCCTGCCTGAATTTAGATCCTAAAATATATTTTAAAAATCCTGATTAGCATCAAGATTCCTAAAACGTTTGAGGTTTTATTGTATCAACAGTAATTTTAGAGATGAAGAAAAGAAGAAAACAATTGCTTAGTGACAGAATGTTCAACAATCTACTCTAGAACAAGCCTCCATTTTGTTCATGTGATGTAATGGATAGAGATACAGGTAGTCCTCAATTTGCAACAGTTTATTTAGTAACCGTTCAAAGTTACAACAGCACTGAAAAATGTGATTTATGACTGTTTTCACAGTTACAATCTTTGTGGCATCCCCATGATTACATAGACAAAATTCAGATGGTTGGCAACTTGGTCCATACTTATGACCTTTGCTTTGTCACAAGGTCATGTTATCCCCCTTTGCAACCTTCTGATCAGCAAAATCAATGGGGAAGCCAGATTATTAGTTATTAACTAATCAATTGCATCAATTCGCTGAACAACTGTGGTAAGAAAAGTCATAAAATGGGGCAAAACTCACTTAAAAAATGTCTCACTTAACAACAGAAATGTTGGGCTCATTTGTGGTTGTAAATCGAGGACTACCTGTAATCAAGTCTGATATTTCATCCATATTGCCCATGTGTGGAATCAGTTTAATATTGCTAAAGTATCAAGGGTGAATTATGCTACAGAGGAAGAGATACAAAACATAGTTGTTTAAAATATAACTTGCAAACTCACATTTTATTTTGTATGTCTAAGACAATGAATACAGCAGCCCATTTTAACCAGAATGTGAACATTAGAAATCATGGATAATTCTCTTTAATAATGGATAATTCTCTTTGGTAACTCTGCATGAAACTTCATTGTGAACTCTGGATTGTCTGCAACTGTTCACAATAGATCCTGAAGATAAAAAGCCTCCTTTCTAAAAGCTACATGTTAGTACTTAGTATTATTGATAAAACGATAATGCAGCTTTCAACAAAAACATATATCATCTTTTACTATTATGATATATGATATACATTTTTCAAAACGTACCAGAAGTCAATAATGTATACCTCTATGTATAAATTTTTAGCCCAAATATTTGATTGAGAATTACCAATCATCAGCCCTTCTTAAAGCTGTGACAATATATCGTTGAAAATGATATTTTAGCATGAAGTGTTGAATTCATTAAATGAATAAAACTCAGCTGTAAAAAATCATTTTCATTTCTTATTTTCTGTCTAGATATGTAAATTCTCACAGATATCAACTAAGACGAATAGAGATCCTGATGCTGATTGAGCTCAATGGTTTCATCAAGGCTTATGCCTACAAAGTTCTTTCACACTTTTATTCACAGGTAGCATTCACTTCCCTGTGTGCTGATTGAAATTTATATAAAGGTAAAGATTTCCCTGTCAGTCATATCTTCCAATGATGCTCATTTCCCTTTCTTGGCTGAAGGAGGCAGCATTGTCTGAAAACAATTTCTGTGGTCATGTGACCATAGGGTCAAAGGTGCATGGAATGCTGTTACCTTCCTACTATTAATCTACTTTCATTTTCATGCTTTGAACTGCTAAGTGAGGCAAATACCGAGAGCTCAACCCATTGCACAAAGCTCAGGTCTCTAACCCCGGGCTGTCAGTCCTCCAGGTGAGAAACTCAGCATCTATAACCACTGAGTCATTGCACTCTCTACATCTATCCATTTGTCCGTCTGTCTGTCTGTCTGTCTGTCTGTCTATCTATCTATCTATCTATCTATCTATCTATCTATCTATCTACACATATGCATATACACGTATATCAGTTAAAAAGCCTTTTTTGTCAGTTCCTGGAATAAATTTTGCAATGTTTACCAAGGACTTCGAGCTATGGCTCGAAGTACCACACCAAATACTGAAGTTATTTTTGCAAGACTGGACTAGGACTTACTTTATCCATCCTGCAATAAATCATCATGCTTTTCATTTTTCTAAACTTGTTATATTCAGGCATTATATTAAGAGTCAGAGAGAAAGCAGAGCTGCTTAACTCATTCTTTGCATCAGTCTTCACGCAAAAAGAAACTATAGCCCTACCTACCAAAAATATAATTATAAAAGAAAGACTAGAAATAAATGTTAAAATAAGCAAAAAAAAAAAAAAAAAGTTAGAGAACACCTGTCTGATCTTGATGAATACAAATCACTGGGACCTGATGGATTACATCTCAGTGTTCTAAAGGAGCTGGCAGATGTCATCTCAGAACCACTGTACCACATCTTTCAAAAATACTGGAGCACCAGGGAACTACCAGAGGACTGGAGAAGAGCTGATGTGGTTCCCATCTTTAGAAAAGGAAAAAAAGCAAAACAAAAACCAGAGCCAGGAAGCTACAGACCAACCAGCTTAACATCCTGGGAAGTTATTGGAAAAGATAATTAAAAAACTGAACAGCCAACATCTAGATTCAAGTAAAGTAATAACTAACAGTCAGCATGGGTTTATTAAAAACAGATCATGCCAAACCAATCTTATTTCATTCTTCAACATAGTGACTAAAGTAGTACACCAGCTGTGGTCTACCCTAAACCTAACCCTAATATACTTAGACTTCAGCAAGGCATTCGACAAAGGAGACCACAACCTACTTTTTGGTAAGCTAGGAAAATGTGGGATAGATAGCATCACCACCAGATGGATTCGTAACTGGCTGACAAACTGTTCTCAACAAGTAGTCCTTAATGGGTCTACTTATACATGGAGAGAAGTAAGCAGCGGTGTACCACAAAGTTCCATCTTATGCCCAGTACTCTTCAACATCTTCATAAATTATTTAGATGAGTGAATAGAAGGTGAATTCATCAAATTTGAAGATGACACTAGGCTGGCAGGAATAGCCAACCCACCAGAAGACAAGCTCAAGATCCAAAAAGATCTTGACAGACTTGAACAAAATGAAATTCAACATAGATAACAAGTAAGGTTCTACTTGTATGTATACAGGCTAGATGAAATTTGGCTTAATGTGAGTAATTTTGAGAGGAATCTTGGAGTTCAAGTGGATAATCACTTAAATATGAGCCAATAGTGTGCAACAGCAGCCAAAAATGCCAATGCAATTAATTGAGGGATAGAATCAAGATCTCTTGAAGTTTTGGAACCACTTTACAAAGCCTTAGTAAGACCACACTTGGAATATTCCATCCAGTTTTGGTCACCACAATAAAAAAAAGAAAAAAGAAATTGAGAGTCTGGAAGGAGTGCAGAGAAGAGCAACAGAAATGGTTAGGGAGCTGGAGTGGAGCCTAAAATGTATGAAGAACGGTTACAGGAAATGAATATGTGTAGTCTAGTGAAAAGAAGGACTATGGGATACATGATAACAGTTTTTCAATATTTGAGGGGCTCCTACAAAGATGAAAGTGTCAAACTATTTTCCAAAGCACCAAAAGACAAGAGAAGAAACAATGGATGGCAACTAAACAAGGAGTGAAGCAACCTAGAGCTAAGGAGAAATTTTGTAATGGTGAGAGCAATCAACCAATGGAGCAACTTGCCTTCAGAAGTTGTAGGTGCTTCATTGGAGGTTTTTCAAAAAAAGACTGACAATCATTTATCTGAAATGGTATAGGGTCTTCTGTTTGAGCGGGGCTGGACTAGAAGACCTCGAAGGTCTCCTCCAACTCTATTATTCTATGTTCCTAATGAACTAACCAAAATTTGCCATGGTACAAATTCAGGCTGATCCACTGAAGATGTTCTGCACAAAGTGAACCCAGGCACAGGGCTGCAGGGTGGGTGACCATGTATTTACAAGCATGGTCACTGGGCATGTTCAGATTTGGCAGACTTGTGATTCTACACAGGCACCCTTAACTGTGTCTTAGCTATAGGCTGTGGTTCTACACAAGTGCTATTATTAGTGTCTCAGCCACAGGTGGCTGTGATGTTCTGCAGTTCAAAAAGTCAAGCCTGCTTTTGAGAAATAATATGGCAGCCTCAGATTCCAAATAAGAGTTTAACGATTCTCCAAAACTTTTTACACAGTTAGACATCACCAATATGTGGGGCATCTTTTCTTGCCTTTTCATAAAAGGCAAGAAAACCTGCTGCTGAGGCTTTAGTACATAAAATGGTTACTTCAGGCCCAGTTTGTATGGATGTTGCAAACTGTGTTGTAATGCTACTGATTAGCAACAGTGGACAACAGAAGACATCTCCTGTGATGTTTACCAAGCCTGTGAAATGGGCACCCAGCCGCTAAGGAACTGCTTTTTACGTATTGTTCACTAAAGCATGGTGGTAGAGATAGCACAATAATGGACTATGTTTTATATTTTGCAGCCTCTGGATACTAGATAGGCAGCAGGCAATTAAAAGCACCCTGCTTTGAAACAGGTATTTCTTGACTTATGACCACAATTGAGCCAATTTTTATTGTTGTTAAGTGAGACATTTGTTAAGTGAGTTTTTCTCCGTTTTATGATCTTCCTTGCCTCAATTGTTAAGGGAATCACTGCAGTTGATAAGGTAGTAACCCAGGTGCTTAGTGAATCTGGCTTCCCCATTAACTTTAACTTGTCAGAAGGTCCCAAAAGATGATGAGATGACCTTGGGATACAGCAACAGTTATAAATATGAACCAGTTGCCAAGGATCTGAATTTTGATCATGTGATCATGGGGATGCCACAAAGGTCATAACTGTGAAAAATGGTCATAAGTTTCAGTGCTGTTTTAACTTTGAAGGGTCACTAAGTGAACTATTGTAAGTGGAGGACTACCTCTATACTGGTAGCTATCACAAATATTTTCAAGACTTTTGTGATCTAGAATATAGGGGCATTTTTCTTATGTTCTATTTATGTCCTCTGAACTCTGAAATACTAATAAAATCATATGTTAAGGGGAAATAACAATTATTTGTCAGTGATGTTTCATTAGAATGAAGTATGAAAATATTCCGAAGAAATATTTGTGTGAGGGGAATTATGGTGGTATAAATCCCCTTTTCAGGAGGGAAGGAAACATGATTAAATTCTAATCAAGATGTGACTTGACAGATAAGATGCCTATATTCTTCATAAGTCTCTATTAATTTTGCTAGAAATAAAACAGTGGTGACTGACATAGTTCATCAATTCAATCTGATCCCATAGATGCCTCCAAATTTTCTAAGGAAAACCATAGAAAAAAGTTTCTCTTGACAATTATTAATGTGCTATCCAAATATGCCTGGACCTCCTTTTTATCTAATAGGTCCACTGTGAGGCAGCTGCAGCCTTCCAGAACATCTTCAAAATAGAATGTGCATCATGAAATGCTAGGAAAGATTTTTCAAATATTCTTCTGAGGAAGATTTGGACACATCATTGCATTCATTACTTTCTCCCTGTAATGGCTCTTCTACTTGTCCTCCAGGGCCATTCCTTTTCTCCTCTACAGGTCCTGGGGGAGATAAACACTCTTTTAGTGGCCACCACCTTTTGGGCACCAGGGACAAATTCTATGGAGAAAAGTTTTTCCACAGCCCAGAGGGGGTATGATTTCACCTGCTGCCTGCATCCCGTGGATGGGGCTTCACTTGTTTGCGTGGATCGGTTTTTGGCATGCCATAGCCCATGCCAGTGCATGGACTGAGGGTTGGGGACCCGTGGTTTACATTAAATAAAAAATGAGGGAAACTTTTTGACTCAATTCAAATTGCATAAGAAAGATAATAATACATATTGTTTTCTTCATAGAAGTTAGATGGAATTTGCAGCAAAGAATTTTTCTTATACACCTATAGAAATGAGAGTTTTGAATTTAAGAAAATAATTTAAAATATTGACAACGTATTTTCTCTTAAAGACAAAACAGGAAAAAGGGAAATGAAATTTAAAATCAATTTTTTCCTTGTAAAAGGGAATTTTCCTGATTAATAAGAGAAGGATAGATCTTGTATCCTTCTGACAAGGAAGCAATGTTTTATGTTCTCTCTTGTATTACCCAGAGTTGTTAGTATTTTGACTTTCTAGATATTTGTTGAAGTTCAACCCAATCCTAGATCTGCGGTATTTGGTAAGAAAACAACTGGTACCAAATTGTAGCAACAGTTTCCCTGATATGATTGATGAATGTTTAATTGCATGTCGCTGACATGCAATTGTAAAAGAATTTTTCATAAAAATCACGTATAATAATTTTGTTGTTAGTTGCTGCTACTGAAGACCTTGGGAAAGTTCAGAATTGCTCAACTGGAATGAAAGTATTTTTTTTCTTCTGAAAAAAACTGCCTGAAAAGTTGAACAATTACTTTGTTTGCTTTTCCACCGCAACACAGAGTCCTTATTTAGCTATCAAGATCATATTCTTATTCTAGTAATACTTCCTCTTCACAAGTTTCCTAACAAAAAGCAAAGCAACAAGCAAAAAGGAGGAAGGAATGATAGTAGCTCTGAGAAATCAGCTGAAAGAGACGAACTTCTGAACGGAATTTTAATGATTGGGAAATTACCTGAAGAGCTTTGAAGGCCTGGCTGCTCCTGGTTGCTGTTTTTCTTCTCTGGCCAGGCTTCTCTTCTCAGAATGGTAAGTTAAAACAAAGAGAAATCAAGGGGAAAACAGTGTCTGCTGAATTAATTAAAGTTACTTTTAGAAAATGCAAACAGTTTCATTTTTCTCTTGTAGTTTTCTTGAAATTTGTAAAGCAAGATTCTTTAATAATGTCATAGATTTATAATTCCAATCCTCTTTTCAAATACAATGTTTTTCAGCTACTGATTTGTGATTAGCAAAATACTTTGGATTGGTATTATAAATACATGCCCATTTTGAGGGTCTTTGTTTCAGTTAATAAGCAACTTGATATGATAATAACCAAGAGATTACCATGTCTAAGATGAGGCTTCATAAATCAGAGTGTTTGAAATTATAGAGATAGGTATGTGTCAGTAGGGTTTGCATCAGGATAAATACAAAGAAATCTGTGGAAGTCTAAATTCACAGTGATTATATCCTTCACAAGAAGATGAGGATAATATTGACTTCAGTAGACATTGAAGCTAAGTCTATATTTGTTGATATTCATAGTAATATTAATACGTTTGAGCCAATCATTTATTTATCTCTGTTTTTTCATGGTTACAAAAGTCAAAGAAGAGGAGAACTGGAACTGGCCTCAATCAACAGAGAACATAGAAGGCATTTCTTTCTCCATAATTGCAAAATTCTCTGATAACACATCAGTAGAGTGAGTGTTATCCCATATCAGGCTCTTACTTTCAAATATGTTAGGTGAAGGATTAGATATAGTTATTTGGCAATTATTTTCTTCCCTACCCAGTGTGGCGGATTTGAAATGTATATTTGCATTCTTTATTTATGTATTTCTGAAGAAAGAAGAACAAAGGAAGAACATGAGAGTGTTAAAAACTACAGAAAAAATTCTGTGTGGCAGCATTTAGACCTGATAAAAAGAAACAACTATAGATAATATGTATTGAGAAATTAATATCAAGATTACTACTTGTAAGTAATGGTTTAATAGCTCTAGGAAAGGAAGCGTTAAAAATTTTGGTTAGATGTTGCTGACGAAGTATACAGGGAAAGAAGACCGGTTGATTACAACTGAGAAAGGTTTAATCATGAAAATCCAATTCATACAACTGTCAGAAAGATTTCTCAAAGGACAAACCAGGGTAAACCAATGTGCTGGCAAGAACAAAATTCCCCAGAATTACATGTTTTGGGAGAAAATTTGGAGAGAGGGAAAACCTCTCTACCTCCCTATACCCAGATTTGCTTAGATTAGGTATCAGCAAGAAAAGCTAACATATTACAAGTAGGTCTTGAGTTATGACCAACCTGGAACCTCCCCATCACTGTCATAACTTGTTATGATCTTAAAGTGAGTCAACTCCCATGACAATTTTATGATCTTTTTGTACTGGCCATTAAGAAAATTACTGTAGTCATTACACAAATTCATAGTTAAGAAAAGCAATGATTCGCCATGGGCAAGGGTCTGTCAAAAACTGGGAATCAGTGCAGGTTTTTGGCAAAACTGTCATAACACAAGGTCATGTGTTTATAAATGCATACCAGTTTCCAGTGACCAAAATGTGGTCATGTCACCATTGGAATGGGCAACTGCTGGAATTTCAAATCCAAGTTGTACGTATCCCCTTTGGAACTTTGAATGTCATTAAACAATGAGTCATTAGTCGAGGACTATCTGTAGTGTGGATTAAATGTGTAACTGGTACTTGTTTGCTACTTTAAACAAAAGTGGGAACTAATTATCTAGGAGGGAAATTTGTTAGCTCACCTCTCATAAGGGTAAATAGGAAGAGGAAGTTTGTCAAAGCAGGTAAGATAACTTAATGTAAATATAATTTCAGCATGTGACGAACCAGATGAGGTTGACTTTGGGGAAATTGTGAGCGCTGAGAAAGCCAAGTATCTGGAAAATGACCAAGTGCAATACAGGTGCAAAGCTGTTTATGTCTTGGAAGGATCTGAATGGATTCAGTGTAAGGGACAAGAATGGACATCTCATCCACCAAAATGCTTGGGTAAGCCATCATGCTTTCTTTGACTAGTGTAGACCTGGGAGAAAATACCGAATTCATCCAATAGGAGAATAACAGCTGCCATTTTAAAAATAAATTAGCTTAAAGGAGCCTAGTAGCTCAGCAGACTAAAAGCAGTGTGATTAGCACCAGCTGTCTGCAATTACTGTAAATTCGAATCTCACCAGGCTCAAGGTTGACTCAGCCTTCCATCTTTTCTAAGGTAGGTAAATTGAGGACCCAGTTTGTGGGGGCAATAAACTGACTTTGTATAAATATACAAAAGTATGAAGGATATTGCTTAACACATTGTAAGCTGCCTCGAGTCTCCGGAGAAGGGCGGCATATAAATCAAATAATAAAAAAAATTAGGATACAGGTTTTACTGAAGTCAGAACTGTTCTGGTATCAGCTTTTTCATTTGAAATCTGGAAAAATGAAATGAGTGTTTCATTTTCCTGATTTGCTTGAATGAGCAAGCAAATCAGTTGATATAATTAAATAATATTCAATTGGAAGCTTGTGCTCACTTATCAAGAATCTGAGAAACTGTGGAATTCAGCTACATATGGATACAATATCAATGGTTAATGAGGTAGGAAAGTGAGTTCTGTTGCTATGGAGTCCAGCTAATTAGAATGCTTGATATGTTTACAGTTCTGAAGAAGAAAAATATTTGAGACTAGCAATTAGGATTAATTCAACAAAATTGACAAGATTCCTGCACTATCACTTCTTTTGTATTAATAGTACACAAACTAGATCCCACCCTTCTTGTGGATAATTCATCACATTCCCATATTCTCTCTGACTACCTTTCTGTGAGATAACAGAAGATCAAACAATTCAGTACAGTTTCTCCAAAGATTATTCAGAGGACAAAATACTATCACTAAAATATTTCTGACTAAGACTCAGATTGATTGATTGATTGATTAATTCATCCATTCTTCATATTTCTAAAGTGCCCATCTCCCTCAATGAGGGAGTATATCTCTTATCTTGGTAGTAGCTTTTCCTCCATTTCCCCAACATTAGTCCCATTGGGGAATTAAAGATTCCAGATATTAGGCTGTTATTTGTTATTTATTTCTTAATTTTTGATGGGAAAATTCTCTTTTCTTTAACCCCGGGGTTAAAGAAAAGAGATGCCTTGCATTTTGAAAGCTATTACAACTTACCTGTTTATCTGCTGCTCTTCCTTGAATAGAGAAGGAGTGTTTCTCATGCTTTCAAATGAATTAATTTTTGGGGAAGGAAATGCAAAAAGAATGCGCTATAGCTTACAAGTTTTATTTGAAAATATAAACCAAAAAATGGATGGATCAATAATATTTGGGCAAGCTCAAGATGAGATCCAAAAGCAGGAAATAACAATGGGACTCGATCTGCAATTTGTGGAATTGGAACCCAATCAGTTTCTGTCAGATGTGAAGAAGGAAGTGCTTGATTGAAAAAATATAGATTTGCCAGAAAAGATTGAAAAGAATATGAATATAAGAAATTCTGAGACAATGGATATGATGAAAGATAGACTAGACTTCGTGGCAAGGGCAATGTTGTGATGTTAAGGAGAATTATTCAACAGTGGATGTTACAGAGATATTTACAACAGAGTATCAGGTCCACCATCACGTCCTGCTATTCTGTTGAAGGAAGGCTTGCTGGCATTTTTTGCATGCTTTCACTTTTGCTGAACTGCTTGGGAATCAGGAAGGGGAATTGTCTTCAGAGATGGAACAGACTCCCTCTCAGTTGGTTCCAGCTTGATTCCAAGGCCATCATGCCCTGAGAGTGACTTGTTACATGCCAAGTACCTCAGCATTCTCAAAACATCCATGTGGCATCACATTGGTGAACTGGTCAGGGGGTTTGGATTTTGAGAAAATGGAAGAATTGCTTTGTGCTTTGCATGGGACCTAAATATTCTGCCTAACTTTACTGCAACCACTTTCTCTCAGTTAAAATTCTTTTGATTCAACTCAATGTAGCAAGCAGTTAAAGCTTTCCTGAGGGAACAGTTGGTGCACTGTTACACAGAGACTTGTGAACTTTGGAAATGAGATGCACTTCTTGGGAAAGTTCCCAATTAAAAAGCTAAGGAAAGGTTACATTTTAACAACCAAACATTTGACCCTGGACTCAAGAGATAAAGACCAGGGTGATTTCGGGTAAATACCAAAACATACTTTTAACAGACTGGTTTGAACTTTAACTTTGCTGATGTTTAAATTGTTTAAAAAATTCATATATCACAGTATATCATATATCACAGGTCAATTGGGTTGCAAATAGATGTACAAGCTTAGAAATTTTGGGCCTGCTTTGCAAGGGGAGGGGAAGTTATTATTGTTGCAATAGATTTGTCAGTATCCAACTAGGGCGATAATATGTCCAACTAGGGCGATAATTGGTCCTTTTTAAATTCACCTTTTTAAAAAAGGTTTTGTCTGACTTTGTTTTGTCTCTATTCTTTAACCTTTGGGATTTTGTATTTTAACCCTTCAATAAAGCAAAAATTGTAAAAATAAAATAAAATATAGGAAGCCAAGGACTAATCTTCTCTGCTTAGATAAGTTGAGAAATTTTGCATCATATTTCAAAAGAATATGTAACACTCCATCTGTCTCAAATTTAGTTCCATTACAACTCAGCCAACTCAAAATGTCTTTGCAGAAGATTCTGAATTGGCCTGTTTGTTCTTAGCTAGAAAGAAACAACATCATCTGTTTGTGCATGCTCCTACAAGCCAGTCCTCTGTGAAAGGTCTAAAAACTATAGCAGAATCATGAACATTTGCTCCTAAAATTCTATTCTTTTAAAAATGATTTAATCTTCACTGGCATCATTCACATCTTGGTTTAGAATTTTAGTAATTGTAATATAAAATAAGAAACTTGAAGCACATCAGATTGGGGAAGGCTGTTCTGATATTTTCCCAAACTCTTGAACTTCAGCTAAGAACTCTGATTCCATGTGGTTGAAGATATGTGTAATATTGGTAGACATAGGAATATGTTTCAAAAATTGCAAAGGCTGTATAAAAATAAGTTTGTGTCGTATCATTAAAGGAGCCCCATATTTTGCATGATGCAAAATCTCTTTTGTTTGAAATTGCTTGGATGAATGAATCATATAGTCATGTTAATATTGATCTGACTGGTATTATTATTTAATTAATAATTCCATACATTTGGGTGATGAAGGATATTTTATTATCTTTGTTTGAAGACATTGAATTTTCAGATTGTTATGATAACTTTTGTAGCCCTACAAAAGATTAGTTCAGAAGATATTTTTTAAAATTGTCACTTCATCGTCATTTATAAGAGTCATGGTGGTGTAGTGGTTAGAATGCAGTATTGCAGGCTATTTCTGCTGACTGCCAACTGCCAGCAGTTTGGCAGTTTGATTCTCACCGGCTCAAGGTTGACTCAGCCTTCCATCCTTCTGAGATTGGTAAAATGAGGAGCCAGATTGTTGGGAGCAATATGCTGACTCTGTAAACTGCTTAGAGATGTCTGTATAGCAGTGTGAAGCAGTGTGAAGAGCACTGTGAGGTGCTATTGCTATTTGTAGGTGGAAGTTTAAATCTTGTATATTTTCAATCTGATAGAACTATTTCTCCTAAGAAACATATTTATAAAATAATAGGAAAGTGATGTAAATTGAATAAGCAGATAAATTGTTAGCATGTTGTTTAAAACAAGTGAAACAACAAAATACAAAGTTGGAAATATCTACATAAAAGGGCCAGAGCATTACAGATCCTGTAAAAGTAAAAGTTAATTTACATTTTTCCAATGGAATAAGCAATTATATAATACTGATATTACTATGCAGTTATTTGTACCTCTATTTATATGTAAGAATTAATTTAACTGAATATTATCCTTTATGGTTTTTAATGGAGAGTGATTATATGTCAATGTTGCAAGGTAGACCCAAAAAGGATGAATGATCAGATTGATATTGTTTGGGCAATATCAACTCAGGTTTCCCCTTTCCCTGTTGAATCTGTCCTTTGAAATATTAACTAACTCTATGTTGAATTCTTTAGCTGAACCTCCCATTATTTCATTTTTAAGAGAGTTTTTTGAAAACATTAAAATTTTATTCCAGATATCCATAGTAAAGAGGAACACTGTACAACACAAAATCATCACACTATATTGCTAAATGTCTAGAAAGATTCAGAAAATATGCATGCTGTGTGGAAATATTCTCAGGTCCATTTGGACTACAACTGGATACACAATTAAATCTCACTGACCCAGGGGTGTAATGCTCTGGTTCTGACCGGATCTGGCAATCTGTTAGTGCCTGTGATTGATGGTTCGGCAATCTGGTAGCAATGGCGGAGCAAAGCTCTGCCTACCCGCCCAGGTGTTGTTACCTCCTGGTTTCAACCAGGAAGTCATGTGGTTGTTACCTTCTGTGCATGTGCAGTTTTGCACGCACTTCCAAACTGGTAAAGAAGGTAAGTAGATTTCACCCTGCATTGACCACATTGAATTATGCATACCTGACAAAAGCTGCCTTCTCTCTGTCAGATTTGCACACTATCGAGTCATTATATGATTTGATTTTGACGGTGTGTTCTGTTAATCCAGCCCTTTATACTTTACACAATAAATCACAATTTAGAAATAACCACTGGACGTTTTCACATGACAGACTCATTAAAAAAAAAATCTTATAGGTTGTGCTTACTACCATACCCTACATCCAATTATGTTCTGAATTTTAAGATTTTAGGCTCACTATATTGTTTACAAACCATTTTGAGGAAGATAACACAATCCAGTTGTAAGTCAAAACCCAAGCAAATTATATTACAGCCACAGATAAGTGAGCAAACCAGGGGTGAAATCCTACCAGTTTGGACTGGTTCGGGAGAACCGGTAGCAGACCTTTGGCCTGGGTCGCCAAACTGGTAGCAACCAATGGCTGGCCAAACCCCAAACCGGTCCCCCGGTCACCACCCAGTCTCTGCTTGGCCCGCAGTCTTGCCATGCTTGCCTGCCTTCCCCATGGCCTTCCCAGTGATCACCGCTTGCTCTCTGAGGTCGGTGTCCAGGCCGACCCAGCCAGTTGGCTGTTGGGCGGCCCTTGGTTGAAATGCAGATGCTGTACTGGGGCTGAGAGGGGCAGTGGCAGCGGTGTTCTGGGAGGGCAAGCGGATGTCCTGGGGCTGCTGTATATGCGCCCACCCTGTTTCAGCAAAGGCAGAGGCCCCCTGCAGGGCAATCCAAAGAGGGGAGGGGGATGCTGCAGAAAAGGTGCCTTCCACCTTGGCCCGCATGCCTCCAATGCTGGTTCTGCAGGGCTTGGGGCCCCAAAACAGCCCACTGGCTTCCCACCCAGCCACCTGCCTGCTCTCTTTGCAGATTGGCCTGGCCAACTACTGGCACCACTCCGGGAGCTTGGCCCACAGAGTTGCTTCCCATTGGTGAAGAAGGACTTTGTCCCCAAATGAAGTACTCGCAAAATAGTGCTGGTAGTGTGAAACTGAGTGTTGCTTTTGTAGAGAACAGCCACTGCTGACAAACAGGTTGAGACAATCTGTCCCTTGAACAATATGAAGAAATATGCTTCTGGCAGAGCTTTTAAGGGAAACAAATCACAGCCGTGTCTCAAACGAGGTATCTTAATATAGAGCAGAGAAGTGTTTACATGTTCTCCTTCTTTTCAACAAAAGAGGCATAAACTAAGGTTCAATCTGCATCTGTTTTCCAATTTATATTTCCAAAATTGAGCAGGAGTAAAATATATGGAGGTGACAAACAGTGCCGACTCAGGAACAATTTTCCAAGAAGTAGAACAATGACTCAACCAAGTAGAAACTATCAACTTAAAAATGTATCTCATATCTTCAGGCTGGCATCCAAATTAAACTCCACTGCTTATCAATTTTGGGATAATTATTTAAACCATAATATTCCTGAACAGACACACCTCAATTAGTAATTTAGAGATATACCTGGAGGCTGTACATCTTCATGGATAATGCCGGCTCGATTTATACTTTGTGCCTTTTCTAATAAATATAAAATACATAAGTAGGTAAAATGTACACTTAGTTGACTTACCGCTCAGTTCCTGTAGCTTTAACACCTTCTATCAATTCATCTCTGTTAGTGAGAATTAAGTCCAATATGGCTGATCTCCTTGTTCCCTTCTCTACTTTTTGGGAAAGAAAATTATCTGCTAGGTTTGTTAGGAACCCATTGGATCTCCCACTAGGTGTAGAGTTTGTCTTCCAGATGATGTCAGGGTAGTTAAAATTCCCCATTACTGTTGTGATCTGCTTCCTACATACCTTAATTAACTGACTAGCAAAATTCATCCATTTCTGCTATTTGGTTAGGTGGCCTATAATATAGACCTACAGCAATTTCATGCTTTTCCCATTCATTCATTCATTCATTCATTCATTCATTCATTCATTCATTCATTCATCTTTCCTTCCTTCCTAACTTCCTTCCTTCTCATTCCCATATCCATCCTTCCTTCCTCCTTCCCTCCCCCTCCCACCCCTCTCCCCCCTCCTTTGCTTCCTCCCTCCCTCCCCCCTTCGCTCCCTCCCTCCCTCCCTCCCTCCCTCCTTCCCTTCCTCCCTCTCTCCCTACCTCAGGGCGTTATCTTCAGCACTCCTTCCAGCTGTTTAGATTAGGTTAAAAAGTGGCTGAGACCCAGACTTCTTCACTCCAAAAGAGAGGAGTTGGTACAGACAATGGCCTCTTGAACCAGAGACTCTTAATCCGAGTGTTCTCATCATTTTTCCAACCTGATGACAATAAAGGCTATTATTATTATTATTATTATTATTATTATTATTATTATTATTATTATTTAATCTGTAGTGAGATTCACAGTCTTTGAGGCTGGTTAATAGCTCAGCAGCTCGAGTCCTAACCAAGGACCTAGGAACTGTTAAGGTATCGTCAGAGGATGTAAGCTGTTCCGAGTAAGGTGGTTTTTTGTAGAGTCAAAATGTTCAAGTCTGGTAAATTTAGAATTTCTAAATAGCGGGGTAGCCCTTTGGGTATTGCTCCAAGGGCTCCAATTACAATCGGAACAACACATGATTTCTTTTTCCATAGTCGCTCAACTTCGATTTGCAAGTCCCGGTACTTTGTGATTTTTTCTTGCTGCTTATCTTCAATCTGTGCATCACCAGGTATTGCAATGTCAATGAACCATACTTTTTTCTTTTCAACTACCGTTATGTCAGGTGTGTTGTGGATCAAGTGCCTGTCAGTCTGAATCCTAAAGTCCCACAAGATCTTGAGTTTCTCATTCTCTAGAACTTTCTCAACCTGATGTTCCCAGTGGTTTTTGCTGTACTCAAATCCAAACTTCTGGCACAATTTCCAGTGAATGATCTTAGCAACACGGTCATGGTGTTGTAGGTAGTCGGTTTGTGAAATTTTGCTGCATCCACTGATCAGGTGGTCAACTGTCTCATCTTTCTCATTACAGAGGCGGCATTTGCTGTTGGTGGTAACATGTTGAATTTTTGCCTTCATGCAGTTTGTGGCTAGGGCTTGTTCTTGAGCTGCCAAAATAAAGCTTTCTGTTTCTTTTTTCAGTACTCCTGATCTTAACCAGTTCCAAGTTAGTTTCTGGTCAGCTTTGCCTTCAATACTTTTCAAGTATTGGCCATGCAGAGCTTTGCTTTTCCAATTTTCAGCTCGCTGCTCAATTACTTCTTTGTTGTTGTTATTATTATTATTATTATTATTATTATTAACTTTATTTATTAAACATGAAACTCAGTCAACTGAACGTTCAAAAATGCATCATAAATACCATTGACTGGTGCTAATGGTTGATACGGGTTGCTGCCAGCATCCTAAGTATCAACCAAATAAGATGTATGATTTCCAAGTAGCGCAGTTTTTTGCAGTTCCGCTAGTGTTATTGCAGGAAGCTGCAATTTGTTGATGTATCTTTTAAAATTCTTGCACATGGTACCAAGTGCCCTGATGACAATGGGTATCACAGTTACATGTTTCATCCATAATCGCGTTATTTTATTTTATTGCAATTTATATGCTGCCTTTCTCCTGAAGGACACAGGGCGGCTTACAAGATAAAAAAATCAACAATAAAAAGCAAAATACAAGTTAAAATCCAATTAAAATTAAATTAAAATTATTACAATGTGCAAACCCCCCAACGGATCAGTCCATTTGATGAAAGACCCACCTCTTCAGTTCCCGGCGAAAGGAGAGGAGGTTGGGTGCTATCCTGAGTTTGGTGGGCAACCTTTCCAAAGGGTTGGCGCTCCCACAGGGAATGCTCTCCCCCTGGGGCCACCAGCCAATATGGTTTGGCTGACGGCATCCTGAGGAGGCCCACTCTGTGAGAGTGCACGGGACAATGGGAGGATGGCTGGAGATGGTCCTGCAAGTACTCCAGGCCTAAGCCATGTAGGGCTTTATAGGTGAGCACCAGCACCTTGAAACGAACTCGGAAGACCACCGGCAGCCAGTGCAGCTTGCGCAGGAGAGGTGTTACACGGGAATAATGAGAGGCTCCCGTAACAACCCGCGCGGCTGCATTCTGGACTAGCTGGAGCCTCCGGTGCATCCCAGGGCAGCCCTATGTAGAGAGTGTTACAGTAATCCAATCAAGAAGTAACAGAGGTACCTTTAGCAGAGGTACTGGTCTACCAGGTTTTTAACTGCTTGCAGAGCTTTATCGGTCTACTCATTTGTTTTTTGGAGGCACTGGTCTACCCATTTATTTTTGCAGGCACCAGTCTACTCACTTGTTCTTGGTCTACCATCAAACTGCCTTTTACCACTGATCAGCTGTAGGGAAGCCCTTTGAAGCCCCGTGGCAAGAGTTTAAACAGTTTTTTTCCTTCTAGTCAATCATCTGGGACTCAGGAGGCAGCAATAGGTTGGGGGGCGGGCAAATAAAAGGTAAGAAAAATGCTGGGGTGGTGGTGGTGGGGCAGAACCAGTTCTGTGACGTCATATTGTTACCGCTACCGGCTTGGTGGAACCGGGCCGAACTGGGCCGAACCCACCACTGTGAAGATGTTATCTGCTTCCAATATGCCTAAGTATTTGTAACCATCATCCTTTGCTAATGCTTTTACTGTGTTTCCATTTCCCAGTTCTATTCCTTCTATTTTTTTCCATTATCTCGTCTATTTTTTCCATTATCCCTTCGATTTTTTCCATTTATTATTATTGTTGTTGTTATTCCCAGTTTTCTCGTCATCATCTTACTGACCTACAGGGGCCTGATGGGATGGAGGTCTTGCCTAAAATCAGGAGGTCCAGGCCAAAGTCCCACAAATACAGTTACATCCCTGGCTAAGGGTGGACTTGAGTCCATATTTCCTTGCTTCTAAGCAACATCTATGGATCACATAAACTCCCAAGGCCTGAAATAAAATATCACACATAAAAATAAATATTATTGTACAGTGCAGGATCAACTGAGTTAACAGCCAGGCTTAAAGGGTGGAACCATTGCGCTCTTTGAAGGCAAGAAAGAATGATAGCATCTGTTTGCGCAAAGTATGAAAACAGATTCCAAGATGTACCAGGCAGATACTAGGCTGCATCAACGGAGAGATAGAATCAAGATCATGTGAAGTGTTAATATCACTTTATAAAGCTCTGGTAAGGCCACACTTGGAATTCTGAACCCCGTTTTGGTCGCCACGATGTAAAAAAGATTTGGAGACTCTAGAAAGAGTGCAGAGAAGAGCAACAAAGTGGATTAGGGGTCTGGAGGATAAAACATAGGAAGAACGGTTTCTGGAATTGGGCATGGCTGGTCTAGTGAAGAGAACAACTAGGGGACACATGCTAGCAGTGTTCCAATATCTGGGGGGCTGCCACAAGGAAGAGGGGGTCAATCTATTCTCCAAAGCAACTGAAGGCAGGACAAGAAGTACAGAACAGAGCAGAAGAGAACAGAACAGAACTGGAAGGGACCTGGGAGGTCTTCTAGTTCAGCCTCCTGGTCAAGCAGAAGAACCTCTACCATTTCAGATAAGTGAGGGCCGCATCAAGGCTGTGGTTGACTTCAGAGGGCTGGGTGGGTGTGACTGACCATGTGGGTGTAGCCGACTGGATGGGTGTGGCCAATTGGGTGGGTGTAGCCAACATGACGCAGCTCGCCAAACTGCTGACATGTGTCCTCTTTGCATTGGGTAGACTGGCTGAAGCCACGCTGGCCTAATCTTTCCTCTTCGCATTCGGTTGACCAGGATGGCCCTTGGGCTGGATCCAAATACATCGCGGGCCTCATTCAGCCCACAGGCCTTGAGTTTGACACCCCTGGTCTAATCTCTTCTAAAATGGATGGAATCTTCTGGTGGCGTCCTCGTCGTCGCTGGTGGCTTTTCTTATGGCCGCCGGCTTCGCCGATTGTTAGAGCCGCTTTGTGATCTGCAAGCGGCTTGAAAATCCTCCCTTCGGGTTGGAAGGGAGGACAGAGCCGGTGGGGACAGGTTGAGCCCCCAGAATCGTCGCCAGGGTCTTTTCCTTGCCCTGGAAGGCGTTCTGTGTGAGGGCTCCCTTTCCAGCCCACTGAAGCTCCGATCGGCGAGGGACCTCTGTCTTCAGATGGAGCGAGACGATGAGAGCAACTCCACCTTTGATAATCTACAGTTCTACTGTAACTAAAGAATTTGGTGAGATCTGGACTTTTTTCTAAGCTAAGTATTTTTAAAGACTTTTTAAAAAATCCTCAGTTTAAGTCTCTGAGTGAAAGTGTCTGGAAAATGGCGGCTGGCTAAAACGGAGGAAGTGAAAGTGAAAAGAGAAAGTGCTAATTAACAGTCTGCCTGCCAGTAATTGAAAGAAACATACTTGCAAGAATTCAAATTGGAAATATAAGTGATTTGATTCCTTTTCTGGAAAACTGGGGAGGACAGGAAAAGGAGGAAGATTTTCTTTTTTTTCAGAGATTAAGATCCTGTTCTGGCATGGCTTCAAAAAAAGCAGGGGAAGCAGATTCCCCCACACACCAGACAAAGGAAAAGTCAGCTAAGCCACAAGCACGGGCTCAGAGTCAAATTCAAGAAAGTGGGAATGAGGATTTGAAAGCTTTTATAGCTAATTTAATTAAGTCACTAGGAGAGATTACTGGAAAAATAAATAAACTGGATAAGAAGATGGAAAAAAACCAAATGGAAATGAAGGAGTGGGTTAAGGAAAAAAGTGACAAGTTAAATCAGAATATAACCAAAGTAGCAGCTGCCTTTACAGATGCCTTGTTGGTGGTGGAGAAAAAAGTGGATGATTTAAATCTTGAGGTGGAATCTAACAAGAAGGATGCAGATAAGAAAATTTTTAAAGTTGAGGTGAAAAATCAGAGGTTAGAAGATGAAATCACGATGATGCAATTTCGATCTATGGAGTTCGCTTTAAGACTGAGAGGGTTGAGAGAAAATAACAGAGAGAATTTGAGGGCAGCTTGTGTGGAAGTATTGGCTAAGATTTTAAAAACTGAACCTGACTTAATTGGCAACAGAGTTGATAAGATCTACAGGGTTAATTCTCGTGTGGCAAGACAAAGGAATTTGCCTAGAGATGTTGTGATTTATTTTACTGATAGAAGGCTGAGAAATTAAATTTTGCAAAATTCTTTCCACACCACTGTTCAATATGAGGGTAGCCAAATTGGTGTTTTTAAAGAGTTACCACCCAAGATGTTAAGAGATCGGAGAGACTATGGTTTTTTGGTAAATGAATTGAAAAAGCGCCAGATTCCATTCAGATGGGATGCTCCTGTTGGCATCATTTTGAGATATGAGGATGTAAGATATCGCATTAACTCGGTGGAGAAAGCAGAATATTTCTATCATAATGTTCTTAAAAAAATTTCAACACCCCTACGTTCATCTACACTTTTATCTGTAGAAGAAATTTCTAAAGACAAGGATTTTGAAGAGGGGATTCAAGAACTGATTAGGCAAAAAGAACGACAGGCAATTCGAGAAACAGCAAGGGAAGAACTTTTAGGAGCAGTAGGTGGTTTCTCAGAGGATTTTTTTGCAGATCTCCCAGAGCCTAAAACAAAGCATCCTAGAGCTACAAGAGAGGTGGATCTGGACCTTGAATTGTTATTGCAAGAACTGAAAGATCAATGTATAACTCGTGCAGCAGAGAAGCAAAGACTAGAGAGACAAAAGCAGCAGAGGTCCATGATGCCACAAGAAGAGAAGGGAGCAAATGGGAAGACACAGAAATCTGAAGCAGTGGGAGGAGCGAGACCAAAGACCTCTGCTGTTGAACAGGGTCTTAGGCAAATGCTCAAAACGCTTCAAGAATCCCCAAATGACAGTTAGATTTTTATCATGGAATGTGAATGGTTTGAATTCACCACAGAAAAGGAGGAAAATATTTCATTATTTGAAGCAGTACAAAAATGATGTTGTCTGTTTGCAAGAAACTCATATTAGAACCCAGGACCAAAAAATTTTGACAAATCCAAAACTTGGACTACATTTTATATCTTCTAGTTCAGTGAAAAGGAATGGAATAGTTTTGTATATTTCTAAACGAATACCAGCTAAACTGGTAGAAACGGATGATGAAGGAAGATATATTGCAGTTGAAATAAATATACAGAATGTTTTGATGCTTCTCATTGGAATTTATGCCCCAAACCAACAGCAGGAAATTTTTTATAAATTATTGAATACTAAAATATTGCAGTGGAATTATAAGTCCTTCCTGATTATGGGAGATTGGAATGGTGTGATTGACACAACTCTTGATAAGAAGACTTTGGCTAAGAGGGGGAATAAACTACCACAGATGTTCTTTGCATTGAAAGAAGAATTAGAATTAAAGGATGTATGGAGAATTCATCATCCGAAGGAATTGGATTTTACATTTTTTTCTGACAGACATAAATCCTTTTCTAGGATTGATTTTATGCTGGTTACTTCTGATTTACTTACTAAAGTGGTTAAGACCAAAATATTTCCTAGAACTTTAACGGATCACAGTCCGGTATGGACGGAGATGGACTTTGGTAAGAGGGAGAGAAGATCTTGGAGAATGAATGAGAACTTATTTAGATATGAGAAGAATATTGTAGACCTTAAAAAACATGTTAAAGAATTTTTCCAAATGAATTTGAATAAGGGTACACCTATTGAAATCGCCTGGGATGCAAGCAAGGCTTATATGAGAGGTGTACTGATTTATATGAACTCTAAGTATAGGTCAATATGACAAAAGACAAGAACAGAACAGGAGTCAGAAATAAAGGAAAAAGAACAATTGCATATAAAAAATCTGACTGATGAGAAACTACAGCAAACTATAAAACTTCTGAAAGATCAATTTCAAATATTGATGGCTGATCAGACGTCAACTAATTTGCAATTTGCCAAACATAATACTTTTTGTAATGCTAATAAACCTGGTAGATGGTTGGCCTATACGTTGAGAAAGCAACAAAGTTCTCGTATAATTGATACTATTGAGTATAAAGGCAAACAAGTTTTTCAACAGAATTTAATACATCAAGCTTTTTTAGATTATTATTCTAAATTATATCATGCAGATAATATCAAAAAGGATGTTATTGATGTATACCTTGACAAGAAGAGAGTTACAAAAATTTCAAGTGAACAAAATGATAGACTGAATCAACTTATAATGAATGAAGAGATTATATTCGCAATAAAACAACTGAAACTAGCTAAAGCTCCTGGGACGGACGGTTTGACAGCAGTATATTATAAAACTTTACAATCAGAATTGGTTGAGCATCTTAAGGACTTGTTCTGTAGTATATAGCAGGGGGGCAAAATACCCCCCTCATGGAAGATGGCCTTTATTTCACTGATACCAAAGGAAGAGGATTCTACAAAACCAGAAAATTTTAGACCAATATCTCTCCTGAACACGGATTACAAATTTTTTGCAAAAGTATTAGCCAACAGATTGATGCCAGTTATCCAAGAGGTGATTCACCATGATCAAGCAGGTTTTATAGAAGGTAGACATATGAAGGACAATGTGAGGCAACTTATAGACTTATTGGAATATCTTGAAAAAAATAAACAGATCTCTGCGGTGCTGGTGTTTTTGGATGCGGAAAAGGTCTTTGATCGAGTCAACTGGGATTTTCTAAAAAAGACTTTGCATAAAATGGATTTTGGGGACCAGTTTATACAAGCGATATCAGCAATTTATCAAGAACAGACTGCACAAATTGTTATTAACGGGACTTTAACTACCAATTTTCATATACAGAAAGGAACTAGACAAGGTTGCCTGCTATCCCCATTGTTGTTTATTTTAACTTTAGAAGTGTTGTTGAACTCTCTATGGGACCCCAACAATCTGAATGGAATAATTGTAAGGCAAAAAGATTACAGAACAAAAGCATTCACAGATGATCTGGTTGTTACCCTAACACGACCTTTGGAATCAATCATCCAGATGAAAAACATTATAGAGGAATACGGTTTGGTTTCAGGTTTTAGTCTGAACCAGAAAAAGACTAAGATGATAGTTAAAAATATGTTGGAACCACAAAGGAGTGAATTGGAAAGGTTGGCAGGCTTTGAAATAGCTACAAAGGTGAAATATCTAGGAGTTCAGGTTGCAGCTTCTAATATAAAACTTTTTCAAAATAATTATGAGGAATTGTGGCACAAGATTCAAAAGGACCTTGAAATTTGGAAGAAACTGCTATCTTTACTTGGCAGAATAGCAGCTATTAAGATGAATGTTCTACCTAGATTTTTGTTCTTGTTTCAAATGATTCCGGTGCTCAAAAGTGATAAGATATTGATGGAATGGCAAGCAGGTCTAAACAAATTTATTTGGAATGGAAAAAAATCAAGAGTTAAACTTAAAATAATTCAAGATGTTCATGAAAGAGGTGGCCTAAAAGTTCCAAACTTATGTTTATACTATGAGGCTGCTGTGCTGACACAAGTGGGTGATTGGTTTGGTACAACGAAAACAGAAATTCTGAATATAGAAGGCCATGACTTGGATTTTGGTTGGCATGCATATTTATTCTATGAAGACAAGTTGGATAGGGTATTTAAAAGTCATATTTTGAGATATGCCTTGATCAGAGTTTGGAAGAAGCACCAGCTTAAATTGGATTATAAAATACCTTTGTGGTTGGATCTTGGGCAGATTATGCCGAATATAAAGTCACTCGGGGGGATTTTATACAAAGAGTTGCTTTTTAATGATGGGGGCAGATGGAGTTTGAAACCTTTGAAAATTCTGTTGGAAGAAGGGACGAATTTAACTTGGTTGCAGTACCTTCAATTTCAAGTGAGATGGAGAGAAGATCAGAAAATTGGATTAATGCTACATGAAGATTTGGTGACTCAGATAAAATGTAAAGGGCCGATGCATATTAAGCGGGTGTATAATTTACTGTTAGAAAGAGATTCAGAGGGTGAATTAGTTAAAGATTGTATGATAAAGTGGGCACAAAATTTTGCAGAACCAGTAATGTTGGAAACATGGGAAAAGATCTGGGTCCAGAATGTTAAATTTACACAAGCACAAAACTTGAGGGAAAATTTTTATAAGATGTTTTATAGATGGCATTTAGATCCCAAAAAATTATCATGTATGTATCCAAATGTTCAACCTAAATGTTGGAGGTGTGATTGTTTGGATGCAACATATTTTCATATTTGGTGGACGTGTAGAAAACTGAAAGCATTTTTGGATTAAACTTTGGTGGGTTATGCAGAATGTTTTGAAAAAGAAGCTTCAATTTTCTCCGCAGCTTTTTTTGTTGGGGATAGTTAAGGATTGCTTACCGAATGAAACGAGATTGATTTTATATATGATCACCGCAGCTAGATTATTGATTGGTCAATACTGGAAAAAAGACAGTGTACCTACTATAGAGGAATGGATATTGAAGACGGTTAATTTTGCAGAAATGGCTAAGATTTCTGCATACCTAAAAGATAGGACCCATGAAGCCTTTGTTAGGGAGTGGAAGAAATGGGTAGAGAATGTGCGGAATAAATATCAAATTAAGAAGTTTCAACTAGTATTGGATTCATAATTATTTTTATTATAATTATTTTATCAAATATTTCAACTTATATTGTTATTATGTTACATATTTATACTTACTATATTAATATTTAGATAAATTATAACGTTAAAAATAAGTTTATATATCTGATAGATAGACTAGCTTGATCTTAGCTAATGTTAAAAATTTATGATGTATTATCAGGATTTTATATTTTTTTATATAACATTAAATAGACTGAATATTTGGAATTATATTTAATGTTATATATATATACTATACTATTATCTAGAAAAATCATGATGTTCAAAATTAGTTTTCATATATTTGCTATATTTGTTATATTTGTTATACTGCTGTAAGTTTTTATAAATGAATTATGGTTATTATATATTTGAATTAAGGGGTTAAAAGAGGGTGTTAGAAGTTTAAATTAGTACTTCATTACTTAATGTTAAATTAATAATATTTTATCTGGATCTCACCTATTTTTCTGTTTTATGTGGATTGATATATATGACTGATGTTTGGTTAGCAAAGGAAGTCGGGGGGAGGGGGGGACGGAAAGGAAGGGAAAGGGAGGGGGTGGTAGTTGGGTGGGGGGGACTGGTGGGGGGAAAGGGGGATAAAAAATGTATTGTAAAACTTTTTCAATAAAAATAAATAAATAAATAAAATGGATGGAAACTTAGTAAGCAGAGAAGCAACCTAGAACTAAGGAGAAATTTCCTGACAGTTAGAACAATTAACGAGTGGAACAGATTGCCTCCAAAAATTGAGAATGCTCCAGCACTGGGTTTTTTAAAGACGAGATTGGACAACCATTTGTCTGAAATGATATAGGGTCACCTGCTGGAGCTAGGGGTTAGACTAGAAGACCTCCAAGGTCCCTTCCAACTCTGTTATTCTGAAATAATTGTAGAATTGTACTCATGCAAACTTTATCTGATTAAGACAACAGCTGTCATTTGTCGTAACGGCAGATGTTCAGCAAGGGCATTAAAAATATCCAAGGACATTATCTCTAAGAGATGCCGGGACCATGAACATAACAGAATCTGGTATTATTGTTGACTTTGGGCCAATCACCAGGAGATGGTGAGTTATAGTCCTGCATGAAGACTGTCTTTGGGCCAATCACACGCAGACAGCAAGTCCTAGTACCGCCATAAGCACAAAAACCAGCTGGACGACCTTGGACCATTCACTCTTTAGATCAGGGGTCTTTAGGTCTTGGGTCTCCAACCTTGGCAACTGTGAGACTTGTGGAAATTCCAACTCCCAGAATTCCTCAGCCAGCTTTGCTCCAGCCTTAGTAACTTTAAGGCTTGTGGACTTCAATTCCCAGAATTCCTCAGCCAGCTTTGCTAGCGGAGGAATTCTGGGAAGTGAAGTCCACAAGTCTTAAAGTTGCCAAGATTGGAAACCCCTGCTTTAGATGACCTTGATAGATGATGCCTTGTAGAAATTCCTAAGAGTAAGAGCAGTTTGACTGTACATCCAAACAATCAGAGAAGCAGAAGGCTGAACCGTCATCCTGTGCACCTGGGATACCTACCTATGGATTGCTGCATTCACTTTAAATAGACTAAATGCTCTCCAATATTTGAAATAATTGGAGAATTCTACTCAGTTTGATGTTCACCTGATTACCAATAGGTGCGGCTTGTGGTAACAACAGAAATTCTTTTATTCTGTTAATTGCATTCGATTACTAGAATATTCAAAGTATCTAGGGTCATGACTGGACAATCTCTTAAATGTGAGCCAGCATTATAATGCAGCGGCCAAAAAAGCTAACACAGATCTAGGCTGCATCAACTGAGAGATAGAATCAAGATTCAAAGCGGTCACCAGTTGTTGTTTTCAGTGCCATTGTAGTTGAACCATCATTAAATGAACTATCATAAACCAAGAGCTCCATGTAATGTAACGTAACACAATGTAATGTATTGTAAATAAAAGAAACTAAAAACAAAACAAGCCTGAGTGGGAGGCTTGACCAATCAAAGAATAAAGTTGATCCCCCTTAATCTTGGCTAGATTCTTTGAAGATCTAGCATGTTGAGAGACACCATCCCATTGGGTCATTCCATAGGGCCCCCCTGGCTTTGCTCCCCATGATATCAGGAATTTTACCAAGGGGGTGGTCAAGGGGACTCTCCATATCCCACCCCCATTATCTTGGGGAGTAAGAGGCCCCTTGGATCATGACATGAGCTGTCCCCCATACAACATAATGCTGTGATGTCATGGCCCCTGAGGGAAGCTATATAAAGGCAAAAGGGAGGAGGGAGGAGCTGTGGCGAGTTCAGGAGAGGAGATTGGAGGAGTGCTGAGTTGCGTTACGTTGAGAGTTGAGTGAAGAGAGCGGAATGGAGGAGGAGGAGTTGTAGTGTATAAGATTGGAGTGGAGGAGAAGGAGGAGGAGGAGTGTATAAGATAGGAGTGGAGGCGTAGTAGTAGTGTATAAGATCAGAATGGAGGAGGAAGAGCGGAGGCGGAGGCGTGGAGGAGGAGGAGTGTATAAGGTCAGTGTGGAGGAGGAGGAGCAGAGGAGGAAGCGTGGAGGACGAGGAGTGGGAAAAGCTGTTTTGTGTCTAATTGCTTTGGCACCCAATGCCTTTTAGCAGCCTCCAGAAGGGAGAAGTTGGAAGAGATTATGTCCAGGATGTGAGGGGTCTGAAGCTATTTTCTCAGCCCTCTTTCTAACTCGTGCATTGTACAGATCCTCAATGGAAGGCAGGTTGGTGGCAATTGTTTTTTCTCTAGTTCTGTAGATGATGGATAGATGGGTGGGTGGATGGATGGAGATAGATAGATAGATAGATGGATATAAATTGATGATTTTATAGAAAGATGAGATATGATAAGATATGATAAACAGACACATAGATAGAATAGATGATTAGATTATAGATGAGAGAGGGGGGGAGAGAGAGAGGGATAGGAAGATAAACTGACAGACCAGTTTATCAAGCATTCCACTAGCTCCGCCGAGCTGACTTCTGGGCCTTCCAGACCCCCTGGAAGATGGGAAACGGCCCATTTCCAGCCTCCTCAGGGCCTCTGGACAGTTGGGGAAGGCCATTTTCACCCTCCTCTTGCTCCAAGAAAGCCTCTGGAGACTGGGGAGAACAAAAAACAGGCCCACCATTAAGCCTCTCTAGGAGTCTCTGGAGGCTGGGGACAGCAAAAAAATGTTAATGTACGAGGATCTAGCCCAAGAAATACTCTTAGTCATGATTCAATTCTGTTCTTTCACAGATGCTGCATCGAACTGAACAATACCTCATGTGCAATCGCTTTTATACCAGGGAGGAGTGGTCAAAGGTAAGGAGGAGTGGTTATGGGAGGAGGAGGGTGAGTTTGTTAACCCTTGCGATGCCAAGCAGGCGGTGGCATATAAGTGAGGCATTTATATGTGACAAACCCCCTCTAAATGCCTAACTGATAGTGTCAGTAAACATTTATGTTACCTATATACACCTAGTTTGGATCTTGAATAAGTATGCTGTTTGTTTTGTAGAGGCTTCGTAAGTATATCGGCTATCTGATTTTCTCTTTCTCAGTGAATGGCTTTTATAAATCCAATGTTAGAGAGTTGTCTTACATGCTTATGTTTAATGTCTATGTGTCTCGATTGTTGGCCTACTGCATCTGCTTTCGATATCTGAATAGCTGCTTTGTTGTCCTCATGAATAATGATGGGGTATAATGGCTCAGTCCAAATGTTGTCTAGCAAATCATCAAACCAGATCAGATTGTTTGTGGCCTTGGACATGCATATAAATTCAGCTTCCGTTGTAGATGTAGCAACTAAGGTCTGTTTGCCGGTTTACAAATGGACAGGAGTGCCATTGAGGAAAAAGATGTATCCAGATGTGCTTTTCCTGCTCTTTACATCACCTGCCCAATCAGCATCTGCATAGCAGGAGAGTATGGGTTCTTTGGATATGTTTGGTTCAAGTACGAGATATGCATTTGAGCTATATTTTAGATACCTAAGGAGTCTTTGTACTGCCTCCCAATGTTAGATTGTGGGTTTTCCAACATATCTAGATAGAAGATTGACGGGTAAAGCGATGTCTGGTGTAGTCCAGTTTGTGATATATAGTAGGGATCCTATAGTAGATCTATATAGCTTGTTATCTGTAAATGAGTCGCCTTCATGATGCATGTTCTTGAGGAATTCGGGTTGCATGGGTGTATCGCAAGGTTTCGCTTTGCTCATGTTGCATTTTTCTATCAGCTCTTAAGATTTTTTCTTCTTGTGAAAGTCGGAAACTCTTTTGTGTTTGTAATTCCCTAGACATTCTAGTTGTGGTTGCCCTACTTTTGCTATAAAATAGGCTAAATAGTTTCTGTATTAATTCTGGCACAGTCAGATGGTGGCTAATGCCGTGGTATATAGATGGTGATATGCTAGCTATTAATAGGTAAAAAGCTCTATGGTGCAGGCGGTCTATTTCGAAGGACCAAGGTTTTTCTAGGGGGTCAGTAATTAGAAATAACATATTTTCTTTTAAGAAAATGACTTGGAGTTGCTGGTTCCATTCTAAAAGATTAGTCCCATCCAATTTTAGTTTTGGAAAGTCTGTTGGTAAAGTCCCAGTGTTGGAATGCTGTCCATGGTTTAGAATGTAAGGGAACTCACAATACGGCATTGGTATGCTGACCGGCATTCTGTCCTGACTTGTCTCTATGTTTCTCTCTTCTGTTCTAGGTGGAAGGTTCTCTGCGTGCGCAAAGATCATTTTCACTCTGCAGTCGTCATGGGAGGATCCTGTTGCCGCAGCTCCTGGGTGAAGGCCCCACTCGCCGTTATGAAGGTCCGGCTCCTTCTTGAGAGTCCCTCAAAGGTCAGGAAAGGGCTGGTTCACCTCCTGGCTCATCCAGACATCCCTCTGCATCCTCGTCTGGCTGCAGAAGTCCACGGCTGCAGGACGAAGACACGGGAGGCCTGGTCTGGTGTCTGGCTCCTCGACTGGTCTCAGGCAGAAGCTCTCGATCGCTGTGGATTCTGGATGACTTGTTGCCGTCTGCTGGA